>CM062240.1:25168279-25850931 GCA_031216185.1 Syzygium aqueum | reverse complement strand
TCTAATCAAGCAGTCCCACGCCGCCGCCCTTTTTTGGCCTCTTCCAAAGACAACCCAAAACGAAGAAAAGGGTTCTCGATGACCACTGAGCAGAATCTGCTGGCGCGAGCTCGAAGATCGCATTTTGGGTTGCGACCCCCGAGCAACGCAAACGAGGCCCGGAAAAAGCGACCGAGGAGGAAGACCCGGAGAGAGAGAGAGAGAGAGAGAGCGCGCGGCATTACCTGCGAACGACGCCGGCGAGCTCCGAGGAGGGGAGGGAGAGGGAAATGCGCGCGGCGGAGATCACCAGAAGGAGCGAAGGAACGGAGAGGAAGACGGAGGAGAGATTGCTGTTGTTGTTGTTGATTCGGTGAGAGTATGTTGCGGAGAGAAGAAGAAGAAGAAGAGGGAGAGGTTGGCGATGTTCGGTCGGAGTCAACATATATAAAGGAAAAACGGAGGGGGAGGAAGGCGGGTCGAACTCGGGTCGGGGCACCGCACTGTTACTTACCTACCGCGCCTACTGACGTTGACCGCTGCCCAGCTGCCACGTCATCCCCCCCACCCGCACCTTGACCTGGCCCGCGCGCCCGCTCTTCCCGCCTTCCTTCCTTATTTCGCTTTTTTAACTTCCCGTGCTACTAAAAGGAGACCACTAATGATTGATTGGTGTTTTCGTTACGTTTGAAAAATGGAAAATTATTAGATGTATTTTACATTAATTGTTCATTTGTTTTACCCCCTCATAACTCTCCACCGGCAATAGACTTTTTCTTTTTCTTATTTTTCATTTAATTTAAAATGTTGCGATGGACCCATTTTGACTCTTTTTTGTCTTGGAACACTTGAAACTTTCGTGATATATAAAATGTTCACGCTTAAGTCCGTGCATAATTTGCTTTGAATTTTTCGAAACTTGGACAATGCTTAAATTTATGAAGAATTTCTTACCTTTTATAAAGCACAAACGGGCCCTTAACATTTACTTGGCTAAAAAAAATTTTGAAATCTAACACGATATCCATTTCTCAAAGCATATTGAAAGATAAGGCCTCTTCTAAGTTTGAAATTGGCTAGTAGAGCTCTCTCTTTTCTAGGTGTAGATAAAGAGGCAATAAATAAGTCCTCCCATATTTTTGGTGTGGATGAGAAAATAAATGAACGAGTAGCCTATTCGATGAGCCCGAAGTCTTTGACAATATGACTAGGCCAGTTCAGGAGAAAATATATTAGCTACTTTCAACCCACGTTAGCTCGCTTAATATGAGCTCATGTTAGAAACAGTTAACTGAATCGAGCCGTCCGAGAAGGTAATAGACTCGTTCATCCGCTACAAATTATTCCTTCCTATACAAAAACTTTCCAAAGGACCGCCATACATCGTGTGGTTACAGCAACTGACATAGGTCGGTGAGCGCCCGATGAAAGCACGCATTCTCCTCTTATCCCAACCGCATTGTCCCTCGTGAATCGAAAATAAAAGGAATGTGCATCGAACCGCCGAAAATCCAGCTCATGCCAATCATGCCGCCACGATTACCATATGCAAAATACAACCTTTTCCAAGTATTCGTGAAACATATCGTATATTAATCCATTCGCATGCTTTTTAAATGGCCAAATGCAATTCCAAGAAAGGGAGCCCGATTGCTATCCTCTCTCTCAAAACAATTGGCGAGATGAATCAACAGGGGGGGTAGGTCAAAGTGGAGACCGGGTCATCGCGCGGGGCTGAGGTTGGGGAAGATGGATCCCCCAAGTATAAAATTTGACTTTTTGCGGGGGGGTTGGTAAGATAAGATCGACGACATCAAACGCTCTTGGTCACGATGGACTAGATGGAGGTTGGTGAGACAGCGACCCAATCGAAAACTTGCAAGAACACGAAGCTCCGGCCCCACCGCCACCCACCTCCAGAACTCCCCTCCCCCGCTAAACCTTATCCTATTCTTTTACGTCGCGCCATCCCCAATCCGAAACACTTGTTTGCGAATCGTGTCCTTATTTATTATTAGGGCTTGGGTTGCTGGGACCTTAGTTTTGACACGTACGAAGCAATGCGGGGACCCGAGAAATACGCTCACGGATTAGACGTAAGATCGTTGCATTGCGGTAGTCGAAAGTAGATCGATATTAGGTATCTTTACCTCGTAGCGCGTGTCCGGTGATGCTAGGGAAATTCCAACTGCTGTCGCGGAGAATGTTTGACGAGCCTTTCGAAACGCAATTCGTATCGTAATAAATAGGTAAAATTCCAAACAAAAAAAAAAGCTTAAGGAGTCATCATTTTTTCATATAAGCGCCTAAAGTGCCATCATTTTTTCAACTAAGGACTTGAGTCCGACGACCTTCTCTGGCCAACGACAAGGCCCAACAATGGGAACAGGGGAAAAGAACAAGAAAAGTAACAGCAAAATGAAAAAGTAAGAAAAAAAAAGGGAAAATAAATTAAAAAAAGTAAAGAACGAAAAATGACTTTTGGCCGGCGAGATCATGTCCTTTTTTGAGATTGATGTGGCCATTTCTCATTTTTATTTAAAGTAAAATTGACTCTAAATTTTTATTTGAAAAAATGGTAACACTTCGTAATCTTATTTGAAATTTGCGATTTTAGAAATTTATCGGAGGATAAGGGGGCAAGTCCAGGTAGTGGACCCCACGTGGAAGGGTGCAATCATATGACGGAATCGAGAAAAACCTACAACCAACCCCTCCCGCTAGGCATGGCCACGGTTCCGGTTCGTGGCCATGTGTGAACCGGAACCGGCCTATTCCGATTTGTAATTTAAAAATTAAAAAAATAAATTATGAAATAATAAATTATGAAATTATGAATTATTTAATATAAATTGTAATCAAAATGTAAATTATAGAATTGATTGGTTCCTGGTTTAGTCTGGTTCCGCTCGGAACCTATAAGACCGATCCCTTAATTTTAGAACTAGGAACCGGACTAGCAAATCATAGAACTGGGAATCAAATCATTGGTCTGGTCCGGTTCTAGGCGGTCCAAGGGAACCATTTGCTCTTAACTAGAAAAGAATCGTAGCCACAAAAGACATACAACTTCACATGCTCGTGGTTTCGCTTAGGTTTTATACATGACCAATTTGATGATCTCTTCATTCTCATTCGACGTGAGACTCTTGGCATTTGTATGAAGACAAGCCAAGAGTCTTACATTGAAAGTGTTCAACGCAAGCCGAGAGTCCCACATCGAATGGGAACGAAGAGGCATTAAAATCATCATGTACAAAATCCAAGACAAACCTTGTAATTAGAGTTCAATACACCCAAGTCAATCATTGTAATTATAGATCAATGCACTTACAATGCATATCAATTACAGTTCAAATTATTTTACAAAAGAAAATTAAATAATGAATTTTTTTCCTTACCACAAAAAATAATGAATTTTTTTTAATTTCATTATTATTTAAATAATAATAATTTGGAATCGGAATCGGGCTGGTTCCGATTCCGAACCGCGGGCCCGATTTTGACCGGGCTCCTTCCAGGCCAAAATCGGGCCTTGGCCATGTTTACCTCTCGCTAGGGGTGTAAATGGTTCGGTTCGATTCGGTTCGGTTTTTCAAGAAAACCGAACCGAACTATTAAGGTGGCCCCCTTGAACTGAACCGAACTGAAAACTCGATTTGATTCAATTTGGTTTGGATCGGTTTTCGGTTTCAAGTTCATTAAGCAAAGAGAGAGAGAGGAGAGAGGAGAGAAGAGATAGAAGGGAGGAGAGAAGAAAAAATAGCACTAAACCCAAGTGTTTATTTTAGTTCGATTCGATCCGAACCGAACCGAAAAGAAAAATTGATTTATTTTGATGATCCGAATCGAAATCAAAATCGAATCGAAAAACACAAAAATTTCGATTCGGTTCATATCTCGATTCGGTTCTGACATCCTTATCTTCTGCGTATCGTGAGGTCCTTTGTAGGGGGCCCACTTTGGGGGTTGGATCTGTCCCAACCGGACAGCACCAACCCTCCCCCCCCCCCCCCCCCAATCCGATCCGATGAAGCTCCTCCACTTGTCGCTATGGGGGGGGGGGGGGGGTGGTTGGTGGCACTTGCGTCGGATCGGTCGCAATGGCAGTCGTTTTGCGAAGTCATCGTGACGGCATCAAGTCAAAGTCCCCTGGTTTTGTCGTCTTCTTCTTCTTTTCTCCTCTTATTATGAATAGCTGTAGTCGGTGGAGAGTTTCATGGAAAATCCCAAGATTACAAAACGGCAATTGCTTTCTTTTTCCTTTTGGAATTCAGCACGATGCGCATAATTTGAACTAAACAATTCAACATACTCACCTCCAATCTAGGCGACTTGGCTAATCACGATCGATGGTTTCCAAGTCAAAGCTTTGCAGGTGGATTTGCTTCGTAGAATAAGATTGCGTACAAATCCAAGTTACACTGTGAATCCAGAAGAGGGCGAGGGGGGAAAGAGAAGAAATTAAACCGCATAAATGAAGTTTATACGAGCATGGTCACCTTAATGAGACCTCAATTAATTCGATCGTACTAGATTGGAAATGCACGATTGTGCACCTGCGTGGGAATGACGATTTGATAATGTCAAATAAGCCTGGTCAAGGAATGCAGAGCAGAACATTTGATCAGTCGTCCCTGAAAGCACCAGCTCCCACCTGCTGCACACGACCTCAGGTGGACTTGGGATCACACGAAGTTTGGTGCGGGGGAGTGGACGCGCCGTTGAAGGAGTCAAGAACCAAACGAAACTTCTCGGTCTCGCTCAACCTCCTCGCGTGAGGGACACGCACGCTACGCTGCGAGGATGATATGATGTTCCTCGAACGTAGGTACTGAGCTTGACTCTCCATCGTGATAGCCAATGCTACATTCGAGCGTACATCCAACACTTCCAGCATCGCGTATCGAGTATTATCATATGAAATTCTCTTACGTTTTCGCCAGGCTCATTTATGGCAATTAGTCTCCGCCAAACGGGTAGGTCGAAATTGAAAATCGCTCAATCTAAATTATACAATAAAAATCTAATGACTCGTGCCCAACTCAACTTATATGAATCCATAACCGACCCCATCATTATCGCTAAAATACTTCTACATGTAACCGGTAGAAGAGAAATCATATCGAAATCGAGGTAAAAGCATGAAGTAAGCAAGCGCGAACTGAAGTGTAAATAACAGAGAGTGAAAAGAGAGTCATTGAAGTGGGTTGGATTAAAATAAGTCGCAAACCATTTAACGCTCATATTATTTTAAGCTTTATCATTATTAACCAATTGATAACCAATTTAATAAAAATACTAATTTATCTAACAATCAGCCTATTAAATATGGGTTAAGAAAAGGGATCTGTAACCCATAGGACTTCCCTGTAAAGGTTGTCATGGGCGATGCTACATAGACAAGAGTATAATAAATACGTGGGGGGGAGGGGGTTGGGAGGGACTTTAGTGAATTCAAGTTGAATTAACTCGGGAAGATGATCGTCCCACCAAGATGCTGTAATTGTAGATCTGACCGAGATGTTGTAGATGTAGATCTGAATTTCAAGAAGCGATGGCAATCACGACATTGCATTACTCCAACACGTGCCGTTGGCCCTACTTTTCCATCCATCAACCTCCCAACCGCACACAAGAACCAACTTTTAGGAGCTGGTTCTTCAATTAGACGGCAAGAATTAAATTGAGGTGGGGCGCTCCAACTATATAGTTTCGCAAACATGATAAAGAACGTAGTAAAGTGGAGGTGCGCTATATGAAGAAGGAAATCCTCATATAACTAATGACAAAAATCAATCATGATCGAGTCTAGCTTAAATTAGAAAATACTCGATTCGCGACCGAGAGAGCCGAATCGTGACATTGTGTTTTTATCGTAATTTGACTGACATAAATTCGTGCACAATTATCAATGAATAGGTCAAAGGATATTATCTCGCAACATTAGTGTACTTATGATAACCGAGTTTGAGCTTCACCCGAGATTAGAATTAAGGTCTCGATGACTTAAGTCTAGCTCAAGCGGATTGAAAACATAACCGAGTGGAGCTCGAGGTCGACAATCCCAATTTCGTCGAGGTCAAGCTTGAGGGCTAAGAGAGGTTTGAAACTGCAATCTCCTGAGATTAGAATAAAGTCTCCAATCGCTTAAGTCTAGCTCGAGCAAATCGAAACATAATCGAGTGTAGCTCGAGCTCGAAAACCCCAACTTCGTCGACGATGAGCTCGAGGGCCAAGCGAGGTTCGAAAATGCAAAAGGCTCCCCGAGGTTCGTTCCAGAAAACGACGGACCAAAGGCCCATTGGGCCTCGCCTGTCAAGCCCGATCTCGACCCCGAGAATAGAAAAAATCTTAGCTCGTGTGAGGCCGTAGCGCCACTGCACACTGGTCAGGCAGTAACGAACAAATCGCCGATCCGGCGAAAATCACAAATCATCTCAAAGATCGATCTCTCTCGCTCTCTCTCTGCGCTCGAGGAAGAAGCGCAGCGTCCTCAATCTGGCGAGTGAGTTCATCGACCTGAAACTCTCGCTCTCGTTCGCTCTTATCTCGATGCGATTTCACCTCGCGCCCTTGATTTTTTTGCCGTCGATCGCGTCGCATCGGGGCCTCGCGTCCTCGTCCGCTTGCTTCGCCTAGCGATAGCTTTGGATGGGTCGCGCGGTTGTGTGTTCTGAGTTTTACTCGATCGTCGTTGTGGCGATGTGTAGTGGTCGAAGCGATCGGTCGGTCGGTCTTATTAGCTGGATTAGCTTTGCTTCGGCGTGTTCGCAGTGGCTGTACGAACGTGTTGAGCGTATGTAGGTCGAAGGCGCGGATTGGATTGGTTCGTGCTGAAGTGCGATGTTGGGTTCATTTGTTAAGCACGCAGCTTTCGATGTGATACAGTATGTGTGTACGGATGATGAACCTGGAGCTGTGCCGGCTTGCTGGGTGAAATTATTCCTTGGCGCTCAGCAGTCGGTTCAGCTCTTGATTGGAGTCGATTCGATGCAGTATTTAGTGCTTTTGAGGTTCTTGCTCAATCCTGAAAAGTGACTCCATAAGCTGTTTTAATTACAAATTTTTCGTTTCTACTTTCCGTCCGATTTAGAAAGGAAAAGCAGTTCCTATGCGGCTAAATAGAAGAGGGAAATAGCCGCTTGGTTTTTCCTCCATTCCTGTGCCTATATGTAATAGTTTCTGGGCCGTGGAAATATATTGGCTTTTACCTTATTAACAAGAGAAAGTCGGGTTACAAGTTCTTCCTTTTGCATTTTAATTGGCTGCAGAGGTTTTATCTGTTTGCAGCTAGATATGGGCATATACCTCAGCTCTCCAAAAACCGACAAGTTCTCAGAAGATGGTGGGAACGATAGGCTTTCCTATGGGCTGTCCTCCATGCAAGGGTGGCGTGCAACCATGGAAGATGCAGTTAATATTCTTTCTATGTTGGTTAATGTTGTTTCCATATAATTATGCTCTTAATTAAGCTGCATATTGCTACCTGAGGTCCGATATTTTGCTTTACCTTTTATACGATCTATTCCATGAAAGCTAGCGTTCCTGGTTTTAAATAAGTTTGGCGAATCTCGGTAGTTGGTTCTTTGTAGCTCAAAATTTTCTAAAGTTAATTCAAATGCTGCATCCTAGGTGTGCCTTTGTTTTGTTTAATAAAACTGCTTGTGAGTGCCCTTCATCTGCTTTTGAAATTTGCTGGGAGAATTAGCAATTATAAGGTGAGGCGACTAAAATTTGTCAATGCCACTTGTGAAGTAGTTTCTCCAAAGATTGGCTTATTTTGTGTTTAGGCTTCTGTGGTTTGTAATTTTCAGCTTTTGAAGTAACTTTTTGCTTGCACCTTTTCTGCCAGTGGCTATGGTTGGGCCTTTTTAGTGCCCCCAACTCCCAAGCTGGAGCTTACTTTAAGTTTTTCATGAACTCATTATGTTATGCACTCTCAAGCTTGCTCAATCTTGGCACTCAACAGTGCATTGATATGTAGTCTTCTCAGCATGCAGCTTATCCAGATCTTGATGATTCCACGTCTTTCTTTGGAGTCTACGATGGTCATGGAGGTTAGAACTAGTTCACTTGGTTCTTATTTTTATATGCTTGGGAGACCAATTCAACCTATGCCTAGTTATCTGGCCAAAAAGAATGCCTAGCTACATTTCATATTCTTCTTCCTGCACTTGCACTATCATTTTAGATCAAAACCGTTTTCTATCATTGTTTTCTCAATAAATCTTGTTGACATTCACCCTTGTTCTTCTATCCTCTAGCCAATATATGACCATATCGAATAAGGGAACTTACTCAAAGTGCAGGCAGGTTATGATATCTTTATATGTACACAAGACAATGTGTTGAAAGTAGATTGGTTTAGAATGGCCATGCATATTCTACTTCCCTTGTTGGGAATTGATCTATTTGTTCGCGTTCTTTAACCGTTGTGTATGTCTTCCCTTTTTCAATATGATCGGTGCTTCTTGCATGGAATAGGAAGCCATTCTATCAATTAACAATCAGGACTACCACATTGAGGTCTTTACACCTCACGTGTAGTACAAAAGCATAGTTCACAGATTGGTCCCGATAACCCCCATCCCCATAACCACCAAACACCCACAAACTACTACATTCACATTAAAGCGTTGTGCTCCTTTCGAAGTGTGATTTCGTTCAACTCTATCATAACTCCACCTTTGCTTATTGCACATTCAAATAGACTTTTTCTGAAAAGCATTTGATGAAGCTTGCATTCCAATTTTTCCGGTGTTATTTACCATATTATATACTTATGGAAGCAATTTGCTTACAGGCAAAGCAGTTGCTAAGTTTTGTGCAAAGTATCTCCATCAGCAGGTACTCAAGCATGAAGCTTATGCTGCTGGAGATTTGAGCACTCCTGCACGGAGAGCTTTTCTTAGGTTTGTACACTGGGTTTAATTGCACCATAACGAAATTTTCACAATCAAGGTCTCTTTTGGAGTCTTTAGGACCGGTTGATCATTAAGAACAGTGCTATTTTGTATCATTTCCTAAATTGTTAGTAGTTAAGGTTCTGTTTCTCTCAAATTTTATGGCAACTTCTTTATGACTGGAAGCAACAGTTCATACCATCTTCTGGTTTACTTATTTCATGCTTCTGACCAAATGATCTTTATTGGTACAGAATGGATGAGATGATGCGCGGGCAAAGAGGTTGGAGGGAATTAGCAATATTAGGAGACAAGATAGACAAGTTTTCTGGAATGATAGAAGGATTTATTTGGTCTCCCAGGAGTACTGACACCAATGAGCAGACTGGTGATTGGTGTTCCGAAGAGGTATGTCACACATCGAGTTTGCTGTCTCTCCACACGCCCATTTAAAAAACAGTAGCAAAAAGTAAATAAGGCTAATGAGATGGTTCTATGTCATATATCTGACTTCCAAAATTACATATTTTGTACTACTTATAAGTTGAAAGGGCATTTTTTGCTATTGAGTCACTATCATCTTAAAGAAGTACTTTAAAGTAGGGGTGTTCAAAAAGCCTGCTGGCCTGAAAACTCGGTCGGCCTAAACAGGGCCAGCCCGATTTTTCGGTCCCAGACAAACTCAGTCCGGAATTTCGGGTCACTCTCAGGCCGGTTCGAACTTTGGGCCCCTGAGGACATAGGCCTGGAGAAAACTGACCCGGTACAAAATTACATGTGAATAATACCAGAACTTAGCGCTTCCTCCCAAATCTTCTCATTCTCGTGCACTCGTCTTCCCTCTCATCTCTATGACTCTGTCCCTCTCGAATCCCTCTCGTCTTGCTCAATCGACCTCTCAGTCGTCTCCTTGCCTCCTGCTAGAGCACCGCTAACCCTCATGCGAGGAGCGAATTAGTGAATCTCGAATGTGCAAAAAGCACAGCACCTCACCCCCCATCTTCTGTCAACAAGGATAGGATTTGGTGTTTTATGAAGCCACGATCTGCATATCTTGGCTTTAGTTTTGTTCTTTCGTACCGTTGGTGCATCAAAAGTTGAATGTGGTTAATCTGTTGGTGAATCAAATGTTAATATTCATTATTTTGTTTGAATAAGGTGTTTAGATCTGGCCCCAAAAATGATCAGGTCTTGATCTTTTTATTTAGGTTTTGCCTTTATTATTTTGAGTGAATTAGCCACGCCTGCAGATCTTTCATATAAAAGTTTGGGCTAGGCCCAGACTGGACTGATCGAACAGTGATTATTCAGGTTGGGGCCATTTTCCCTTCCATCGGGCCGGGCCTACTATTTAGGCCGGACAAAATTTTCACCTGAACCTGAGCCTGGCCAGCCTTTTTTAATGAACACTCCTACAGGCTTCTTGCTTCCTTAACGTATTTACCACAAATCTCCGGAACCAGTTTTTTAATAAGCTAAACTTGATTGCGTCTTAATTGCATCACTTGGTCCACTGTCTTCTATTATTACATCTGACACAATGATTTTACCTATTCCACCCAGTTAGACAGAGACCTAAGTGTGGGACCAGCGTGCATCTTTCCTTCTGTGACATAATCCATTCTTTGTATTGGGATCATAAGTCATAACTATCTCATCGGTGAACATGCCATTTAATGTCGACTATGTTGACATGAAGCGCCTTTGAGTTCTTGGGAATGCTGAACTTCATTATTGCTGTTGTACTGTTGTTCATTGACAAGAAACTATCAAATTCTGTAAAGAGAAAGGAGAAATTCTACTCTTTTGAGTAAATATTAGACATTATTTGGATAATGAGCTTTTTCAAAAGCTACTGACGGGTTATTATAAGCTAGTGTAGTCTTTCATTTTCCTGTTTGTTTTATTCATTTCTGTCTCCAAATTTTTTGGGGCAGATAATTGACGTGTTCAATTTCCATGTCAAAACTAGGGGCCTCACTCTGATTTTCCTGGACCCACATGTGGAAGCACTGCTTGTGTCGCGATCATCCGGGACAAACAATTAATTGTAGTAAATGCTGGCGATTCTCGTTGCGTGCTATCTCGGAAGGGACTGGTAATTCTTTTCGCATAAGTTAAATCATCAGAGTTCTGCTTTTGATCGGATAAAAGTTGAGCATGTTCAGGGAATGTCTCTAAGATATTAAATGGCAAATGTATTTCCCTAAATTATAACTGACCTTGAGTAGATCGGAAAAAAGTGTTAACTTGGTTTTAAGTATGAAGTCATGTTGTCCAAATAGTGCATATGTATTTGCGGTTTTCATTTGTACATTCAATTGGCACTTGTTCATCTGTGGAAGGAACAGGATGTAATGGCGAGTGAAGTAAGGATGCTTGCTGTTAATCCTTTAAATGCCTGGTGGCAAGTGAGGAGAGGGGATAGGGGCAAGACATGGGTTCGAACCCTGGGAAAACCCAGACCGGTGGATTTAAACATTAATAATTGAAGAAAAAAGAGATGCCTGCTATCAAGGATTGAGACGAATGAAGATGTGATCAATTTTCCCATGCCAAGTTCTTGCACTCAATTAATTACCCACTATAATAAGAGTAACTAATTCCAACATTATATCTTTGCTTTAGATACAAATCTTGATTTCTGGGGAAGCTCAAAAATGCTGTAATAGATTTTTATGCGGTAATTTGACACCAGGAGAACTCATACATCAACCATGAATCTGCCAAACATGCCTGGGTTTTGTGCGGGAGTATGTAGACAGTGTTATCATTAGTATAGAGTATTCTCTTAAAATAATGATGCTCTTGTTACCTTCATTAGGGAAAAAAAACAGTAACTAAGGCAAGTGTTTCTAGCTCTATGCAGGCATACAATTTGTCTAAAGATCATAAGCCAGACCTTGAGATTGAGAGAGAGAGAATTCTTCAAGCTGGGGGTTTCATTCAAGTTGGACGGGTCAATGGAAGTTTGAATCTAGCAAGAGCTATTGGTAAACGTTTTATTCTCGATGACCAATTGATAGAGTGGATAGGCACTCTCTCTCTCTCTCTCTCTCTCTCTCTCTCTCTCTCTCTCTCTCCATGCGCGTGCCTATGCACATGCGTTTGTGGATGTTTATTGGGTACACACCGTCTAATGTGAATTGGGGATGTAATGTCTGTTGGCTGCAGGAGATGTGGAATTCAAGCAGAACAAATCACTCCCAGCTGAAAAACAGATTGTAACTGCAAATCCCGACATAACTACTGTATGTGATAGCTAGTCGAGTTTTAATCTTGCAGTCTTGTGAGTTTATCTACATTCCTTTAATCAAGATAGTTGAACTCCTGTTGATTTAATGCAGGAATTCTAAATGAATTTGTCCATTTATGAACATTATTATTTACACTTACAATTGCTTCTATAATGCATTTAATCCATTTTTTTTATCTTTTTTCTCCAATCTTGTAGATTGAACTCTGTGAAGATGATGAGTTCCTTGTACTAGCATGCGATGGCATATGGTACTTCATTACGTCTTTTTGCTGATATCATTTTCTCTGCCAACAAATGATCTTACAACCAACTATTTTTGTGTCCATAAGCTCGAAGTGAACTTGAAACGGAAATACCACACATTACATGGGCACTTTGCATTAATAATTAGTGGGGACTTGGAATACCCGATGAATATGTAGCTTACGTGGGGCCCTGTAGTTCCATAGCTTACAAGGGTGTACTTGTTTCGACTACCAAGGCTACAGCATAGTGGATTTGAGGATTGATTAGGTTGCTTTCATTTTGTTGACTTTGTAAATGGATTTACTTTCTTTGTCGAGCATATGACTTCGAAGAGAAATTTTTCTCTTAGCAGGTGATGTATTGTTGATTAATGATTCCCATTTAAAAGCCTATGCTATGACCTTGCACTCAAGTAGCCTCCTTTTTACCGAAAAAGTGTTCACATCTTCTCATGCAATTTTCATCCCTTATGGCTCGTGGTTTTTTGCAGCCAAAGTTCCCCGTCAGCTAAATTTTAAAGTGAAGGGGCCATACTAAAGTATCCTTTCGAAGATCTGTCCCCTCCATCTAGAGCTCTTATTTTCCTTAGTTTAATTATTTAATCAGCTAGTCATATGACTCGGTGGAATACTTTAGTTTATGGCATCTGTAGTTTGCTTATTCTTGGGATCCTGTATGACGAAAATTTCTTTTTCACCAGGGATTGCATGTCAAGCCAGCAGCTGGTGGACTGTGTTAGGGAACAGTTGCACATGGTACATTCTTAACACATAAGATATAACACTTCCAAACTAATGCAGGCAAAGATCGAGAAGAAAACTTAGGTATTTGCTATACTGAAAATCTCTGCAGGAAAGCAAACTTTCAGCCATCTGTGAGAGAGTCTTTGAGAGATGTTTGGCACCCTCTGCTGGTGGTGAAGGATGTGACAACATGACCATGATTCTGGTTCAGTTTAAGAAATCCTCTACATCCAGCAGTTCTGTGGAAGTGCAATCTGCTGCGTCCAATCAACTCTCTGAGCCCGTCATATGTTTGGAAGAGTCAGAAGTAGAAGTGTGAGCCCTTGAACCCATGGAAGGGCCAACTATCCAGAAGGTCTAGGAGAACATGGTTTTTAGATCCGACACCTTTGGGTAGCAATCTGTGGCACTTCTGTAAATCAGTTTCTTCTTTTATTGAGTAGGAGTTGAGCATGTGTCAGAAGCCCTGCTGTGGATGCATCTCCGCCGGGCATCCCTATAAGAGTGGCTAATTAGTCTGGAAATTCATTTGAGGGGGGTTTAAGCTTGTGAATACGCTGCTCAATCTCAAAGAATCTACAAACAGATAATATAATCATTGACAAATTCACTGGAGCGCGATACTCGGGGGACGAGGCTCGCCTTGAAGAAATGCTGTGGATGTCAATGGTTTTCTATATTTTCATCAGCGGTGTACTTATTTTGTGTCTTGTGAGTTGGGCATCTGCGAATTTATTGTCTTCGTTAGAGGAGCCTGATGAAACCAAAACTGCATCTGTCGCATTGTGTTCTTGGGTTTGGTTGCCACAGGAAAAAGGGCAACTTATCGTTGCAAGGTGCATCTTCTGTGGATGCCGGATGGTGATAGCTTTGATCTCTCATTGTGGGGTTGAGATGAAGCGTTTTTAGTTAGTTCAAATTATCTATGGGAAAATTCTACATGAAGGCCAAAGTGAAGTGATTTTCTCAAAGAAGGGCACAAAGCGGATTTTGTTTCTCATAAGGGCAATAAGTGGCCAAGTTAGTCCTAATAAAAGTTTGAGTGGCAATTACTTGATTCTTCCGGTCGATATTCTAAGTTCCTTGTTTGAGATTGACTTATTCACTTTATGACCTAATTTGAAACTGACTTGTCAATTTCAGGTATTTATTTGAAGCAATGTTTACTTTGAATCCTCTTTAGATAAAATGATCTTGCTTCTACATCTTATTTGGAATTTTTCCAAGATTAACCGAGGTTAGGTGTAGGAGACGGGGTTGTTTGCCCGATAATGGGACGGACACTTTATGTAAGAGTTCACTTTAGGCGGATCGGTTGGCCACTGTTCGACATATTCCCCATGGCATGTCACTCTAAAGGAATCAAAAACAAAGCCCGGGCAAAAGCGCGAATTAGAAAACAGTTAGATCCCAAGATTGATATATTTCCTTGTATTCGAATATTATGCTTTCTGTTAAAGGGTAATTTAGGCATCTCCACCGAGAATATTCACATCTCGATATACATGATCGCTGTGGAGCAAAAGTTGTTTATGTGATATACGTGGAGCCAGTGTATCTCTGCCGGTAAACGACACTCGTATATTTGTTTATGTGATATACGTGAGCGTGCCCTTTTCAAATGGGGAAATGTTCTTATCCCTGTGGAGCAAAAGTTTAATGACATTACTTCAGACCCACATGGATAAAAATAAATGTTGCTCCTATTTCTTATTAGATGGTGAAACCAGAAGCCATAACATTACTAGATTACAAAATCCCGTTTATGACAAACGATTGGGAACCTTTGAATTGTCCAATTTCAACCCTCAATTTTGTCTCTCCCTCCCTCTCAATTTTTTTTATATTTATTTTTGTTTATTTCTTACTGGCCAGATTCGAAGAAGAAGACGGGGTCCCATTTCATTTCAATGCCTTATTCACTTAGTGCCTATCTGGTTCAACTTTGGGAAGGGGCTTTCGACCTCGAAAGCCCCTTTCCAAAATGCTAAACTGTTTGGTTCAGCTTTCATGCTAGCATTGGCCAAATGCTAGCATTTGGAATGCTGAAAGCCCAAAGCTGTTCCGGACCAGCTTTGGGCAGACCAGCATTCCACGATGCTACCGTTCACGTCTGTTTTTTTTTTTTTTGGTTTGAAGCTGTTCATCTTCTTCACCAGGCGGCCGGCGAGGGAAAAGGGCCGGCGAGGTCGCCTGGGGTCGGGCGATCGCCCAGGCGATGTCGTCGCTGGGGTCGCTCGACCCAGGCCGTCGCCGCCTGGGTCGCGCGACTCCAGGCGGCGACGGCCTGGGTCGAGTGACCCCGGGGCGACCGTCGCCGCTTGGTCGCTGGGCCGCTCAACCCAGGCCGTCGCCGCTTGGGTCGTGCGACCTCAGGCGGTCATTGCTTGGGTCGCGCGACCTCAAGCGACGGCCGCCTGGGTCGTGCAACCCTGCCGAGGGTCGCCTGGCCTCGGGCGACCGCCGGCGGCGGCAAATCTGACTCGCCGGGGGTCGCTCGACCTCGGGCGATAGCCGCCGACGCCAGATCTATCTCGTCGGCAGCCGGCTCCAATGATGGGTAGGTTAGTTTTTTTTTTAATAAATAAGATAATTCTCAAAGTCCATTTGCAAAAAAAATTCACCAAACACTATATTTTGGCCAAAGTAGCTTTACAAAATATTTTTACCAAACACCATTTGTATTTCCCCAATGGGTTTTCACCCAAAGGTATTTGCATTCCCCCAAGTAGTATTTTCAAAGTTGAACCAAATTATTGTTTTCTAGGTTAGGTGGAGGAAAAATTCCGCCTAATAATAGAATTGAAAAGTCACGGGATGTGTTTTGAGGTGAAAAGGGGAGTTCACGTGTACAATCGAGCGAATTTCTTTGGGCGAAGACAATTAACGTGTTTTGATTGTTGTATTTCGACTGAGTTATATGCTCTTTCTTGTTGCCTAATTTGAGCTCTAAAGCTGATCATCAATGCCAAACGTGATGGAGCATGTCCAAGACCTCCCCTGGATTCGCGTGGACACTTCTGGTAACTCAGAAGTCACTGAGGTGGACAGGGTTATAAGAATTTCCTAATTTGAGCTTCATTAATTGAAATTAACTGAATGAGTTTGGTCTAATGAAGTAAGACATATGGGTTCTTAATAAGTCTAATATGGGATTGGCTAGTGTGGGCCGAGTACGCCCTGGCCCGTAATGAGAGGGCCCGTGGTCGAAGACTCTATAAATAGCGCTCAAGTTCCTCCCCTAACCTGATGATGCACAATTTGACTCACATAAGGATTTAGAGAGAACTTTCTTCTCGTGAATGGCAATCTCATTAGGCCAGTGTTCTAACGAAGGGGATAGGGGAGAAGCACTTGAGTTCGTGTTCGAAAACCGTCGTAAATTCCGCGTCATGTTCGATGGATTCCAAACCAGGTACGCGAATCGATAATCTCTCCATTAACGTGTTTTCGGTTTCTATTTATGATGATCCTGGGCTTGCCATTTTCGTGGCCAACATGTGGTATCAGAGCCTGCCATAGATTAGAACCGAAACATGCGGATTAGGACTGTTTTTGTTATGTCTGAGAGGTTTTTACCCATTTTGGAAATTTTTTGTCGGATGAATGCAAAATTTTATTACATATTCGGAATCTACTTGTCGAGACGAGAAGATTGGTCGGTGGCACGTCGCCGGAAGAGGCCGCACGCGCCCTCACGCTCCGACACACGCCCTCACCCGCCGACACGCGCCGTGGGCGCGGCGGCGCGTGATGGCCACGCGCGGCCGTGCGGAATCGGCGCGTCCTTTCGCCGGTAACTGTATGGTGATGTCAGCGGATCTGGTTGACCCAGACTTGACCCGACCCGATCGTTGACCCGACCCGGTAATTAACCCGACCCGAATTTCGACCCGACCCGGTTGTTGACCCGATCGATCAACCGGTCAGACCGATCCGTTGATCGTTGATCGGTTGGACCGGTCAATCGGTTGGACTGGCTGTTCAGACCAGTTTGATCGGCTAAACAAGCGCGCACGCGCCGCGCCTTCCGGCGGCGCATAAGGGCGCGACCAACGTCCGTTTGGACGTTCTTGGTATCGACGCCCTCTTATCGAGATCCTCTACATTGTGGTGTATTTATTTTACATGTTCGAAGCTTTTACGGATGTGAAAATACGTATAGAATCCTATATATGCGTATTGTTAGGGTATTTTTGCATATTTTTTTGTATTTCTCTATGGTTTCGGAAATATATATGGTAGCTCCCATGTGTATCACCACATAAGGACTATGTAGAGTGTAATTCATTGTCTATCAATGAATGGAATAATATAATTAGCATGACATGTAATTTCAGAGACATACGCCCATGTCTTTACGTCTAGCATTACATGAATATAGTGAATGTGATACATAAATCTTATATCGCTGGTATGAGAGATTTTCAAAGATTCAGTTGGGTAGTGACCGCCAAAGCGGCACACTTGACTGGGTTTGAGAAATATCAGTCTCATATTGTGGTGGGATGTCTCCTGTTCTACTGCGTGATCCCAAAGGAAGTGATCTTCTATTGGTTCACGGAGGGGTACATATATAGCATGTGCTTAAGAAATGACTGATCTTAGTGGTTCATACACCCAATGATAGTGATTTCACGAAAGATTAGAACATGTTCTCATGGTCGCTGTCATGTGGAGAGTATACAACTGCATGTCATATTTTCTGCCTAAAGGTGATTATGTGATGATGCATGTAAGTATTCACATGATACCGATTGCACTGTTTGTTTGTTTTCCAGTCACCTTTTTTGTAAACGACAATTCCATTTCCATTGAGGTCCTTACTGGGTTGAATTTCAAGAAATGAAAAGATGATTTTTTATTTGGAATGGAGCTGGCGGATGTTCACATTGCTCTTACAAAGGATAAGCCGGCAGATATCACGGCCACCAGTACTAAAGCCGAGAAAACAAACTATGCTGCCTGGGAAAAGAGCAATCGGATTTGCTTATTGACAATAAAAAAATCCATTCAAAAATATTTGAAAAGTGATTTGCCGGCTGACTGTACTGTTAAGAAATGATGGCAGCCTTAGAGGCTAGAAACCGCATTTCATCTAATGCTGAGGTTGATATACTTCTTTAAAAGCTCTTTAATATGAAGTATGATGGTACTGCTGGGGTTAGAGATTACGTCCTTAGGATGGTAGACTTAAAGACAAAGCTTCAAGCTCTTAATATTTCCATTCCTGATGCTTGTATTGTGCATCAAGCCCCGAACACCCTTCCACCTGCTTTTGGGATTATAAAAACAAATTATAATTCTCAAGATGAGACTTGATCAGTTAATGACTTGATAGCAAGGGTGGTGGCAGAGGAAGAGAAACTTAAGAAAGAAAGAGGGTATCTAGCCTTATATGTTTCTGGTTCCCACAAAAGGAAGGATAAGAAGTCCAGAAATCGTACTCATAAAGGTACTCATGACACTACCGGTCAATCTAACAATATGGGTCCAAAGAAAACATCCTTCAAAAGGAATAGTGACCACTGCTTCTTTTGTAAGAAGAAAGGTCACATAAAGAAGGACTGTGAAAAATTTAAAACTTGGTTGTCCAAACGTGAGCCTACAGGTAATGATTCTTTGGCACTTGTTTGTGAATCCAACCTATCAGAAGCAACATCCAATTCTTGGTGGCTCGATAGCGATGCAACTAATCATGTTGCGTTTACCATACAAGGATTCATAAACCAGAGGAAGCCAAATCAGGATGAGTCAAAACTCATTATGGGAAACAACGAGAAAGCCGATGTTGTGTTTGTGGGAGATGTTATATTGATTCTAGACTCTGGTTTTAGATTAATATTGAAAGACACTTTTTATGTACCTTCTTTTAGACGGAACTTAGTTTCCATATCGTGTTTGGACATGTATGATTACTCTTTTGAAATCAAGAACAATGTTATTTTTTTGTTTCTTAATTCAAATAAGGTTGGGTGCTGTTATATGTCCAATGGATTGTACAGATTGTGTTTGTCTCCTAATGACATATACGTCGCTTATACAACTGAAAAGGTTGTTTCTGAGAGACCACTACCTAAAAAACAGTCTTATGCATTATGGCATAAACGGCTTGGTCATATCTCTAAAGATAGAGTAGAGAGGCTGATAAAGACTAATATCCTGCATGCTCTTAAAAATGACCTAGAGACATGCGTAGACTGTTGTAGAGGTAAAATGATCAAGATAAGGAAGAAAACTGCAGTTCGTAGTTTTGACCCATTAGAGGTTATTCACACTGACATAAGTGGACCCTATACGACAACCTTGTGTAGAAATTTTTATTTCATCACATTTATTGATGACTATTCTCGATATGGCTATCTGTACTTGATTAAAGAAAAGTCTAAGTCTCTTGATAAGTTCAAGATTTTTTGGACTGAAATCGAGAAACAGTTGGGAAAGGTCATAAAGGTTGTTAGATCTTACCGAGGTGGAGAGTATTATGGCAAGCATGACGATGCTGGACAGCTTAAGTTGCCTTTTTCCAAATACTTAGAGGATTCTAGGATGGTGGCTCAATTTACTATGCTTGGGAGTCTTGAGCAAAATGGTGTAGCTGAAAGACGCAATCGCACCCTTATGGAAATGGTGAGGAGTATGATTAGTAGGACAAATTTACCTGATTTTCCGTGGGATGAAGCTTTAAAAACAGCTTTATACATTCTGAATCGTGTACCTACTAAAGTTGTTCCATTGACTCCTTTTGAGTTATGGACTGGACGTAAGCCTAGCTTAAACCATCTTAAGGTTTGGGGATGTCCTGCAAAAGTAAAGTTATATAATCCAACATTAAGTAAGTTGGACTTCAGAACCACTCGGTGTTACTTTGTATCTTACTCGGAACATTCGAAGGGATATCGGTTCTATATTCCCAATGGAGGCATAAGAATTGTGGAATCACAGACAGCCAAGTTTCTGGAGTTTGATGTGGCCGAAGAAAGTAGTTGCTCACATACTATTGAAGATAATAATACGGTGGGTAATGTTGTATCATTATCTCCTCCCATACAGATAATTGTGGAGACTCCCACACCACAGACTGAACTTATTGAGGCTTAGGATCCTGTTGTCGAGACAGCTCCTAATGAAGTTCCTCAAGGCTCTCATGTGCAATATGAGGCTGTTGCTACTCCAGTAATGAGATCCATTAGGGAGAGACGATCAACTATACTACCGGACTATTTAGTCTCTATAGGATAGCAAGACTACGATATCGGTTCTGTAGCTAATCCAGTGACTTATGCGGAAGTTGTTTCTTGTCCTCAGTCGGAATTGTAGTTGGATGCAATGAGAGATGAAATACAGTCTATGAAGCATAATGGTATTTGGGAACTTGTTGAATTACTTGAAGGTCATGGACCTATTGGTTGCAAATTGGTGTATAAGACTAAAATGGACTCCAAAGGAAAGATTGAGAAGTTTAAAGCCAGCTGGTAGCCAATGATTTTACTTAGAGAAAAGGAGTAGACTATGAAGCAACTTTTTCTCCACTCTCTTCTAAAGACTCTTTCAGAGTGATCATGACATTGGTAGCTCATTTCGATATGAAGTTACACCAGATGGATGTTAAGACTGCCTTTCTCAATGGAGACCTTAATGAAGAAGTCTATATGATGCAACCTGAAGGTTTTGCGGCAGATGATTCAGATACGCTTGTATGTAGATTGCAAAAGTCTATTTATAGTCTCAAGCAAGCTTCTAGACAATGGTACTTGAAGTTTCAAAGTGTTGTCGCTTCATTTGGTTTTATTGAGAATAAAGTAGATCGGTGTATATACTGCAAGGTCAGTGGGAGGAAATTCATTTTCCTTATACTCTATGTGGATGATATTCTGCTTGCGAGCAGTGACCTTGGTTTACTGTATGAAACAAAGTGGATGTTATCAAAGAACTTTGATATGAAGGACCTTGGTGAGGTGTCTTTTGTCCTTGGCATTGAGATTCATAGGAACCGTTCTCACCGACTATTGGGTTTATCTCAGAGGACATATGTTGATAGTATCTTAGAAAGATTCAACATGCAGCAATGCAAGCCAGGAATTGCTCCCGTCAGTAAAGGTGATAAGTTGAGTCGTCACAATGTCCTCATTCAGATTTTGAGAAAGCCTAAATGAAGAATGTACCTTATGCTAATGCACTTGGGAGTATTATGTATGCTCAAGTATGTATTAGACCAGATATTGCTTTTGTAACAGGATTTTTAGGCAAATATCAGTCAAATCCAGGACACGATCATTGGGTCGCTACTAAGAAGGTTTTGAGGTACTTAAAAAAGACAAAAGACTATATGCTGATTTACAAACATGTTGAGGACCTACAGCTGGTTGAGTATTCGGATTCAGACTTTGCTGGCTAGCAGGATAAAAAAAATTCGACAACAGGTTACATCTTTAAGTTAGCAGGAAGTGTAGTATCATGGAAAAGTGAGAAACATAAATCAATGACATCCTCTACCATGCAAGCGGAGTTTGTAGCATGCTTTTCGATCGCTACTCAGGCAATTTGGCTCGGGAACCTCATTAAGGAGTTGACCGTATTTGATTTTGTGGATAGACCCATACAGTTATATTGTGACAATAACTCTGCAGTGTTGTTTGTTAACAACAACAGAGGTCTCAAGGGGTCTAAGTATATGGAGGTCAAGTACCTGACTATAAAGAAAACAGTTCAGAATGGTGACATTGCAGCAGAGCACATTTCGACAGATAATATGATCGCAGATCCGCTAACTAAAGACCTTCATCCTTGTATATTTGATCGACATGTCATTAACATGGGTTTTGGAGTATCATGGGATACTGTTAATTAGTGGGAGTTGTTTAGTTTTATGTTGCTCTTATGAAGTTTGTATCTGATTTCATTATATTTTGTAATATTTGACTATGTATCAACTCTTTTACATTCAATGAGGTATTTATGAATGTAGATTTGTAAAGTTGAGTACATATATTTGATGAAAATCTCAAGGCATTATGTAAATCTTGAGTACAGGCTATGGGGCATTCTTGATATTAGCCTTAATTATATGTTTTGTTACACATAAAGTACAGTTAACAATCTAGGTAAGACATATGAAGGTTCGTTGGAACCATAAAGAATATTCTCTAGTGACACACTAGGTTTTGTGATACTTAAGGAGAGAGAATGTGGACTAACAAAATAGATAACACACGAAGTATCACTCATTATGAGGTATTATCCATTTGTCACACTACCATATTGAATCCATATCAGTAAAGTTGAAAGCACTCGTGACCATAGAAGGCTCTACGTGAGTATATGCAGTTACCGCCATGATTCGGTGTTCGAGATTTTATGGGATCGGATTGACTATTAAGAATAATCTCTAGACCAATATAAAGGTGCACACACAGTTCTGTTTCAATTAATATTGCCCAAATGGGAGAATGTAAGAATTTCCTAATGTGGGCTTCATTAATTGAAATTAACTGAATTAGTTTGGTCTAATAAAGGTAAGATATATGGGTTCTTAATAAGTCTAATATGATACTGGATAGTGTGGGCCAAGTACGGCCTGGCCCGGCCCCGTAATGAGAGGGCCCGTGGTCGAAGACTCTATAAATAGCGCTCAAGTCCTTTCCCTAACCTGATGATGCACAATTTGACTCACATAAGGATTTAGAGAGAACTTTCTTCTTGTGAGTGGCAATCTAATTAGACCAGTGTTCTAACGAAGGGAATAGGGGAGAAGCACTTGAGTTCGTGTTCGGAAACCGTCGCAAATTCCGCGTCAAGTTTGATGGATTCCAAACCAGGTACGCAAATCGATAATCTCTCCATTAAAGTATTTTCGATTTCTGTTTATGATGATCCTGGGCGTGCCATTTTCGTGGCCAACAAGGGTCACGCTGATGCGCCAGTTTGATCTTCCTGCCTCTGATTTCCTCTTGCTCGATCCCTCGTCTGATTCCCCCTCTGCCATTCTTGTTTGAGAGAAGGCGATTATGGTAAAATTGGAGCAGATTGGGTGTATCATCTCAGCAAACGAGGTTCTGCTTTTGAATGCCGGTGATCCCGATGTTGTACAGTGTGCAGCGGGCGAATTCTTGCAGTCTGCATGTGCTGGCTTGAGCTGGAGACGAGGAAGTAGAAACTTCGACAACAATTTTGGGACTACATCCCCAGAATAGCTTCCTATTGAATTTAGGGCACTTGAAGTAGCCCTTCAAGCTGCTGGTACTTTCCTTGCTTCTCAGGTTTGCGAAAGATGCTGATTCAGAGCATAGATCTAAACTTCACTTTTGAGAGCTTCAGTCGGATTTGTTCTATGTTTTGAGGGAAAATGACACACATAGTCCCATAACTTTGGCCCAATATATAATGTGATTCTTGAACTTTAAATTTGTTCAATGTAGTCCCTGAACTTTAACCTAATATGTAATGTGATCCCTGAATTAGTCTTTGAACTATATGAAAATGTTCAATGTAGTTCCTTCTATTAATTCAAGTTCAGGAACTACATTGAATATGTACCAAAAGTTCAGGGACCGCATTACATCTTGGATTAAAGTTCAGGGATCACATTGAATATTATCCTATAGTTAATAAATCACCTTGAACAAATTAAAAGTTAAGGGACCTTATTGCATATTAGGCAAAGGAGCTATTTGTCTAATTATCCCATGTTTTGATAACGCGTAATATTATGTCTAGACTGAATTGCTTTGATTAAATTGGGACTCGTGTCTCGATATCTTCTAAGCTGATTTTGTTGCTCTAGTTGCATTAAAGGCTGTCATGGAATGCTTCGCTTTGATTATTAGAATAGCACTTACTTTTGTACTGTATCAGAATTTATATTATTAGAATAGCACTTACTTTTGTACTGTATCAGAATTTATTGTAATAATTAGATCTGCTTCCACGGATAATTTCGACGTTCATTTAATCAGTTTTGATTGATTCAAAGTTAGCTGGGCAAAGTAATAACACCATCATATTCATATTATAGGTATCGCAATTCGATGAGGAAACTGAAAATTTGTTTCTCAAGATTGATTCAATGATTATCACGTGGCAATTGGCGAAAGTCCGTTCATTGAAAAGCAACTGGCTGCGTTAACTAGGAGACTGCAGAAGGTACCGGGAATTATATGTCACTCTTGTAGTGACTTGTCCTGATGAATGATATCATATAGATCTCTCTCTCTCTCTCTCTCTCTCTCTCTCTCTCTCTCTCTCTCTCTGCCTTATTGGGACTGTTGGTTTCTAACATGTTCCCCTTAAATGTCCGAATGTAGGTTACGGATGAGATCGAGTGGCTGCTGAATGACAAAGGAAAAATGGCAGACATGTACCTCACTGAAAAGAATCGAAGAACAGACCCAAAAAAAAGAAAAGAAACGAAGGATGGAGTCAACATCTTATGGTGATCAGTCTTTGTTGGGAAACAGATCAACTGATGGTGCCTTATCTGTCTCTGCACCAGTTTCTCCCGTTGCTTCCCCTCCAGCTGGTCGGAAGCCGGAGAAGAGCTTGAGTATTGGCAAGAGCCGGCATGAGAGCATGAGTTCAGAAAGTGCCAGGAAGAGCAAAAAACTTGAGATGTTACTGGAAGCATATTTTGTTCTCATCAATACCACTTTAAACAAGTTGCCCAAGGTATGGCATTGCGGTCATCTTCACTCAATTATTCTCTTTGGTTTAATTTGGAAGGGGGACGGAAACTCAAAGAACTTTCTCATTACCACTTGTTTCAGCTGAAGGAGGTCATTGATGACAGAGGATTTTTCATCAATATTGAGCTGGTAGGTTGTTTCTGTCCTCATCTCATTGTTTGTTGCATCTCGAGTTGTAGTTTCCTAGAGTGGCTTATTATTTGAGTGAAATTTCACTAGATCACTGAACTAGACGTAGGCAGATGATAACACATCCCAGTTCGATGTTACTTACGTTATGTAATTTGCTCATCTTTACATTATCGATGCCTTGTAAGGAAAAAAAAAGCAGGCTTTGAACATTCTGATCGTTGACCGGTTTCGAAACTCTGGCACCAGTCTTCAAAGAAGTAGACTAGTATGTCCTGTGTGGAAGCACATGATTTGATGTTGGGAATTCCTCGTCTTCTACTTCATCTAGTGTATTTGAAAACTTATGCAGGACAGTGTCCGGAACAAGCTAATCCAATTCGAGCTGCTGATGACAACCGCGACTTTAGAAGTCGCCATCTTTGGCTTGGTGGCTGGGATCTTTGGCATGGACTTTCTGGTACCATTATTCCACAATGCAGGTGCCTTTAAGTGGGTCCTCATAATTACAGGAGCGATTGGAATCACCATATTCCTAGCATTCTATTGTTTCTTCAAGTATAGAATACTTATGCTGCAATAGATAGATATGCAAGGATCAAATTTGCCTTTAAAGGAAGTGTATGATCGGCATCAATGTTACATTTAGTCAATGGGTATTGCATTGAAACTATAATTGGAAGTGAGAATGTGCTTATTTCTTGTGGCGATTCTTTGAATTTGTTACTTATTTTTCTCACTGTAGCAGGCTGAAGAATGTCTCACCCTTCTTAACTCAGCCCGAAATGTCCCTTCCTAAATCAAATCGGGTACCGCGAACCCAATGTTTCATACCCTCATATGCTTTCAATTAGTACTAATTTGGCAAGATCTAGCAAATGACACAGTATTGTCGATTGGATTTGAGTTACGCCCGTCCATCGATGCAAACCTAACCGATATCATTACTTAGTTGAAGGACCTAGTCTATGAAAGAATTGTTCCGTTTTTAAAATATATTACAAAAAGGAAAATGATTAAGCAAATGTCTTTAATACATTGTGATAATGACAATCTATTCTGTACCCAAAAAATATAAATAGCAAATAAAAAGAAATTATTGGAGATTCACTTCTTCAAAAATTTGTGGTTCATAATATGCTTTTGCTCTTACGGTGGTCCAAAAACTGTGACGCTAGCACAACTCTTACGAAAATGCATAGGAAAATGTGAATTTATTTTTTTGTTATTTTTATTGTTTAACAAGATAAAGACAGGCACCTAGTAATTAGTTTCGAAATAATGCTCCTAGTTCTAGCCTTCTACTGTTGGCCTTGCTGCTTTACTGATGGTACACACTCCTCGCCACTCAAGCAGCCTTCCCTTCCCAATTGGACAGGAAGACCGCGTCAAGCGGCATGCCCCCATCTCTTCCCTTCCCTCTCCGTCTTCCACATCTGCACCCTTCCGTTAGTTTCGCCTCGCTTACATCCCGGCTACGATCGACTTCGGCATTCCCTCTCTGGGGCATTTCGTTAGAAACCTTGCCATTACTCCACTCCCCATGTTCCTATCTTTCTTGCCTGAGGTTTTTCTCCATCCAGATTTACGGCAACCCAATTGTCTTCCCCGTGTGGCAAGCACCAGAAAGCGACTCCCAAGATTTAACCGTGATCGAAATGCTCAGAAGTGTCGGTCTACTTCCCACGGAAGGAAAGGCCATGGAATCTTCGAAGACTTCTGTGTGCGAATAGAGGCCAGATAAGTTTGGTAGTGTGGGCGTTGAGGGAAGAGAGGCGGCTGGCTATTTTGGCTTTCAAATGGGGCGATTAGTGGGGCTGCATTGACGAGAAAGCTCACAATTTGATGACTTGGGTATTGGGAAGTCACGAAAAGTACAGTACTGCCAGGTGTTTGATGCGGGATTCGCATCAATCTCCAGTAGAATACGAGGCAGGGTATGCTAGTTATGATTGATCCGTGAGATGGTTTCTTCTGATTACTTTTGAGTTTCAGTCATTCGGCGTTAGTACATAAAAATGAACCATGCAGTTTTAATGTTGTGCATTTGTTTCTTTCAATGATGCTGCCATTGCTTAAATTCAGTGGACCATTTTTCTGGATTAAGCTAAGACTTGCTGATTCACGATTGAATAGGGATCTTTGACTTTTGCTGTTCTGTAGGTATGCAGCTGCAAACAATTCAGCAAAAGCAATCTGGACATTTGACGTTATGGAGAAATTCATTACTTTGCCGGATGAGGAAGCGTACTGCACTCTCCGGACTATTCTTTGTAAAAATGGAAACTTTGAAGAAGCCGAAGAGTTCATGTTTCTTGATGAAAAACATAATCGTCATTCACTTTTTCATATTAGGTCATTTTTATATATAGTGAGTATTGAGGCTCACTAATTATGGAGAAGACAAAACTAACCTTTCCACCCTCCCTCTCAAGTTAGGGCATAAACATCAAAGAGCCCAACTTGTTACACAAAGTAATCACTCTACTGCCCTGTAATGACTTGGTGAAAAGATCAACAAGTTGGTCTTCAGTCCGTGTGTATTGAAGTGTTATGTCCTTGTTTTGAATCTTTTCTCGCACAAAATGGCAATCTACTTCAATATGCTTTGTGCGCTCATGAAAAACTGGATTTGAAGCGATATGCATAGTAGACTGGTTATCACAACACAGAACTGAGAGATATGAAGATGACATACTAAGTTCGGATAATAACATCCTCAACCAAATCAACTCACTAGTCACATGAGCCATGGCTCGATATTCCGCCTCAGCACTCGATCGAGACACCACCTGTTATTTCTTACTTTTCCAACTCACAAGATTGCCTCCCAAGAATACACAGTAACTAGAAATTGATTGCCTATCAAAAGGACAACTAGCCCAATCAGCATCAGAGTAGCCAATAACATCAAGATGTCCATGATTCTTGAATAATATCCCTTTACCTGGTGGTCCGTTCAAGTATTTAACCATGCATAGCACTGCCTCCCAATGTGTAGTACGAACATTACTCATAAATTGACTAACAACACTAACAGCAAAAGAGATATATGGTCAGGTAACAGTTAAATAATTAAGCTTATCCACCAGTCTCCGATACTTACTTAGATCATGAAGTAATTCACCATGTTCTGCATCAAGCTTCACGTGAGTAGGCCACCTCAATGTCCAAGAAATACCGCAAACAACCCATATCTTTTGTGCTAAACTCTGCCTGTAAAAACTGTTTCAATTTTTTTATGCTCACAGAATCACAATCAGTAATGATAATATCGTCTACATACACAACTAAGAGAACACACCCAGCAGGGGAGATAGAGCTAAATACAGAATGATCTACAGTATAATGTTGCAAACCAAACCGAATAACTGCATCATTGAAATGACCAAACCAGGCACAAGGAGACTGTTTCAACCCATATAATGCCTTGTGTAGGTGACAAACACCGATAGACTCCCCCTAAGTAACGAACCCCGGGGGTTGCTCCATATATACCTCCTCTGCCAAGTCCCCATGAAGAAAGGCATTATTGACATTAAGTTGGTGAAGAGTACAACCATAATGGACAACAAAAGAGATGAAAAGACGAACGGAAGATATCTTTGCTACAGGAGAGAATGTATCATCATAATCAACTCTATATGTCTAGGTGTAACCTTTGGCAGCTAGACGTGCCTTCATACTCTCAACAATGCCGTTTGGTTGAAACTTCACTGTGAAAATCCAACAGCACCCCACAACCTATTTCTCAGCAAGTAACGATGTAAGTTGCCATGTCCCATTATCCTGTAGCGCCTGCTCATCCCCCATAGCCTATTGCCATCCTGGATGAGCAAGAGCCTCTACAATAGTACTTGGCATAGACACAGCAGATAAAGAAGCAACAAACGAGGAATATGTAGAAAAAAGACAATCATAGGATAAAAACCGAGAAAGAGGGTAACGAGTATGTGTATGACAAGACAAACCACTATAGGGAGTAAACCGAGGATTGGGTTGACCAACACAAAAACGTATACCTTTGTGCAATGCAATGGGAATGTCAGTAGTAGAATTAGGCTTAGAAGCAATTGGTGGATCAGAAGACGGGACATTGACTAGTGGAGAATCATGCATATCCAATGCAGGTGGCGATTGTACTACCTAACGTTGAATAGACCGGCGCTGTTGATAGGACTTGTTAGCAAACTAAAAACTAGGCGATGACGCTGATGACTCAGGCATACTCGCCAAGGGAATATGCAGTAGTGTAGCCATAGTCGAAGACAGAACATCTTTAGAAGAACCAGCTATAGAGGAGTAATATGACTGATCCACAAAAAAGGTTACATCTGTTGAGACATACGACCGCCCACTAACTGAATTATAACACTTATATCCTTTTTGAATTCGAGGATCAAAAAGGCAATTTATGAAATAACATGCTGTGAGATTAGCATGCCCCTAGTACATTTTGGGAAGGTTTATATGAAAAAGGAGGCAACGAGCCACATCCAAGAGATGACGATTTTTTCGTTCAGCCACCCCATTATGTTGGGGGTATAAGGACAAGAAGTCTAATGCAAAATCCCATGAGATATAAGAAATGATTGAAAACTAGAGGAAACAACCATATATTCTTTAGCATTATCAAAATGCAAACATTTAATAGAAACATGATATTGATCGAGAATTTCAAAGTAAAACATACAGAAACAAGAAAAAACTTCAGTTCGATCTTTTATTAAATATAACCACGTCATTCGAGAATAATTATCCATGAATGTAACAAAATATTTATAACTAGACATATTATTGACACGACACAGTCCCCAAACTTCAAAATGGACCAACTCAAAAGGACTTGACATACGACGCTGGACACGATAAGGAAATGATACCCAATGGTGTTTGCCAAATTGGCAAGCATCACATTGGATAGGATTCATAGATTCTGAAACAGGTGAAAAATAACGAAGAATGTTAGGTGGTGGATGACCATATGACA
Source organism: Syzygium aqueum (assembly GCA_031216185.1). NCBI lineage: Eukaryota > Viridiplantae > Streptophyta > Magnoliopsida > Myrtales > Myrtaceae > Syzygium > Syzygium aqueum. Next base: position 25,820,998 of record CM062240.1, on the reverse strand, counting down.
ATGCATCTAAAATAAGTCGAAAGTAATTTTCTTTTGAGCAGCCACAGCAATAAGGCCTTTGTTAAGGTAGTATAGCCCACTGGACTCATGTCCGCCACCAATCATCCATTCGGTCCTCAAATGCTAAAAGACACAACGAGTGGAAGTAAACGTTACAAAACAATTCAAATCTCTAGTAAAAGAACCAACAGAGAGCAAGTTATATGGGAAAGCTGGCAAATGGTAAATAGATGAAAGTAAGAGAGGTACCCAAGGTTGCATTCCCTTGGCCAGTGATATGGGACTGTGAACCATCAGCAAGTGTAACGGAACTAGGTGACATAAAGGTAATACCATACAACAACTTAGAATTATCGGTCATATGATTTGTGGCACTAGAGTCTACAACTCAGGAAGTGGACACAGAAGAGAGTAAACAAGACGGACTACTTGAAGAAGTTTGTGCCAAAGTAGTAGTAAGAGCTGAGGAATCCACCACCTTGTTGGGATTCACTAAGGACTCGTACTCTATGTGAGTCAGCATAATGATACTAAGTTACTTCTGTGACTAATCAGGAACCTTCTATACTGGAGATTCTACTGCTTCGGCATAAGCAGCTCGTGGACGAAGCTCAAGATGTAGGGTATAGCAATAAGGCTCGGTATGGCCAGCTCGTTGACAATGGTTGTAATAACGAAAATTTCTAGCACCCCTACCACCATCTCGGCCACAATCTAGAGAAAAGACAGACCTACCACGACCTCGAGGACCACGCCCCTGGCCTTCACGACCACCAGAAGACTAAGAGGCCATAACACTCGCTGCAGGTGCAGATGATAATAAGTTAGGCATGCATCGAAAGACCCGAGAAAAGATCTCATCTACTGATGGAAGAGTACCCTGAGAGATAATCTGTTGTCGGAGAGAAAAATGAGTAGGCTCAGGCTCTTGGAGAAATAACACAACTCTCATATCCTGTTGGCGTGTGGCCAACTCTTTAATGTCATCAGTGGCAGGCAAATAAGTATCTAGTTTCTCACAAAAGGGTGGTGAACTTAGGATAGTAATCAGATGTAGACATGTCTCCAATACGTAGGTCAAATAGCTCCTCCCACACATCACAAACACAGGTCATATTATCACCACCCGAAAACATAAGAGCACATTTGTCTCAAATAGCTTTGGTTGATGTACATTGCATAAGTTGAAGACTAATATTGGAATCCATGGTATTCCACAACAATGTCCGAATAGCACCATCACCAGAGTGCCAATCATCCTTCTTTGTTTTATTCATAGGTGGAGACGAAGTCAGATAACTCAGCTGTTGGTGGCCAAAAGATATGCTTCGACTACCATAGACCAAGAAGGGTAATTGATCCCATCAAGCTTAACAGAGGTCACCTTCAGATTAGTGAGACTGGTATCCGTGTTTATGGAATTGCTAGTCATAACTCAATAATAAAGTGAACTTAATGGAAATTTGCAACTTGTGCACCAAACGTAATAATTACCACCAATTACCACCAAACACAACAACTCATCAGAATAGAAGGACAAATCAACATAGGGCATTAACAAACCCAATAATCAACCATCGTTAGTAAACTTCAACACCAGGCAAGGACCTTAGTTTCGCAAGAAAAGAGTGCCTATGCGATATCCCACATTCAGTATTTCTAAGGCAGTTGTTTTTCATCAAAGCTTAAGAAAAGTTTCCGGCCCTACCACAGGATTCGCATCTTCTAAGACTGGTGAACCTTCTACAATGGCATGTCTATACAATAAGGGGAGCGGCAGGGGTAGAATATCTACTGCCGATAGGATTAGGTCTTTTGCAATTGATGAAGATCCTTTTAAAAAAGAATATTGGGTCGGCTACAATCCAAATCGCTTCTTCAGAAGAACTCTTTACCTCGAGAATTTGTCATCAGGCGAGAAGCAAGCAGGATGAGTAGATTGTGTAGCAATACCCAAGGGCATTAACAATAAGGGTGCGCATGAGAACGGTTCTGTGCCAGGGAACCATTTCTGAACAGAAATGATTTTTTTTTATTCTGTGCCTAGAAACAATTTCTGAGTATTTTAAGGCGTTTGGTAACTGTCCAAAATTTTTATTCCTGGAATAGAAATGCGTTTGGTAACTACACAAAATTTCTTTTTATTAATAATATTTTAATAATATTTTGAATTATTTAAGGTTTTTTTTTTCAATTTATTTTTTCCCTTGGCCATGGCCGGTCGCCGGCGGCCGGCGACCGGCCACAGCCCAGGGCCGGCGAGGGCGTCACGGCCCTCGCCGGCCGTCGGCGGAGGCGAGGGTCCCCCTCGCCGGCGAGGGCGAGGGCTGGACCCTCGCCGCCTGGACCTGGCGAGGTCGGCCTCACCTAGATCGGGCGAGGCCGAGCCTCGCCGTCGCGACCCACGGCGAAGCCGGCGTCGCCGTGGGTCGCGACGGCGAGGCTCGGCCTCGCCAGATCTGGGCGAGGTCGAGCCTCGCCGTCGCGACCCACGGCGACGCCGGCTTCGCCGTGGGTCGCGACGGCGAGGCTCGACCTCGCCCAGATCTGGCGAGGCCGAGCCTCGCCGTCGCGACCCACGGCGACGCCGGCTTCGCCGTGGGTCGCGACGGCGAGGCCCGACCTCGCCCAGATCTGGCGAGGCCGAGCCTCGCCGTCGCGACCCACGGCGACGCCGGCTTCGCCGTGGGTCGCGACGGCGAGGCTCGGCCTCGCCCGATCTAGGTGAGGCCGACCTCGCCAGGTCCAGGCGGCGAGGGTCCAGCCCTCGCCCTCGCCGGCGAGGGGGACCCTCGCCGGCGAGGGGACCCTCGCCTCCGCCGACGGCCGGCGAGGGCCGTGACGCCCTCGCCGGCCCTGGGCTGTGGCTGGTCGCCGGCGACCGGCCACTACCCAAGAACAAAACACAAAAAGAAGAAAATAAAAAAAAGAAAAACAAGAAAAAAAACTGATTCTCAAAATTGTGCCGAGAAACAAGAAGCTACTTTTTTTACTTCTTGTTTCTCTTCCAAAACTGTTTCTCGGCACAAATATTTGCAAAAATGTGCCCGGGCACAAAAAATTTACCAAACGCATTTCTGTTCCCAAACTATTTCTGGGAACAAAAGAACAGAAATTTTTACTATTTGGCACGTTACCAAACGGGCCCTAAGAGAAGTTACCGCCAACCTGTGCCTAATATCTCTCTGTTCAGTTCTTGCCCTGTGCTTTATCGAGCCATGATGTAAGGACTTGCGCGAGACAGGTGACGGCGCTAAGGGTCGGGCGACGCTGGTCGGCGATGCTTCGCCGGATCTGGACGTTAGGTGACACTGGGTAGGGTCAGGTGATGCCAAATCTGGGCTTCGTCGGGCAACGCCGGCCGCTCTAGATCTGGATTTTTTTTTTATTGAAAGCGGAGGAGGATTTTGGTGATGATTGTAGGCTCTGATACCATGATGAAAAAAAATAATCCCCATTCACTTTTTTAGATTACATCATCTATATATATATATATATATATATAGTGAGCATTAGGGCTCACTAATTATGAAAAAGACAAAACTATCCTTTCAACATTTCTGAATAGGAAGCTCTTCCCCTGGAAACCGAGAGCTTCAACGTTATTCTGAATGGTTGGTCTGATGTTACTGTCGACGTGCTTAAAGCTAAGAGAATTCGGACAGAGATGTCGAGATGCTACATCACACCAAGTGCGGCATCGTATTCTCACATGATCTCCTGCTTCTGGAAGGTTGGGAACCTTTTTCGGCTCTTTAAGACTATATGATGAGATGAAGAAAAGAGGATGGTTTCCTAGACTTGAGGAGTACAAAACTCTAATTTACATGCTTAGTCGGGAGAATTGCTTTAGTGAGGCCCTAAATTATAATTGACGTGCTTACTCACCGATCAATCATAAGTAGCGCATAGCCTGCCCAGATTAATAAAATCAGTGATGTTTAATGCCGAGTTTGTGCACTCAATTCCAACATCATATCTTTGCTTTGGATAAAAAACTTGATTTCTGGGGAAGCTCGGAAATGCCGTAATTGATATTTGTGCGGTAATTTGGCACCAGGAGAACTCATGCATCAACCATGAATCTGCCAAACATGCCTGGGTTTTGTGCTGTAGTGTGTGGACGGTGTTATCATTAGTAGCTAAGATTGTATCTTGGATAGGACAGTGATGCTCTGGTTACCTTCATTAGGGAAAAATGAACAGTAACTAAGGCAAGTGTTTCTAGCTTTATGCAGGCATATAATTTGTCTAAAGATCACAAGCCGGACCTTGAGAGAGAGAGAGAGAGAGAGAGAGAGAGAGAGAATTCTTCAAGCTGGGGGTTTCATTCAAGTTGGGCGGGTCAATGGAAGTTTGAATCTAGCAAGAGCTATTGGTACTACTTCTAAATTTTACTCTCGATGACCAATTGATGGAGTGGAGGGAGACTCTCTCTGTCTCTCTCTGTCTCTCTCTCTCAGCACGCCCACGCATGTATGCACGTGAGTTTGTGGATATTTATTGGGTACACACCGTCTAATGTGAATTGGGGATGTAATATCTGTTGGCTGCAGGAGATGTGGAATTCAAGCAGAACAAATCACACCCAGCTGAAAGACAGATTGTAACTGCAAATCCTGACATAACTATTGTATGTGATAGCTAGTCGAGATAAAATCTTGCAGTCTAGTGAGGTTATCTACATATCAAGATGGTTGAACTCCTGTTGATAAAATGCAGGAATTCTAGATGATTTTGTTCATTTATTGACACCTTGTCCTTAAACAACACGGGTTTTCTTTTTCACTCAACTCCCAAAGTGTTTATGGGACGTGTTTGGGAATAGCTTGTCTTTCTCCATCCTAAGCATTTCTCACTTGACATGATTAACATCTCTTTTCATTTTGTTGAGATCAATATAGTTGATTAATCTCCATAGGAAATTTTGATTCAAAACGAATGATCCATCGGGCATAAAGACATCCTTTGGATAAGGATGATGTTCAGAATTTTTGTGAAAAGTTTGCTTTTACAATTTCTACTTTTGTGCTCTCTTTTTTTCAATTTCCATTTTTGTGTTTGTTTTTACAAAAACATTAAAACTCTTTTTTGTAATGAAAATTCTCCATTTGATTTTCATTTAAATCTTGGAGGAAGGGTACTTACCTGCGGCACGACGACTTGGTAACCCTGTAAAGAATAAGAAAGAATGTGTTGTTGGGAAAATATTAACGTGAATCGGGAAGAACAATGAAGTCAGACTTTGAGGCGTTATATCACTTTCTTTAAGGAATTATTTGCCCCACAAAGTTGCTAATGGTCACCGGCAAATTTCCTCCAGGATACAACAAAGTCTCGATTGAGAATACCGAATAGCAATTTCGATATATCTCCAGGGTCTCTCTAGAAAAACAATTAGAAAAGATGGCTGTATATCTCTTGGAAGAAATGAAAAAATGGTTGTTCTTTTCAATGAACAAAAACGTTGAAATATTTATACGTTGAACAAACACAACCTTTCGAATGTAAAGAAGTTATGTCTGAACAGACACAACCTTCCAAAGGTTATGAGAAAGCCTAATTACCATTAGGCAGAAAAATAAATATTCGAAATTAAATTATTAAAAAATAACCGCCACCCTATTGCGAACTGTCACACTGTTTCAATATGATAAAACAGTTATTTTATAATAATAAATTTAAAATTTAATTAAAAAAAAAATGATCGTTGATTAGTGCCAAATCTCGTCTTCGTGCACACTCACATCCTTTCGATGTGGGACAAGGCACCTCATTGTTTGTTTTACAAACATACTACCAACATGTGTTAGTGCATGAATCTTTATAGATTGAATAATTTGAAACGATACATCATTACCTTTCACTTGCATTTGTCATTCGGATCTTTGATGTTTCCTATGTCAAAAATGGAATCGAAATGGACAATTGGAAACGATACAATTTACCCTAATTTGAATTCACCTCCTTGGGTGTTTGACAACTCCCTTCATTTGAATTTGTTTTCTTGTGTGTTTGGCAACTCCCTTCATCCACTTTCTTCCGCCTTGACTTTTCAGCATTGTTTCGATATTTCAGGGCATTGTCCCTTGGATGCTTTGCCCCATTTATTGCATGTTTCCTTGGTAAGAAGTGTGTCGCTCCCACGGTCAATGTGCGCCTTTGCCTTTAAGCAAAGAGACATGTCAATTTCATTCCAAAATTGAATTGGACTAATTTAGGAATGATACGCCCTTTTTGTGCTAAATCCAATGACTCCACTTTATCTTGCATCATTGGTGAAGGTTACTACCCTTTGAGTGACTTGCCCGGTTTATCACCCTGCAAGAAAGGAAATGGAACATGTTATCTCCGCTTTCGATTGAACTTAATTAAGGAACGATACATCTTTTTGTGCTAAATTGGATGGCCTTGTCACAATTTGTTGGCGGGAGGCACTGCCCCTATGGACAGATGCTTTCTTGGAAGAAGCTGTCGCCATGGTCAAACACTTTCTTTTATATGCAAAATGAGAGATGGCACGAGTCATTTCCATCTTCAATTGGAAAAATTTTTTTTTAATGATTTTTTATATAAAATAAAAAGAAAAATATGCTCTACTAAATTCTATTAATGCAAATGCGCCTACTATCTATGTGCCATGTAATTTAATGAAAATATTTTTATTTAAAGGTTAAAACTTAATCCCTAATTTTCTATGCACTTAAATCTTTAATGATTACGCAAAATTTAGGTGTCAACATGTCATTATTTCTTACCCTCACAATTGCTTCTATTTATCCTTTTCCTCTTTTTTGTCCAATCTTGTCGACTGAGCTCTGCAAAGATGATGAGTTTCTTGTACTAGCATGTGACGGAATATGGTAATTCATCACGACTTTTTGCTCATATCATTTTTTTCTACCAACAAATAATCTGACAGAGAACTATTTTTGTGTCCATAAGCTTGAGGAAGTGAACTTGAAACAGACGTGCTACACATGGCATGAGTACTTTGCATTAATAATTAGTGTGGACTTGAAATACCAGACGAACATTTGAATTACGTATGGCCCTGTAGTTCCATTGCTTTCATAGGTGTAGCTTGTTTCGACTACCAAATGGCTACAGCATAGTGGATATGAGGAGTGATTAGGTTGCTTTCATTTTGTTGACTCTACTAAATAGATTTACTTTCTTTGGCGAGTATATGACTTCGAAGAGAATTTTTCTTCTCTTAGTAGGCGATGTGTTGTTGATAGTGATTCCAATTCAAAAGCTTATGCTACGTCCTTATACTCAAGTAAACCTCCTTTTCACTGAAAAAGTTGTCACGTCTTCTCTTGCAATATTCATCCCTTATGGCTCGTGTTTTTGCAACCAAAATTTCCCATCAGCTAAATTCAGAAGTGAAGGGACCATACTGGAGTATCCTCTCCAAAATCTACCCCCTCCATCTAGAGTTTTTATTTTCTTTTCCTTATAATTAAATCAGCTAGTTATATGACTTGGTGGAATTGTTGGCGTATATTTTAATTCTAGTGTCTGTAGTTTGTTAATTCTTGGGATTCCTGTGACGAAAATTATCTTGCTCGCCAGGGATTGCATGTCAAGCCAGCAGCTGGTGGACTACGTTAGGGAACAGTTAGTTACACATGGTACACATGGTACATTCTTCACACTTGAGGTATTAGGTTCCCAAACTGATGGCAATGTTGGAAAAGCTATAGAAGAGAACTTAGGTATTTGCTAAATGGAAAGCTCTGCAGGAAAGCAAACTTTCAGCTATCTGTGAGAGAGTCTTCGAGAGATGTTTGGCGCCCTCTGCTGGCGGTGAAGGATGCGACAACATGACCATGATTCTAGTTCAGTTTAAGAAATCCTCTACATCCAGCAGTTCTGTGGAAGTGCGACAACATGCGGCGTCCAATCAACTCTCCGAGCCCGTCGTGCGTTTGGAAGAGTCGCAAGTGAAGGTCCGAGCCCTTTAACGAATGGAAGGGCCACCTATCCAGAAGGTCTAGGAGAACATGGTTTTTAGATCCGACGCCCTTCAGGATGGCACTTCTTTTCTTGAGTGGCAGTGGAGCATGTGGGAGGAGTCCTGCTGCGGATGCATCTCCTTCGTGCCTCCCTATAAAGAGTGGCTAACTAGTCTGGGAATCCATTTGAGGGAGGGTTTAAGCTCGTGAATGCGCTGCTCAATCTCAAAAGAATCTGCAAACAGATAATGCAATCGTTTGACAAAATCACTGGAGTGCATCAAGTTTCGACTATTATCGTACAATCATATAAAACATAAATACCTTCACATGTGTTTTTTGTTTAGTGTTTTTTGACTGGCCAGATTCGACGAAGAAGACGAGAGGGGGTGGTCCCATTTCGATGCCTCTCAGACACGTGGGAGCCATCTCCGCGTACATAGATGTTCCTCGTTGTTCGCTGCGAAGATCCGCATTGGATTCACGTGTCAATCTACCTTTTCCCGCTTCTTCTTATCCATCCGTCCGTCCTTCCACCTCTCTGAACGGCGCAAAGCCGCAGAAAAACACTCTGTCACCCGCGGTGGTGGGGAGGTTCCTCTCTTATCCCGTTTCCCTTTCCCTTTCCCTTTGCCCTTTTGTCGGGAAGGGATGAGATATTAGGCTCCCAAACTGATGAGATATGGATCAAGACGGAAGGATCCAATAGAAAAATCGAAGGATTAGAATATCACAAGTACTGTAATTTTTTTTCAATTACTCAAGTGATATAATTTAAAAAAAAACGTTTACTTGAATGTTATAATTTTCAATTGATCACTTCTTAATTTTTGTTAGATTTTAAAAAGCTAATAAAAAATTTAGATCATTAATGTATAAGCTATAGAGCTTAAATGATTGAGCACCATATGAAAACCTGAATGCATTATTGGAGCGGGTGAGGTTACATGCAAAAAAAAACAAAAAAAGAGACATTGGCTTTGACTCTAACAACGTACGACGCGAAGCATGACCATTGGCTGTGTCTGGACCGCTTGATCTAAAAAAAAAACCCTCATTCCCGCATGCGAAACACGTGTCCTTTTTGTGCCTTCCCTTCCCTTCCCTTCTTTTCCACCTGTACACGGACCTTTTCCCCCCCTTCAAATCAAGGCATGGCTGGGACTTTTTAGACCTCGGAATTAGGAAACGGATGTATTTTTCTTTTGTTTTGTTGGGTCACGCCTTTGCCTCGTCTCACGAGCAAAGACGCCACCGTCTCCAAGCGCCTATTAGAAAGATTAAAACTACAATTCGTCCCCCGCCCCCCAAACGAGTTCCTCTATTCCCATGCCCAAATTCAATCAAGGACGTTAGGAACAAGACCTACCCGCTTCTTCATTTCGACCATAAAAGTCGCAGAACAGAAAGGAAAAGGGCCTACATGGCCCTTACAAACTTTGACCCGAAACTTTTGATTTTACAATGAGGCCGAATGGAGACGACGTACGGTTTGGAACGTGGTGTTGAAAACGACGCATTTAACTCGGTTCTTTTAAGGGGATCGGTTGGAGGAGCTTTTTTGAATGTAGTGGCGCACCCATCCACGTAACGGTATCTGCTGAAGAATAAAACAAACAAATACATGAAAATTCACTAATATCTTGAAATTGGGATATGCCTTGAATTTAGGGGGGCGTACCGGCAAAGTAAAAAACAAAGAAAGGAAGAATTAGAGCTGCGGGTACCCATCACAAGGCCTGGCGCACGAGGGTGAGATAATAAGGGGGCTGCACGGATAATTACCGTAAAAAAAGGTCCCAAACTTATCATACGATGGCCGATTTAGTCTCAAATTTTTAATTTTTTTTTCTAGTTTAGTTCTAAACTTCGAAATTGGCCAAATCGTCATAAAAATTTATGACTAAATTAACAAAATTGAAAAGTTTATGATTGTATTAATCACAACATAATAAATTTAGGACTTTTCCTGTGGTTTTCTTGAGATATAAAGGCTCGCGATTCATGTGATCCTATAGTATGGTTTTCATGTCTGCAATTTCTTTAAGCAATTATAAAGTGGGACTTCATTAAATTCAAATCAACAAAAACGCGCCCATCGAGCTAATTCTGCCGTCTCCACAAATTCACGTTATATTTCGTATATTTTCATTTTCTTTTTAGTGCAGAATCATTGCGCGCAAACAAAACGAGCGCAACAAATCGCACAAAAAAATTCGGACGAATATTCCCCAAAATTATAGGAAAAAAGAAAAAAGAAACAGAAGAAGAAAAAAACAAAAAAAAACCAAGAGAAAAAGTCGTTTTCCGATTAGGAAGCTGACTAGGCACCCAACACAAAAAACAAAAGGCCCGGATAAGAAGCAGCACCAAAAAAAAAGAAAAGAAAAAGAACAAACGGAGGACCGTCTTCGTCGTTCCACGTAAAACGACATCACACGTCTGCAGGCATTAAGATAAGCCCGCCACCGTCCGTTCTCCGCTTTCTTTATATTCAGCGACACGCCTCCCTTCCTTCCATTCATTTCTCGTTGCGGTTTATTCAGACCAACATCCCATACCCTTTCGTAGACGAACCGCTCTTCCTTCCTTCCTTCCTCACTTCCTGCGGATCCATATTTCGAGGAACGCTCCTTCTTGGGGTTGCAGACATCGTCTTTTGTTTGTTCCCTTTTGATCGTTTTGGGTGGGGTGGGGTGGGGGAGTGAAGGCAAGAGATTGCGGGCGAATGGCTGCTCCTGTTGTTGGCGTGATCGGGAAGACCGGTTCCCAGTGGGTTCGGGTCGGAGGCCGGAAGATGAAGAACGGAGCCGATAGGAATCGAGGGGTCAAAGTTTCTTGCTCCTATTCTTCTTCCTCTTCGTCGGTGCTGGACCCGTACCAGACCCTGAGGATTCAACCGGGCGCTTCTGAATCCGAGGTCAAGAAGGCCTTCAGGCAGCTCGCTCTCCAGGTTCGGTTTTTTTGTTTCTTTTTTTTTTTTCCTTCTCTCGTGCCCTTCCTTCCTTCCCTCCCTCCTCCTCCGTTCCGCGTTTTCCGGATCTTTTTCGAGGAGGGCCCTGGCCTAAAGTTCGGAACTTTATGACGTTCGGTTGTTCTTGGCTCGTTTTTCAGTATCATCCGGACGTTTGCAGAGGGAGCAATTGCGGGGTGCAGTTTCATCGGATAAATGAAGCGTACGATGTAAGACTTCCATTTTCCCTGTCATGTTGCTCTGGGCTTCTCTTTTTTCTGTCTTTAGCTGATAAATAGGCGTCGATTGAGGCGGGTGGGACATTCATCCGACGGCTTCTCGTTCCATTCCAATGAATCTCGAACCATTTATCTGAAATGGTTTATAGATGTCAGTGATTGATGAAGTGCTGAACCAACGCGGCCATCTTTTAAGGTTTTAGTATTCCCTGAACATGGTGGGTCAGGTGGACTTGGTGTTCTGTTCTGTTTCTAACTAATTGCATCAATGGAATTTTTAGAAGTGCTGAATTCGTTCTAGAATAAAGGTGTTTTATGGGTATTCGACAATGAAATTGCACTAGAATAAAGATGAGGCCCCTTAACGATGCCGAATACAGAGACGAGCACTCCAGAGGCTTGTGTGAAGTTTGACCGGAAGATTTTGAAAGATTGATCACTTCTCTAACTAATAATGAGACGAGCACTCAAAAGGATTACAAGCTGGGGGATGTCTAAGATTAGTCGGTTCTCTAATTAATAAACGCGGGTGCTGATACTTGAATTGGAGATCGGTTTTTCGCTCAGCAAGCTGAAAATGAACAAGATTAGAGAAAAAAAACATCCAGAATCATAAGAACTGCTTTCTTTTGAGCCTTGTTCCGGGGGTATTGTGCTCTACGTCTATAAAAATTGGTTGCCTGAATCTGTTTTGTATTGATATGTTAATAATGCGTGCAGGTTGTGATGAGCAGTTTGAGGGGCGAATCAAGTGAGCAAGAGATGTATGAATCATCACCATGTGCATATGAACAAGGAGGTGATGAGGAGTTCAGAGGGATGAACGATCCTGAGTGGGACATGTGGGAAGAGTGGATGGGATGGGAGGGTGCTGGAATTCGTGATTACACCTCTCACATCAATCCCTACATCTGAAAATTATTTGCTTCTTTCTTGTGTTCTGTTTTTTTATAAATCATGAATGGTGGCCCGCATTTCGCCCCCCCAAAAAAAAGATGGGGTCTTCTTGTGTATGTAAGTGGAAGATGGGTGATGGGGTCATTGTTCTTTGTATATATTATGCAATCTCTAGTGGAATAAGTCCCCAAAGTTTAAATGATTTGGGGGGTATCTTGTATCGAAGAGACTTTGTTTCATGTCTTCGCATCGTCATTTCTGCATTATCCATAAAAAAAAGACGGCTTATGAAACTACAGATATTCTGGAGGGGGGACTCAAGTTGGAGTGTGTTATCTTTTCTGTCGGTCATTGTAGGCGCTAATTGTCCATGATTTTTGGCCTTAAAAGTTGATTGCAAGTGAGAAGATGCTTGAACTTGGCATAACAGTGAGTCCTGGATTTATTCTATTTCCGTGCAACTCAGAGAGAATGTCAGAGGGCCGTTCATGGATCTGGAAATCCAGTGGGAATATGGAAACAATCTTTTAAGCATAGCGCTGAGTAAGGCGACTACAAATAAGGAACGTTCCTTCTTTCGCTGGGTGAAAGGTCTATAGAACACTGGATGAATCCAAGCCTCTTTTGATGGTTCTCTAGGGAAAAATGGGCTTCGACGAGAAGCAAGTTCAAATAAGCCAGAGGCAATTATACAAGTCGATCCATGTTCCCAAATCATGGTTTGAAGCTCGAAGGTTCGTTGACCAAATTGCCAATTAAATATTGAGCCTAATCTCATCTCAAGAAGTGGCAGGCCTGGCCCAATTTTCATATGTTCTGCACGCTCTTGTAGTGATCTGCTTGTAGGGCTGTGCAACCGGACCGGCCCACCCAAAATACAGGTCCAGGAACCGATTCTAACAAGAACCGGTTCCATTTTTTGGAAAGCGGTTAGAACCGGTCCGGTTTCCGGTTCCAAGTAAAAACCAACCCAAACCGATTTTAGAACCGGTTTTAAGATAATGTAAAAAAAAAGTAAAAACCCTAGATCACGTTACCCTACTTCACCGGTTTTAGAACCAACTTCCGGTTTAATATTGGGAAATGTTTTACAACTATGAACGAAATAGCACGGCCCTTAAAGTCATCTAAATATTATCTAATTTAGATGAGATACATTTCTCTAGTGAGAGTAGATGCTTTACTGCTAAGTCTCTTGATTTTCCTTTCAAGATATTTCATTCGGAAACAGAAGTGCAGAGTTCTCTCGTCGTGGCGCAAAATAAAGAGCCAAACGTGTTGAACGAATTCCCTGAAAATGTGACTCTTAAAGATTTATGCGATTGGATTATGTCTTGCCACATAATGTCTTTGGATTGTTGATTTAGATGGATTGTAATTTCAATTGCTCGTGATTGTTACTTTTGGCGGATAGTGATTTTTGTTATTCATCTTTTACTTTGAATCGTTTCATTGCTACCTATATTATTTTCCTGGAAAAAAATGAAACTGGTAAAAGGAACAAAAAAAATGAAACCGGTAAAAGGAACAAAAAAAAAAAAAGCTTCTCGGGTAGATCTTGAAAGCGGACCAGAAAAACATGGTCGGTTCCAAAACAGGGTATAGGGAAAACATGATTGGTTTCAGGTTCCAAAAATTGGGAACCAGTTATAACAGTGTTGGTTTCAAGTTCTAGGTCTAGATCCAACCCACCTTGGAACCGATCACCCCGTTCTGCTTGGCCACATCTGCGCAACTAGTGATAGTGAACTCGAACCGTCGTTGGTCTCTATGTCAGATTAATTGATCGGCAATCCGGTATGAATAAAAATCGGATAAAAATCCCGAGCTATGATCGACCATATCCGACTCTCTATCATCAGATTCTTGCTCATGTTTCTGTGAATCAAACTTTGATGCTCCTCTCTGTTAATTAAGGTCAACCGTAAGCTTTCCTCTATGATGCCCTCGTTATCGGGTCGCTTGCCTCTTTGGTAGGACACGTTGCTGTTGACTTGACTGCGATGGAGAATCCGTCAACATGATGTGGCCCTAGTTTTCTTCGTTATCTTTGATTATGCTTTACCCATCATAGAAAAAGCGATGTGCTATTTCCCTGATTCGCAAATTCTCTAATGAAGTAAAAAGACTTCATCATATTGCTCCCTCCCTCAGTAGATTGGACATAAGTGGGGGGTTCGTTCATTTTGACTTGGCTTGGATTCGAATCGCGTGCTTGACATTGGAACCTCAGTGGAAGAGCCTTCTTCATCGTTTTTCGTGGTTGAGGAAAAATGATGCGGCAAGATTCCAAGGTAAAAATGCTTGACAAAATTAAGCAGCACTATGAAAAACTAACAGACAAGACGCAAAAGGAAGCTTAAGAAAAGCATATTCAATTCCAAGATGAGCTTTGATTAGAATAGAACAAGGGCCCAGTTCCCTTTGAAAACACCAACTTTAACTCATGTCCAAATTTTGGCTAGAACTTACTTTTGTTTTTTAGAAAAAAAAACCCAACTTTATGTGGGTCTTAATACTGATCCGAACTTTTCTTGTCTCATAAGAAAGCCCATGCTTTAGGGCGGTGCCCAAATCTGACTTCTCTCGAGTTTACGTCGAGTGCACATTGATTGACACATTGAATCTTTCAGTGCATTATTTGATGGAAACTTGACGGAGGTCGAATTTGATAATGATTGAAAGCCGATACTTTTTTAACGAGACAACAAAAATTTGATTTCGAATTGAGCTTCTGTTGTAAAACAAAAGAAAAGTTTAAGACAAAATTGATATACGAATTAAAATCGATGCTTTTTCGCGGGATAAAAGAAGTTTGGACAAGAGTTAGAAATATTTTCTAAAATCGATGCTCTATAAGGGAATTAAGCCCGAGCATACCCTCTTTCCTGTACACATTGCGCACTTCCGTATATTTTCCAAAAGAAAAGGCAGCCAATTCTAAGACGAAATTGGTTAAAACAGGATATCGTGTGGGGGGGTACGGAACAAATGGGGGCAAAAACTCAGGGAAAGTTCCTTCCGTAACGTGCTCAAATCCGAAGATTCCTCGACAAAAAACGAAAATTTACGAGGTCGTCTGGTTCTTTGATTTGCACCCATCTTCGAATATCGAGTTGGATCTTCTCCTGAAGACCTTTCATTTCCTTATTTTTGTTTTTTTTGTAATCATTTTAAACTATAAAACTCTCAAAGAAAGGAAGAACGATTGCTTGCTGTTGTTGCTTCTTCTTCTTGGAGTCTTTGGTGGTGCGACGCACTTCCCCCGTTGCCGAATTCCACTGTCGTCTTCGTCTTCGATCCCAGGGGGCCGCTGTCCTTCAAGCTACACGCGTCTGCTTCGTGCCTTGGCATTCAATTCGATTTTGGGAAAATTTCCATTCAAATTCGAAAGGCCCCCCGACATCGAAATCCCGACTCTGTTCTTGTCCCCTCAATGGTGGGCTCATTTCATTTTCAGCTGCGCTGCTGAAACAATCCCACCGCATTGGGACCGTACTCGTTCCGGCGTTCTGGGATTGGTCCGCCGTCTCTCTCCCCTCCGCGCCTCGTGCTCCCCTGGATAGCTCTGTCTCTCACAGGTACTTACAGAGTCGGGGTCCTGTTCTTTCGTTTAAAAATTCGATCTTTGTGGTATGCGGGCTTTGATTTGGCTTCTTTGCTTCGTGGGCGGTTCTCTGTGTTGTTCTATTCCTAATCGGTCCTCTTGGTTTTTAGTTTTTTCTGTTAATTCATTGGGCGATCGTTGTTTTGTTTGGTTTGGTTCTATAGTTTGCTTGAGCTGAACGGTGTCTGAAATACCCGTTGGAAAGAAATGTTGTAGATTGCCGTGGATGGGTATCCGAATTATCGGTTTGGATAGCTCTTGGGATGTGATTTGTTCAGTTAAAGCGCTTTCCATGACCAAAATGCACTAGGTGTGCGTAGACTTGGTGTGATCCGATTTTGCCATGAGAAGAAAGTTCTCCGCACAGAAAAGAAATGAGAAAATCGTTTTGATTCTGTTTGCTTTGCCAAGGAGGGATGCGGGAAAATTTTGGATTCACTTTCGGGAACGGGTGAGAAAGCAAATCCTTCCTTTCGCAGGCTAGGAATTGGAAAGACATTTGGAAGACAATGAGTCCGGGTCAGTCAGAAAAGGGGAGATGTGTTGGCTTGTGCTCTAGATGATACTTGAGTTTTCTCTGAAGCTGTCAATGTGGCCGAACTTTGTCTGAATAAAATGTGAGGCCATTGAGATTCATTTGTCTGGTCAGGCTTCCGAGAACAAACAGTCTGTTAACAATTGTTTTCTCTCTTGAATTGGAGTGGGGACTTGGGGCGCTTTGGACCATTATAACTGGCCCTTCTAGTTTGCTCCTGACACCAAAACTAGATATATCATTTGAGGTAGACTGATATTCGGATAATCTTCAATTGGATGCTAGATGTCGGTTGGTGATCCACATTTGTATCCCTTATCTTTACTCTACATAGAACGGCTACCTTTTGGTTGTGCGCATACTACTGTTTCATTCTGGAGCCTCCACTTTGTTATATGCTAATGGCTAGGCTCATTTAAAGGCCAAATGGTTGGTCTTTCATTGGCCCCACAATATATTGTTTGTTTGCTGATTGTTGTATTTTGGCGAGTTATGCTCTTGCTTGTTACTTAATTTCAGCTCTGGAGCCATCAATGGCAGACCTGAAGGAGCGTCTCCTCCCACCAAAACCAGCATCTGCTATAAACCTTAGGGAGGCATCTTATAGACTATCCGTGTCTGGACGCCAACCTTTCCATGGTGTGGATGTTCTAGGGCTGAAAAAGCGGGGCCAAGGCCTTCGCTCTTGGATTCGTGTCGACACTTCTGGTAACTCAGAGGTCATTGAGGTGGACAAATTCACGATGATGCGTCGATGTGATCTTCCTGCCCGTGATTTACGCTTGCTCGATCCATTGTTTGTGTACCCCTCCACCATTCTTGGTCGAGAGAAGGCAATTGTGGTTAACTTGGAGCAGATTCGGTGTATCATCACAGCAGATGAGGTTCTGCTTTTGAATTCCCTTGATAGCTATGTTTTACAGTATGTTGTGGAGCTACAACGCCGGTTGACCACAGCTGGGGTGGGCAGAGTCTGGAAGGCTGAATGTGCTGACTTGAGCGGGAGAAGAGGAAGCAGAAACTTTGACAATATTTTTGGGGATACATCCCCGGATAATCTTCCTTTTGAATTTAGGGCCCTTGAAGTAGCGCTTGAGGCTGCCTGTACTTTTCTTGATTCTCAGGTTTGTCAAAATTTGCTGATTGAAACATAGATCCGCGCTTCATTTTTGAGAGCTTCAGTCAGATTTGTTTTTATGTTAAGATAATGTTAGTATTGTGTCCGGACTGAATTGCTTTAAATGAATCATGACTCATGTCTCGATATCTTCTAAGCTGATTTTGTTGTTTTTTGTGCATTAAAAAGCTGTCATGGAAGGCTTCGCTTTGATTATTAAAATTGCATTGGCTTTCATAATGTATCAGAATTTGAAGATCTGCTTCTCCTAATTTTGACGCTAATTTTAGCAGTTCTAATTGATTTGAAGTTAGCTGGGCAAAGTAGTAACACCATCATATTCATATTCTATAGGCAGCAGAACTCGAGATTGAAGCTTATCCCTTGCTAGATGAGCTTACTTCGAAGATTAGCACATTGAATTTGGAGCGTGTCCGTCGATTGAAAAGCAGACTCGTTGCATTAACTAGGAGAGTGCAGAAGGTACTGGGAAATATTTGTTATTCTAGTGATGACTTGTGCTGGTGAATGATATCAGCTCTCTCTCTCTCTCTCTCTCTCTCTCTCTCTCTCTCTCTCTCTCTCTCTCTCAGCCTTATTGGGATTAATCTTACTCTTAAATGCCCTAATGTATGTAGGTTAGAGATGAGATAGAGCAGCTGATGGATGATGATGGAGACATGGCAGAGATGTACCTCACTGAAAAGAAACGAAGGATGGAATCAACAATTTATGGTGATCAGTCTTTGTTGGGATACAGATCAACTGATGGTGCTTTATCTGTCTCTGCACCAGTTTCTCCCATTGGTTCCCCTCCAGATGGGCGGAGGCTGGAGAAGAGCTTGAGTATTGCCAGGAGCCGGCACGAGAGCATGAGGAGTTCAGAAAGTGCGATGGAGAGCATTGAAGAACTTGAGATGTTGCTGGAAGCATATTTTGTTGTGATCGATAGCACATTAAACAAGTTGACCTCGGTATGGCCTCGCCGTCATCTTAGATCAACGATTCTCTTTTGTATGATTTCGAAGGACGGAAACTCACAGAACTCTCTTATTGCCTCTTGTTTCAGCTGAAGGAGTACATTGATGACACAGAAGATTTCATTAATATTCAGCTGGTAATTGTTTCTGTCCTCTTCTCATTGCTTGTTGCATCTCATTGACTTGTAGTCTTAGGTTGGCTTATTATCTGAGCGAAATTTGCCTAGATCACTGAGGTAGAGATGGGCGGATGATGACACATCCCTGTTCAATGCTATTTATGTTATGTAATTTGCTCATCTTTACATTATCGAAGCCTTGTAAGAATAAATAAGTAGGCTTTGGATCATTCTTCATTTATCTACTTCGAGACTCTCGCACTAATCTTCAGAGAAGTAGACCAGTATATCCGGTGGAAGGACATAATTTGATGTCTGAAATTCCTCTTCTTCAACTTCACACGGTGTATTTGAAAAACTTTTGCAGGACAATGTCCGGAACCAGCTAATCCAATTCGAGCTGCTGCTGACAACCGCGACTTTTGTAGTCGCCATCTTTGGCGTGGTGGCTGGGATCTTCGGGATGAACTTTGCGATACCATTATTCGATGATGCAGAGGCCTTTAAGTGGGTCCTCATGATTACAGGAGTGATTGGGATCACCATATTCTTAGCATTTTGTTGTTTCTTCAAGTATAGAAGATTAATGCCGCTGTAGACAGATATGCAAGGATTGGATTTGCCATTAAAGGAATTGTATAATCATTCATCAGCATCATTCCTATAGTTAGTCAACGTGTAATTCATCGACAGCATAATTGGAAATGAGAATGTGCTTCTTTCTTTCGGCGATTCATCAGCATCATTCTTATAGTTTTTCTCACTACATCAGGCTGGAGAATGTCTCGCCTTCCGTAACTCGGCACGAAATGTCATTCCTGAATCAAATCCTATGCTGCGAACACAATGTCTTACAATTGAACTCAAAATTGGGCGGACGAATGAGATGGATTTGATGGCACTTTAAAGATAGCAAACCATCAGGATTCAAGAAAATTACACAAATGGTTCATGAATTTTAATTCAATGTGTAGAGTCGTTCCCAAACTTTTAATTTGTTCAATATGGTCTCTTGGTTCACCGTGCAATGTTGTTCATAATTTTTTAATTCGTTTAATGTGGTTCCTAAATTTTGGTCCATTATTTAATGTGATTCTTGAACTTACATTTTCACATAATATTCAGGAATCACGTTTAACAAATTAAAAGTGTATGGACGACATTATACATTGAGACAAAATTTAAGGATTATATTACATAAATTAAAAGTTCAGGGATATAATGTATTTTTCATCCATTTTTTTTTCTAGGCAATACAAAATCGGGCTCTTACTGTCGAAACAATGCTTCTTTCTGTTGACCTTCCTATTCCTAACCATAAGCATAAGGCTTTGCTGCTTTAGCGACGGTTCGCTAGTCGCGAATAAGCGAAGAAGCTTGTCGCTGCAAATGGTTGCTGCTGATGGCACTCCATGCCCTCACAAGAAGACTGCGTCAAGTGCCATGTCCTCATGCCTTCCCTTCCCTCTCCATCTTCCCCATCTCCACTCTTCCATCAGCTTCGCCTCCCTCGCATCCCGGCTACGATGGGCTTCGGCATTCACTCTCTGGGGCATTTCGTCGAACGTCTTGTGATTACTCTCAATGTCCCCGTCTTGCTTGCCTCAGGTTCTTCTCCATCCAGATTTGCGGCGACCCAGTTGTCTTCCGCGACCGGGAAGCAGCAGAGAGCGACTCCCGAGAGTCAACCGTGATCGAATTGCTCAAAAGTGTAGCTCTGCTTCCCACGGAAGCAGAGGCCATGGAATCTTTGAAGACTTCTGGGATTGTCCCGAATGGAGACTTGATATATTCGGTGGTGTGGGCGTTGAGGGAAGAGTGGAGGCTGGCTTTTTTGGCTTTCAAATGGGGCGATAAATGGGGCTGCATTGACGAGAAAGTTCTCAATTTGATGACTTGGGTATTGGGAAGTCACGGAAAGTTCAGTATCGCCTGGTGCTTGATACGGGATTTGCATCGGTCTTCAGTGGATACGAGGCAGGCAATGCTAGTTATGATTGATCGGTGAGATGGGTTTTTTCCGATTACTTTTGAGTTTCAGTCATAGAACTCGAGTGCAAAAGAACCAAGCATGAAGTTTTATTGTTGTGCAATTGTTTCTTTCAACGATGATGCGTTGCTTAAATTCAGTAGTCTGTTTTTTCTCTGAATTAAGCCTCAGAAAGTTAAATTCAAGGCTTGCTGATTCACAATTGGTTATGGATCTTTCCCTCTAGGTATGCAGCTGCAAACAATCCGACAAAGGCAATCTGGACATTTCACGTTATGGAGAAATTCAGAGCTGCTCCGGATGAGGAAGCGTACTGCGCCCTCCTGACTGCTCTCTGTAAGAACGGAAACATTGAAGAAGCAGAAGAGTTCGTGTTTCTGAATAAGAAGCTCTTCCCCCTGGAAACTGAGAGCTTCAACATTATTCTGAATGGTTGGTCTAATGTTACTGTTGACGTGCTTGAAGCCAAGAGAATTTGGAGAGAGATGTCGAGGTGCTGCATCACACCAAATGCGACATCATATACTCACATGATCTCCTGCTTCTCGAAGGTTAGTAACCTCTTTGACTCTTTGAGACTATATGATGAGATGAAGAAAAGAGGTTGCGTTCCTGGACTTGAGGTGTACAACTCTCTAATATACGTGCTTACTAGGGAGAATTGCTTTAGTAAGGCCCTAAAAATGTTGGAGAAACTGAAAGAAGTGGGTTTGCAGCCAAATCACGCCACTTACGATTCCATGATACGTCCTCTATGTGAAGCCAAAAAGCCAGATGAGGCAAGAGCTGTTCTATCTTCCATGATAGGTGATAACATTCAGCCAACAGTTGAAACCTACCATTCGTTTCTTGAAGTCACCGATTTTGAAGGGACACTGGAAGTTCTTTCTATAATGAGGAAAGCTGGTGTAGGTCCTACTGGAGATACATTCCTCCTAATTCTTGAGAAGTTTTTCGAACTGAGCCAAGTGGAGAATGCTTTGAGGATTTGGGTTGAAATGAGGCAACATGAAATAGTGCCAGTTGCCGCGCATTACCTCAAAGTGGTGCATGGATTGGCAGCGTCTGGTTATCTCATTAAAGCCAAGGAAATTTATTCTGAGATGAGAGCCAAAGGGTTCTCAGATGATCCAAAGTTGAAGAAACTGTTGTACAGAACTGCAAGACGTAAGAAGGATAAAAGGGAATGGCATGCCGGAGAAGACAAGAATGGGGCTGGTGGTGGGAACATTGAGAAAGGAACCATATCGAGATAGCAAAGAAAATTTGTAGAAGATCAAACATGGAGAATGGGAGGACATTACATGGCGTTTCCAAATTAAATGTCAATGCCTAATCAGAAGTTACAGTTGGGGTCTAACTTATGGGGAAAGAAGCACTTCATGCCAACACTGTGGTGACAAATTAACATCACCGAGCATGTCTTGCGCTGGAGGTGTTGACTTGAAACAATATGAGAAGTGAATGCATATATATTCTTAGGGAATGGTTTATATTTGAGGGCTCAGTGGAGACAGTTCATGCAATGGCTGCAACTTTTTGGGCAGTTTTCCTTGCTCTCGGGCATAAATGCTGTCAACTTGGTCTGACTATCCTGCGGTCTACTTTTACTATGTTCTCCTCTTGAACGAGGGATGTCAAACTTCTGCTGAGGAAGCATTTTCCTCTGTTTATGAATGACAGTGTCGATGAATTTGCAATTGGAAATTTGTTCCAGGATGAGAATATGACCATTCGTGAAGCTCTTGAAGTTGACCTTGATGCATATATTGATTTCTTCAACTAGGCCTATGAAAAACTCTAGAGAAGTGGAGTGAAAGACGATGACAGCACTGTGCAAAGCAATTGCTAGTAACAGAGACAAGCAGATGACTGATGGATCCGAGGCAACACACACAATTGTTGTAAAGTTTCATGTGTGTCAGTCTTGTTGGTGCTTTGTCTCAGGAGACGTGAACAAGTTTTGTTTGCCATACAAGATTATTCAGTGAGACTCGACCAACAGTAATGGTGAATTTTTTTCGAAACTGCTGTATAGACACCCCAGATTGATGGCAATTTTTGGTTTTATGATCGTTAGACTTGTCAGCAGGGGTGTCATAACTCGCTCTTATCTGTAGCTTATCTTTTTTCAGAGCCATCAAGAAATATCGTCCTGCCGTTGTGCCATGGCATTTACCGTGTTTCATCACTTCTGCGTTGATGATAAATCAGATTGAGAAATGTATAACCCGCTGTTAAGTTCACAAGTTGATGGTCAAGATTTCCACATTATCACTTTTGACAATAAATTGACACATTCTAAATCGAAAAAGGCAACGCCGGACACCAGCAAGTGCACGTAGTTGAATGAGAACACTAAAATAGTGAGCTCACATTGTTGCACCACCAAGACACGAAAGAAGAGAAATAACTTTGCTACCTGCCTCAATAGCAATTCGCAAATACAGTGCCAAAACAACCTTATTGGTAAAATTTTATCAATTCTATCTTGTTCTAACGACAAACACTTTTACATCCTCAACAATCAAAACTGGTCAGCAAAACACCACTGGTTCTATAGTGTCATTTAGAAGATGAAGAAAGTCTATCTTTCCGAGCCTTGTCCGCTTTTTCCATGTAATCTTGATGGGACTGGTGCTTTGACCCTACAATAGAAAGAGAACTTGTCAGCTTGTTATTACGAATATATGTCAAAAACCTAAGAGCGACGTATTCCTTCAATTAGTTCTCAAAGGAAATATTAAGTTTGACACTGTCGGTATCTCAAGTTTGCAGTCCATAAGGATCTGTGGTTCCGTATGTGCAACTTGTTGCTTCAACGCAATAATATCTGTGAGTACTAATACAATGGGAAAAAACAGCATCTATGTCCAAATAATAATCACCACATGCATGTTATGACTTTTATACGGCACTAAAAGCCCAGTTCTGAGAAAACCATCACAACAATGACAAAACAGTAAGTATGCACGGAAGACTCCGTATGTACAAGTTTCTTATCTACATCCAAAGCCATAGAGCACTGCTATAAGGAAAAAAACAGCACATATGTCCATGCAATCAATCACAACATGCTTCGATTGAATTCCAAATGGAACTCAAACCCTTGAAGAAAACCATCACGACAATGAATAATCTTGAACTGAAATCATATGAAGCTACGCCTTCTTCTCTCCCACCAGACTAGAAAATATAACGCTCATCTAGAAAATTAAGCAAACAAACAAGCCAAATCCCAATGTTACACAGTTTCCCCAGGTTATTCACAGTTTGGATAGTCGGTCTACCAACCAATAGTAGCAACCACAAACCTACCCTAAACCTTTTTCTTTTGTTTCCAATATGTTACATGTCCAAAAATTAGACTCTGCACAAAGTTTCATCATAACAAATGGACGATTAAGAGCAATCTTTTCGTGGATCACAGCCAAATTGTTCCAACGAATGAGTGATTCTATTCCCCTGGCAAAGTTTGAGAAGAGGAGGCAGAGGAAGGGGGGGGGGTGGTTGTGTGTGTGTCTGTTTCAAGTTAGATAAATATCCAGATGTCCAGCATAATAATTTTCTATATAGGTACTGACACAGACTTTTAGCTGAATAGGATATGAAGGGATGATAGCTTGACATCTTCCTATCACACTAACACGTGGCCATAAGTTCACAAGATCAATGATGTCACAAACTACCTGAGAAAATTACCCTGCTTAGTAAATCTTTCAGGTAGAACCACTTAACAATGTCAAACTAATTACCAGAGAGGGCATGGAGTTCATATCAAATCATCTAAAATAGTTGCATGGCAAATATTGACAGCATAAAGTTTCGTCATAACAAATGGACGATTAAGAGCAATCTTTTCGTGGATCACAGCCAAATTGTTCCAACGAATGAGTGATTCTATTCCCCTGGCAAAGTTTGAGAAGAGGAGGCAGAGGAAGGGGGGGGGGTGCACAAAGTTTCATCATAACAAATGGACGATTAAGAGCAATCTTTTCGTGGATCACAGCCAAATTGTCCCAACGAATGAGTGATTCTATTCCCCTGGCAAAGTTTGAGAAGAGGAGGCAGAGGAAGGGGGGGGGGTGGTTGTGTGTGTGTCTGTTTCAAGTTAGATAAATATCCAGATGTCCAGCATAATAATTTTCTATATAGGTACTGACAGACTTTTAGCTGAATAGGATATGAAGGGATGATAGCTTGATATCTTCCTATCACACTAACACATGGCCATAAGTTCACAAGATCAATGATGTCACAAACTACCTGAGAAAATTACCCTGCTTAGTAAATCTTTCAGGTAGAACCACTTAACAATGTCAAACTAATTACCAGTGAGGGCATGGAGTTCATATCAAATCATCTAAAATAGTTGCATGGCAAATATTGACAGCATAAGAACATTTCAACTCATGAAACAATAAAACGTCCGAAACATGATACAGTTGAATAGCATTCAAACTGAAAAGTTCTCATCCACCCAATATCTTCCTTGTTCATACAAATAAAAGCACATTACAAAAGCAGGAATAGCGAACTATGATATCCATAAAAGACAGAATGAAATCCCTATATGTGTTTTTTGATTTCACTTCCAGTCACTGTAGTTATATATATGAAGTATTAACAACAAGGAACTCCCGGGCTAATTCATGATAAACAAGAGTCTGACTTCTTTTATATAAAGTATGGATCCAGGAGTTCAAAGAAATGTGCCATTTTCGTCAGCTACATGAATTCCAACCCCAACTTCTTTTATATAAATCTCCGCAGCCCAACATTGAGCGACATTTTGCTTCATAGACACCTTTCACATCTCTAGTTGTGTACCCGCGTATTCCTCTCTGAAAGCTTTGATACAAATCAAAGCTATTGAGGAACAGCCACGATGAAGCGGAATAAATACATGAAAATCTACCGACGACAGAAAATTTTGTCTTCCCCGAAGTATAGTAAAAACCATGAGCAATAAACGCGGGGCACCCAAGCCAACCGCAAACATCCTGCCGAAGAAGAAGAAGAAGAAATCAAGAACAGTCCTTCTTTTCTGTTTTTGTCCCATAAGCCAAAGTAGCAGCATTTTGCCTAAGCTTCCAATAAATCTGCACAGAACATTCAAATGGCAGTTCCTCCTCCAAATCAATCCGATCCATCTAAGAGGATGTTCTAAAAGCTTCCACCTATCGATCACTTCACAGACCATCCAACCCAACATTACCTCCAAAGAAAGAAAAAACAAACACCTCAATCCAATGCTACACAGAGAATTACGTAGAGGCAGCAGGAGCCCCAGAAGCCAATCAAAGCCCAAGCACAGGACAAGGGATCAGAAACCCGCGAAAGGTCACAACTTTTTCCCACTATCACGCCCCCCACGTGCCAACCGAATTGGTACAAGGGAAGCTGCAAGAGACCGAGAAAGAGAGAGAAAGGGGAATGGGACCTCGATTCATGAGGAACCAGGGAGCACCGAAGACGACGGCGACGACGGCGATGCCGGCCAGGACGTGCTTCTTGTCGCCGCTGTACAGATAGCGTTCCATCCTCGCCCTGAAGCCGCCTGCTCCCCCTCCACCGTCGGTCTTTGCTTCGCTCCCCATTTTTGGGTATCGATTTTCGTCTCTTCCCTTCCCTTCCTTCGCCCGCTCGAGCAGGGGTTTTCTGGCGGAAGCGCAACTGTGGAGTCCCCCCACGAGAGAGAAGCCACCTCGTCAAGATATGAAGTTCAAGAGCGGAAAAAGAAAAAGACAAGGAAGGGCAAATTTGGTTAAACGAAAGGTAGAACGAGACAAATTATCACTCAACCTTGGTTTAACCCGCGATATGATTTTTGAATTTTTAATTTATTCAACGCGGTTCCTAAACTTTAGCTCAATATTCAATGCGATATCTGAACTTTTAATTTATTTAATATGGTCTATGGACTTTTGGTACATGTTCAGTTTAGTCCCTGATTAGGGACAACATTAAATATTTTCATAAAGTTTATGAACTATATTGAATATGCACTAAAAGCTCAGGGACTACATTGAACAAATTAAAAGTTTATGACCACATTACACGTTGTGCTAAATTTAAGGAATCACATTGAACAAATTAAAAGTTTATGAACCGCATTACAAATTGGGCCAAAATTCAAGAATTATTTGTGTCATTTTTCCTAAAAGAAAATCACCATATGGATTTTTAATTTAGTAGAAATATTGTTTTGATTTGTGTTTCTGTAAGTATTTAGAAGAATATAAGTTTTTTTGAATGAATATCAAATGTATGAACCATCTTCTTATGTAATTCTGTTTCTACTTAAGAGTAGAGTTTCACATTTCATATGAGAATAATATAATGGTGTTATAGTATGCGATCCAAAATTTATTAAATGTGTCGATTTATTTACTAATTTAAAATATTTGGAGCACCTTGTGTGACATCTCTTGATTAATTCACTCGAGGTATTGTCCGTTTTGGCCGTCCTATACCTAGCCTCGCAATTTTGTCCATTGGCATACAGACAAACGCTTTTCCAAGAGATCATCCATCCTAATAGTGTTCTGGCCTGGGCTCGCTTAACTTTGGAGTTCCAAAGCAAAGCTTGTTGTTACATCAAAAGGCGTATCCGTGAGTTAATTTCAGTTTTCACATATATATTCCAAAATCGTTCTCCCCCTGTTCGGTTCATTCCTGCCCCTTTCGTCATCCTAGAAGTCTATCAGAAGCCGTTCCTTGTCCAGAACCTCTGGCCCTGGTGACCACTCCCCGTTCTCGTTGGACCGGGTCGTTACACCTCAATTTGTTGAGTTTTAATGTATTAAGAGTGAATGATTGAATGATGACATTATGACAAAAGAAAATCAATGTTGACAAGAAAAATGATTTTAAGGGATACACTTTAAAGGAGGCTCAAACCCTAATAAATTCTCAATTTTAGGTCAAATCATAATTCCATCCTGAACTTAAAAAAAAAATTCCCAACTTCACTCTTGTCCCAAATCGACCCACACGTCTAAAATCGCCATTTATTTTTTGTCAAAATTATCAGCATCAAGAACCTGTTGTCGATGAAAATGCAACTTTTGTCGATGAAACTTTAATTGGCTTTGATGTTGATATCTTTTAAGAAACTAGTGAAAATTTTTCAACGGGTGGACAGATTTGAAACTATAATGAAAGTCGGCGATTTTTTTTAAACAAAAAAAGTTCGAGAGAGAATTATATTGAATCTAAAATTGAGATTTTTTTAAGGAATTAGGTCCTTAAAAAGGGCATCTTTTGTTGTATTTGCATTGAAACAAGAAGCAATTTTTCAATGTAGTGTGCAAATGGCATGTAAGTGTTACCTTCGTAATATGAAGGGGGAAACTCTCATTATTTTTGTATTATAGGCAGCATTGTGATAATTTCTCCAACATCTATTTCACCAACATTTATTATACATTATCAAGGAGTAATACTATGGGTAATCTCCGAATTTTTACTCGATATTCAATAATGTTCTTCATTTTGATTTCAGTTTACTCTTCGAACTTTTGCAGTTTCGCTCAATGTATACTTTCTATAAAAAAAAAAAGGGCTAAAGATGTTGGCTAACATGGACGACAACGCATTAATTTACTGTCGTTTTGTACACTTGACCACCCATGTCACGCCATGTCCTCTCCATCTCTCTCTCTCTCTCTCCCTGTAGAGGTCGCACTGCATATCCTTACACTAGCGCAAGAAGAAGGCATTAACCCGTACCACTGTGACTTGATTCTAATTTCTCTATTTTTTTTTAAAAATACTGCTTTTCTTGTCTGTATTGAATAGAATATGCTGAGCCAAATCTTCTTTGTGTTGAACCTGCTTGATTTAGATCGGGAAAATCGTACAATTTTATGAAACCGTGTTTTACGTGGCTCGAATCCGTATTCAATCCTATTTTCGATAGGCGCAGTTGAGAATTGAATTTAATTTTTTCCATTATTTTCGTATCCGTAATAGTGCGAAATGAAGGCCTAGTTCGAAGTTGTTCAAGAATAGTGGAATAGTGGCATTGAGTTTCTCGACGGATGGATCTTACACTATATCAATGACAAATTTCATTTCCATACCATATGATTCTACATTCTTCCTGCTCGATAAACTACTATCCACTTCTCGATCCAATTAGAGGTAAATCATCCATGATTGCAATGACGGATTCGCGAAAACTAATTTATAGTGGTCAAATTTCAAGAGAAGATTCTGATGAAATCAAAGAGGAAAAACAAGTTGAACCGGGTTAGTCTACAAGTCGTACTTGTCGTCTTCATGCATCGACTGTTCAACTTTCAAGCGTGGAAATATTACGGACGACAGAAATGTCAAAGAGCTACGCTCAGCCAAATATATTAGAAAAATGTCAAAAGGGTGTACACGAAGTGGTTGCTTTCAAGCTACAGTCCTCCTCGTGATCAATAATATGTCCGCCGAATTGGAAATTCAACATCCAACAATAGCGAGAACCAATCGACTTCTGTTCTGAATTACAACTTCAACTATTTCCCACATGAAATGTTCAACCCAAGCAGCAGTCAATGGTCAAGTTGGACAGAGCTGAAGCTTGAGACTTTTTCCTGTTGGCTTTTTCCCTCCTACTGTTGTATGTACGGACACATCCTGGAATTCCTTTGGAGAAACAATGAGCAAATCATCCCGGTCTCGCCATTTTATAAACATTTTTCGGTTGGATATGGGCCGACGATTTTCCCCGATATAGCTGCGGCGAGAGCGGTCGTAAAGCTCGGGTCTTTTGTCAAGGAAGATGCCATCTGTTCTATCAGAAACTGCCTCAGTTCTGGTGAATCTACTCTCGGTTGCGAAATTTTGACATCGGTTTCCACCTCGGGTTTCATCAAGTCGAGAGTTACAGTTGGTCCAGATGAACTAAGAGAGGCCGAGCGGGGAACTGAACCAAGAGTAGCATGGGCATTTGAGCCACTTGTTGCCTCAAGTAGAGATGAACTTGGGTGGTTGTGCTCGCCTTCATAAGTGGCGACTATGACTGATTGGTCTTCGGCACTTCTTTGCACCTGAAATCCCAAGAGTGATTCTTTGAGTATTCTTCTTAGTCACATTTCATTTGCACGTCAAATTAGAAAAGGCAAGCAGCTAGCAAATAGTAGTCCTGTCATAATATGAAATTTCCCAAAATGAACAAAGTGGGAATGTTCTTGGCTGACCTTCTTCTTGACAGGGCAGCTTGGAGCGTGAGCGCATTTGAAGTAGGCTCTGGGACAAGGGTTGTCCCTGGTGATCTTTTGTCCATACTTTCTCCACTGGTGTCCATCCTTCACAATCTGCAAGACACACGAGACAGCTCAATGAGCAAAAACTGGAGAAGCTAGAGCTCAACTCTCGAACAAGACCGCATGAAAGCTTTTTTGACTTACAAGGCTAGTATCCGATGCTGTGGTCCTATAATAAACCCTCGTGATCTTCGCCTTGATTGTTTCTTCCCTTGGTTTCTTGTACAAATCATCATCATCCGTCGAGCTGCTCTCCGATGCTTTATTAACTACCATCTCATTGCCACTGTTGTCAGGGCTGCTCTCGGACTTTCTTTTCTTGGATGATGGGCTGATCTCCCTCTCAGCATTCTTGCTCACAATTCCGATCACCTGGTTTCTCAAGGCATTGTAGTTCTCACAAACCGTCATCAGCATTAGAGTGAGCCTCTTGTTTTCAGCAGCCAGCCGATTCAGTTCCTCCACTAACGCACCACTCTGGAATATGGAAACAAAACATGACAGTAAAATTAGCAACGCCGATTAGTATGCGAAATTACAAAAACAATGACGCGACACAAGTTGCTGCTTTGAAGCGTGTAGAAATAGTTACAGCGAGAGGCGTTTGTTTGGAAATAACTTCAAAAAGAGAGTGGGCACCATCACTAATTCAAAGCAGATTTTAGTAAAAACAGGAACCTTGACATACTTGACGTTCTTTTTTTTTTTTGGAAATTATCATTTCTATAAGGGAAAGTCGGGTGATTAAGAAGCTTCAGAGGATCATCACGAGAGGCTTAAGATCAGGTACTTACAGGACATGCATACAAATTATGGGCTAAGACTCGAGTATGATGACAAAATAAAATACAGCAAGAGAAAAAAGGAGCTAACCTGATCTTCGGTCCCTGAACAAGTCCTTCCCAACTCCATGAAGTTGCACTCCACCACTTTGGTCTGAAAAAGCAAGAACCCGGAAGAAACAATGTCAGAGATTTGCGTCAAGAAACGAGAACGGCCGATGCTTCTGCAATTTGCCAAGATGTTTTGAGTGAAAACGGCACAGGCAACTTACCGGAGCTCGATCTGGGCCTTGCAAAGGCCTCATGCTGAGGTCCAAAGACGAAGTAATCCAGGAAGAAGAACCCATGTAACAGCACAGGCGCCGAAGACAAGGGTCGGAGTTCTTGTTGTTGCGGAGTCAGATGGAGCTCGCAGAAAGCAAGTTGAAGACGATGACCAAAGCAAAAGCAAACTTCTTCAGAGACAATCCTCTCGAAATGCCGAAGCGCCGAATTTATCGCAAATTGACCAAGTGCGGAGCTGAACTGGGGACGCGCATATTTATAGAGCGCAAACCAAGAAGAAGGCTTCGGGCCGGCTTTGAGGAACGAGGGAGGAAGGAGGGAAGAGGCTGATAAGATCGAGAGCTGTAAAAGAGCTGTCAACGCTCTATTTTCCACGTGCTCTTAAAAAGAGGAATCCAATTACTGAAATCACAATTATTAAATACAATGAGAATGTTTGCATATAAACCATGAGCGATTGTTCTCTCTCTCTATATATATATATGTTACGATGATTCGCTTATAAAATTTATAGGCTTTTGTCGACGGATCTTTCCTATGTAATTAATGAAATATTCAGAATTAGTGTCCCGAAACATTTTTTAATCAAATCCACATAAGCATATCGAGCAACACGACAAAATGACATTTCGAAGCTAAACACTGTATACCATGTGGTCTATAATATTTCACGTTATTCTACATATGAATTCCGCATATAGGTCTCGATATAATTGCTTTATATGTATTCTGCCGTATTTTTCTTTGCCCAAAAGAAAAAGGGATCTCGCGAGTATCAACTACGCGCGCGCGCACACAAGAAAAAAAGAGAAAAAAGAAATGATTGTTCTAAAAATTCCACCTTTTTTTCCCTAATCAATAATCAAACGAATTCGTTTAAGCAAGAAAAGTTGGGGATTGGGTGGGTGTGGATGGGATTCAAACGACGAGCCGGTGGGGTCAAATTCTCGGCACCAAGGGAGAAAGTCAAAGTCAAGCACGACATGGTAGACAAAGTATGCGCATGGGGACATTCAGCGTTGACCCGACGTCCGCGCTTTATGGGCAATTTGAATGTGGATGGCGGCGACAAAGGAACTGGCTTTGGCCTCCTTTCAATCTCAGCAAAAACGTTTTTCGCGTTGCCTGGTTTTTCTCTGACAATGCAAAGAGGTCGCGTGGGGATTGTGCCTTGACCTTTTGAAGTTGGATGCTCTCGTTCCGAGGAGAGGTTGTCCGAGGAATGGAGTTTAGAAAAAGGGAGGACGAGGACGAGGACGAGACTTGTGTAGTTTTTAAGTGCTCGATTTGAGCGATGCGGTTTGCGTTGCACCTGTGAAGCTAGAGTCAACCCTTTAGAACGTGCCCGATTCTTTTTGTGATGTTTCTCCACCTTCGGTTGAATCGCCTTGATGCTCTGCTCGTTTCCGTGGTAAATTTAATGATTCTCCGAAGACTTCTTCCTGGACACATATCGCTCGAAAGAATTAGCTAATGGAAAATGTCGTCACTATGAACTGCGTGATCGATGAGAATATTTCTCATTTCCTCGTTTTTGTAAGCGATTCGAGTGAACATATTTAGGAAAACGTCTTCCGAATAATCCATTTTTAGCGAATACGGCTCCATTTGTTCCGTGGAAAATGAAAAACTATTTTCTGGAAAACGAATGATGCGGAGGACTATTCCTTAAAAAGAGATAATTCGTATCGCTTGAAATAATTAATCGGTGAAAAATATTTTTATTATCAAGAAAAATTTCTTTTCGAACATCTTCGTGGGCAATGAGAATATTTTTCGCCCGTTCATTTTTGCAAGCGATTCGAGCAATCGTTTTTCAGAAAAAAAAAAATTTTTCAAAATCATCCATTTTTCACGGGACAAATGCGCCCTAGATATTATTCATTATTTGGTGGCAGCTATTCTTTTGCCGCTCTTGACAATTATTGGAGATCTGCGATTTACGGTCGAATTGAAATGGGCGGTGCCGCCAGCGCCGTGGGACGCCGGGAGCGAGGTCCACCGTCGGTCTTGAAATGGTTGGTCACCCCCGTATCCCGGGTCAAACCATCATCCCCTCCCTATCGCTGTGGAGTGAAAGTCGTGAGAGAAGACCAGATCGACCCAAAATTACACCAAACAGTGGCACCCACCGCACGCCAGCAAGTGGCCAAGTTGGTGGCCGGTCCACCCACCTTCCTTGGATTGAAAGGACAGCACCCGGATGGGGTAAAAAACAGGGGGGGGGGGGGGGGGGGGGGATCCCATTCAAACACCGTGGGTCTCAGGAAAGGTTCACTTGTTGAAAATCAAATCCTCTGCAGAATTCACGTTCATCAGCAACCCTCTTTTGAATGTGGATAAGGTCAGCCCATCTCCTCTGTTTTGGGTTACCCTACAAGAAAATTCTTTTCCCTTCCCTTCCCTTCTCTTGAAAAGCCACAAGGAAAAAAACCAAGTTCAAGATTGCAAAAAATTTGTGGAAGATGTGTACCATTCTGCATGCTGATGTGTTTGTAATTATAAAGGTTCCGGACCGTGTCGCACCCGATGAAGTTTTTTTTTTTTTGGGTCATCAGATAATTCTCATTGAAAAAGCTTGAGCTCGAGCATACATAATGGAAGCTTCGGAACATATAAGAGCCCAAAGGACTTGTAGGGGGAGGGGATGAGAAACCCGGCTTCAAGGGAGAACGTTTCGTCTTCGGGTTTTAGCGACCTAGTCTGCCACTCGGTCAGCTTCATGATCTCAATGTTCTGGATTGAGATCAGAGAAGAGTTTTAAACAGCTCGGGCGTCATCAATAAGCACTCTTGCATCCCAACTTTCTCGCGCTCGACAAACCTCACTCACCAGTTCAAGAGTTCTCGGACCCCAACTCTCCCAACACTCTCCGGTCTGTGCTCGCAGGTGATTTAGGGTTTCCACTAGCGTCGCTGCTTTGATCTGAATTGCACCCAATAAAGCCTAAACCGAAGATACAAAGATTTGGGAAAAAAAGTAAAAGTTAAAAATAAAAAAGTCAATAACAAATAAGGAGAACACGTACATAAATAGAGGACTTTTATCATTTACTTTGTGCTTTCATAACATTGGAGACTTAAAATTTTTTTAGGCATGGAGCACCACAAATATCTTGCATGCTGCAATTAGTGTTTGGACAGTCCAAAAACTTGGGCAAAGGATAGTGCAGATACTGACTCTACTCCACCTATAGTTGTTACATAATAGCAAGTCTTCTTTAGTTGGGGTTGACGAGGGTCTTCCATCCACATACATGATGGAACTTAGTGGTGCGACACGAGCATACTATTCGATGAGGCGTGGTGCATATACTAAATTTTAGTTTGAGCACTCGAGACGTATTCACACGATAGAAGATGCAGCAATGACGTGACGTACTGTGCCAATGAGTTGTATAACGTCGTGTTGAAAATGCTCGACATCGATCTCTCCTGACCCATACGTCAATTCTCACAATGATTGGAGTGCTTATTGCCCCAATGAAAAGCATACGGAAGTACCTTCTAAGAACATATGACATGCTGTAATCTGACATTTCTTCAATGATAAAGTCTACATCTAACGAGCCAGAGAAGTAAAAGCAGAAAGGATCTGAGTTTCTAAAGGGCCCCTCTCTCGTTAATGGGCTTTACCAAACCCCCAGGAGGAGAACCTTGTAAGCCTAGCCCAATTATACCATGTATACAACTGACCTGTGGGCTGTGGCCGTGACTAATGTTGGGTCCACTCCAAGAAGCAGATCCAACCTTAATTAAGTTCAAATTATTTCATTAAATGGGGTTAAAATAGTATTGTAATCAATTAAGTAACCGCTCCTAATCTGATAGCTCATTTTGGGTTCGCTAAAACCATCCATGCTTTGATCCAATTTCAATTTCCGACTACTAAGATTTATTCCGTATCGCCGTCGTTGACCCTCTCGGTTGTCCCGACGTGGTTCTTATTGCCGGGACCCAAGTCCACAATGCTAGGCTCGGGAGCACAAACCGCGATCCCAAAATGATAGCCTCGATCATGATCGAGCCTCTGGGACTCGATTTGTGCTTCGGATGTTCGGCCCTAGCGCCCAAATTGGGACCCCGATGCCGGGTTATAGATGCGTGGGCCGGTGAATAAGGTCCAACGAGATGACCCGTACTGTTGTCTCGCTCACCTGAACATGCCACGAATCTGATTAAATCTCCTTACTGTCCTCGGTCTTTATTATGATTTTGGAAACTGCATTTCCTCAAAAAAGAAAGTGGAGCAAACTGTTATGGTAAATTCGGGATACTTCAGAGTCAGAACCAAGGAATAATAATGTCCATTGAAATCGAAACCTTACCGTGTTTCCGATAACGGTGATATGGCCTCCACCGCCACTTCACTTCACTGGATGGGGAAGCTTCGCCATAACCGCAAAACCTGAAATGGCTGAACAGAGTCCAAGGATGTCATACGTCAGTCGCGTCCCACCCAACCACCCAGTGCCCTCCACCTCGCAACTGGCAAATTGTTGTTTTCTCCTCCAACTACTGTAAACTATGAGATATTTCTATGTGCTTGCCGCAACCCTAAAGAGTCGCCCATTGCTCTGAAACCGTGTCCTATGGATACAGGACAAGAATCGCGCCGTTTCTTTCCCTCTATATCCACTTCTACACCAACAGATGACTTGCATCCGCCGTCGATAAGCTTTGTGTTGAGTTCTGTCCTAAGAGACTGAAAACCCATCATCTTCCTGCTTATTTTCACAGGGACTCCATTAGTTCTCGAGCTTTTGCGCCCCCTCCTCAGGACCCAGATGGGTGACCAGACAGGGCACGATGGAGCACCAAATGGCAAAACAGAGCCTCCAAGGAACGTTCTGTTCGGGAAGTACGAGATGGGGAGGCTGTTGGGTAAGGGCACTTTCGCGAAGGTCTACCATGGCAAGAACCTGTTGACCCAAGAGAGCGTGGCCATCAAGGTGGTCAGCAAGGACCAGGTGAAGAAGGAAGGCCTGATGGAGCAGATCAAGCGCGAGATCTCCGTGATGCGCCTGGTGCGTCACCCCAACATAGTGGAGCTCAAGGAGGTAATGGCCACCAAGCGAAAGATCTTCTTTGCGATGGAGTACGTAAGAGGCGGTGAATTGTTCGCCAAAGTTGCCAAGGGCAAATTGAAGGAGGATGTGGCCAGGAAGTACTTTCAGCAGTTGGTTAGCGCCGTCGATTTCTGCCATAGCCGCGGCGTGTCGCACCGCGACCTGAAGCCCGAAAATCTCCTGCTGGACGAGAATGAGGACCTTAAAGTGTCCGACTTTGGCCTGTCGGCTTTGCCGGAGCAGCTCAGGAATGACGGGTTGTTGCACACGCAGTGTGGGACTCCAGCGTACGTTGCGCCAGAGGTCTTACGGAGGAAGGGGTACGATGGGGCGAAGGCGGATTTGTGGTCTTGTGGGGTGATCCTGTATGTGCTGCTTGCAGGGTATTTGCCATTTCAGGAGGAGAATATGATGAGAATGTACAGGAAGGTGTTCAAGGCTGAGTATGAGTGCCCACCTTGGTTCTCGCCTGATGCTAAGAAACTGGTTTCCAAGCTTCTAGTTGCAGACCCCGAAAAGAGAATTTCGATTCCAGAGATTATGAGGACCTCATGGTTTCAAAATGGGTTCACTAGGCCAGTGGCTTTCTCTATTGAGGAACAGGAATTGGAGAAAAATGATGAGAACTGCAGTTGCGAGTTGGAGCTGGTGAGATCAAACTCAAAGCCGCCTTTTTACAACGCGTTCGAGTTTATATCATCCATGTCTTCGGGGTTCGACTTGTCCAGCATGTTTGAGAGCCAACGCAAGTCAGGCTCCATGTTCACTTCTAAGTGCTCGGCCTCGGCGATAGTTGGGAAGCTAGAGGCGCTGGCCAGGAGGCTGAATTTTGGGGTGGTGAGCTTGAAGGACTTCAAGCTGAAGCTGCAGGGGAAGAAGGAAGGGAGGAAAGGGAAGCTGGCCGTGACAGCGGAAGTCTTTGAGGTGGTGCCGGAGGTCGTGGTGGTCGAGTTCTCAAAGTGCTCCGGCGACACTCTCGAGTACAAGAAGTTCTGCGAGGAGGATGTGAGGCCTGCGCTCAAGGACATCGTGTGGAGTTGGCAGGGGGAGAATGACTGTCACTAACTAACCGTGAGGTGAAGACTCAAGGGCCATCCATTAGAGTAGGAGCTTAAAGTAGACCGGATATAACCAGTTCACATTCCATTTCTTGGGAATTTGCACTTTCATTTTTATCCATGGTTATGCAGCAGTTTGTTCTATGTAAATATTGTTCCTATGCCGGTCCGTGCGATAGGGTATTTGTTCATATCGAACTCGTGTGGTCAGTAAAGCCGGCACAGATTTTCCGGGGGCTGGGAATATAGCTTTTTGGGTGATCTTCATTGTAACCTACTGGTTTTTGGAAATTGAGTTGTGGATGATATAGCTCTCTTTCGGTGTAAGTTGGCCCCTAAGTCATGTGAATCTTATCTGATAATCTGTGGTGGCGGCTGATTTGCCGAAGGATGGAGCTGAGATGCATAGTCTCTCGTTGCAGTCCGGGGCCTCCATGGAGGCTCAGTCTATCGATCAAGCTTTTGCTGGATGTGGAGATTAAGGCTAAAAAGAAAAGGAAATGGAATTTGATCTCCTGATGGAGCACACTGGTTGAAAAATGATGCCCTGACGACAAAATGCCGTCAGGAAATTAGAAAATGATGTGGCAAGGTGAAAATACCTGTCTCCGCTAAACCTTACTCTTAATATTTAATTAGCCAATCATACTATCTCAGAATCACAACGGTGCTGATCAACTGATTCATGACTTCTGTCGTCTGCTAACCTTTTTCTTTATTGCTATTTTCTTGTTCTCCTCTGCTTAGACATCATTCACAGGTTATTTGGATAGACTGTTCAGCTGGCGCATCGACCGGGTTGTCACTTACTGTCGTGCCAGTATTGTCGCATATACCTCTACTCCGGTGCAATTCTTGGGTTGCCATATTTCTAACGACACTTTGTTTAACAATTAGAAACTACCCCAGGAAGAATCCAACACGAGTGGTAATGGAAGCAATCAATCTGTAGTCTGGTCTCTTCTCTCTTCTGTTCCTTCCAAATAGTGCAACTTTGTTCAGGAGGCAGGAAGAGGGCTTACAAAAAGGAAAGGGAGAGACCTAAAGATGGTCTCCGTGACTAGTGGTTGCTATGCTTGCAGTTGGGGTGTGAAGGATTGACTGGTAGTTTAATGTTTCTCTTTCGTTTGCCTCCATAATTGTTCCTCATCCAGTGCTATGCGGTGGCCACTGTATCACCCAGAGACTCGAACGCTTTATCAGGGGTCTGGACCCTGCAAGAGGGACCCAAGAAAGAGAGGCGTTTTGACTTGTCAATCCCTCTCGGGTCCATGGCTCCTTTGTGGAAATAGACCCCACGAGAAAAAAGCAAGTGTGAAAGACCCCAGAAAAAGTAAGCGCGAGAGGCTCGTCGGCCTGGCCTTCTTTTGCTTATCCTGAAGACAAGTGGCGCCCAGCTTTTGCCAGCCACGGCTGCTGCAGCTTGGTTTTTCCTTCTTTGGGTATGTGCGTTTTTTGGAATTCTGAGCATTCCCTTTGTCAATTTCTATAGTCCTTGATTAGGATGGGGATAAGCATCATGACATTCGGTCAGTCCCGCTGAGGAGATGTGCCGCCTCTCTAAATTAGAAATCGAACTGAATACCGCTTTAAAATGAAAGAAAGGATACATCTATGTTAAAATAAAAGAATATCGATCCTGAATATGATTGAAATTTTTCCGAGCGAAACTTGCGGTCGAAAGCGATATTCAGTCCTGCCGAGGAGATGTGCCTCATCTCCACGTTAGAAATTGAACTGGATATCACTTTCGACCATAAATTTCGCTCAGAAAAATTTCAATTATATTCGGGGTCGATATCCTTTCATTTCAACGGCACAGTTAACACAATGACCAGAACATTCATTTTTTTGGATCCGAAACTAAAGCATTAAATCAAAAGTGCCACATAACGACAAGACAATATCATAAGCTCTTACAAATTTAAATGGAAGCACCCATAAAAATTTCACGGTTTAGGTCCATTTCATAAAAATAAGTCGAATCGAAATTTATGTAGAAGAGTCCGTGCTTTGTTGTTGTATAAGTAAAATCTCTTACAATCTTAGTTCATTAAAAAATGAGACTTTATAATCATGTGAACGTTGAAAGCCCGCTTTGTCATCTTGTCAAATTTCACTTAACCTTACGGGTCCATCGAGAGTGATTTTTGAATACTACTGGAGCTAACGTGGACCTGACACCTGTTGGCTCACCAGAATCAGTGAAGCTTTTTGATTGGAAAGATGCAAAATTCAAGGGGTTCATGAGAAATGAATCATGGCGGCCATGCATGATTGCAATGACCTGTATAATTTTCAGGCCCGGGGATGGGGATGATGCAGAGATTGAGTCGATCGCATTGCATAAAGGGGAAGAGTGGGGGAGACGACAGAAGCAATGGATTTGATTCGGATCGGGATGTCAAATTCATGTCCATTTTTTACCAAGCGATGGCATGACGTGGAAAGTAGCTCGTTTGGTTGATTGCCGCGGGCTTTCTATGTATCTGCCACCTGTGTAATGGCGATTGATGCGAACGAAGCGATAATGTACAACTAGGGCCCAATACTGTCGAGAGAAATTGACATCCGCACCCATATTTTAATATGATCTCCCGTTATGTAACCCTTCGAATCGAGGTTAAATTTTGTTGTTTTGTGAGTATTCAATTACGATGTATAGTCGGTTTGAAGGTGTGA
This sequence comes from Syzygium aqueum, assembly GCA_031216185.1. Lineage (NCBI taxonomy): Eukaryota > Viridiplantae > Streptophyta > Magnoliopsida > Myrtales > Myrtaceae > Syzygium > Syzygium aqueum. The sequence goes on along the minus strand of CM062240.1, from coordinate 25,781,462 downwards.
AGTTGGATTGAAATCGAAGTGCAAGGATTAGCGCAAAAACACCATTTGCCTGTATGGGACGAGTGATATTTCGTGTCTAGATATAATTTGATGACGAATAAGTGATGACGAATCGTCGTGCAACTTTATTGTCCCTTGTTGTGCCTTGCAATAATCAATGCCGGTTCTCTTTTTCTATTCAATGAACGATAATTTTTATCGTATCCGCATACGAGATGATCTAAAATTACTTTTGCACGAGTAACATCATGTCATAACATCGTGCATAGCAACCGTTATCGGCCCCATGAATCCTTCGCTATGGTGATTTACCCGATGGCTGCGGGGTTGACAAACTGTGGCGACTCGATGGGATTAGAGTAAAAGGCCACCCAACAATCTCTTGTTTTCCAGTGGGTTGGGCCACGTAGGAAGCGAAGTGGCCGAAACCTCGTAATCTGGGCCCATGGCTAGAATTCTCTTACGGGCCCATACGACTTTGGGCCTTGAATAGTTGTACCACGGTCAAAGGCATTGTAAGGCCCGCGCAACTATGAACGAAGGAGCAAAAAATCACAAGACGGCCCACCACGCTACACAGTAGAGTCACCTTGCCAAGTCCGAGTTAACCAATTCACGAAACAACCCGTAGAAAGCGACTAATTAGGTTATCGCCTTTGAGACTAATCCGCTTTTAGATGCTATAAACAACTTGTTTCATGGTCCGCCTCTAACGATCAACACCAAACATCAGCAGGCAAAATTTCCATGTCCAAACCATAAGTTTTCTTTTGTTTTGTTTTGTTTTCTTTCTTCTTTCTTTGCTTTTGCCCCGGAGGGCCTCCCCCGGTCCAATGCGAATATGTTCCGGGGTGGAAATGGGTTTCTGTTTTCGGCAGGCAGATGCCCCCCGAAACGGAGAGCTTCGAAGACGAGATTCACGATCGCGTTCGGCATTGGTTTGCATTTAAGTGGGTGTCCTTGTCTCTTCGATCTCCTCAAATCTTTTGCGGCAAAGAGTCAAGTGGTCATCTTGCTTTCGGATAGACAATATGCCCGATTTTCCCGGTGCTCGCGACACGCTCATCAATGTAGTCCACAGTGCAACATTTGCACCACCCACTAAATAAATTAGTGATCGGAGAATCCGAAACGTTCCCCCAGAATACTCATAACAAAAGGTGGCATCCTCTCGCCCCTATTATTATTATTATTTTGACGGCCCAAAAGGCTATAGGCACTCGTGGGTTTTTGTCGTTTAGGGTGCTTTTGTTGCTGTCCACCCACAAAAAAATTGAGAGCGCAAAGTACTTCCATCCGTTCTGGTCAAAAGGCAAAAAGGTACTTCCATCTGCAGATGAAGATAGAGAGAATCCAACTCTGACAAGACCATTAGCAACGAAGCCCCGGTCCAATCAAATCCGGAGACGGAATCCACCACCGCTCATCAAACGAACGGTTGCGGGGGAACCGCACCGATCACGCCCGTCCGTCGTGGGTCGGCCCCCGTCGTGGCCAAATCTGGCCCGTCCGCTGAAGGCAGCACAAATCGGGTGGGGCCCCGAAGGATCGTCCCCCCGCGGGAACATAGGACTGAAATGCAAAAAACCGACTCGGATGCGCAACATCAGAGGTGGACAGCGAAAAGGGCGAGCGGGGGGACCGCCCGTTTCCGCTTCTGCAGCAGCATCGCGCCCGTGGGGGGGAGGCGGGGCTGGGGCCCATCCGTCCCCTCCGCCTTTTTGCCTACGTGGCGGATTCTCACTGGCTGGCCGCACGAACAGCGCAGCCCTGTGAGACCAGACCCTCTGACTGGAGCGAGGTTTGGGACGAGGGGAGGGGGCTCATCTCCCGACTCCTGCGCGGCTCGGACTCCTCCCACCCCCGAATGAGCGAAGCTCAGGTAGATATTTCTCCCTCCCTCCCACCCTCTCTCTCTCTATCTCTATATATATAGAGAGAGAGAGAGTGTGTGTGTGTGTGTCACAGAGCTCTCGAAGAAGAAGGTGAAGAAGAAGAAGACGACGACTCCTCGGCGCTCTTCAGTTGATTGAGGGTGGCGGCCTCTTCCTCCATTCGCAGAACCCGAGGTGCGTGTCCCCTCTTCCCAGTGTTTTCCTGCCCGGAGCAATCGCCGGTTTCTGTTTCTCCGGAGCTGTTTCGGTTGCCGCGGGTTTCGCGACCATCGGTTTGCCTGTCCGTGTCGATGGAGTTCGCGAAGAGGAGAGAGCGTTGTGTCTTTTTTTTTTTCTTTTGTTGAGCCCTGATGAATGTTGATGGGATAGCGATTGATGGGCGGGCGGGGGCTCGTTCCCGTGATTGCTTTTTGATGGAGCAATGAGTTGGATTGACTACAGCTAGCCTTACTGCATGGTTCTCGTGCTTACTTGATTGGGTGATTCTCTTGCACTTTGCTTCTCTGGGCTTTGATGCGTCCATCCTGGGCTTGCAGGATAAAGCAGCAAAAGGACGTCTTTGATGGCTTCGGCGTCTGGGCAGCCGCAGTTCATCGCCAGCACGGGGACTCACGGCTTCTACGATGCCCCGTTGATCCAGGACTCCGAAGATCAGATCGTCGTACCCGACGTGAGAACCGATACTTCGAGCACCGTCACTTTCATCCCATTTAGTTTTTTTCTTTTTCCAGCTTGGGGTGGGTGATCAGCTTACGATTCCATGTGAAGTTAATCGTTGTGCCTTTATGCAATCTGTAGCTCAGAATAGCGAAGCACTGTTCTATGGAGAATTTGGAATTCTTGTTTATATAAAGAATGTTACTTCGAGCACCGTCACTTTCATCCCATTTAGTTTTTTTCTTTTTCCAGCTTGGGGTGGGTGATCAGCTTACGATTCCGTGAAGTTAATCGTTGTGCCTTTATGCAATCTGTAGCTCAGAATAGCGAAGCACTGTTCTATGGAGAATTTGGAATTCTTGTTTACCCACCCATGGGTTGCTCAGTTGGTTAGGGCGTACTTGGGATTGTGTGGTTAGGCGCACTGGTCCCAGGTTCGATTCCCCAGCTGAGCACTTGTGATTTAAGTGGGGGGCCATGGCGGTGGGTTGCTGTGCTAGTCTCTCCCGAGGAATAGTCGAGGTGTGCGCAAGCTGGCCCGGACACCTCGGTTACCAAAAAAAAAAAAAAAGAATGTCCATTGGGGAGATTATCGTATGCTCATGTACTCATTATCAAGTCTATTGCAGAATGTGCACCAAAGGTGACGAATTTCCAACCTGAAGAGATAAACTCTATGGTGTGAACAAAATGGAAATTTCGGTGTTCCCATCTTTCAGTGAGTCGCCTTGAGGGGTAGAGAACTCTAGCTAAGATCTCAAATTTAAAAACACTCCCATAGCAGATAGAGTTTTCTGTCGGGTATGCGTTAATTTTAGCTTGTCCGTAAAGAGCTCGCTGAGCGACAAATAGGATGGGATGCCTGCCCGATCAATCATTTATTCCTACCAACTTCTAGGAACGATAAATTTGACGTCAGTTAACTGCTCCATGTGCAATTTTTCCATGCAGAGGAAGAGCTGGAAGAACATATTTGCATATATTGGTCCAGGATTTCTTGTATCAATAGCTTATATTGATCCTGGAAACTGTAAGATTATATCATTCAAGAAAATCTTTTGTTGTCACAACTTACTAACTCTTCTGTAGTGGTACTTAGAATAGCCTTTTGTCTCCAATGATGCAGTTGAAACGGATCTACAGGCTGGAGCCCAATACAAGTATGGGGTACGTGTAACTTATCGATTCTTGGCCCTCTTATCGTTGAACTCAGACTCCGAGATTAATTTAGTAACTTTGGAACTACTTGTAGCGTAGTCTTCGAAATTAAGAGTAAGGATCCCCCAGCAATAGCTTATTGCTAGAGTGGTATGTGAGCATGAAGTTCCCGCCATACTTCATGCGGACTGATGACTGAATGGCTGTCTTTAGTTTCACCGTTGTTGAGACATAAGATGGCCTGATACATCAAACAATGATGTTTCAAGCAGAGAATTACAGGGAGCTTGCTGCAAGGTTCATCTGTATGTGATACACAATTAATTTACTTCATTAATTCTATGCAGTTGCTTTGGATCATTTTAGTCGCTTCTTGTGCTGCTCTGATTATTCAGTCTCTTGCAGCCAAACTAGGGGTTGTTACAGGTAAGATCTCCAGACAAGTTACCTTCTGCATCTTTACGAATGCCGGCATGCTCTTCTTTCATGTCCTCCTACGTGAATTCTTAAAATTCTGTTTTTTAAATTGTTCGCCACAGGGAAGCATCTAGCAGAACATTTTAGGATGGAATATCCTAAGTTGCCGAATTTCATATTATGGGCTCTCGCTGAAATTGCTATAGTTGCCTGTGACATTCCTGAAGGTAATATCCTCTCCGTTGGCCCCGACAGATTTTAGTGGATCTAATTTGTGGCACTAGTCAGAGGCTTTGATGGATGCAATTACCATGTCTGCACACCTACGGGCAGTGCATCTTCCACATTCGTCGCTTATATTTATTTTTCAGGATATGCAGCTCATAAACTGAACTTTTAAGTGTCTTTTTATTCGCTCCAGTGATTGGAACTGCCTTCGCATTAAACATGCTCTTCAAGATTCCAGTATGGTGTGGTGTTCTATCGACAGGGCTCAGCACGTTGATGCTTCTAGCATTGCAGCAGTATGGGGTACGATGACAATTATTCATGGCTATCTAATTTCAGGCTAGAGTTTCGTTCCTTGATTCTTGATATCGAAAAAAGTATAGCAGTGGACACGTTAATGCGGGCGTATGTTGTGAGAAGATCATAGATTAAAAAGGTCGAACTTGATTTTGGGTTTACCATTCATGAGTTTTACATTTTACAGGTCAGGAAACTTGAGTTCTTGATTGCTTTTCTTGTATTTACAATCGCGGCCTGCTTTTTTGGGGAGCTTGGCTATGCAAAACCGGTTGCTAATGAAGTTCTTGATGGGCTTTTTGTTCCCCAACTAAAAGGAGATGGCGCAACAGGTCTCGCAATATCATTGCTCGGGGCTATGGTTATGCCGTAAGTATCTTACTTGTGCAGACATATTTATGATCTTTTTCTGCTCAAAATTCGCCTGATACTTGTTGGGTTCTATTCAGGCATAATCTGTTCCTCCATTCAGCGTTGGTGCTTTCACGGAAAATACCACGATCTGTTCGTGGCATCAAAGTAATTTCTTTTGTAACTCTACAGTTTCTACAGTGTAATCGTGGTAATTTCATGCGGTGGTGCCTTGAGTGTGTAACCATCTTTCGCCCTTAGCCCGTACCTCTTTGAGTTGCCCAAAGGCTTGATTGCGATGTCTCCTCTTTCATAGAAGTCCTTTTTGTCAAAGGTAAAGTCCATGTTGATCACCCCAAGACCCAAAGACCTAAGTAGCACCGACATGTGGCATGCGATACGACACGACACAATACGACGACATGTCATTTCTAAAAGAATGAGAATTTCGACATATTGAGACACGTTGTATATTAATTATATATTTTTATACATACATGATAAATTATCATTTTTATGATTATTGCAATCAAATTAATTTGATTCTAATCTACAAATAAATAAAAAGAGTGTCATATGAGTGTCGATGTCAGACACGTGTTCGACACGACACGGAGGCCCCCGGAGAGTGTTGGTGCTTCCTAGCCTAAGACAATTAAAATCACCGTAGTACTCCATGTCCATCAAATATCTTAGATCTAGGGGTGAGCGGCTTCCGGTCTGGTCCGGTCCAACCCAAAAATCGAGAACTAGACTGGAAAGACCAGTTCCTAGTTTCTAAGATCAGCGACAGGACCAGCTAGTCTTGAAACCGTGGACCAAACGGTCCGGTTCCAATGGGACCGATCACTTATTGGTAAAGGCAAGAGGGAATTGGAAAAATTAGATTAGGCTTTCTTTTTTTTTTTCAAAAATTTTAAAAAGTAAATAAATATATATGAAAAAAATAGAAAAATATATATATTTATCGGTCCAGTCCGGTCGGTCCGGTCAGGTTTTCACCCTAGAACCGGGAATCGGACTGCCCGGAAACCGGTTTCACTTTTAAGAACCGGGAATCGGACCGATATTCTCGAGAACCGGACCAAACTAATTGGTCCGGTTCCAGTTTGGGTGGTCCATCTTGCTCACCCCTACTTAGATCGACTCATATCTAGCCATTCTCTTTGCTCTTTGTTGACAAATTCATGTACATCATCATAAAAACAAGCATTTGTTGAACCCAAAATGATCCTTCACTTGTTTTGTTTCATACAGTAGGTTAATGGAAAGAAGTAGAGAAATATATATTTTTTCTCAAGTGTCATTCTCTGGTTGTGATAGTTTGCTCAGCAAACTAATGATAAGCATTTGTGGCGCTTTCGGGCAGGAAGCGTGCAGGTTCTATATGATAGAAAGTGCCCTTGCTCTCATGTTGGCATTTCTCATTAATATCTCAGTAATATCCGTAAGCGGTGCAGTTTGCAACTCAACAAGCTTGAATCCACAAGATCAGGCTAGCTGCCAGGATTTGGACCTGAATAAAGCCTCCTTTTTGCTAAGAGTATGTGATTTTAGCAAGATATTAAAAAAGAAATATCTTGCAAGTGCTGCTTGGATTTTTTGTTATGCATTTGTCTGTTGAAGGAAGTATGGCCTAAATTTGAATGAATTTTTGCAGAATGTTTTAGGTCGTTGGAGTTCTAAACTCTTTGCAATTGCTTTGCTGGCATCGGGTCAGAGTTCTACCATAACAGGAACATATGCAGGGCAGTATGTAATGCAGGTATTCGCGAATTAATTCTCTACAGTATGGAGGTGAAATAATCTAATTCTGCTTCCATTTTTGAAGTTCAATTTTGCCATTGTAAATTCGAACACACTTGGCATTGGGGTCAATTAAAGTATACGAGAGAGAACAAAAAACTATTGTAACTAGGTACTTTTTGTGGAGTATCTATATTTTAGCTGAACAGTCTTAAATAAAAATTAGGGCTTAAAGCAGTTCAAAATACCTTTCGCAATCAATTTGTTTGAGAAGCTTTTTGCTTCCTGCGAGTTCTTGTGCATTTTGTGATCGAGTTGGTTAGTGGCCTTTCTCGAGTCTCTAGCTTGTTTACTAATTTTTGCTTATTGGATGTCACTGCCAGGGCTTCCTAGATTTACGATTGACACCATGGGTTCGGAACTTTCTAACGAGATGCTTAGCAATAATTCCCAGTTTGATTGTTGCACTAGTTGGTGGCTCTGCAGGAGCTGGAAAACTAATTATTATTGCATCGGTAACAATCCTTGCCTTACAGTTCTCTGACTGCTAATACGCTGGTCATATAACAAATGACTATGGCTTTAAGTTTTGAAGTATGGCCAATTGATGAGGTCTCCTAGAGGCATCACAACTTTTGACTCCAAAGAGAGTGAATGTGCAGGAATTTTTTGAGGTGCCTATTTCATATTCGATTGGTTGATTTGTTCTTGCAGATGATTTTATCATTTGAACTTCCTTTTGCTCTCATTCCGCTTCTGAAGTTCACCAGTAGCAAGACCAAGATGGGGCAATATGCAAACTCAATAGCGGTAAAGCCTAATGCCGAGACAGCTATAAATGCTACTGTACTGGATGTTATATTATTAATTAGAGTAGATTGTGAACAATCTCCCTCTCAAGTGGATGTAGAAGTTTGCATGGTTATCAGTACTAAGTTTGATGATATAGGTGACTAGTGTCCTCGATTACTCAAGCTGGGCATCTGAGAAGCTACAGACTGCTCATGCCTTTGCCATCTCTCTCTCTCTCTCTCTCGCTCTCTCTCGCTCTCTCTCCCTCCCTCCCTCCCTCCCTCCCCGTGGTTTGTCTTCTTCCTCTCATTGATTTTGTATTCTCTTCAGGTAGCTGCAGTCACTTGGATGATTGGTTCTCTGATAATGGGCATAAACGTATATTACCTTGTGAGTGGCTTCATTAAGTTGCTCCTTAATAGCCATTTGAAACTCGGGGCCAAGGTTTTCTGCGGAATTCTGGGCTTTTCGGGGATGGCTGTGTACTTGGCTGGAATCATATATTTGGTACTACGCAAGAATAAGGAGGCTTCTCATCTCCTGGCCTTGACAACAGCCGAAAGCTGGCAATCGGACAATGGACAAGGCGACGCGTCAATGTTCAGTCACCCACGAGAAGATATAGTAAGCATGCAGTTGCCTCAAAGGACTCGGGTGGATCTTGACTAATCATTGTTGGGAATGCAGACAGATGGAGAGAGCAGCTTTAACTTTCAGAAATAAAGATGAACATAACATCAGTCACTGTTGACTTAATATGAAATACCAAGGTTTTTCATTTGTAAATTCTGAATGACCTCTTCCGCTCTTTTAACTTGTTTTGGCAGTATATTTAGATGCAATCAAAGAGCATTTGTCAGACCTGTTAGAAGCCACGGTCCTTTCACATTGAGAGTACGCCTCTTCGTTCCTGACACCCTGTACAATTTAGGATGACACTCTTCTAGATGACTACTTGGCTTCAGTCCCATTAAGATTCTTTGGGGGCAGCTTCTGCGTACTGCGCCTCAGATGCTGACAATGCTCAAAGACTGTAAGATGGAGCATACGACACTACACGCTCACCCACCAACCCTCCTTATAAATCAATGACGTAAATTAATGGATATGATAAGAATGATTAGATTCAGGATGGTGCTCTTGTAGTTTATTGTTAATCCTGTAAAGCCTTGTCTCTGCCGTTCAATATTGGCAATTCCTAATCACGTTTTCAACTACCAACACGACCTGTATCACGAGGACAACTACTGAAAACGAGGTCAAAACATTCTTATGAATGTGTAATTTAAAATATAAGTGGGTCAGTATTCGACCACTTAACTCGACATATTATAGCTGTATGTTCGAGAGATTAGGATTCGAGCCGTGGCCAGAGACGGTCTTCAATTTCATCGACTCAAACAGTGGAAAATGCTTCCGTGGACAGACAAATCGAGGCAACGAGTCCCATGTATTTCAAGGTCTAGATCTCAGGAAGAAAATCTGGACAGTAGAGAAGAACATGAGAAGACTGACCTTCAACATGGATTTTACCGCGAAAGATAAGAAAATCTAACGTGTGAATATGCTGCTCGGGATGGTAATTGATATTCCATTTATGCCAGCGATGACTTACAATGATTGGATGGACATCTTCCATTCCAATACACAACTCAGGTTTGATATCTCCTGGTTTGAATAAGAAAAAGTACAAACAAATTCCCACGCATCGGTCTCATATCTCCGAATTAATAATGTGCACCATGACGGATCTAGATCATGCCTGAATACGCACCGAATCTTCCGGCGGGGGAGGGACCGGTAGGTGACCTTTCTCCTGCAAGCTCTTGACGGTTTCGTACAGGCACTGCTTCACCGGGGTGAACTCGAGCCCCAAGTCTCTCAGCTTCTGGTTGGAGAATTTATATGGTTTGGCTCTTGGATTCACCTCATCAGAGCACCTGCACATGGGGGCCATTAGAACTTCAGCTGAAAATGACCCAGACCTGTTCTCAACACATCACATGGATTCAGCAAACAAACAAGAACTTAAGTGACTACATACGTTCGAGATTGATGGAAAAATTGTCCACCAACATGTGATGTCTTGTAAGGATGGAAGAAGGGAAGAGAAAATGACTGATCAAAGTTATTCATGTCCAAAGCATCGATCGAACCGTGGTCCCTGCAAGCTTAGCTTCTCCATGGTGGGATGGAAGAAGCAAGACGTGTACGAAGGGTAGGTGAAGATGCACAGCAGGGCCCAATTCAGAGAAAGGGAGACATGGATTGGGTTGGGGAGTTAGGTGAGGACACTTCTCCTCCACACAGACTACATTCTGATCTTGCATCTCATCAATGTCTCAGAATCATTATCTTCTCTGTGTGGTGAGTCAAAAGGTCGGTACAACAACCGCCCCACTACCTTAAAAGAAAAAAAAGTGGACCCGAAAAAAGATTAAAAGAAAAAAAACATAATGGTGTCCGTAGGAGAAGAATGTGCCGCCCACAGTATCTTGTTCCTCTTATAAAAAAAAGTTAATAATACGAAAAACTCTAAACTGATACGTCCGTAATAATTTTATCTCGAATTAATTTTTTGATCACGAAAAATCCCAAATTGATACATCTATGACAAATTTATCCGAACTATTTTTTTGACCACCAAAAACTCCATACTAGTACACTTATGATAATTTTACCTTGAATTAATTTTTTGACAACTAAAAATCCTAATTTGGTACACCTATGCTAATTTTATCTCAAATTAATTTTTTTATCACTAAAAACTCCAAATTAGTACATTTGTGACAAATTTACCCCCCGTTAGTCTCCATTAAATTGTATTAATATCACGAAAAATCACAAATTGATAAACTTGTGACAAACAGAGGAGTAAAACCCCAAACCGGTACACCGGTCAACTACCACTTGTCATCAAACTTAGCAATTTGACAATAAAATTTCACGAAAACTAACGGAAGGTAAATTTATCACATGTGTACCGGTTTAGAATTTATGTTGGTCAAAAAATTAGTTCGAGATAAAATTGTCACAGATGTACCAATTTAGAATTTTTAATAGTCAAAAAATTAGTTCGGGGTAAAATTGTCACAGATATACCAGTTTGGATTTTTTGTGGTAAAAAAATAGTTAAGGGTAAATTTATCACATATGTGCCGGTTTGAAATTTTCCGTGGCATCAATCCTATAAAAAAAATTACAATTTTTTTTTAGTTTTGTTTTACTTTTCTTTGTTCATTTTCTTAGTTTTGAGATAATGATAACAGGTTTGCGTCATGAAGCTCTCAGCAAAATTATCTCAAATTTCCTCCCTGAGTCCCTGTTGCCCCCACCAACTACGACGCACCTGGCAATTGGAACTTACGTGGATGATCCGACACCCCACGCCTTCAGTCGGTCCAATCTTTATGTCCAGAAATATTGCAAAATCGACGCTTGGACCACATTTAGTCTTGAGTAATTCTAAGAACTTATCGTTCAAAGCTATTTTAAACATTGAAATCATTTTACTCATTATGTAAATGTCAGGCTCCACCAAATTTACCATGGGCTGTAACCTTTGTTTTAACTGTCATGTACACTTACAGTAATCAATCTCAGGACTACCTAAGTTTTTAGCAATCTCTTATCAAAATGCTTGTTGAGGATCGTAGTAAAAGCATCGAGAATAGAAGTGAACCGTCCATAAAAGATTACTTACTTGGTCGGGAAGGGGTACTCGGGGAAGAACTTGGCGAGGATTTCCACCACGTCGCCGCGGTGGAGGACGCTCTCGGCGCACAAATAGCGGCCCGAGGCAGATGGGGTCTCGAAGACGAGGATGTGAGCTAGCGCGACGTCCTTGACGTGCACGTAGGCTTGGACCGAGTTGGCGTAGGTCTTGGCCGACCCGGTCAAGTACTTGAGGATGTGGATGATGCTCGCGTTGATCGTCGACTGAAGCAACGGTCCGAGCACTAGCACGGGGTTGATCACCACGAGGTCGACCCCTCTCTCCTTCGCCTCCTCCCAAGCAGCCTGTTCCGCCACTGCCTTGCCGTAGCAATACCAGTTCTGCGAGGTTCAAATATAGGATCTATGTCAATCATGGACAATTAGTACGTGTGGGCAAATGCTGGATATGTGGGATGGTAACGAGCATTATAACTAATCAAATATGACCTTGGTACTCTTGCAAAATTCGAGGTCGCTCCAACAAGACTCGTCCACCACGACCTCCGGACCTCGGTTGGGGTCCATGGTAACTGCGCCGATGGAGGAGGTGAACACCACTCGCCGGACCTTGGCCTCCGCCGCCGCGACGATCACGTTTTTTGTCCCGATCACTGCCGGCTCCACCATTTGTTCCTTCGAATTCGAACGACAGACAGATTGAGACCACCGAAACGTTCTGAGTGCAGTGACAACATCTATATGGGCGCGCGTGACGTTTAATGTGGGATTTTATTGAAATGTAAACTAACGTGCGGACATGAATCAATTATCAAATACATGTCTGATGGTCGACGTCACCATGATCGTAGCGTGAGAAAGATGCCGGTGTCTCTTTTAAGTGGGGGCCAGCTAACACATCATAGCGAGGTAAGCCAATCAAGCACCGCCACGTATTAAGTTTGATGTCGCTTTTGATGTTTGGTCTGGCTTCCATATGGTTTTGGTTGGTGGGAGGAGATAAAAAAAACCAGAAGAAAGAGGACTCATGGTCAAAATCTTTACTCTATTCTATCTCCTCTCTCTGATGATACCTCCCTAAATCGACCCGAATGATGGTCGGATGATCTTTCAAGGCATGCACACTCGTCAGATGCAACACGGGATGAAAAGGGTCGTCTACAATTGCCAAAAAGAAAAGCCAGTTTCAAGTAAATTCATCAGTTCAAGATCACGGGATTCGTGTAATCAGTTCCGAAACGTAGTCCCTGTGAACTGGAACGTGTCTCGGCCATCTGTCCCTCGAAAAGACCGAACGAAATGCCATGCGTCGATAGCTTAGACACCCCCACTCCAACCCTGCAAAAGCTCGTGGCCAGGACCGGAAGTAGACTTATCTAAGAGGGGGCGGTGAAGAGATGGTTGGTTGGGGACTCACAGGATCATCGGTGACCGGAGAGGCGGTGTGGAAGACGCCGTCGCACCCCATGATGGCTTCCCTCAAGCTCTCGTAGTCCAGCAGATCACCCTTGTGCAGCGTCAGTCTCTCGCTGGCTCCTTCCAGCTCTCTCAGATGCGCATTCTTCGGATCGTCTATACACAACCACACGGATTATCTCCCCGAAAAAAAAAGTCTTATCTCACATATCAACCGCATCGAACTCGCGTTGTTTTTTCATCGTCTACCTGGGTTCCTGAGGGTTCCACGCACCGCATAGCCTCTGTCGAGGAGCAGCTTGACCATCCAAGAGGCGATGAAGCCGCCCGCGCCGGTGACGCAGATGGTCTGGCCGGAACCGGGGAGGGTGTCGACGGGCATGGTGGGTGTTCCGGCGAGGGGAGGGCGGGGCTCCGGGGAAGAAGGGAGACGCTTCCTTTTGAGGGGTGGTTGGAGAGGGGAGAGATGAGGAGAGGCTCCCTTGTCTTGCATGCACAGGAAAGGCAGGACTTGTGGGGGATGGCCTGGTTCGAAGTTGCCCAGCACTTTATCTATTTATAGGGGAAAAAACAGTGCTTACCAAGACTCACCTACCGCGCGAAACGACACCCACCCCAATGAGAACTCTCCTGAAGAGAGAGAGAGAGAGCGCGAGAGAGAGCTCTTATTGTCCATGATCAAAAGGATGAGTGTGTTTGGATTTGTGTATCGCAAGCAAGGAATTCCACAAGTTCGTGTTTGCTGTTGCCTTTGTTCCACGAAAAAATAAGGGCGTCCAAAGAAATTGGAAATCGCCTGGAACCGGACTTGACCAGACCGGCCCGGAACTGGCAATTCCCGTGAGAACTGGTCCGATTCCCAGTTATAATTAACCAGAATTGGTAAGTATCAGTCCGGTTCCCGATTTCAGGTATGAATCCACCTACCCATCTATCTAGACCATATCACTAATATAAATATATATAATTTTTAAGAAAAAATTCAACGAAAAAAAGAAAAGAAAACATTTTTTTAAAAAAATGAAAATCATAAATTCCCTAATTTGAAGCTCGACTCTCAACTTTCATTAACTCACGGCCGCGCCTCTAGCTATTTATTGCCTCCCTCTCTCACTCTCGATCCCTTCTATTTGCGTGAAACTTGGTGAGATCGATTCTATAGACCCACCCGGAAACCGGACCGGACAGGGTGGATCAATGGATTTAATGAGCGGTTCCTGGTTCCAACTTCTCGGAACCTGTTCTTAGTGGACGATTCCAGGTTCCATGTTACAAACCGCCTTCCCATACCGTGCTCACCCCTACAAAAGAGTAACGATTTGAGAAATATTTTTCTGAAAATGATTATTTATATAGTTTGGAACAATAAGTCATTGATGCATAAATCGTAGGGAAAAAGCTAAAAAAAAATCTCAAAGTATGCCTACCGTTAGGGGTGCCAGAACTGAATCGAAATACTGAACCAAAATACGAAACGAACCGAACCGAATCGAAAATTTCGTGCATTTCGGTTCGAATCGTCAAAATAAATCAATTTTTCTTTTCGGTTCGGTTCGATTCGGTTCGGATCGAACCGAACTAAAATAAACACTTTGGTTTAGGGCTATTTTTCCCTCTCTCTCCCCTTCTCTCTCCTCTCTCCTCTCTCTCTTTGTTTAATGAACTTGAAACCGAAAATCGATCCGAACCAAACTGAACCAAATTGAGTTTTCGATTCGGTTCAAGGGGGCACCCTTAATGATTCGGTTTTCTCGAAAATCCAAACCGAATCGAACCATTTACACCCCTACCTACTGTGACATATTTATCCTAAACACCCGAAACTTGTATATGTGTGACACATTTGCCCTCAGTCAGGGTTTCGTCAAATGATTTTTCAGCTAAAACAATGTCACTTTTGTTTTACTTAAATCCCGTGAGCGCCATGTTAACTTTGTTTGCTTTTTGGCATCCATGTAGGCACATTTTTAACGGTTCTCATTTATAAAACTTTGACGGAGAGCAAATGTATCATATAGGTACAAGTTTGAGATTTTTAGTGTCACGGAAAAAAGTTTAAGGTAAATGTGTCACCGTGAACATAATTAAGAGTTTTCAGTGGCTTTTGCCCTAAATTGTAATTATTAAATGAAAAAAAATTGATCGAGTAATTTTTCTAAAGGATACAAATGGGAAATGGTTATAACTCTCAAGGATCGATTTTTCTCTCTTTTTTTTTTGTCTTGTGTGTGTGGTCAATGCCGTAAAAGTTGGACCATACCCACTTGTTAGGTATGTTGGAGGAGCAAGAAGAGGCAATTATTCGAAGCAAAAGGTCAAGATAACTCTTAAGGGCACCGGTTTAGGGTTAACAATCGTGCTTTGAATTGTGAGAATTTTTTTTCTTAGAAATCTATTTTGCTTAAATATGTTCAATTTCAATTATTCAAGGTGCTTTGAAATGTGTGTTGTTTTTAACTATTTTGTGGTAATCATGTCGAGTGCCCCATGACTGTTGTTCGCAAGGCTCTTGCGGAAATATTCTTTTTTAAAGCATTACTTTCGGCTGCACTGAAAGTACATAAGGAATGCTGCCATTTTGTAAACGAGTGTTATCAAGATCCTCGCCTAATTTGATAACATAACGTACTTAAAATTTACAAACATTTAGGTCATTTAGGAACAAATACATAGTTCCTTTGGCCTGGCTCTAATTAGAGGCATGTCCTTTCTGTCAGGAAAAATTACAAAAAAAAATTATAAACGCAGTGCAATTGTGCCAATTCAGTCGTAAACAATTCAATTTAGTTGACAAAAAAACATTTTAATTTAGCTAATTTAGTCATAAATCTTTTGACGATTTGCCAATTTAGCCCAATCCCGTCAATTTTGACTGAAAATCGCTGACGTGGATGTCGATACTGCCACGTAGGACAACGCGGCACCAAAGTGGATAATATTTATAATTTATTAAGTTTTTTAAATTTTCGAAATTTTTATTTTCTTATTTTCTTTCTTTCTTTTCTTTCTTTTTTCTATGAAGGCCGGCAAGGTTCACCAGCCGACCCTCATCGGCCACCGGGCGAGGGCCGCAAAGCCCTCACCAGTCATGGGCCTCGTGCAGTGGCCAGCGAGGGTTGGTCAGTGATCCTAACTGGGCTTAGAAGAAAAAAAAATAATAGAAAGAAAGAAAGAAAAAGGAAAAAAAAAAGAAAACAGAGAAGAAAAAAAATTAAAAACAACAAAAAATTCCAGTAAAATTTTTAAAAATTATTCAAATCAGCACCAATTATACCACGTACGACGTTCGGCATCCAATGTCAGCGATTTCCGATCAAAATTAGCCGGAATAATTAAATTGACAAATTGTCAAAAGATTTAGGACATAATTGGATAAATTGAAAGGTTTAAGATTAAATTGGCACATATACAATAAATTTATGATTTTTTTAGTAATTTTTTCCCTTTCTATTCCCTGATCCGATGAGTTTGTATTGTCATCGGCTTCGAAAACATACATTCAAGCAAATCTTTGGGAAAGACCTTTTATTCTTACAAGTCAAAAATGGCAAGAGATCCTCCACACCTAAAGCAATTCTTAATTAACAGACCGATACAACACGATGCTGTTCGAGCAGGATAAGACCTACTCAGAATCGGAAAAGAACAAAGGACGGGAAACCTACTCGATATAATATTCCTTCGATGGGTCTACGAACACCTGCCCCAAGTATCCTAAAATTTGTATATGACACGTAATTAAGAAAACCAAAATTGTAAGATGGTGTAAGCAAGTCCTACGCTTATAAATGTTTTTTATTAGTGAACGGAACTTACACATTTTTAATAATCAATCGCATAACCTAAGGTTTTAGGACAAAACCAAACTAAACTTGGAGCGTGGTCTTTAGTGCACTCATGGCATGAAGCTACATGATCAATCAAAATGCAAACGATACTTTAGGAATGCCATCGATACTCGACCAACAAGAATACCTCGTGTTTTCATTAGTGCTCAAACAAGTAAGTATACATATGCCATTCGACCGACATGGCAAGTGTCTCCAATATAATCACTTGAATTCTCAAAATTGCATGTGAGGGAGGAAAGAAAGAAAGGGAGAGGGTGAGTGAGTGTTCCTAAAGAAGGCATCCTTTCATTTATTCAAAAGGTAGTTCATCGAAGACAGATCAAAGAGGAAGAGCTCAATTCGCACTAAATTAGCTAAACCCAGCAAATTTTATAGTTGTTCCAAGCCCGAGAGACACGAAAAAAATGATCCGCGAGGGTGCACTAGTATGCGCTAACATGGATGGACAACCAAAACAAGATATTGTCATGGTGGGTTCTATGAATCAGATCGGCATTTTAATTTGGTGAGTAAAGTTTGCAAGATCTTGTTGGTGGTGAGGGAGAGATTGCACTTCATCGAATCGAGTGATGGGGGAGAAGGCCGTGAGGGCAAGTGCACTGCCGTACGACGTCATGCACGTCTATATTCGCTGGAAATTATCGATGTGGCGGCGATCCACGGATCCATTTCGGTTTCTGAGCGAAGTTTTCCAAGATTCTGTGGGTGAGGGAGGGGTGGGGTTGCACTTCACTGAATCGAGTGATGGGCAAGAAGGCCATAATTGGGACGGCACTAATCGTAATTGAATTAGTCAAGTGCGATTTTCTTATGGAGATGACCCCTCGATTTGATCCGTATACTCAAGGGATTTTGTTCAACGTCTTATCGTGTTGGATCGGATTCGGAGTTAGATAGTGTCTAATTCAAACACTGCTTGACGTGCTGTTATCTTCATCAATCTTCTGTCCAAACTTGCCAACAACCACCTCTCTTATATTGTACTTTTATCAAATGAAACAGCCCATTCTTATACTAATTGTGTGCATGCCTCCCGCTTTGACGTGGTCTTCGTCTTCGCATCCATCTCCAGTTCTGGTGCCACTTCTTCTCCCCGTTCCTTGGCATCAATTTTCTCGGCTGCCTTTCCTTCCCTGTCCTCCTTTTTCCGGGAAAGTTCCTGGACCGGTTTGAAAGTTGATGGTTGGCAGAGACTGGAAAGAGTCGACGTCTTACATCACCAACCCCCGAGCCTCGGGTCAATGAAAATTATTTGCGATATTGCGTTGGTTGAAAATGGGTGGTCATATGAAGTGTGACTCTTCAAATAAGTTACGGCATCTAATGATTGACCGCCGGAAAGCTAGGCCCGGTCAAACCCTATCTGATGAATTTTTTTTTTGGCCTCCAATCTCTGATGGCTTTGGTTTGGGAATTTGGACATGTTTCGCTATTCTTTCAATGCCCAACCACCACGCACGCGAGCGATCGGTTCGAAGGCTGACGGGTGTTCACATTCGATCGAGTTCTCGGGACAACCAAGAAATTGGACGAAAAGCGTAATTGAAATTAGCTGAGTTCTCTTGACCCAATTGCAATTTCAAAGCTTTCAGTTTGCCGGCTTTGGCTATCCGGTCCGCCACTCGATTGGAAGCCCGTGAGCGACGGGTTACTCGAATGTCTTAGGAACCGGGCCATCACGAGGAGGACCTTGGGATACCATGGAGGTTGGGCTTATGTAACATAAAGCTTGTAAACAGGCCAGCGTCTCCACCTAAAGAACCCAAGAGACCCTTAATGGAGTTGGTGGGCTCGTCGAGGACGGTATTCGAGTCCTAGAAACAGAGAATTTCCCAAAAAAGAAAAGGAAAAGGTATAGAAAAGAAGTCCTAAATCCATTGCGTCGGTACTAATTCAGTTCTAAACTTTTCAATTGGACCGATTTAATCCTAAAAATTTTCATATTGATGCAAATTCAATTCACCCGATCAAAAAAAGGTTGGAAATCGCTGATGCAAATACTAACGGTCTTACTAATGCAAACATTTTTAATAATTTTTTTTCCTTTTCTTTTTGGCAGTGGTTGGCAAGGGTGAGTGACGACGAGGCAGTCCCTCACCCAGGTCAGGGCAGCTTTGCCGAGCATCTCCTGGGTGAGGGCAAATGCAAGACCCCGCAAGCCTTACCCAGATTTGCAAGGGTGGCCCTCGCCCAAGTGACGCCTTGGCTTAGGTGAGGGTCACCCTCGCTGGCCATGACCTGAGGCCGGTGGCCGGCGATCGGCCATTGCCAAAAACAAAGGGGAAAAGAAAAAAAAGAAATTTTATAAAAATAATTATTAAAAAATTTTGTGTTGGCTCTGGCTGTGCCATGTAAGAATGCCGGCCTCCATGCATCGACTTTCGGCCTAAATTGATAAGATGGACTGAACTACTATCGACGTAATATATTTAAGACTTTTTTTTTTATACTTTTCCAAAAAAGAAAATATGAACTGTTGGGCCGAGACACAATTGGGCCTGACGTAGACGACGCACTTTCCCAAACACACACGCCGATGCGTGGGAAGGATAGTAATGAAGAAGACGATACAAGCAGCGAGGAGGTCGAGAGGTCTGTTCATGGCTTCTTCCACAGCACAACTCAGGACGTGAGCAATTGATGCCACCCGACTCCTCCGTACCGTCGTCTCCTTCCTCTTCTTCTGAGCCCCATTTCTCTCTCTCTCTCTCTCTCTTCATCCATTGCCGCCGATTAGAGGGAGCATCCGCAACCCTATATCAGGTAAAAGCTCGGGCTTTCGAAGTTTTTTGTGGAGGCAAAATCATACCAACGATTGCCGATGATGGTCGTTCAAGCGGCGATTCTGTGATGCTTTCTTTAAGTTTTAATTCGGCGACTTGCGTTCGACTGTTGCCAGTGCGACACCGATGCTAGGGTTTCAGGGTGCTCTTCGATTCCTTGTGCATCATGAATTGCTTTTTGAGACATTGATCGCCGATCACTTCTTTTCTTTTTTTTAATGGTAATGCCAATCGTTGCTTTAGCAGCCCTGATCGCAAGTTGCGATTTTCTTAAGAAGGATCCAATTTGCCTTTGATTACAGCTCGCAATGCTCTAAAATCTTGAAAATGAAGGAAGAGCCCCCTGCACTTTGAGTTAGCTTTCCCCTTTCTCTGAGCTAGGGTTTCCATCATTCTCTTCCATGCCTTCCTTCCATAACGGGACTGCCGGATGGCGCTTGCGAATCACAGGTTCACGGGGGATTTGGGTAACCCTGTTCTGACTTCGACTCGGGACATATTGTTACTGCAGCGCTTTTTTTGAAAGGAGGTTTTTGCATCTTTAGGATTCGTTATGCTTTTATGCACTTGCCCTTTTGAGAAGGGGCCTCCTCTCCGATAGTTGTACGCAGTAGAGCTGCTGTAATTCTGGGAAGGAATTCTTCTCAGCTGGGAAGATTTGTTCCCGAAAACTGCAGTTTGTTTCCGAGCTGCATCCCGTCGTTATCACTTACATTCTGATGATTTACGTTATTTTAATAGTGAATTCTTGGTGATGATACTCTGAGTGGAAGCCCCTGAGCTGGTGCTCGATGTGTCTAGCAGTCCTAGCACATCTGGCAACCGGTTGGCACTTGCATCTGTTGCTACAGGAAAATTCTGACTTCTTTCTGGAGTTAAAATATGTAATAAGGAAAGCTAGTTTCACAAATCCGTGTCTGGGTGAGGTTGAACTAGGTGCACAATCACCCGAAAAATATAAATAAATACATTCTTGCTTCCCCATTAGAGTCCGAACTACTTGTGGGTAGCTTGACGAGTCTGCACCTGATCTGATTGGTGCATCAATCGGATCTAAATATAGCTGAACAACGTGTTAACCGCTTCTAAATTGTAATTGCACAATTGACGTTCGATTTAGTTTTGGATGTTCTGGTTTTTCCTATTTGCAATAGGATTTGTATGTTCTTGATATATGCCCCCCCCCCCCAGGAATCCCAAAACACTTTCTGTTTTGATGAAAATAAGGTTTATATGCCATATTATCTGCTGAATATTTACAGGTTTTTTCTTTCATTGTGCACAGAACAGCTTTAATTGCGGCATAACTTGGTCCTGGAAGACTAATAGTATAACGTGGTCTGCTGGTCATAAATATTTTTTCTCAATCATTTTGTGCCATTCAATATACACAACAATGTCGGTGACAGCGGGAGTGAGTGACACTGTAATTGCCATTAGGGATAAACTTAGGGGTAAAATTGGACAGACTAAGGTCAAAAGGTATTGGCCTGGTAAAGTTCCTGAGTGGGCAGAGGAAGCTGATGAAGAAGGGGATATCAGGATGTCTAGGGCGGTTGCCCTGGAGAAAGCTTTCCCTACTCATGAAGATTCAGATATCAGCAAGAAAGATGATCCCAGGTTGCGGCGTTTGGCCGAGAGCAGGATAGATAACCGTGATGAAATCAGAGCTGATCACCGTCGCATTCGACAAGCTGAGATCATTTCTACCATTGAAGAGGAAAACAGAAGACAGGAGGGTCTGGAAGCAGAAGAAGAGGATGCAGAGGCTTTGGAAGAACGGAGAAAAAAGATAAGGGCGAAGTTGCTTCTGAGGGAACAAGAAGACGCAGCGCTCCTTCCTGAAGAGGAGGAGGAGGAGGAAGAGGAGGAGGAAGAAGAGGAATCTGAGTATGAGACGGACTCAGAAGAAGAGACGAAAGGTATTGCCATGGTGAAGCCGGTTTTTGTCGTCAAGTCGGAGAGGGATACTATAGCTGAAAGACAGCGGCTTGAGGCAGAAGAAAGAGCCATCGAGGAGCTAATGAAGAGGAGGCAAGAGGAGAGAAAGGCGGAGACGAAGCAGATTGTGGTTGAGGAGATCCGGAAAGACGAAGAAATCCAAAAGAATCTGGAAATGGAGGCGAACATTGCTGACGTGGAGACTGATGATGAACTTAACGAGGCTGAAGAGTATGAAGCCTGGAAAGCAAGAGAGATTGCAAGGATCAAGAGGGATAGAGAGGACCGTGAAGCAATGTTGAAGGCGAAGGAAGAGATTGAGAAGGTGAGAAACATGACAGAGGAGGAAAGGAGGGAGTGGGAAAGAAAGAATCCCAGACCTGCTTCGGCGCCGAAGCAGAAGTGGAGGTTCATGCAGAAGTATTACCACAAGGGTGCCTTCTTCCAGTCAGAAACCGATGACCGTGCTGGAACAGCTGGATCGGATTACATTTATGGCCGCGATTTCTCTGCCCCAACTGGAGAGGATAAAATGGACAAAACTATTTTGCCGAAAGTCATGCAAGTCAAGCACTTTGGTCGGAGTGGAAGGACGAAGTGGACTCATCTTGTTAATGAAGATACAACTGATTGGAACAATCCGTAAGTCTTACTTATCTATTGATTGTTTCACTCTGATACAGCTCTCCCGTTTCCCTTCCTTACGCATCTGACCTTGTGTACGCCTCTCTTCTTTGCATAATTGAGATTGAAGTGCATTAATAGTAATTTGATGGCTATGGAGGGTGTTTATAGCAAAGTTAACTGGGCATTATGCTTGTCGTAATTAATTTATATTGTCATTGTATTATGAAATAAACTTGCAGCTGTTGATATGGAGCATGGTGAATTTACTCATTGGTCTGCTTATTTTTGTTACAAAATATTTAGGTTTTAGTAAATGCGACGATCTAATGTTGTTCAAATGGAATTGTATGCGGGAGCTCATTTCTCGTTCCTGAGTTCTTCATGGAAAAACAGAGTGCCTTCATTTGTTCTGGACATTTAAATAATCATTAATTGCATAGGGAAGTTTGTTCTGGTTCTATTCATGTCATTTTTCTATGAATATGGCATTGCATCTAGTTTCAAGTGCACCGCCTGTGACCGGATGTTTGAAGAGAACAATTTATTACTGATTCATAATGCCAACACGAACTTAATTTGACATTCGCTTGTGATGCAGTTGGACCTACAATGACCCTCTCAGGGCAAAGTACAATGCGAAGATGGCTGGAATGAATGCTCCCATATCGAAACCCAAAGGAAGCAAGAAATTGAAGGACTGGGAGTCTCGATGAGTTGTTGAACTGCTGAGGAGTACCCCATAAGGCAAGATATCCTCCTTAGGTGTTCTGTAGCTGAGACCATATGTCTCGCTTGGCTGAGGCAGCACTGGATAATATAAGAAGGGTTGACGCCCCAAAGATGCAGATATTGATGCAATCTTGATGGTTGGAAGAAGTCCAGCACGTTAGATATTTTACATTTAATTAGTGACTGATTAGTCTAGACAGATCTATTTCTGGCGTTCTATTTGTCTGGTCGCCAACTTTCAGTTCCTTCCCCAGTATGTTTGTCTATGCTGGTTAGTTGGGGAACCAGGGGAGAGAGGCTTAGGAAACAAGAAGCAATGCATGATGTCACATGGAGCCTCCGAGTGTTGCAAGAATAAATCGAGAATGGTTTTGGTTTGTTTCGACACAGTGATTCTGTTGATGGATTCTGTTTCTGACTTGAAAAACGGCAATTCATGTGGGGAGAGAATGTTAACCAGGCTGGACACCAGGCACGGCCTGGTCGTTCTTTTTAGAAAATTAATCTAGTTCTTTTGAAATGTAATAATAATGATAATGAAAAACGATCTATAAAACAAATGATACGGTTTGATTCCTCCCTTCAATTAATTCGGTTCAGATGCTATCAGAACTTTTCGCAACTCTTTTTCAATATATATGAAAGAGTAGTAATAATAATGAGAGGTGTTAACAACCCGCTTGGGTGGCGCTGCTGGGAAGGACACTCTTTCTCTCACAAAAGGTTGAGTGTTAGAATCTCGGGTGCCGCAGGGTGACTTAACCGGTGCACGTGTGTGGTGGCTAGCACGTGTCGCCTCCAGGGTTTACCTCCAGGCTGTTGGCCGTGCGGGGGTTCCCTGAGTTATCAAAAAAAAAATGAGAGGTGTTAAGCTTTTTATCATTCTAGCGTGGAGCTATTTTTCTACTTTTCCGGCCTGTCTTTATTCATCTATATTAGCTGCCATGCAAGGTTTCGAGACGGAGCTTAACCTGAGTCTTGGTGAAGAAAACTGCGTCTACATCGAGCTTGTAGCAGTTAGTTAAATTAAATTGAAACACAAGGACATTTACCCCGTATGGGTTATCCTAATAATTATCACACATAAATTACATTAAAAGAGAACGTCTAATATACTCAGTGCTATGTCCTTCAACATGATTGGAATGATACAATGTCATCATTGTTCCTGTTAGGCATTTTCCTTAGGAGTCTAATTTTTCCAAAAGTCAATCATGCAACAGACAACCATTTTCCTTAGGATCGGGGAACTTATAAATTTTGAAGAATATCAATATAAAGAATATTCAATGACTAGAACTAAGGACTTGTATTAAAAAGAACAAAATGACAAAGACGTATGTAATCCTTAAACGTCGTTCTAGATATTCAAAATATCTAATAAATTGATTAAACTTGTAAATGACTCCAGGTATATTTCTATTAAATAGAGATATAGCTACGGAGGATATATAAGTTAGTAAGAAATTGCAGATTTCTACATAGAAAATTATTAAATAAATAAAATTAAATAAAAGTGCGGACATTATAAATAATAAAGAAACCGTAAGCAATATATATAACGGGAAGAAGGATTGCTAAAACTTCTAAACCAACCATATATGTGGTATGAGAAATAGAAGGGCAAAACGGTAAGAAGAAGTAAGGATATATAACAAATGAAGAGAAATGCTTTAAATTAAGTTACAGACCATCCACAGGTGGTTCGATCTGCCGTTTGTGGGCTATGTAATGTAAATGCAAGAAGTTGAAGAAAGAATATTGTTATTCAAACAATATGAAAGATTACAGTAAGTATATTGAAAGATTACAGCTGAAATGTAGATATTGAAGTACAAGTGCAAGTATAAAACACCTTGGTATTCTCAGACCATGAATAAGATCTGGAATATAGGGTGATACAGGGATGAGAAAAGTATGGAGGGCAACAGATCTTATGAAGCTTTAAGTGAAACTTTGTATTTCCTGAGAATAGTTCTAGCAGATGTTTGCAGACTATATCTCTCGAAAGGAAATCAAGATCTAGAATGTGCTATGAAAGTTCAGAAATGTCCTGTTTATGAAAGAAGAACTTACTGTTTTAGAATGGCTATGGAATATAAGTTCTTTCTTATTCAAAGAAGGATTGGAGAGGTTTTGGAGATGTATGCAATGGTTGTGACGAAGAGAAAAGGTTCTGAAAGAAGTTCTACCCTTTCAAGGAAGTGAGGTTCCCTTATATAAGCAGGATGAGTTCCTATAGAAACAGTTCACGGGTGTAGTACTGTAACAAACAGTAGTAAGTGCATAGTGTTACAGTGAATAGTGATCGGACATAATTATGAAAGTTTTCTGAAAAGAAGAAATGCTGACAGATTCCTTATTATGAAAAGAGGAGTCTTTCAGTGCTTTTCTTCTAGGAAAATCTAGCGAGATCTTCCACAGGTTTAGGTTCTTCCTATTCTTTTTCATCTTTTACGCTTGCCCAATTGTGAGAAACGGGCTCAAATCTTGGGATACCATAGCAGCCATCTTCATTGGAATTGCCGCTGTGATGGTATTGAGAAGAACCTGTTTCTTTAATTTGCGAAAGGCCTTGTTTAAGCATTCCTGCCAATTGCTGGTGAGATTGAGCAAAAGCTAATTTTGAAAGGACAAACCCTTTGTCATGTAGAAAGGGAGTGATATTATCAGAACTAATGGGGATGGAACCCCTAGAAATTAGTCAATCTGAGACGGTTTTTTTGATGACCCTATCAAAGAATTTAAAATCATCCCACCATTTGACTTTGAATCATCTTATGAGGATGGGAATGCCAGTTTCAATGACTTTTCTATAATCAAAGTACCATCCTAAAACCCAAGATACTCCGAAGTAGTAAAAGAAGAGCATCAATTTGCGGAAGTTTTTCTCATAAGGAAGTGGGGTGAATTTTTCAAGAAAGAGTTCATAAGCGGGTTGGATTTTTGGATGGATGACTTCGTCAATTAGCCCCAGATGTTCCCACCATCTAATGAGCCAGTATGGAGTAAGTTTGATATCAAAGTTTTCAAAAAAGAATAGCCAAGTATGGGAATTGGTGGCATTCTTTCTCCAAAAAGTATTCCACCATGCTTGTTTGTAGTCAAAATATGAAAAAGATGTTCTGTATGGAAGGGAATTAGAAGTATTGAATTTTTTCAAGGATAATGGATCAAGTTTCCATTGGGAAGGGTGAATGACTCTATGAATTCTAGCAGTGGAGTAATTCGCATGACCTTTATCAGTAAATTGTCTGAATGCGACAGACTTTGTTTCTTCCAAAATTTTTTCATACAATTATGTTGTTTTATAAATATCATGAGGAGTGTAGAAAAATTTTTCAGAAAATAAGTTTTTAGCAAAAATATATGGGTCTTCATTATAGAAAGCATTTTCGACATTTCAAAAATTTTGAAATATTGTTTTACGAAAAAATTTTGATTTTGGAGGGGTAGTCTGAGTAGACTGTATGACCACCTCACTAGAAATTGTTTTTCTTTTTGTCTTCTGTGTGACCATGGGAGATGGATCTGGGCTGGCTATGGCCATGGAAGGTTGGGGCTGAGTATTGAAAGCCTGCTGGAGAAGCTGCATAGCCTCTTCTGGTGACAATTGGGTTATGTCTTGATAGGAAAATTTCATTAAATTAGAAGGATTTTTTACGAGAGGAAGGGGTCCCTTCTTAACTTGGCTAGAAATGGTAATGATATTTGCTGGCTGTTGAGCAGCCTAGAGCCAAGTCCTAATATTGGTCAAGACGAAGGGTTTCTTTTTAGAAGATGGTTCTGCAACTTGTTTTCTTTTGTCTCTCCTTGTGGGCTTGTTGGGAGGCTTTGGAGGCATTTTCCCTGTAAAAAATTCTTTAGTGAGAAAATATGGGAGAGAGTTTGAAGAGCCATTTATGAATTCTATATCAAAATAAAAAACAGATAAAATGGCTTGCCATCTAGTAAAGATTTGTTTGGAAGCAATGTTTTGGACATCTTTCTGCAAAATATCTTTTGCAGATTTGCAATCAATCCTTAGAAAAAAATTTTTATTCAAAAGATCACCCTGAAATTTAGAAATAGAAAGTACAATAGCAAGGATTTCTTTTTTTATGTAATCATTCCAATGTTTGGAGACAAATTGAACAATCTGTTCTTTATTGTCTTTAGATTGCTTGAGTATTCCTCCATATCCAATATCAGAAGCATCAGTTTCAACAATTTTGAAAGCAGAAGGATCAACAAGATGCAAACAAGGAATGTCTTTGACAGTTCGTTTGATCTGCTTCACAATATCGTATGGACTTGGGTCCATGGTGGAGGGTCCTTCTTGAGCCTCTGATTGAGTGGTTTACAAATAATATTGATGCGAGGAAAGAATTCAATAATGTAATTTAAACTCCTAAGAAATCTTTGCAATTGGTTCTTGTCTTTGATTTCATCGGGAAATTTTTTAGAAAAGATTATTGATCTTTCAATTGAAATGATGGTTCCTTGGTGAATATAGTGCCCTAGAAAACGTATTCTTCTCTTAAAAAGAGATATCTTGGTAGGTGAAACTACCATACCACTCTTTTTTACCACATTGATAAAATGATTGATGTGTTTAAAATGTTTTTCTATGGAAGCGAAGAATATTAAAACATCATCAATGTAGACAACAATGTAATCAGAGTAATGATTGAAAATATCATTCATTATTCTTTGAAATTCAGAAGGAGCATTTTTAAACCAAAAGGCATGACATTCCATTCAAATTGGCCAAAATGAACAGCAAATGTTGTTTTATACCTATCTTTTTCGCTAATTTGAATTTGCCAAAAGCCTGATTTCATATCAAATTTTGAAAAGACTTTTGCATCATAAAGTTTATTCAACAAATCCTTTTTGTTAGGAATGGGATATCTTATCCATTTTAAGGCTGTATTCAAAGGTTTGTAATTTATTATCGATCTTGGAACTCCTCTTTCTAGTTCAACATTTTTGTTGACATAGAAAGCAAAACAACTCCAAGGTGATTGGCTTTTCCTAATAAGCTTTTTCTCAAGAAGTTCTTGTATTTCTTTTTGGCAGAAATTTAGAACTTCGTGGTTCATTTGAGAAGGTCTAGCTTTAGTAGGAATATCCGTTTCAGAAAATCCTAGTTCATAAGGTAAATCAACTATGTGACATTTTTGGGACCAGAAAGCATTAGGAATATTAGAACATATGTAATCTTTGATTTGGTTTTCAAGAAAGGAAATCCTTTTCTAAAGACTCGCTTCAGAGAGACTTTTGTCAATTCTTTTGTATGCAAGATCTTCCTTAAGAAATTGGAGATGGGTTTCCTTATCCTGAATTATACAATTTATTTCAGAAATAGAATGTTCTTGGAGGGTATTTAAATTCCTGGTTTGGGGTTTCAAAATGAAATCAAAACATATCATTTCTCCCAAGGTTTCTGTCTCAATACCTTTCTCGGTAACTTTAAAAGGTTGGAGCAAATTGATAAAAGGGGATCCAAAAATGACATTTTGCCTGATGTTTTTGACAAGAAGGAAAGGAGTTTTGAAAGAGATTTGGTCCTTTACAATCTCGGCTTTAGGAATTTTAAAGTTTATATTCAACTTGATCCTCGATGCTGATTTAAGAGATTGGGAAGTTCTTTGAAAATATTTAGTTGGTATGAGACCTTCCCTTATGCAGTTGAGATCTGCACCTGTATCAAAAAGAGCTGTAGTATTTAGAACAAATTTTTGAATTCTTATAGAAATATTAATAATTCATTTTCCAGTGATTATCTCTGAAAGCATTAAAAGGAAATTTGTGTCAGAAGAAGAAGGGAGTTGTGGAATATCATTTTCTTCCGAATTTTCTTCTTTCTATTTTCCTTTCAAACTTTTCATTTTTATATCCAGGATGTCCTTTTGCATAATTATTTGGGTGGTTTTGAGATTTTGTATCTCTTCCTTTTGTTTATTGATTTCATTAGTAAGTTCACTTATAGAAATGGATTTAAAGCTTGCTTTTTTTGCTTTACCCAGTATGGTAGAAATATTGTAAGGATTATCAGTTGGAAAAGTGGATTTAGAAACTGGTTTTGGGTTTTGGAAATTATTCAAATATTTTATTTTTGTTTTAGGATCAATGATTTGATCAAAGGTCTGAAAAAGAATTTCTTCTTCTTTTGTTAAAACATTTATTTCAAAATTGGTAGCATCTTCTTCTTCATTTTTTGAGGTTGAAGATGAAGAGGTTTCTAAATCACAAATTTGTAAACCCTTTTCAGAACTAGATTCATCAGAAGAACTGCTGTCAGTTTTAACCATTAATTGATTGACCTAATGAATAGCTTTTTCGTCTAAATTTAGTTCATTAGCTTTTTTGCTGATTTTGCAAAATCGTGAAGTGTGCCTTTTTTACCACAATTATAGCAAGTGATATTTTTAAAATCCTTCTTTGGTTTTACTAAAATCATCCTTTTCTTCCTTTTTTGAAAAGGTTTTATTAAATTTTTTCTTATACGGTTTTTTGAAATTTTTTTTCTTTTCTTTCTTTTTAGAGGAATAGGTTCATGGGCATTTGGGTTTATCAAAAGACTCAAAAGATGGGTCATATTTGGCACAAAAATCTCCTAATCTTTTTCTAGAAAGTTTTTGTTCCTTTTTGATTTGTTTTTGGAGACAGATATTGGTGCACAATTGTGTTCTGATTTTATAAACGTAAGAGGTTAGTTCACCATAAGAAAGGTGGTCACATAGAATCTGATTTCCATATTTTTCCCTTATCTTACCGCGAACTTATTCTCCTATGAGTTTTGGTAAATCAGCAAGAAATTTTTCCTTCCAAAAGGACTGGTTACAGTTTGTTCTCTGGAAAACTCTTTATAAAAATATTTTTTTGTATTCCCTAAATTCTCCTAGGGATCTATATTTCATGTTTGATAAAAGATCTTGATTTTTATCAAGAATATGAGAAGAACCTCCTAGAAAATGCTGAGATATGGAAAATATTAAAGTATTAACAACGTCTTGAATAGGCTGATCATCTTCATCAAGGATATTTTGACCGAAAGGGTCGAGTTTAAAAGCATTTAAAATTTGAGACCTCTGCTCTTCATTCAGGTAGTTATCCCACCATCCTTTGAGCTGGCCAGTGAACCTGACTATTAAAAGATAAGCAACAAAATGGTCAGAAGTATCAGAAATGGTTTTGTAGGTGTTTGCAAGCATAACCATTTGAGTCAAAATATTTATAAGGTTTTGTTCGGAAACACCATCTATGTTCCATTCATAAATAGCATCAGAAGAATATTTGTTCTGAACTTTAGAAAATGTTTCTTCTGTGAGAATATCAGGAGGGGTGGCTCTGGAATAATATAGTTTTTGAGGATCTTTCCAACTAATGCGATTTACCTCAGGAATAGAATCAGTATCGGATTTATCCAAAAGGTTGATCTGGTTGGAAGTTTCAACACGATCGGGAGTATCCTTGACACTCAGATTCTGTATTAAAGGAGTATCTAAAATTATGGGATTTTTCAGGATCAACTTTGTTTTTCCCTTGAGGAGTCTCCTCCTATCTTCTAAAGCTTTGGCAAAATCAAGGCTAGAATTTTTGGGAATTTCAAAATTTTTAAAGAGTGGTGGTTTTAAATCCCTTTTTGGAGTGGATATTGAAGAGAATGGAAAACCATTTTGAGTAAGATTTTCAATTCGATCAAGTTGTTTTCCTATGGTGTGAAGATGTTGATTAGAAAAATTATTTTGTTCAACAATCTTCTTGATTTCTATTCCATCAATTTCAGAAGCAGTCTTGAAAGGAGAAGCTATAATTTCAGTTTCTCGATGTTCAATTTTGATCTTTCTAATAGGAGAATGATTAGACTCAATGATATTGTCATTGTCTAATCTCCATTTATAAAATGGATCGAGAGCAAAAATCTGTTTTTCTTTTAAAAATATTTTTTCAAACCAATCAAAGAAAAATACTTCGATCTCATGTTGATACATGTAATCATAATATTCTTTTTTGATTTCGAGTGCTTGGTTTTGAAAATTCATAAAGAACCATTCTCTGATTTGTTTGTTATCAGATGAATTAAATTCTTTATTTAAAAGGATCCTATCAGGTTCAAAAGCTATTTCTTAAACATTATATATATATATATATATCCATATGTGAGTCAAATTGTGCATCATTAGGTTAGGGGAGGGATTTAAGCGCTATTTATAGAGTTTTGATCACGGGCCCTCTCATTATGGGCCGGGCTGTACTCAACCCATACTAGCCAGTCCTATATTAGACTTATTAAGAACCCATATATCTTATCTTTATTAGACCCAACTAATTCAATCGATTTCAATTAATGAAGCCCACATTAGGAAATTCATATATTCTCCCACTTGGGCGATATTAATTGAAACAGAACTGTGTGGGTACCTTTATATTAGTTTAGAGATTATTCTTAATAGTCAATCCGATCCCATAAAGTCTCGAACACCAAATCATGGCGATAACTACATGTACTCACGTAGAGCCTTTCATGGTCACGAGTGCTTTCAACTTTATTGATATAGATTCAATATGATAGTGTGTCAAATGGACAATACCTGATAATGAGTGATACTTCATGTGTTGTCCATTTTGTTAGTCCAAATTCTCTCTTCTTAAGTGTCAAAAAACCTAGTGTGTCATCAGAGAATATCCTTCATGGTTCCAATGAACCTTCATATGTCTTACCTTGATAGTTAACTGTACTTTATGTGTAATAAGACATATCGTTAAGGCTAATATCAAGAATGCCCCATAGCCTGTACTTAAGGTTTACACAATGTCTCGAGATTTTCATCAAATATATGTACTCAACTTGATAAATCTACATTCACAAATACCTTATTGAATGCAAAAAGTTGATACATATATAAATGCTACAAAATGTAACATGAAATCATATACAAATTTCATAAGAGCAACATAAAACTAAACTGCTCCCACTAATTAACAGTATCCCATGATACTTCTAAGCCCATGTTAATGACATGTCGATCAAATACACAAGGGTGAAGGCCTTTAGTTAGTGAATCTGCAATCATATCATCTGTCGAAATATACTATACTGCAATGTTACTATTTTAAACTTTTTCCTTTATAGTCAGGTACTTGACATCCATATGTTTAGACCCCTTGAGACTTCTATTGTTGTTAATAAACAACACTACAGAATTATTGTCACAATACAACTGTATAGGCCTATCCACAAAATCAAATACTGCCAACTCCTTAATGAGGTTCCGAAGCCAAATTACCTGAGTAGCGGCTGAAAAGCATGGTACAAACTCCGCTTGCATGGTAGAGGATGTCATTGATTTCTGTTTCTCACTTTTCCATGATACTGCACCTCCTGCTAACTTAAAGATGTAATCTATTGTCGACTTCTTTTCATCCTAACAGCCAGCAATGTCTGAATCCGAATACCTTACCAGCTGTAGGTCCTGAACATGTTTGTAAATCACCATATAGTCTTTTGTCCTCTTTAAATACCTCAAAACTTTCTTAGCAACAACCCAATGATTGTGTCTTGAATTTGACTGATATTTGCCTAGAAGTCCTATTGTAAAAGTAATATCTGGTCTAGTACATACTTGAGCATACATAATACTCTCAAGTGCACTAGCATAAGGTACATTCTTCATTTTGGCTTTCTCAAAATCTGAATAAGGGCATTGTGATAGACTCAACTTATCACCCTTATTGACAGGAGCAATTCCTGGCTTGCATTTCTGCATGTTGAATCTTTCTAAGATACGATCAACATATGCCCTCTGAGATAAATCCAATAGTTGGCGAGAATGATTCCGATGAATCTTAATGCCAAGGACAAAAGACGCATCACCAAGGTCTTTCATATCAAAGTTCTTTGACAACATCCGTTTTGTCTCATGCAGTAAACCAAAGTCACTGCTCGTAAGCAAAATGTCATCCGCATAGAGTATAAGGAAAATGAATTTCCTCCTACTGACCTTGCAGTATATACATTGATCTACTTTGTTCTCAACAAAACCAAATGAAGCGACAACACTATGAAACTTCAAGTACCATTGTCTAGAAGCTTGTTTGAGATCATAAATAGACTTTTTCAGTCTACATATAAGCGTACCTGAATCATCTGCCGCAAAGCCTTCGGGTTGCTTCATATAGACTTCTTCATTAAGGTCTCCATTGAGAAAGATAGTTTTAACATTCATATGGTGTAACTCCATATCGAAATAAACTACTAATGTCATGATCACTCTAAAAGAATCTTTAGAAGAGACTAGAGAAAAAGTTATTTCATAGTCTACTCCTTCTCTCTGAGTGAAACCCTTGGCTACCAGTCTTGCTTTAAACTTCTCAATCTTTCCTTTGGAGTCCCTTTTAGTCTTATACACCCATTTGCAGCCAATGGGTCTATGACCTTCAGGTAATTCAACAAGTTCTCAAACATCATTATGCTTCATAGACTGTATTTCATCTCTCATTGCATCCAACCATAGTTCCGATGGAGGACAAGAACTCGCTTCCGCATAAGTCACTAAATCAGCCACAAAATCGATATCATAGTCTTGCTCTCCTATATAGACTAAATAGTCTGGTGGTAGAGCTGATCGTCTCTCCCTAATGGATCTCCTTACTGGAGCAGCAACAGCCTCATCTTGCACCTGAGAGCCTTGAGGAACTTCGTTAGGAGTTGTGTCGACAACAGGATCCCGAGCCTCAATAGGTTCAATCTATGGTGCGGGAGTCTCCATAATTATTTGTATAGGAGGAGATAAAGATACAATATTACCCATCGCACTATTATTCTCAATAGTCTATGAGCAGCTACTTTCTCCAGCCACATCAAACTCCAAAAACTAGGCTGTCTGTAATTCCACAATTCTTGTGTCTCCATTGGGATTATAGAATCGATATCCCTTTGGATGATTTGGGTAAGATACAAAGTAACACCGAGTGGTTCTGGAGTTCAACTTACTTAATGTTGGATTATATAACTTCACTTCTGCAAGACATCTCCAAACCTTAAGATGGTTTAAGCTAGACTTACGTTCAGTCCATAACTAAAAAGAAGTCAATGGAATAGCTTTAGTAGGTATACGATTCAGAATATACAAAGCTATTTTCAAAGTTTCACCCCACATAAAATCAGGTAAATTTGTCTTACTAATCATACTCCTCGCTATTTCTATAAGGGTGCGATTGTGCTTTTCGGCTACACTATTTTGCTCAGGACTCCTAAGCATAGTAAACTGAGCAACTATCTCAGAATCCTCTAAGTATTTAGCAAATGGCCCCTTAAGCTGTTCGGCATCGCCATGCTTGCCATAATACTTTCCACCTCGGTCAGATCTAACAACCTTTATAACATTTCCCAACTGTTTCTTGACTTCAATTCGAAAAATCTTGAACTTGTCCAAAGACTTAAACTTTTCTTTAATCAAGTATAGATAGCCATATCGAGAATAGTCATCAATAAATATGATGAAATAAAAAGTTCTGCACAAGGTTGCTATATAGGGTCCACTTATGTTAGTGTGAATGACCTCCAATAGGTTAGAATTTCGGACTGTAGTTTTCTTTCTTATCTTGGTCATTTTACCTCTACAACAATCTACGCATGTCTCTAGGTCATTTTTAAGAGCAAGCAGGATATTAGTTTTTATTAACCTTTCTACTCTATCCTTAGAGATATGACCAAGCCGTTTATGCCACAATGCATAAGACTGTTCCTTAGATAGTGATCTCTTGGAAACAACATTTTCGGCCGTATAAGCTACGTATATGTCATTGGGAGACAAACACAATCTGTACAATCCGTTGGATATATTATAGCACCCAACCTTATTTGAATTAAGAAACAAAGAAATAACATTGTTCTTGATTTCAAAAGAGTAGCCATACATGTCCAAACACGATACGGAAACTAGATTCCGTCTAAAATAAGGTACATGAAAAGTGTCTTTCAACATTAATCTAAAATCAGAATCTAGAATCAAGATAATATCTCCCACAAACACAACATCGACTTTCTCGTTGTTTCCCACAATGAGTCTTGACTCATCTTGATTTGGCCTCCTCCGGTTTATGAATTCCTGTATGGTAAACGCAACATGATTACTTGTACCGCTATCGAGCCACCAAGAACTGGATGGTGATTCTGATAGGTTAGATTCACAAACAAGTGCCAAAGAATCATTACATGTAGGCTTACGTTTAGACAACCATGCTTTAAACTTTTCATA
This sequence comes from Syzygium aqueum, assembly GCA_031216185.1. Lineage (NCBI taxonomy): Eukaryota > Viridiplantae > Streptophyta > Magnoliopsida > Myrtales > Myrtaceae > Syzygium > Syzygium aqueum. The sequence goes on along the minus strand of CM062240.1, from coordinate 25,746,651 downwards.
GTCCTTCTTTATGTGATCTTCCTTCTTACAAAAGAAGCGGCGGTCACCATCCCTTTTGAAGGATGTTTTCTTTGGACCCATATTGTCAGATTGACCGATAGTGTCACGAGTACCTTTAAGAGTACGATTTCTGGACTTTTTATCCTTCCTTTTGTGGGAACCAGAAACATATAAGGCTAGATGTCATTTTTCTTTCTTAAGTTTCTCTTCCTCTGCCACCACCCTTGCTATCAAGTCATTAACTGACCAAGTCTCATCTTGGGAATTGTAATTTGTCTTTATAATCTCAAAATCAGGTGGAAGGGTATTTATGGCTTGACACACAATGCAAGTATCAGGAATAGAAACATTAAGAACTTGAAACTTTGTCTTTAGGTCTACCATCCTAAGGACATAATCTCTAACTCCATCAGTACCATTATACTTCATATTGAAGAGCTTTTGAAGAAGTGTACCAACCTCAGCATTAGATGAAATGCGATTTCTAGCCTCTAAGGCTGCCATCATTTCCTTAGCAGTACAGTCAGTTGGCAAATCACTTTTCAAGTGTTCTTGAATGGATTTATTCATTGTCCATAAGCAAATCCGATTGCTCTTTTCCCAAGTAGCATAGTCCGTTTTCTTAGCTTCAGTACTGGTGGTCGTGATATCTGCTGGCTTATCCTTTGTAAGAGCAATGTGAACATCCGCCAGCTCTATTCCAAATAGAAAATCCTCTTTCCATTTCTTAAAGGTCAACCCAGTAAGGACCTCAATGAAAATGGAATGGCCATTTACAAAAAAAAGTGATTGGAAAACAAACAAACAATACAATCATTATCATGTGTGTACTTATCCAGAGAGTTACATACATCATCACATAATCACCTTTGGGCAGAAAATATGACATGCAGTTGTACACTTTCCACATGATAGCGGCCATGAGAACATATTCTAATCTTTCGTGAAGTCACTACCTTTGGGTGTATGAACCACTAAGATCAGTCATTTCTCAAGCACATGCTATACATATACCCCTCCATGAACCAATATAAGATCACCTCCTTTGGGAGTATGATCATGCAATAGAACATGAGACATCCCACCATAATATGAGACCGATATTTCTCAAACCCAATCAAGTGTGTCATTTTGGCGGTCACTACCTAACTGAATCCTTGAAAATCTCTCATACCAGGGATATGAACTTTATGTATCACATTCACTATATATATGTAATGCTAGACGTAAAGACAAGGGCGTATGTCTCTGAAATTACATGTCATGCTAATTATATTGTTCCATTCATTGATAGACAACGAATTACACTCTACACAGTCCTTATGTGGTGATATACATGTAAGCTACCTTATGTATTTCCGAAATCATAGAGAAATACAAGAAAATACGCAAAATTACCCTAAAAATAAGCGTATATAGGGTTCCATACATATTTTCACATCTATAAAATCTTCAAATATGTAAAATAAATACACCACAATGTAGAGAATCTCGATACGAGCACGTCGGTATCAAGAACGTCCAAAACGGACGTCGTACGCGCCCTTACGCGCCGCAGGAAGGCGCGACGTGTGCACGCGTATTCAGCCGGTCAAACTGGTCTGAACAGCCGATCCGACTGGTTGACCGGTCCAACCGGTCAATGGTCAACGAACCGGTCCGACCGGTTGATCGGTCTGGTCAACGGTCGGGTCGGGTTAGGATCCGGGTCAATCGGATCCACGCTCCCATTGACATCATTCAATTGTTACCGGTGCAGAATGCGCCGGTTCGGCACGGTCGCGCGTGGCCATCACGGGCTGCCGCGCCCACAGCGGGTGTCAGCGCGTGTGGGCGCGTGCGACCTTGTCCGGTGACGTGCCGCCCGTCAATCTTCTCGTCTCGACGAGTAGATTCCGAATATGTAATAAAATTTTACATTCAACCGACAAAAAAATTTCAAAAATGGGTAAAAACCTCTCGGATATAACGAAAACAGTCCTAATCCGTATGTTTCAATTCTAATCTATGACCGGCTTTGATACCACATGTTGGCCACGAAAATGGCACGCCCAAGATCACCATAATCAGAAACCGAAACACTTTAATAGAGAAATTATCGATTCACGTACCTGGTTTGTAATCCATCGAACTTGACGCGGAATTTACGATGGTTTCCGAACACGAACTCAATTGCTTCTCCCCTATACCCTTCGTTAGAACACTGGCCTAATGAGATTGCTACTCACAAGAAGAAAGTTCTCTCTAGATCCGTATGCGAGTCAAATTATGCATGCATCAGGTTATGGGAGGGACTTGAGCGATATTTATAGAGCCTTCGACCACGGGCTCTCTCATTACAGGTCGGGCCCTACTTGGCCCACACTAGCTAGTCCTATATTAGACTTATTAAGAATCTATATATCTTACCTTTATTAGATCAAACTAATTCAGTTAATTTCAATTAATGAAGCACACGTTAGGAAATTCTTACATATATATATATATATATATATATATATATGGAAATCCAAAAAAGGTGTCTTCTTGGTATTGAAAATGGGCCATCTTGTGAGCAAATTACTAATACAGATAGTGGTTCCAAAACCATGTCGTAGGCACTTGGCCTAATTGCAGGGAAGTTGCTATGGCCACACGAGATCACAGCTTTAAACCCCATGGCCTCAAAACTAAACATGAAGGGGTTTGTCACGTAAACAATCTTTGTTTTGGAGAATGTCGGTGTGTAGGAGTTGTGATGCAGTGGTACAAAGGGAAAGCCACATCATGGAGGCCTCGGCAATTCTAGTGGACGCATCTCGGTGCATTACTAGCGCAGACCAGAGATACTAGCGGCAAGAAGGAAGAATTACAGTTAGCCAGGTGGTAGTATGAGAATTACATATTTTTTTCATTGACCATTTTTTTCTTATTTCACATAATCGTACTGCATAAAGTATTTTTTTATGATGTGCGACAATATGTCTCCTCTTATACCCACAGATACCATAACCCAAATGGTATGAGATCTATTTAGACAGACCAGATGTCCTAACTCCCGAAAATGTTTTTTGTATGAATTATTTTTTATATAATATTGAACTGCAGATCATATATAAAGTCCGTGATAATATAATGTTTTACAAAGGTTTGACCATGTATGGTAATTTGTGCTATGTAGAAGCCAAAGCACGAGGCTCAAATAAGAGGAGCAACTTTCTTCCTACTTATCTGGTGTTGGCTCTTTCCAGAGTTTGGCTTTTGGGTTTGGATTAACTTGCCAAAACTAAAATTCAAAAGAAGTCAGAGGGATATATGCAAGGCTCTTACACAGAAAGGAATGTTACTGGAGACTAAGGAAAATTTTTTTTCCCACAATAGCTAGAACACATCCAAAAAGGAGCATGAATATTTAAAATATAATAACAAAATAAAGCGTAATCGGAAAAAAAATTGAAGAATGATGCAATCTGAGTGAAACGATCCGACACCAAAATATATCTAAACCCTCGTTTTACACAAGCCCCAAGCCTCACCATTAATTGTAAAACTCCAAAAGATATGACTACCTATGGTGTAGTAAACAATTTGCAAATATTGCGTATTGTCGATTACCCCTATTCAAGTTCACTAGAATTCCACTAATTATGGCTTCTGCCAATGTTACACAAAAAAAGAGATCTTAAGACAGTTAAAATAGATGAACACTGTTTCTGATTAAATTCCATTCTTGTAGGAGAGATAAAGAAAGTTCAATTGGGATTATAAGTAAGATGTCTTAGCTGCAAAAAGTTTCAAGCTAAACAAATCTGTTGCTCTTTGGGTTAAGTACACTAGAAATCATTGGTTTACATGTTAATATCAACAAACACGTGATTTTCAGGTGTTTGATGAAATTCACATTTGAAAATTCAATAGATTTTAGTTCACTAGAAAGTTTGGATAGGACATTTTGTTTTATTGGTAAGGTTGGATAGGAACTTTTTTGCTCTCCACTTCAACCCAAAAATTTGTCTGTAATAGGTCGGTGTAAGAACAGTGAATACTACTAAACTAGACGGATTCATATCAACTTTGCCTCAAATCATTTGAGAAAAACTGTAATCAATACTACTGTGAGAAGGGATGTCATAATTCTCAGGAAAAGTCATATGCAGTACAGCCCACAGAGGAAGGACCGACTTTGAGAAGCAAAACATCAATCCGTAAAGGAGACATTAGGCAATTGTGATTACTCATATCATGATAGTCTTATATGGGTGTTAGTTCTTTTGCCTAGAGAAAAAACAAATGTTGATAGTCTGCAATCGACGAAGCTTCCATTGACGAGTTAACCAGACGCGAAAACGAAAAAGAAAAAACTTCATCAAACTCAATATGAAAAAGACAAAATCAACTGAAGCTTGCATATGTGCACGTTGAAGCATACTGGAAAGAAAATTTTGCAGCTTGGCTTTGTCAATAATAAGTAACAGTTACCTGATTTGATCTGCAAATAACAAAAAAAAATCAGCAAATTTTAAGCAGAAGAGAGGTATCTTTTCGTTTCAAACCATAAAAAGATTAATGTTTTGTTCTTTTTTCTTAAAAAAAGAAAAGAAGAAGCAGAAGGAGCTAAGAAAACACCAAAGTACCCGACTCTGATGAAACTAAGCAGCAACGCCAATTGACAATCGGAGAAAAATAAAAAAAAGGATTCGCAACCATCATTAGAAGATTACGAACCTCGGAACAGAGAGAGGAACAAAGCATTCGACCGAGACCATCTTCATCTTTGCTCTTTTTTCTTGCTTTCTTGGCCATCGTCTTCATCTTTGCTGAGTCTCCACAAGTGCATGCAAAAGCAGGGATCGTGGAGTGAAGGGAGAGACTCTTAACATAAATATTTTTGGTAGATGGGCCAATTTAGATCGTAAGTATGATTAAATGGAGTTTTTGTTCAAACCCAGTACTTCAGTGAATGAACCTGTGAAGTTAAGGCAATTTCTCCAAGTGTTCTTTAATCTTAAAGTTTATCTCACACGATCCCATCTGCTCGGCAAGGGTGCATCAAATAGCTCTTGCCAGAATCGCTGATGAAAAAAACCACCATCATCACTTGACGAGTACGGGGAATGATCTCGGACGTACATAAGTTCAGGGGTCACCTGAAGAAAATTGGAGGCTAATTACAAGTGCCACTATTTCTCCAATGTTGGAAGGATTCTTTTTAATGAAACAATGCATATTGGAAAGTGCGGAAAGATGAATTTACGTTATTAATGCAGAAGTTAGATAATATATATTCATGTTAATATTTTTCAGAGAAGGACTTCATTATTCTCAAAGCCCCTGGCTATGTTTTCAGGGATCATCTGATGATCCACAGCCACAACTATGCAAGGGGAAAGTTGGAAGTAATGACTTAATGAGTTGACTCACATTTTCTATTTTAGGAATAATAAAAGAATGTAATTCCATTTTAGACAAAATGAATTATGAGCCAAAGCTCATTACAAGCTTGCATTTCTGTTTTGTACCTAAGGACTATAATCAACACAAATTTACAAAAGCAAGAAAAAAAAACTCTAGGCCTATACAAGGGCTGATAACTAAGAGCTCCTGGACATCAGAAACTTCTTCTACCTCTGTATCTTTGTACAGGGGCCTAATTGTAATCTCTCGCATATTGATGCCTTCTTATGATTTATTACTTACATGATTTTACCAAAACTATAGCTGTTTCCCATGCTCTAAATCCTCGACTTTCAATTAGGGACGCCGAAAGCTACTCTGCAACAGTCCCCAAGGTCTAGGCGGGCTACCTTCTGGAGTTGAATCGTCGGATGTGCTTTCTAGTCGGACATCCTTTGATTTCACCCTAATATTTCCAGGCGGGGCTGGCTTCAGGAGTAGAATCTTCCGACGTGCTTGAACTAGAATATTCTCGTTGGACATCCATTGACCGGAACCTGATCTCATATACATTATCTTCAGTGCTCTCATCGTCACTGGACTCGTCTCTGCCCACATCCTTTGACCGGAACCTGATCTCATATACATTATGTTCAGTGCTCTCATCGTCACTGGACTCGTCTCTGCCCACATTTTGGGAACCAAAATGTGGAACTTCAACTTTTGGGAATCTGGCGGATGCTTCAGCCCTAGAATGAAAGCACTTGAAATAAGCCCCCAGTCAAGTGAAGCGAATAACAGAAAATACAGTATCAAGATCAGACCTTTCAATGTTCTGTTTGGTCGGTAATTTCCTTGGTGACTCCGACTTCTTGCCGCTGCCCTTTCTATGTCCCAGCCCGATGGAAATCAGAACCAAACAAAATAGTTGACAGCACCATGCAAAACAAGAAGCTAATGCGGGGGGAAAGATGGAAGTGATGACTGAACGAATTGACTGACACTTGCTATTTAATGATCCATCAAAGAATATAGATTCCATTTCAGGCAAAATGAACATAAGCCATAGCTCATTACAAGCTTGCGTTTCTGTTTTGTAGCTAAGGTCTATAATCATCACACATTTGCAAAAGTAAGAAAAACTCTATGCCTATACAAGGGCTGATAACTAAAAAGCTCCTAGACATTCGGAACGTCTTCAACCTCTGTATCTTGGTACAGGGGCCTAATTATACGCACTTGCATATTGATGCCTTCTTTAGATTTGTAACTTCTATTATTTTTACCAAAACTATAGCTGTTACCCATGCTCTGCAACTTGACTTTCAAGTTAGTGACCCGGAGATTGACTCTGCCACTGTCCCCAAGGTCTAGGCGAGCTAGCTTCCAGAGTTGAATCATCAGATGTGCTTTGTAGTTGGACATCGGTTGATTTCATCCTGATATATCTGAGTGGGCTGCCTCCTGGAGTCGATTCATCAGATGTGCTCATACTAGGATTTTCGAGTTGCACATCCTTTGATCGAACCCTGATCGCTCTTGGCAGGCTAGCTTCTGGAGTTGAATCATCAGATGTGCTCGTACTAGGGTTTTCTAAATGGACATCCTTTGATCGAGCCCTGATCTCAAAGACATTATCGTCATTGTTTTCATCATCACTGGACTCGTCTCGGCCTATACTTTGGTTGCTTAACTTGGGAGCTTCAACTTCTGGTAATCTGGTGGCTTCTCCGGCCCTGGAAAGAAATATGAGACGTAAGCTTGTAGCCAATTGAACGATAAAAATTGCAAAATAAAGTGTATCGAAATCTAACCTCTTAACATTTTCTTTGTAGTTAAATATCTTCATTGACTCTGAATTTTTGCCACTCCCACTCTGCTTTGCTAGTCTGATGTGACAATCAGGACCAAACAAGACAAATAATTTCTTTAGGACAAAAAGAAACATATGCAAGCACAAATATCAATCAAGGCAAAACTTACATGATGGGTGAAGCAAAGGGTTTGGGATTTTCAGCCTCCTGTCGATGTTACATCCGAAAAGCACATAAGCAGGGATTTACTTCTGACTTAATGATATGAAAAACGGCAAGAGAAAACATATTAAATCGTACACTTACTTCATCTGGCAAATCATCCTCAATAAACTCCCACCGTTCCTTCTCAACATTCAAGGTTTCTTTGTCCCCATCGTCGTATAAAACCTATAGTCCCCAATCAGGCCATATATAATTAACACAACATCAAAGAACATGCAGTTGCAAGACCTCAGAGTTAACGATAAGAGCTAGAAGCGCGTATGGCAAGAGACACCTCCTCAGACAATTACGTAATTCTAAATGGTTAGCTATCATACAGGACTTTAAAAGGACTGATATGCATAATGCAGATACCTGCAAGAAGGTAACTGAATTGATCAAATCAAATGGTAGGTCACAAATACAGAAGCTTCTTAAGACTATCATAGTCATCTTACCTTGTGCTTCTTCATTACAGGGTCATAAGACTGATTGAGGCCATCATAGAACCTGTAAAACAAATAATTAGGAATAGGAAGAAAATGATATAACCAACCATTAGCTCTAGACCATCATTGAAGCAGCAGCAGCAGCCGCCCATAACTTGAGGAAGACCAATGCAAGAAGGGTATGAGGATTGAAAATAATGTCAACCGAGACAGAAATAAAGTATTTGCAAGTGAGGGCCTTAGAGTGCTCACATTTCATCCAATGGCCACCAGACCTTTATTTGACGACCCACTAATACTCTGGCCAGCACTCCAGACTCCTGGAAATTATTGTAAAAATACATGACTTTATAAAAGATCAAACAAAGGTGCAAAGACCATGCCACGTAGCAATTAGGAAAAAAGTGAAAAAAACTTAATGAGTGTCAACACTCAAAGAACTGTAACCACAAAATTCAGAAGAGCTTTTGAAGATGCCTCAGTTTTATAGTAAAAATAATAGTGATAATAAATAACTATCAAAGAAGGCATACTTAATAATATAATGACAAGAATGTAATAAATATGCATTATAAGATATCAATCACTGTATAAAAACTATACTGCAACAGTTACTATCAATACCCTTAATGTGCCTTTCTTAGTGTTGCTTCCTCCTTTGGTTGGCAGCTTCATCCTTTTACTTCTAAGATCACTGGAGATCAGAGCTGCCTCGTATCGCACAGTCTCCACGTTTGACTTCAGTGCAGGTTTTCTCTTTCTCGAAGAAACTGTAGGCACAGCTGTAAAATTGCTTCTGCTAACGGAGATCGTTCTATTTTGTGGCTGTTTAGTAGTTTGACTTTCTCTGTACAGCCAAGAAAGATTATAACCTTCCTTGGGTCCCATTAATGAACTGGCTTTTGATTCCCTTTCTCTGGGAAGTATTGAACCCTTGGAGTCTCCAGAGTCAGCGATGCCTCGTTTAGGAGAACCATTAGTATGATTATACTCTGTGGCAGATTTATCTCGGCATATAAAAGCCACTACAGGAGAATAATCATCCAAAGTGGTGCCTTTAGATTGTAGTGCTCCCCTAAGAATAGGTCTCAGCTTTGCTGCACAATCTGAGATCAATTTCTGTCCCAATTTCCAACAGGATGGTGCCACTTTCTGCAAGACGATATATCATACTAGAGAATGAAGAAATCAAAACCAAACTAAAAGCGCAGAAATGTCAGTAACCTCATTCTGCTTAAGCACACTAGCCAGGAGAGGGAATAGAAGATCTGGACTGATAACTTCACTTTCAGTGAAGATGTCGGCCATTATTTGTTCCACAGCCCAGTATGCATCAATGGAGGGATTTGACCTTAATAAAAAGGACCCGCAAAAAATAAAAGAGTATAAAAGGGTAAATGCTGTAAACGATGACAGATATAAAGATGCTGAGAACTATCATTTAGAAAAGTCATCAAGAGAGTGTCGTTGCAGTCTGTTACAACATGTTAAGCCAAGTTTTATTCCAACTACCACAAAGCCATTTTTTATTTTGGTCAGAACCACAAAGCCATTTAAGCGCCTTTATTTTTCACTAACCATGAATTAAGGTCAAGAGCTTGCACAGATATCGCCTATTATCATTCTCTCTCAAAAAGAATCTAGAAGTGTAACATCTTGTCTAAAAAGTCCTTAGTACACCAAGGAGAAAATTGACTTTAGCAGGAGATTAAAATTGAAAGTTCTAAAATACCAAAACATAACCACATGAATAGTTGAAAGATTTATCCAATCATTAATAGGCAAACTAACATATAAATGAACTCTGATGTCTGGAAACTCATCCACAATTTACTAACTACAAATATCATACCCTGAGTCATAAGAAAGGTTACTAGACAGCTAGACAAGCCCAATCGTGATATTCCACAAAACTAAATGAAACTGAAAAGAGCAACTTCATTAACTAGTGTTTTTGGTCAAAGGTTAACAAAGCTATCATTTTCTTATGGATACAAGAGTTCCCCATCCCCAAATATCAAAGATATCTGTCAAACTATTACGCGAAAAGAAGAAAAAGAGTACATAAAAATGTACTGTTCATAAAATTACCTAGTAATAACCCAGAAATGTTGACACATTCGAGGAACTAGTGCCTCACATTCAAGGTCAAGCATTAGCAGACATGCCTTGACCCTTGCAATATTTTGAAGTACAGAGAGGGTCTTTTCATAACACCGTGTTGATGGTTGAGATAGCTTGGAAAGAGCATCCACAATCAGTTGAAAAATTGCCTGCCCACGAGATAGGCACTTAAGAAACTGTGAAAGAACAAAATTTATCTGGAGTGGAGTGAGTTCATTGTATCAGAAAAGTCTCGAGTTTCATTTTATACACCTTCATTTGATCATCATTATACAGTTGTTGTGGCGCTGTTATCCTCAGAATCTCACTGAAGCAAGATGCAACTGTAATTCTGACATCCTCATTCGAATGTTTGAATAGAGCTTCAGCTATGAGACCCTTCACGACAGGAAGAAGGGCATCTTGGAGTAAGTCCGATGGTTCTTGCTCCATATTTGCCAAGAGACCCCCAGCATTCTATGTAAGGGTGTAAATGAAAGCAAAAGTCAGTTTCTATATCCATACAAACAACATTGAATAGTACAGAAATATTTCCAGAAACATAAAAAGAAAACACCCTTTCAGATGCTCAAATGATTGGTGTATGTCCTTTGAAAGGTAAAATAAAGAGGGGGATGGAAAAGACAACTAGAAATTTGACTTTGAAGCTCATGGTAGCACAGGAATATCATCAACCGGATGAAGAAGTGGACAGCAAACACCAACTACAAGGAGTAATGACATGTGATATCCATTTAACTCCCTTAAAGTAATATACTGATACCAAAGTTGTATCATTTAGAAAGGAGTTTGAAATCCATTATATGATCCGAATCTCCTGCTCCATATGAACTAGATGCCTCTGTAGGCAAGTATAACCAAATAGGTTAGCATACATCTACCAACTAAAAGAACAAAGATGCCCGATGAGCATATTCATGACAAACCTACACAACGGAGGTTGACCATTGCCCAAACAACCATCAACCACCATCAAGCAATCGAATTATCCCAATGAAACCCAGACAAGAATCCCAATGCAAGTAAAGCTTTACGTCTCAGTAAATCATTATATGCATGAATTGGTAAAGTGGGGCACCATACATTGAGAAGAGCGAGAAGCTCGTCAACAGAAGAAGGGGTATTGAGGAGGCCATTGCCAACCGATCTGAGCTGCACCGCCAAAGTCCTCTCAAATGAAGAAGAAGATGCCATTTTTTCTCTCTTTACTTTATGTGGCCACACACACTAAAAAGCTCAAACAAGCACAGCGAGTACTAGTATTCTCTTACAGATTTGCACAAGAGTAATCTGGAACTCATCTATAATTTATAGGGAAATCAAAACTGGACAATTCAAAGGAAGAATTGGAAACACAGTAAGTTTCCACATATGCCATGAACTTGGTCTTATTTCTTGTGTTCTGAATTAGCTGTCAATTTTGGTTTCTTGGTTGGGCTCTGACTGTGTGCTCTTCGCTTTCATGACAAAAATTAAACATTATAGGTTCAAATGGTTTTTCAAATCTCGGGGAATTAGGACGACCAATTACTTGTCATTCCATTGCTTTTTGTGCTGCATTCCATATTTAATCACTCTTTAATTGCACTCCATATTTTGTTTTTCTGCTTTTCCTAATTATTAACCTGCTCTATATTGGTTTCTATATATTCCCGAATGAGATAGAAGAAGTCATTACTTCCATTTTTTATCAAGAAATATGATATGACCATAAAACAATATGAGCTTGTCAAAAAATAACAGGGTATATTATATCAACAATATCAAGACATAGACATGCAAGGAATAAATATATATTCTAAAAGATTGTCACGTAAATGCAAATGAAGTACTTTTTCCCTCATTCTTTGGTAATATTTTCATGAACCATTTATTAAAAACTCATAGTGACGTACACATATGCATGTCCAACACTTTTTTTGGTTTAATATAAGGTGCCAAGCATGAATAGGTGCAAGTATTGCAGTTTGGTGTGTGTGATGAATGACTTATAAAGGTGAAGTCATATGAGATAAATCATATTTTCTTCTTTTGGAGGGGGAGACAAATTTGGTAAGGGAAAGATTGGAAAGGCATCAAAGTCCCTAGGTTTTGATTCAGATGCATTTTGACACGATAAGTTGTATGCATGGTCTGTGGCTCATTGCAGAATTACAAGAACCAACCTACCAAAAAAAGCTTTAGATATGTATATCCTTGGTGGATATTTATTAAAACAGCCTTAAAATTCTATTATTATTAAAAGATTTATCTGCAATTACGATTCGAGTTTCCATTTCCTGTGAGGGGCTGATTTCTGTAATTCCACTAACTAAGCATCCTATTGAGAATAACTGGATTTTTAATCAAAAAGTAGAATAGCTTTTTCTATAACCTGAAAAGAAAACCTTACACATATATCACCGCAACCAATAAACTTGGTGGAGTCTCGCGATTAGGGATGTATCTAAAGTTTCTAAGCCACTCACTAACATTCTCTTTATGTCAATTTTCGCCATTCCTCCTTATCTTATTTTAGGGCATGTCCGGATAGACTATTACTTTTTTCTTTTTGCTTAATCTAAATTTTGCAACAAACACACTCCGAATTTTAGGGCATGTCTGTATGTATGTGTGTGTGTGTGTGTGTGTTATGACAAAGAGAAAATTTCAGGAAACTCACACAAGCTGCTTCTTGAATTATTTTGGCAATCCCACGAGAAGGCCACTGCCATCAAGCACTTTCTGCCAAAAATAGTTGCTCCATGCTTTACGCTGACCTTGCCAGTTCTGAGGGGTGCAAACAAATCGAGCTGCTCATGACTATTAGAATTCACTCAATAGATTTTAGACTCTGATATTTGGATTATTGTTCAATGTGTGTTATTTATGCATACTAATGCATTAGATTTTAATTTACGTGAATATACTTGTCTTAATAAGTAAGATTCAAAGAACATAAAAGGATTCATATAACCGACTCACTTAGCATGAAAAATCTTTTCATTCAAAGTAACCAAATTTCAATTTAGATGCGGTCGATCTCAAAGTTGGCTCAAATTCATCGAAATTAAAAATAAGGTGGATAGCCAAGTCCATCTCAAGTCAAGTTAAACCGTCGAATTAGAGCTCATAAATGAGAAATCAGACATTATTTGTTCAGGTTTTAAATTCAAGCAGCAAATTGCATTGACTCCACTTGGTTACACCCCTGAGAAGCAGACTTTAACTTGTTATTGCCCTCCTGCAACAAAACATATATAATCTAACTTTTCCTTAATGAGTTGCATATCAGAAAACGAATGAACTATTCAATTGTATAATTTTCAGATCTGTACTTTCATCATATTCATCTCTATATTTCAAGCTACGTTATGAAGATTCTAAGGTGCATATTATATATCACCTAAATTTCCCCAGTTACTGAATTATGGACAGAAATAGTCTCCATCAATCTGATTCTTTTCTTGCTTAGAGATGCATATAACATCAAGTTCCCGACTTCCATTAGAACTCAGAACACGTGTAAATGATTCACAAATCCTGAAAAATCATAACTCTGGTCTCAGTTGCGAGATTGGTTCTTACATCATGTTAAGTTTCTGAAAAGAAATAGATCTGAAAGTGATTTTGACGTACATAGGAATCAATAGCAATTTATATACATGGTTCATTGTTAACAAATAAAAGCTCTATGTGCCATTTCATTTTCCAAATTGAAAAATCGAGAAAGAGTAGGTACCTGCTCATATAGAGTTTCTTCTTATCTTTGTAAAACAAGGAGAATTGCTGCAAGGGCATTTAAAAGAGAGAAATAAAAAGAACAGTGTGACAAGTGGAGTAACATTTTACCGAACAAGAATGAAAAGAGATAATGTAATTTGGCCGATTACAAAGATATTCACCTTCAAATTTTTCTCCGACCAAATAACTGCAAACTCTTTCTTGCTTGCTTTTGAATGACAAACTGTCGTACTCCTCTTTTATCTTAAGGATTTTCGATCAACGGAATCCTTCAGCAAAATTATGCAAGTCAAACAAAATGTATACAGAAGCTAGGATGAAGAATCAAAGCTAGATCAGTCTTGTAGATTATCGAAGGTGCTATTTGTGAGGTGATACAGTGAGGATATAGGGGTATTTATAAGTATTAAAATGCCATAGTGCGCCGCCAACTCCAATGTGATTTCTCAAGATAAATCTAGGTTAAAATTGTTCGTTGTTTAACTCCACACGTGGCATGCTCATGTCAATAAGTAATGCTGTCAATGTGGCATGTTGTGTGACTTGCTTATAAATCATATTTGATTTAGCTTATTTGAAGTTCAACTAGCAATACCATGAAAAGTTATTATTTTAATAACTAACACGAAGTGACACTACCCCACGTTAGCTATTGCTCTTTTTTTGGGTAAAAATTCATATAACAAAATTTCTATCAGTTGCATCAAGAAAAAGAAAAAGAACGGCAGGAGTGAGGATAATTTGAAAGTTGAGGAGAAAGCATAGCATAGGGAGTGATTGCAGAAACTCTGAAGATCATAATCCAAGATGATTGTGAATTACAAAAGTAGTCAATTGTTAAAACAAGACTTCCTGCTTTTAGTGGTTTTTTACGGCAAATTTTGGGAACAAGACTAGTCTTTCTATTCTTATATGACACCAAACGTTGATAATGATTTTATTCAATCCTATGGAAGATTAGTTTTATCACCTTCATTGGTTGGGTCAAAAAGTTTTTCAACTTGCCTCACAATCTAAGATGAATTTCAATGAAATTTAGATGACAATGCTCATCCAAACTGTTTAAACCTTGATTTTCAGTGAAATTTGGATGACTCGCCTTATTATACATGCTGAAAAATTTACAACTTGCCTCTGCGGCTTTTTGTTCATTTTATGAAGGATGTCAGAAACTATTGAAAGGTGACAAGGGTGCAAGACTTTGGCGATCTGGCCTTTTGTGGCAAGAAGGATATAAGGAGGAAATGTTTGTGGATATACCATAAATCGAAAATAAAATCTCTTCATTTATGGCAAATTTGAAAGCCGCACCAAAGAAACTTTATCCACCATCTACTCTTGGAAGGTTCATCAATGGTTGAATACTGATTTACCCTATGTGGTAGGTGTGAAAAAGGAAAAATAACTTCTCATTTTATTATGATATCTGAATATTTTTCCCTTCGCATGATACCGTAATATAAAATGAGGAAGACCAGTTTGGATATACAACTCATTTCGAATATGAAACCTTATTATTATCAAACTAAAATTGAGAATAACCGCATAAGCATATCAATAAGGTATTATTAGATATCTACAACTAGAAGAAGCTTGAATTAGTACTTATCCTTCTCACATAGGCCTAAAAAGCGAAGTTACTCGTTTCACAGTCAGATTATATTCTCTATTTTTCCATATGCATACATAAATCATCTATACATATAGACCTCTCCATGCAGACCCAACACAAAAACCTGTGACCTTTCTTGCGGACCTTCAATCCAATTAAGAGTCTACATCTTCTAATTTGAAATTCCATACGCCAAATACAACACGCAAAAATGAAT
Source organism: Syzygium aqueum (assembly GCA_031216185.1). Taxonomy (NCBI): domain Eukaryota; kingdom Viridiplantae; phylum Streptophyta; class Magnoliopsida; order Myrtales; family Myrtaceae; genus Syzygium; species Syzygium aqueum. The sequence goes on along the minus strand of CM062240.1, from coordinate 25,731,135 downwards.
GTGTAGTTGGAAATCCAAAAGCGGGTGTCTTTAAAGTATTGATTATAAGCCATCTTGTGAACAAACTACTAATAAGTTGTTCCAAAACCATGTGCTAGGCACTTCGCGAGATTGCAGGAAAGTTGATATGGCCACACAATGTCACAGGTTTAAACCCCATGACCTTAAAACTAAACATCAACGGGTTTGTCACATCAAAATCATCACTTTAGAGAATGTCGGTGCATAGGAGTGGTGATACGGTGGTACAAAGGGAAAGCCACATAATGGAGGACTTGGCAATTCTAGTGGATGCATCTTACTAGCGCTGACCAGTGGTGCTAGTGGCAGGAAGGAAAAATTACAATTAGCCAGGTGGTATTATAGGTATTATATTTTGTTTTTCATTGACCATATATAGAAATTTGTGTTACGTAGAAGCCAAAGCACAAGGCACAAAAAAGAGGAGCAGCTTTCTTCCTATTTATCTGGTGTTGGCTCTTTCCAGAGTTTGGCTTTTGGGTTTGGATTGGCTTGCAGAATCTAAAATTTAGAAGTAGTTGGAGGGATATATGCAAGGCTCTTATACAGAAAAGAATGTTACTGGAGACCAAGGAAAAACTTTTTTCCCATAATAGCTAGAAGGCATCCAAAATTGAGCATGTATACTTGAAGTATAATAAGAAAATAAAGAGTACGTAGTCGGAAATAGATTGAAGAATGATGTAATTTGAGTGAAAAGATCGGACACAGCATATCCGAACTGAAGTTTTACACAAGCCTCGAGCCTCACAAATAATTAGTAAACTCCAAAAGACACGACTACCTATATCAAGGTGAGGGATGTAGCTGGTATAGCAAACAATTTGCAAATAACGTGTATTGAGGATTAACCCTATTAAAGTTCACTAGACATCCACTTTCACTCATTCAAGCCAGCCCTCCAAGATGCAAGAAGGGCAAATTATGACCAAAAAAGAGATCTTTAAGACAGTTAAACAGATGAACACAATTTCTGAAAAAAAATGCCATCCTTGTAGGAGGGCAAAAGCAAGTTAAACTGGAACTATAAGTAGAGATATCTTAGCCGCAAAAGTTTCAAGCTAAAGCTTTGTCCTTTACAGTTGCTCTTCAGGTTAAGTCCCGAGGCATTGATTAATACTAATTCCGTGAGATCATTGGTTTACATGTTAATATCAACGAAAACCTGATTTTCAGGTGTTTGTTGACATTCTCATCTGAACATTCAAGAGATTTCAGTTCACTAGAAAGTTTGGATAGATCTTTTTGGGTTCCCCTTCAACCCAAAGATATAACTGTAATAGGATGGTGTGAGAACAGTGGATCCTATTAAATTAGCCAAGCTACAGATTCATGTCAACCTTTCCTCAAATCATTTGACACAAAAACCATCATCCAAACTATTGTGAGAAGGGACTTCATCATTCACAGGAAAATCATATGCAATAGCCCACAGGGGAAGGACTGACTTTTAACTTGGAGAAGCAAAACATCAACCCATAAAGGAGACATGCACATCAACCCATAAAGGAGACATACGCAACTATATTACTTATATCACGGTAAACCTATATGGGTGAAGCTTCTTTGCTTAGCGAAAGAGCAAATGCGGATGGTCTGCAATCGACGAAGCTTACATTGACGAGTTATGCAGACGCAAAAACAAAAAGAAAAAAACTTCGTCTAACTCAATAGGAAAATGACAAAATCAGCTTAAGCTTGCACACGTACATGTTGAAGTATACTCAATTAGAAAATTTTGAGGCCTGGCTTTATCAATAATAAGTAGGAAAAACCTGATTTTATCTGCAAATAGAAAAAATCAGCAAGTTTGTAAGCAGAACAGAGGCATCTTTTCGCTTTGAACCATAAAGATGAATGTATTTCTCTTCTTCTTGAAAAAAAAAAGGAGCTAAGAAAAACAGCAAGTACCCGACACTGATGAAACGAAGCTGCAACGCCAATTGACAAACAGAGCAAACAGTAAAAAAAGATTCACAACCATCATAGAAGAATACGAACCTGGGAACAGAGAGAGAGCGACGGAGCGGTCGAGCGAGACCATCTTCTTCTCTGTTCTTTTTCCTTTTTTTGGCCATCGTCTTCATCTCTTCTGAGGCTCCACCAGTTCATGCAAGAGCAGCAGAGGCTGTGTCGTGGAGTTCAGAGAGAGACTCTTCAATTAAGTTTTTTTGGTAGATGGACCCATTTGAAATGTAACACAACCCACAGGAGATCTCGCCCCATTAAATGGAGTTTTTGTTCAAAACCCAGAATCTCAGTGGACGAACCCCGTTCCTTCATCTGAGATGGGCCCATATACTTGATTAGAGCGCATCAGAATCAGATAGCCCTTACCATAATCGCTGACGGAAAAAACCACGATCATCGCTTAACGAGTACAGGGATCATCTGGGACAAATTTAAGTTCAGGGGTCGTTCGGAGAAAATAATGACGCTAGTTAGGATTTTCCATCATTATTTTCATGAAAAGCCACCATTATCCAGGACCAAGACAACTTGGGTTGGGATTGTATCATATCGGATGCTTCTCCAATTATGCAGGGAGTCGAAGTGGAGTGACATCACTAATTTCCGAAGAATGAATAAACACAGATTCCGTTTCTGGACCAAGTGAAACGAAGCCATCGCTCGCTACAAGCTTCGCAGGTGCTTGCATTTCCATCATTGCAGACATTTGCAGGAGCAATGAAAAATCGCCGATGTCTATGCAATGGCCAAAAATCTACAAGTTCTTGCACGTAGACCTTTATGTACTTTGTGCGAGGAACCAAACTTATAACATCTTGCGCATTACTTCTAGTGATTCTACCAATACATAAAGCTATTTACTTCCGCTGCAGCCTAAAATATTTTCCAAGTTGATGACGACAGAGCTTCGCTTCAGCCACCGAGGTCTAGGAGTGGCTAGCTTCAGGAGTCGAATCATTGGGAGCGCTTGAGCTAGGACATTCCCGGTGGACATCCTTCGAGCGGACCCTGATCTCATTTACTGCATAGGGAAGTTTGTTTTGGTTCTACGAATGCCATCTTTCCACGAATATGGCATTCCAGCATGTTTCAAGTACACTACTTGGGACTGGAAGTTCGAAGAGAACAATTTACTACCGATTCATAAATGCTGATAGGAACTTAATTTGATGTTTGCTTGTAATGCAGTTGGAACGACAATGACCCTCTCAGGGCAAAGTACAGCGCGAAGATGGCTGGAATGAATGCTCCAATTTTGAAGCCCAAAGGAAGCAAGAAATTGAAGGACCCGGAGCATCGATGAATTGTTGAAGTTCTGAGGAGTACCCATTAGGGGTGTGCAAAAGAACCGAAAACCGCCCGGAGCCTGACATAAACTGGTCCGATTCCCAGTTTCAATTTTGGGAACCGCTAAGTACTGACCTGGTTTCCTGTTCTAGGTGTGGAATCGCCCACCCTAACCGAATCAGTAATATAATAATAATAATAATATAATATACAATATAATACATTTATTTAATTTTAATTTTAAAAAAATCTTAAATTAATGAACTAAACCTAATTTGCTTGACGCTCACAGCCTCACACTAAACCGAGAAACACCTTCTTTTGCTTTCGTCTCACTCTCTCACTCTTTTCGGTCAATGCTTACCTCACCGTCTCCATCTCCGTCGCCGTCCATGGCTGGGGAGACCGGTTCCATGGACTCACTCGGGAAATGGACCGGACCGGCTGTCCAATTTCTAGTTTCAATTTTTCGGAACCGGTCCTTAGTGGGCAATTTCCAATTCTAGGGTGGGAGCTGCTCACCCAGATCATGCTCACCCCTAGTACCCATAGACCAATATCCTCCTCATCAGGTGGTTCGCAGCAGAGATCATATATTTCTTGGCTAAGGCTGCATTGGATAATGTAATGATGATCGATAATGACTTTGGTTTATTTCAACAGGTGATTCTGTAGATGGATTCTGTTTCTGACTTGGAAAAACAGCAATTCGTGTCGTGTAGGGAGAGAATGCTGACCAGTCTGGAAACTAGGCATGGGCTAGTTTTCTTTTTAAAACACATAAACTAATTCTTTTCGAAAAATCCATAATAGTAAAAAATTAATTGACGAAAATTAATGGAAAGCACTATTTCAGTTAAATTAAATTAAAACACAAGTACATTTTGAATTAATGTGAAAAAATAAATTACCCGTAATTACTCATAAATTACACCAAAAGATAATGTCTATGAAATTCAGCGTCATGTCCCTTGACATGATTTGGATGATAAGATGTCATCATTTTCTTCTTGTTCATGTTGGGCATGTTCCTCACGAGTCAATTTTTGCAAAATCAATCATGCCATATGTCGACCATTTCTAAATTTCTTGTGAGCAAGCTAGACTTATTGTCTTCTATGTTACGTTGGATAATGCTGAACGTCAATCACTGGTACCATACACGCTGATCGGGTCAATAAGTCACGTAAAACTAGTGGAGAACATCGAACTAGAGTTTTCATTCACCTTGAGTAAAAGACTTGAACAACTCAAAATCTTAATAAGAAAATAAACAAGAATAAAAGTTAACAACTATCTATTTTTCACTACAAAGCTAGTTCGATAAAAATGAGTCCATGAATTTACCTTATAAGACACTTGATGGGCGGAACAACACAAATTGGATAGACTTTGTGTTTGGTTGAAAGTTGAGTGAAGGCTTTCTTTGTTGAAGATTGGAAGGTAAGAACAATAGGACTTTTTTTTGGTCGAAAAAGAGGGATGCAATACCAAGGACTACTCAAAAGATCATCCATCCTAATACTACTATCACCCAAAAACGCTTAACTTTAAGTTCTGATGGGATCCAGTGCATTAATGCCGATATGATCGCACCCATAAAACAATTGAACTTGAAGAAATGGAAATGGAGAAGTTTTGATTCATTCAAGAGAAGGAAATGGCATGATTTTATTTGTTTTCTTTTCTTTTCTTGTCTTCACCGTCAATGATTACTTTAAACCATGATTAAATTAGGTTGTCAACGTTTGACAGGCTTAGCTCAATGTCACAAATTAAGAGCATATTATTTGAGTAACAAGTGACTTGATTACGGTGAAAAGATGAAGATAATTTGATAATATGGGATGATTATTTACATTTCGTAAATAGACAAGGAAATCAATATTCGTTCTAAAAACTGTAAGTAAGAAAAATATTTTGAACCCATTTAAATTAAGCTATCGAACATAAGGAAAATCTCAACTTAAAAAATCATCCGATACCTATTTTGGGACATATCAATCCCCACCGACAAATACTATGTTGATATGTCTTTCCCCATAGCTCAATATAATCCACACATATATTAATATCTATTAATTTAATCATATAAAATTAGTAAATATATATTTTAATTTAATATCACCAAAAATCCTAAACTGGTACACTTGTGACAAATTTACCCCAAACTATTTTTTTTATCATAAAAAACTCCAAACTGGTACATTTGTGATAATTTTACCCCGAACTATTTTTTGGACCACCAAAAACCCCAAACTGGTACACCTGTGACAATTTTACCCCTAACTAACTTTTTAATATTATTTTTATATTTTTCGAATTTTTTTAGTTTTTCTTTTCTTTTCTTTTTCCTTTATCTTCATTGGACCAACAATAGATTGTTATATTGTAATTGATACCACAATAACGTGACACATAACATAAATGCTACATTTTGATCCAAAAAAAAACATAAACACTAAATGAAAGACTTTCTTTTATATGCATGAATTTTCATGCCAACCACTTTTTTCTACATTTAAATGTCTCGCGAAAAAGGCATTATATTGTTGTCGTGTCTTTCTTATTTTTGGGTGCAAGTGGATAGGCAAACTGATGGGGTCCAACGCAGGCTTGTTACCTAAACTTGGAGTACAGCTAATCAACAATTTCTATACGTCTTGCTTGCCAATTTAATTTAACATATTAATTTACAAAATTAGTATATTTTATATATAAGATGGGAGATATTATATGTACATGGCGATTCATAAATCAATATGATCACTTGAAATATATAATAAATAAAACGTAAGAAGAATTTTTTGTAATATTTCTAATTGATATAGTAAGAAATTATAAAGAAAAAAATTATAGATACAAACTTATGAATTTAATTTCAATTTAATATGCCTTACCAAATTCACACTTCCTGAATTTTTTTTTGTTTGAGGTTAAAGATGAAGGAAAAAAAAAGAAAAGGAAAGGAAAAAGAAAAGATAAGAAAAACTAAAAAAAATTGGAAAAAATAAAAAATAATATTAAAAAATTAGTTCGGGGTAAAATTGTCACAAATGTACCAGTTTGGGGTTTTTGATGGTCAAAAAAATAGTTTGGGGTAAAATTGTCATAGATGTACCAGTTTGGGATTTTTTGTGGTAAAAAAAAATAGTTTGGGGTAAAATTGTCACAGATGTACCAGTTTGGGGCTTTTTATGGTCAAAAAAATAGTTTGAGGTAAATCTGTCACAAGTGTACCAGTTTAGGGTTTTTCGTGGTATTAACCCTTCTAACTTTAACATAATCGCATTCCGGAAAACCACGGACATGGAAAATACCTTTCAAATTTTCCACACATCACAAAATTAGTGACCTAATTGAGATTTCACAACATTATTGAAAAATCCGGAATCATTTATTATTTTTATATCATAAACATTACTTAACCAAAGTAAAAAAATTCCGGTTGCCCCACTCTAAGTCAATTTCCGGCTTGGTTGAACCCTTGGAATCTGCAGAATCAGCCTTGTCTGTACTAGTTTGAGCAACGGGAACAATATCATTGGGGAAAAGAAGGGCAGCAGCATCACTCAGTGTTCGATCCATGAGCACCATCCAGGTCAGGAACAACTTCTCCAATGGAAGACACGACCCCATGAGCCACCTGAGGTAAAGACTTTGAATGTGAGAATAATGATTCTGTTCAGCAATTTAATAGGTTTCAGTACAGCCAAGGGGAAAAGAAAACAAGGGGGAAGGACTAACAGATAGACAGAAAGCCTACTGGAATGGAAAACTACAAAGAAACTTGTGTTAAATGAGGGATTTGATTGTTAACAGCCAAATGGTTGAAAAAGGTACGTTATGGATGGCATACTTCTCTGTTTACCCTTTTTATTTTGTCTGTAGTCTTTTACCTTCTTTGTTATTTTTTTTGTCCATTGTCTTTTCTGGCTCCAACAGCCACTTAATATGTCATGGCAGCGCCTCACAATCGATATAGTCCAATTAATGTAACAACAAATATAATTGTCATCAACCATGCCAGAGACCAGAAACAAGGTTCACCTCACTAGTCACTACTATCCCAATCAGTTTAGAACGAAGGTAAGTGATACATGAACAACAGAAAGATGCGCAAAGCTAGACATGAAGGAAGACAATTCCAAGAGATCATGCCCGTAAATCAGCTTTTGTATGGCAAAGCATCGTATATCCACCATCCCAGAAAACAACAATGAGGTGAAGGAGCCAGAGCAAAAAATTTCAGGATTTTAGCAGCTTATCATAGGCAATGGACAAATCTTTTTCGGAAAAGACAATGAAAGTTCTGCATTGAAGTCCATTTCACCTAGAAACTTATTCCATGGAAGGATGGCAAATCAGAAGCAATAATATTGTATCCAGCAAAAGACATCTATAAAAATCAAGAGCGCACCACCGGTTGTGCAGAACCATTAGCATGATCATTCTCCATAGTAGTAGGCTCATTTTCACATATAGAAGCCACAACAGGGGAGTAGTCATCCACAGTGGTGCCATTGGATTGTATTGCTCCTTGAAGAACAGGTCCAAGCTTAGCTGCACAGCTTGCGATGACCCTCTCTCCAAGCTTCCAACACGAAGGTGCGACATTCTAAATAACAGTATACACCCTATTAGAAACTAATGCAAATAGAAACCACACTGAAATGGCACAAAAGAACAAGTCAATTACCTTATTTTCTTTTAGAACACTAGCAAGAAGAGGATTGAGAAGGCCCAAGGAGATATCCTCACTTTCACTGAGGATATCCATCATAATTTGCTCCACAGCCCACGATACATCATCTGTGGGATCTGACCTTGATGAAGAAGAGATCATCAAAAAATGACAATATATCAAACGTGAACACTACAGAGGCAAGAGACAAGTTTGACCAATAAAAAAAACTACAAAGACAAGAAAAGGAGAAAAGATAGAATAAAGTCAAGAACTACGATTTTACTTAAATAAACGATCAAATGGGAGCATTGACAGAGTGTCCTATCAAATAAGTGTTGATATTAACACTGGAAAGTAACCTTTTTCACCAAGATAAATAGGATCATTACTTAATGCACAATATACTACAAAATCCTTTCTCGGGGACTGTTCCCTTTTCACGAACATTCTACTCGTATTTTCTTCACGATCACAACATCTTACCAGTTAAAGCATCTACTCGTCTTGCCAAAGATGACATAAAGTGTCATGTAGAAATCATAGACATCGCACCATTTCACACTAGTGAAAGGTGAAATTAATCTTTCAATGTTAGCATCAACAAAAACACTCATGAAAAGAAGAGCCAATATATGATAGAGAAACAGGATTACAGAATAACAAAATGAAGAAGGCACTGGCAGTTGTACCCTAGAATCCACCTTGTCCATCCAAAAAGGTAGGTTTTGTTCTTAACACCTGCCCCCACACTTCCTCCCCCCCGGGCAAAAAAAAAACAACACAGTAAAAACGAAAAAAAAAGAAAAGTTAAGAGACTTTGTTGCTGCTATTTCTTGCGCTTCAATATTTGATTTCAGGACAACCTAGCCACCCCAAAGTCATTTATAACGGAATTTTTCGTCATTATAATCAGCTTAAGGCCAAATGCTTAGTGCAGATTCTTTTAACTGAGTTAACCAGACTTTTCCAATTAATAAAGGCAAACTACCTCGGAGATTAGCTCTGGTGAATGTAATCAGCAAAATTCATAGTATCAGGCTTAATATATTTAAATCAAAAGAAAGGTTACTAGAAAAAAAAGACAAGCCAAATTTCTACGGCAAACTGGAAGGACTCAGAAGAGTAATGTTATTCTCTAGAATTATCAATTAATAACAAAATGTTCTTCTCTATTCTCATCAATAGAAGAGCTTTCAGTCTTTCAAAACAAGGCCAATTATTATACCGAAAGAAGAATATAGGTTAGAAAATAAATGTATCTGGTAAGCCTTTCACCTAATGATTGCCCAGAAACTTTGAAACATCTGGACAACTAGTGCATCACAGTTAAGGTCAAGCATAAGAAGGCATGCTTTGACCCGTGCAACAGTCTCAAGTATGGAGAGGGCCTTTTCATAATATTGCGAGGATGCCTGAGATAACTTCGAAAATGCCTCCACAATTATCTCAAAAATCACCTGCACGTCAATGAAATTAAATGATATGAAAACCATTCAATACCAGCAGGCTAATTTTTTTCTAGAATGAAAAGTGTTGGCCACATCTAATTAGCCATTAAAGTACAATATCAGATATTACACCTTCATCTGGTCATCATTGAACGGTTCTTGAGGCGCACTTATCCTCAGAATCTCACTATGGCAATATGCTACAGAAACTCTGACACCCTCAACAGAATGTTTTAAAAGAGAATCATCAATTAGTGCCTTCATGACAGGAAGAAGGGAATCTTGGAGAGGGTCTGATGGTCGTTGCTCCATGTTAGCTAACAAATTCCCAGCATCCTGAAATGCAGTGGAACACGTAAGGGAAAGCAAACATTTGTTTTTATGAATAGAGCAACAACATTAGATAATAAGAGAAATGCTTTAAAATCACAAGAAGAGAAGGCAAACTCATTGAAAACAGTAAAGAGGTGGATAGGTGATGTCATTGAACAGATAAAAAGCCATCGTGTACGAGGGAAACATAAGTAGAAACTAGAGTTTTGAAGCTCATGGTGGCACAAACTACCATTAATGATGCAAAGAAGCAAATGCCAAAGAAACATTAACCACAATGAGCAATGTAATAAAGCAACCAGTTGCCTCCACAACTAAAAATAAACAAATATTTAAGAACACTATATCTGATATTGTATCAATCAGAACAGAGTTTGAAAGCCTTCATACGACCTTAAAGTAGAAGGTAGATATTATCTGAATCAGTCCCCCAAATAAAAGTCTATCTATCAGATAAATTAGCATATCTGCCACGATTATGTCCTTGATTGTTCTTGACATGTCCCCCGATTGCCTGCGTTTAGCAAGAGTCAAGACCCAGCAAGCAGCAATGGGGCATTTGACACACAGGAATTAATGAATGAGTCACTAGAAGTACAAAAGTTAAAATATTTCGCCCCCAAAAATGCAACGCATGGATCACTACAATGTGGCCTGAATACATAACATCAGCTGATCACCACAACAGATATTGTATGTAGCCTAAAAGGAGATCAAATGAGCTTAAAGCTGAAATCTTGAAAGGAAAAGGACATAATCTACAAAACCAAATGAGAAACAGTACATGTGATACAGACGAATGATCAAAAAAAAAAAATTCAAAACAGAAATGACAATTAGTTCCAAAGGCAAAGAACGCTACTGAGTACTTGGGCGTAGATACTGTGCAGCACCAAACAATTATCAAACACCATCAAGCTATCATTTTGTCTCAATGAGCACAGCATGGACAATAAAACCTAATGCGAGTAAGGTAAAGCAACACAGCACACCACGTCATCACATGCAAATGCAAGAATGGGCAAATTGGCACCATACATTGAGAAGAGCGAGAAGCCCATCAACAGAAGAAGGGGCATTGAGGAGGCCATTGCCAACCAATTTGAGCTGCACTGTCGAAGTCCTCTCAAGTGAACAAAAAGATGGTGCCATTTTTTCTCAATTTACTTTGGGTGGCCACACGCTAAAAGCTCAAACAAGCACAGAGAGCACTGGTGTTCTCTTGCAGCTTTGCACAGAAAGTAATCTGAAACTCATCTATAATTTATAGGGAAATCAAAACTGGGCAATTCAAAGGAAGAAAAGGAAACACAGTAAGTTTCCACCTATGCTATGAACTTGTTCATATTTCTTGGGTTCTGAATTAGCTCTCAATTTTGGTTTCTTGGTTGGCTCTCACAATGTGCTCTTCACTTTCATGACAATAAATAAACACGATAACTTCAAAAGGTATTTCAAATCAGGAGGACCAATTACTTGCCATTCATTGCTCTTGAATTCTGTATTTAATCACTCTTTAATTGCACTCCAGATTTTGATTTTTCTGGTTTTCCTAGTTTTCAACCTGCTCTGTATTGTTTACCATATATTTCAGAACGAGACAGAAGAAGATATTATTTCCATACTTTATCATAAAAGGCATATGATATGATTATAAAACAAAATGAGATTGTCAAAAAGGAACAAGGTATATTATATCACCAATATAAAGAGTTAGACATGCAAATATTAAATTTATGTTTTAAAAGATAGTCATGCAACTACAAATGAAATGTTCTTCTTATTCTTTGATTATATTTTCCAGAAACATTTGTTAAAATCATAGTGATATACATACATGTATAATATTTTTATATTGGCAGGCAACACTTTTTTGGCTTGATATAATGTGCCAAACATGAATAGGTGCAAGTGTTACAACATGGTGTGTGTGATGAATGACTTATACAGCTGAAATCATATTAAATAGCTTATATTTTCTAGTTCTGGAGGGGGAGACAAATTTGGTAAGGGAAAACTGAGAAAGGCATTAAAGTTCCCAGGGTCATTCAGATGCATTTTGACAGGATAAGTTTTATACATGGTCTATGACTCATAGCATAATTACAAGAACCAAACTACCAAAAGCCTCACTTATGTATATCCTTGGTTTATTTTTTGAAAACAGCTCATAAATTTTATTATTACCAAAAGATTTATATGCAATTACAATTCATATTTCCATTTCCTGTGATGGACTGATTTCTGTAATTCCACTAACTAAGCATCCTAATGAGAATAACTGGATTTCACATAAACCACTGTAATACTAGCAAAAACCAATAAACTTGGTGCAGGTACAAGATTAGGGATGTATTTTAAGTTTCTAAGCTACTCACTAGGAGAAACATTCTCTTTATGTCAATTTTTGGCATTCCTCCATATTTGGATTGTCTTATTTTAGGGCATGTCTAGATAGACTTCACTTTTTGCTTTTTGCTTACTCTAAACTTTGCAACAAACACACTTTGACCTGAAACGCCCTAAACTTTTACAACATCTGAATGTTGACACGTATATTCACATACAAGTTCTTCGTAATATATTTTTAGCAAAAAAAAAAATTCTTCGTAATATATTAATATTCAAATATTGTCTTAAATTTTGGCGGGAAAACAAAAATGTTCTTTTTGCTTTTACTTAATCCTTTACAAACAAGCCTTTACTTGGTTTTGTACATCATGGACTTCAGCAAATATTAAGGTTTTGTTTGAAGCCAAATAGAGCGTGTTAGCCTGCCCTATCATATAGTTGACTTATATATGCTTCAAAAATTGTGATTAGCTCTTTGGCCAGTCTTGAACTCAGCAAAATATTGATTGGAAAGTCCTAAAAAACATGACTCTAAACAATTAAAGTAACCAGATAGCACTACATTTATGTTGTTTTAAAGCTCATCTCTAAAGTTCATCTAACTTTGATCATTTGTACAACAGTGCCAGTAAGAGCACGAATTTGTCCCGAGGCAATTACCATTGTAGTTGATTGCTATTTCGGTATGCCCTTTTAACTGATTCTTCAGATATTTGTCACATTTTGAGCTAGGTAAGTATATGACCATGTGAGAAGAAAATTGACAGCCTGAATAAGCCTCAATAAATTTGTCACATAGTGAGCTAGGAGATATGTATCTTGTCTTATACCTAAGACATTCACCTTCAAAGTTTTCTCCGACCAGTTAGCCACAAACTCTTTCTTGCTTGCTTTTAGAAGATAAACTGTAGCACTCCTCCTATATCTCCAGGATTTTTTTATCAACGGAATCCTTCAGCAGAATTATACAATTCAAACAAAACGAATACAAAACCTAGGATGAAGAATTAAAGCTAGGTCAGCCTAGTAGATAATCGCAGGTGCTATGTGTGAGTTGATAGAGAGAGGATATATGAATATTTATAGGGGATGACCATAGTGCGCCGTCACCTCCATGAGAAGCTATTATATTAACAACTATACAAAGCGACACTAGGCCACATTAGCTATACCTTTTTTTGGGTAAAGAATATGTATAACAAAATTTATATCAGTTACATCAAGAGAAAAAGGAACAGCGGGAATGACGATGGGTTTTGAAAGTTAAGGAGAAAGCGCAGCGTGGGGGGTAATTGGAGAAAGTCTGAAAATCATAATCCAAGATGATTGTGAATTACAAAACTAGCCAGTTGTTAAAACAAGACTTCCTGCTTTTAGTGGATTTCATTAGCAAATTCTGGTAACAAGACTAGTCTTTCTATTCCTTGATGATACCAAAACGTTGATGATGATATTATTCGATGTTATGTAGTTTTAGCACCTTCATTGGTTGGGTCAAAAAGTTTTTATAATGCTTGTCCAAACAGTTTAAGCCTTATAGTACATGTTGATTTTCAGTGGAATCAGGATGACTCGCCTCATTATGCATGCTGTAAATTTTTCGACTTCCCTCACAGCCTGAACTTGTTGAAGGGGATTTTCTTCTTTATTATACATGCTGTACGAACATTTTCATGATAAATTTTCCTCCAGCTTTTTGTTTAATTTATGAAGGATGTCAGCAAGTATTGAAAGGTGACAAAGTCTCACAAGGGTGCAAGATTTTGGCAATCCGGCCTTTTGTTGGCAAGAAGGGTATTGGGAGGGGAAAAAAAAATAAATGTTGATAGTCTGCAATCGACGAAGCTTACATTGACGAGTTATGCAGACGCGAAAACAAAAAGAAAAAAAGTTCATCGAACTCAATAGGAAAATGACAAAATCAACTTAAGCTTGCACACGTACTTGTTGAAGCATACTCGATCAAAAAATTTTGCAGCTGGGCTTTGTCAATAACGAGTAGCAAAAACCTGAATTTATCTGCAAATAGCAAAAATCAGCAAACTTTAAAGCAGAACAGAGGTATCTTTTCGCTTTGAACCATGAAAAGATGAATGTTTTGCTCTTTTTTCTTGAAAAAAAAGGAGGAGCTAAGAAAACACCAAAGTACCCGACACCGATGAAACTAAGCAGCAATGCCGATCGACAAACCGAGAAATATGAACGAGGATTCGCAACCATCATAGATGAATACGAACCTGGGAACAGAGAGAGAGGAACAAAGCAGTCGACTGAGACCATCTTCATCTGTTCTTTCAATTTGTTCTTGTTTTGGCCTTCGTCTTCCTATTTTCTGAGACTCGACTAGTTCATGCAAGAGCAGGGGACAGTGGAGTGGAGAGAGACTCTCTTGAATATTTCAGTATGTTTGGTAGAAGATGGGCCAATTTGGATCGTAACACAACCATCCATAGGAAATCGTGCACGATAAAAATGGAGTTTTTGTCTTGGTGCCCGAAAAAGAAACCCAATTATCAGAGAATTACCCCCATATTATTATATAATACAGAAGCGAATGTCAGACATAACATATGATATATTTGTTAAACGAGGTAGACCGTTTTCATATATTTATGTTGCCTAGAAGTCAAAGCACAAGGCTAAAATAAGAGGAGTGGCTTTCTGCCGTGTTGGCCTCCACCAAGTTCGGCTTTTTGGTTTGGGTTGGGCTTTGCAAACCTACAATTCACGAGAACTAGCGGGTGATGCAACAAGGCACTTAGAGAGAAGAGAATCTTGTTGGAGACCAAGCACAAAATCTTTTTCTCACAATAGCTACATGATATTCAAATTGGCAAGTGAATACTCAAGATATGAGAATAAATAAAAAGGAATGGGAACGGAATTGAATAATATATAACGGTACAAAGTGCTCAATAATATTTCTGCACTAGCCTCACCCCTTACTCAAATAGTAAGTCAACTACATAAACCTAATCACCTTTCAAAACCATTTGACACTACGACAAAATGATCAAGGCAATACCAGGATCTAACTTTAAAGATAACTGAGTCGGGTGACAATTCTTAATTTTCGCTCACTCTCTGGATCTCCCATGATCGAAGAGAGCTATCAGTAAAATTCAGGAAAAGAAAACAATAGACATCCATCCTCGACCAATGACCGTCTTCCTGTTGTTCTGTTTGTCTTTTTGGCCATCATACTCCTCTTTCCGGTTACTCCACAAGCTCATGTGAGAGCCGGGGAGAGAAAGAGAAAGAGGGAGCTGAATTTTTCATTTTGGGGTATGAATAAGCTTGCCTACTTATACTGATGTGGTCGAACTATTTTTTTTATATGAAAAGTAACTATCATTTTTCTGACCTTAAACTATTACACATAATTTCATCAGAAAAATTTCCTAATTCAAAATTACTGATCATATATAACAATTTACAGGATTATTAACAAAAAAATTATCATAAAAATGTTAATCAATAATCACCATGAAAAACTTAACTTACCGGAATTCTTGCATATCTTTCGTTCTCATATCTTGTCATGTGGAGAAATTACTAACTACAGGAGCTACAAATTTCCAATGTTCGAAGGTTTCTTTTTAATAAAACATAACTTATTAGAGGACGTGGAAAGCTGAATTTACATTATCAATGCAGACATAGGTTAGATAGTATTTTTCGTGGAATATAGATTCCATTTTGGACAAAATGAATTATGAGCCATAACTCATTACAAGCTTGCTTTGTCTATTTTGTTGCTAAGAATTATAACCGACTCAAATTTACAAAAGCAAGAAAAGAATCTATGCCTATACAAGGGCTGATAACTAAAAAGCTCCTGGACATCAGGAACTTCTTCAACCTCTGTATCTTTGTACAGCGGCCTAGCTCTTGCATATTGATGCCTTCTTAAGATTTATTACTTCTACAACTTTACCAAAACTGTAGCTGTTTCTGTACCCTTGACTTTTGAATTAGTGATGCCGACTCCGGCACAGTCCCCAAGGTCTAGGTGGGCTGCCTTCCGGAGTTGAATCATCGGATGTGCTTTGTAGTCGGACATCCTTTGATTTCGCCCTGATATATCTAGGCAGGGTGGCTTCTGGAGTTGAATCATTGTATGTGCTTTGTAGCCGAACATCCTTTGGTTTTGCCCTGATGGATCTAAGCGGACTGGCTTCCGGAGTTGAATCATTGGATGTGCTTCTACCATTTTCGAGCTGCAAATCCTTTGATCCAACCTTGATTGCTCTTGGCGGGCTAGCTTCTGGAGTTGAATCATCAGATGTGCTCACACTAGGATTTTCGAGTTGGACATCTTTTGATCGTGCCCTGAACTCGAAGACATTATCCTCAGTGCTTTCATCGTCACTAGACTCATCTCCACCTATATTTTGGTGGCCCAAATTTGGCGCTTCTTCAACTAGCAATCTGGTGACTGCTCCGGCCCTGGAAAGAAACACGAGAAATAAGCTTGCAGCCAAGCAAACGATAAAGATTGTAAAATCACACATATTGAAATCTAACCTCTTAACATATTTTTTGTAGTTCAATATTATTGTGGACTGAAAACTTTCATCATGCCCATTCTGCTTTCTTAGTCTGATATGACAATCAGGACCATAAAACACAGTAGTTTCATTAGGACAAAAAAGAAACATGCTGGCACAAATATCAAAGAAAGGAAAAACTTACATGATGGGTAAAGTGCTGCGTTTGGGATTATCAGCCACCTGTCGATGCTACAAGATATCCAAGAAGCACATAAGCAGGGAGTCATGTCTAACTTAATGATACAAGACACGGAAAGATAACAAATTAAAGTGTACACTTACTTCATCTGGCAAATCATCCTCAATGAACTCCCACCATTCATTCTCAAGGTTTAAAGTTTCTCTGTCCCCATCGTCGTACAAGACCTGTAGTCCCAATCAGGCCATATATATTTAACACAATATCAAAGAACATGCAGTTGCAAGATCTCAGAGTTAAAGATAAAAGGTAGCAGCACATAGAGCAAGAGACGGCGAGACAAACAATTACAAAATTCTGAAAAGTTAGCCATCAGACGGGACTTGAGGACATAAAAGGACTGATCTGCATATGCAGATACATCCAAGAAGCTAACTGAGATGATCAAAACAAATGGTAGGTCAAAGTTACAGAAGCTTCATAAGTGACGGTCATCTCACCTTATGCTTTTTTGTTATAGGGTCGTAAGATTGAATTCGGCCATCACAGAACCTGCATAACAAACAATTAGGAATAGGAAGAAAATGACATAAACAACCCTTAGTAGCAAGTGCAAGAAGGAGATGAGGATTGAAAAAATAACATGCTCAACTGAGACAGAAACAAAGTATTCAAAGTGAGGATCCTAGAGTGCTCACATCTCATCCAATGGCCACCAGACCTTTATTCTACGACCAACTAATCCATCAGCAAGCACCCCAGACTCCTGAAAATTGTCAAGAAAAATACATGACTTTATGGAAAAAAAAAAAAAGGTGCAAAGACTATGCCACGTAGCAATTAGGAAAAAGTAAGAAAAAAACTGAGCAACAACCCTCTTTAATAATCGTAACCACAAAATTCAGCACAGCTTTAGAAGATACTTCAGTTTTATAATAATGATAATGATAATAATAAAACTCGAAGATGGCATACTCAATAATATAACGATAAATAATGTAATAGATCTATAATGTCAGATCTAATCAGTGTATGAAAAGTATACTGCAACAGTTGCAATCATACCCTTGAGGTGCCCTTACTGGTGTTGTTTCCTCCTTTGGTTGGCAGCTTCATTTTTTTCTCTCTAAGATCAATTGGGAGCAGAGCTGCCTCACCTCGCACAGTCTCCACATTTGACTTCAATTCAATTCTGCTTACGGAGATCCTTCTTTTACGGGGCTGTTCAGTAGTTTGACCCTCTCTGTACAGCCAAGAAACATCATAATCTTCCTCGGGTCTCATAGATGAATTGGGTTTCAGTTCCCTTTTCCCATGAAGTATTGCACCCTTGGAGTCTAGATAATCAGCACTGCCTTGCTTAGGAGAACCACTAGTATCATTATGCTCTGTAGTAGATTCATTTTGGTATAATAAAGCCACTACAGGAGAATAATCATCCAAAGTGGTGCCTTTTGATTGAAGTACTCCCCTAAGAATAGGTCTCAGCTTTGCTGCATAATCGGAGATCAGTTTCTCTCCCAATTTCCAACAGGAAGGTGCCACTCTCTGCAAGATGGTATATTCCCTATTAGAGAATGAACAAATCAAACCAAGCTAAAACAGCAGAAATGTCAAAAATGAAAGTAACCTCATTCTCCTTAAGCACACTAGCCAGGAGAGGGATCAGAAGATCTGGGCTGATATCTTCACTTTCAGCGAGGATGTCGGCCATTATTTGTTCCACAGCCCAATATTCATCAGCAGATGGATTTGACCTTAATAAAAAAGAACCCATCAAAAATAAGAGAGTATCGAAAGGTAAACGCTAAAATGTCAATAATAAAAAGATGTTGAGAACTACATTTAATAAAGTCATAAGAGTGTTGTTGCAGTCTGTCATAACACAACTGTTAAGCTAAGTTATAATCCAACTACCACAAAGCCATTTAGGTGCCATTACTTTTTCACTACCCTAGAATTAAGGTCAAGAGCTTGCACAGATGTCGCTAAATCTCAATCTCTCTTGTAAAGATAGCAGTGTAACATCTTAAATAAAAAGTCCTTGCTACACCAAGCAGAACATTGAGTTTAGCAGGAGATTCTTCAACAAAATTGAAAGGTTTAAAGTACCAAAA
Organism: Syzygium aqueum; assembly: GCA_031216185.1. Classification (NCBI taxonomy): domain Eukaryota; kingdom Viridiplantae; phylum Streptophyta; class Magnoliopsida; order Myrtales; family Myrtaceae; genus Syzygium; species Syzygium aqueum. The sequence continues at coordinate 25,712,227 of CM062240.1, read as the reverse complement.
CAAAACCACATGATATAGTCAAAAGATTCATCTAATTATGAAAGGAAAATTAACTTGTAAATGAACACTGATGTACATGGAAACTCATCTGCAATTAACTACCTACAAATATCATCCTTTTGAGTCATAAGAAAGATTACTAGACAGCAAGACAAGCCAAAATTGTGATATTCCAGAAAACTAAAATGGAACTCAAAAGAGCAATTTCCATTAATTAGTGTTATTGGTCAAAGGTTAAGAAAGCTACCTTTTCTTATGATATCTGGTAAACTATTTAGCGAAAAGAAGAAAAAGAGTCCGTAAAATGTTACTGATGATAATATTACCTAGTAAATACCCATAAATGCTGGCACATATGACAAACTAGCGCCTCACATTCAAGGTCAAGCATTAGCAGACATGCCTTGACCCTTGCAACGGTTTCAAGTATAGAGAGGGCCTTTTCATAACACTGTGTCGACGGTCGAGATAGCTTCGAAAGAGCCTCCACGATCAGTTGAAAAATTGCCTGCCCATGAATGTATAGTTAAGAAACTGTTAAAGAACAAAACTTTATCTAGAGAGGAGTGAGTTCATTGTATTAGAAAATCTCCAGAGTTTTGTTTTATACACCTTCATTTGATCGTCATTAAATGGTTGTTCCGGCGACGTTATCCTCAGAATCTCACTGAGGCAAGATGCCAGTGTAACTCTAACATCCTCATTACAATGTTTGAACAGAGCTTCAGCTATGAGACCTTTCATGACGGGAAGAAGGGCATCTAGGAGGAAGTCCGATGGCTCTTGCTCCATATTCACCAAGAGATCCTCAGCATTCTATGTAGAGGGGACATGTAGATGAAAGCAAAAGTCAGTTCCTCTATCTAAATAAACAACATTAAAGAGTACAGAAATCTTTCTGGAAACGTAGAATGAGAACACCCTTTCAGATGCTCCAATGATTGGTGATGTATGTCCTTTAAGAGGTCAAAAAGAGGGGAAGGGAAAAGATAAGACTAGAGATTTGACTTTGAAGCTCATGGTAGCACAAGAATATCATCCAGCTGATGGAGAAGTGGACAGCAAAGAACACCAAGTACAAGGAGCAATGTAAATGATATTTATTTTACTCGCTTAACGTAAGATGCTGAAACCAAAGTTGTGTCATTCAGAAAGGAGTTTGAAAGCCAGTATATGAACTCACTTCCTGTTCCATATGAACTAGATGCCTTTGCGTACAAGCATAACCACCAAATGGATTAGCATATATTGCCCCACTAAAAGAACAAATATGCCTGATGAGAAACTCAAAGACAGGAGATCAATCATCCCCCAAACAACCATCAACCACCCTCAAGCATTCAAATTTATCCCAATGAAACACAAATAAGAAATCCCAATGCAAGTAAAGCTTTATGGCTCAGTAAATCATTATATGCATGAATTGGTAAATTGGGGTAGCATACATCAAGAAGAGTGAGGAGTTCATCAACAGAAGCAGGGGCATTGAGGAGGCCATTGCCAACCGATCTAAGCTGCACTGCCAAAGTCCTCTCGAATGAAGAAGAAGATGATGCCATTTTTTCTCTTTCTACTTTGGGTGGCCACACACGCTATAAAGCTCAAACAAACACAGAGAATACTAGTATTCTCTTGCAGATTTTCACAGAGAGTAATCAGAAACTCGTCTACAATTTATAGGGAAATCAAAACTGTGCAACTCGGGAAGAAACGGAAACACAGTAAGTTTCCACATATGCTATGAACTTGGTCTTATTTCTTGGGTTCTGATTTAGCTGTCAATTTTGGTTTCTTGGTTGGGTAGCTTCAAATGGCATTTCAAATCTTGGGGACTTAGGACAACCAATTACTTGCCATTCCATTGGCTTTTGCACTGGATTCTGTACCTAATCACTCTCAAATTGCACTCCGGATTTTGATTTTTCTGGTTTTCCTAATTATTAATCTGCTCAATATTGGATTCTATTTATTAACGACCGAGACAGAAGCAGACATTATTTCCATTTTTTATCATAAAATCCATATGATATGATGATAAAACAATACAAACTTATCAAATAGATTATGTTTTCTTCTTTTGGAGGGGGAGACAAATTTGGTAAGTGTAAGGAGGAAAGGCATTAAAGTCCCTAGGATTTGATTCAGATGCATTTTGACAGGATAATTTTTATGTATATTACAAGAACCAAATAAGCTTAAGATATGTATAGTCTTGATCCAATATTTTAAAACAGCTTCGATTTTTTTTTATTACCAAAAGGTCTATATGCAATTACAATTCCTATTTCCATTTTCTGTAAGGGACTGATTTCTGTAATTCCACTAACTGAGTATCATAATCAGAATAACTGGATTTTTTACTTGAAAGTAGAGTACCTTCTTCTATAACCTGAAAAGAAAACCTTACACAGAAACCACTGTAGTACTAGCAAAAACCAATAAACTTGGTGGAGGTACACGATTAGGGATGTCTTTAAAGTTTCTAAGCCACTCGCTAGGAGAAACATTCTCTTTATGTCAATTTTTGCCATTCCTCCATATTTGGATTGTCTTATTTTAGAGCATGTCTAGATAAACTTTTGCTTTTTGCTTAATCTAAATTTTGCAACAAATGCACTTCGAATTTTTTTTAACCTGAAACACCGAAACTTTACACCATTTGAATGTTGACACATAAATTCACATGTCAGTTCTCCGTAATATTTTAAAATTTCAGATAATGTCTCGAATTTTGGCCGGAAAACAAAAAAAGACTTTTGCTTTTGCTTAGTTCTATACAAGCAAGTCCTTACTTGGTTTTGTACATCATGGACGTCAACAAATATTAAGGTTTTGTTTGAAGCCAAATAGAGTGTATCCACCTGCCCTATCATGTAGTTGACTTATGTATGCTTTAAAAACTGTGAATATGTCTTAGGCCAGTTTTGAACTTCACATAATATTGATTGCATAGCCCTAAGAACCATGACTCTAAATACTCAAAGTACCTAGACATCAGTATATTTATGTTTTGAAGCTCAGCTGTAAAGATGAGCTATTGTACAACAGTGCGAGTCTGAGTACGAATTTGTCCTAAGGCTATTTCAGTATGCCCTTTAACTGATTCTTAAGAAATTTGTCACATATTGAGCGAGGTAAGTATTATATTATTACCATGTCAGTAGAAAATTGACAGCCTAAATAAGCTTCAATGAAGTTCTATTCAACAACTCTTAACTGATCCCAATTCCTGCAGCATTACGTCATACATTTTTCTCCACCCTAATACAGGTCATCATTCATCCCTTTTTATCAGGTATGTCCACATAGATTGCAGATAAACAATAAAGAGAAAGTGTATGGGGTTTCAGTCACAAAAACTTACGTCAGCTGCATTTTCAGATGACAAGCAAATCAAGGTAATAGCTGACTTATTTGATCTAACAACAAATGCAATATATTTATATAACACTAAAAGAGAAAATTTCAGGAAACTCACACAAGCTGCTTCTCCAATTAATTTGGCAATCCCTTGAGGTCTCTGCCATCAAGTACTTTCTGCCCAAATTAGTTGCTCCACGTGTTACACTGACTTTGCCAATCCTGAGGGGTGCAAAAAAATCGAGCTGCTCACTACTAGAACTCACTGGATAGATAATTGACTTTGATATTTGGTTCATGTGCAGTTTTCATGCATAGTAATGCATTAGATTTTAATTTATGTGAATATACATGCCTTAATAGGTAAGATGCAACGAACATAAAAGGATATATAACCAACTCCACTTAGCATGAAAAGTTTTTCCATTCAACATGTTTATAATGGATGTTTTTTTCAGAATATGGGTATCAAGCTGATAGTTCTGAACATACGATGGTACAACCAAATTGGAGATAAGTACAGCAATGACTACAAACACAAATACAATAACATGACACGAGCACAATGACTCGTGATTGAAATGATTTGATTCGATTTTGACTTTCTTCTTTAAAAAAAAATCATTATCACCGTGTGCAATATTTGTGCTCTAAATAAAGCCAAAGGATAAGACATAAATTGCTAATAAACATGACAAAGCAACCAGATTTCAATTCAGATCACATCGATCTCAAACTTGGCTCAAACTTCATCAAAATTAAAGATAGGTTGGATAGCCGAGTCCATCTCAACTCAACTTAAATTGTCAAATAGAGCACATAAATGAAAAATCGCACATTATTTGTCCAGGTTTTTAAGTTCAAGCAGCGTATTGCATCGATTCCATTTGGTTACACTCCTAAGAAGCATAGTTTAACTTGTTATTGCCTTCCTACAACAAAACAAAAATAAACTAACCCTTGCCTTAATGAGTCGCATATCAGAAAACCAATGAACTATTAATTGTATCATTTTCGGACTGTACTTTCAATTAGATAAATCTTTAGATTCTAAGCTGTTGTGAAGATTCCAAGGTGCATATTATATGTCACCTCAATTTCCTCAGTTACTGAATTATGGACAGTAAGAGTCTCAATCAATCAGATTCCTTCTTGCTTAGAGATGCACATGACCTCCAATTCCCAGCTTCCATTCGAACTTAGAACATGTCAAAATGATATACAAATCCTGAAAAATCATAACTCTGGTGTCAGTTGTGATATTTGGTTCTTACATCATGTTAAGTTTCTGAAATCAATTAGATCTGAAAGTGATCTCGTTAACATTGGAACCAATAGCAATTTATATGCACGGCGCATTGCTAATAAACAAAAGCTCTCTAGGCTATTTCCTTTACCAAATTGAAAAAACGAAAAAACAGTAGGCACCTGCTCATAGAGAGTTTCTTCTTATCTTTGTAACACAAGAAGAATTGCTGCAAGGGCATTTAAAACAGACAGAAATAAAAGATAAAAAAAATAGCATGATCAGCGCAGTAACATTTTAACGAGCAAGAATGAAAGTAGATATGTATCTTGTCTAATAACAACGACAGTCACCTTCAAGTTTCCGACCAAATATCTGCAAACTCTTTCTTGCTTGCTTTTGGACAATAAACTGTAGTATTCCTCCTATATCTTAAGGATTTTCAATCAACGGAGCCCTTCAGCAAAATTATTCAATTCAAACAAAATGAATACAAAACCTAGGATGAAGAATAAAAGCTAGATCAGTGTAGTAGATTATCAAAGGCTCTATGTGTGAGGTGATACAGTGAGGACATACAGGTATTTATAAGGGATGATATGTCATGTTGCGCCGCCACCTCCAATAAGATTTCTCGAGATAAATCTAGGTTAAAATTGTTTGCTGGTTAACTCCGCACGTGACATGCTCATGTCAACAAGTACTGCTGCAAATGTGGCATGTCGCGTGACTCGTTTATAAATCATATTTTATTTAGCTTCTTTGAAGGTCAATTAGCAAAATGATGAAAAGCTATTTTTTAATAATCAATATAAAATGACACTAGCCCACATTAGCTTTTTTTTCGACAACAAGTATGTAAAACAAAATTTATATCAATTGCATCAAGACAAAAAAAGAACACCAGGAATGAGGATAGGTTTTGAAAGTTGAGGAGAAAGCATAGCATAACCCAGGATGATTGTGAATTACAAAAATAGCCCGCTGTTAAAACAAGACTTCCTCCTGTCAGTGGATTTCATCAGCAAATTTTGGTAACAAGACTAGTCTTTCTTTTCCTAGATGATACCAAACATTGATGATGATTTTATTCAATAATATGAAAGATTAGTTTTAGCACCTTTATTGGTTGGGTCAAAAAGTTTTTCAACTTGCCTCACAACCTAAAATGATTTTTAATGAAATTTAGATGACGATGCTCATCCAAATTTTTTAAGCCTTATAATACATGTTGATTTTCAGTGAAATTAAGATGACTCGCCTTATTATACATGCTGAGAGATTTTCGACTTCCCTCACAGCCTGAACTTGTTGAAGGGGATAAACTTCTTTATTTTACATGTTGTATAAACGTTTTCATGATAAAATTTCCTCCAGTTTTTTGTAGAATATGCCAGAAAGTATTGAAAGGTGACAAAGTCTCACACGGGTGCAAGATTTTGGCAATTCAACCTTTTTCGGCAAGAAGGGTATTAGGAGGAAATGATTATGGATATACTATCAATTAAGAATAAAATCTCATTGTTTATGATAAATTGGAAGGCTGCATCAAAGAAAAAATATCCACCATCTGCTCTTGAAAGATTCATCAATGGTTGATTTCTAACTTACCCTATCTGGCAGGTGTAAAAAGGAAAAATACCTTCTCATTTAGTTATCAAATCTGAACGTTTTTTCCTTCTCGTGATATGGTAATTAAATATGAAGAAGCCAGTTTGGATGTACAACTCATTTCAAAATGAAACCTCATTATTATCAAAACAAAATTGACAAAACCACGTAAGCATATCAAGAAGGTATTTAATAATATCTACAACTGGAAAAAGTTTGAATTAGTACTTATCCATGTCACATTGGCCTGGAAAATGAAGTAACTCATTTCACAGTCAGATAAAATTGTCTATATTTCCATGTGATAATATATATATATATATATATATATATATATATATCTAATATGACCTCCTCATGCAAACCCAACACAAAAAACTGTGACCTTTCATGTGGTCCTTATTCAATTATAATTCTACATCTTCTAATTTGAAATTCCATACTCTAAATACAACATGCAAAAATAAATATGTATAGTTGGAACTGCGAGTATTAAAAAATGAAACACGCATTATCTTGTGAACAAATTAATAATAAGAATAGTTGTTCCAAAACCATGTGCTAGGCAGTTGGCCAAATTTTGCAGGGATGTTGCTATGGCCACACAAGGTCACAGGTTCAAACTCCATGGCCTCAAAACTAAATATAAAGGGGTTTATCAAGTCAAAACCATTATTTTGGAGAATATCAGTGCAGAGGAATGGTGATGCGGTGGTACAGAGCGAAAGCCACGAAATGGAGGACTTGGCAATTCTAGTGGACGCATCTTGGTGCAATGCTAGCACGGACCAGTGGTGGCAGTGGCAGGAAGGAAGAATTACAGTTAGCCAGGCAGTAGTATACGTACTGTCTTTTTTCTTTTTTTTCATTCACCACTTTTCTCTTATTCCATATATTCATACCTATCCTCCTTTGTACTCTGTATCTTTTATGACGTGTGACAATATTGCTCCTGTTATGCCCATATGACATCATAACCCAAATATATCAGAGATCTATTTAGACACCAGATGTTCTAACTCCCAAACCGTTTTCTGTATGAATCTTTCCTCAAATAATGTAGAACTACAGATCATACATAAAGTTTGTGATAATCTAATGTTCTACAAAGGTTGACCATTTAAAGAAATTTGTGCTATGTAGACGCCAAAGCATGAGGCTCAAATAAGAATAGCAGATTTCTTCCTATTTATCTGGTCTTGGCTCTTTAAAGAGTTTGTCTTTTGGGTTTGGATTGGCTTGCAAACTCCAAAGTTCAGAAGAAGTTAAAGGGATATATGGACACAACAATATATCCAAACCGTCATTTTACACAAGCCTCAAACTCCAAAGTTCAGAACAAGTTAAAGGGATATATGGACACAACAATATATCCAAACCGTTGTTTTACACAAGCCTCACAATTAATTAGTGAACTCAAACAACTTGCAAATACTGTGTATGGACGACTAACCCTATTAAAGTTCACTAGAATCCCAATTTCTATGGCTTCTGCTAAATTGTGACCAAAAAAAGAGATCTTAAGACAGTTAAAGATGAACACCACTTCAAAAAAAATGCCATGCTTGTAGGAGGGAAAAAGCAAGTGCAGCTGGAACTATAAGTAGAGGTATCTTAGACGCAAAAATTTCAAGCTAAAGGTGCGTGCATAACTGTTGCTCTTCGGGTTAAGGCCCACGGCATTGATTACTACTAACTCCGTTATATCATTGATTTACATGTTAATATCAACAAACACCTGAATTTTTCAGTATTTTTGTTGAAATTCACATCTGAAAATGAAATAGATTTCAGTTCACTAGAAAGTTTGGATAGACCTTTTCTGGTCTCCACTTCAACCCAAAAGTTTATCTTTTATAGGTCGGTGTAAGACACTATCAAATTAGCCAAGCTCCAGAATCATGTCAGCTTTTCTTCAAACCATTTGAGAAAACCCAGAATCCATACTATTGTGAGAAGGGATTTCATAATTCATAGAAAAAAAATCATATGCAATACAACCCACAGAGGAAGGACTGACTTCAAACTTTGAGAAGCAAAACATCAACCCACAAAGTAGACATATGCCATTACGATTACTCATATCATGATATTTTTACGTGGGTGTTAGTTCTTTTGCTTAGAGAGAGAAAAAAAAAAAACAAATGTTGATGGCCTGCAATCAACGACGCTCACATTGACAAGTTATGCAGACGCGAAAACAAAGAAAGAAAAACTTCATCGAACTCAATCGGAAAACGACAAAAAATCAACTTAAGCATGCACACGTACCCATTGAAGCACACTCTGTTAGAAAATTTTGCAGCTTGGCTTTGTCAATAATAAGTAGCAAAAAACCTGATTTATCTGCAAATGGCAACAAAATCAACAAATTATAAGCAGAAGAGAGGTATCTTTTCGTTTTGAACCATAAAGAGATGAATGCATTGTTCTTCTCTTTCTAGAAAAAGGGAGCTAAGGAAACACCAAGGACCCGACAATGATGGAACTAAGCTGCAATGCCGATCGACAAACAGAGAAAAAAGAAAAAGGATCCAAAACCAGCATAGATGAACACGAACCTGGGAACAGAAAGAGAGGAACGAAGCGGTCGAGCGAGACCGTCTTCCTCTTTTCTTCTTCTTGTTTCTTGCTTTTTTGGCCATTGTCTTCCTCTTTTCGGAGACTCCGCAGGTTCATGCAAGAGCACCAGAGGCTATGGAGTGGAGAGAGAGACAGAGAGAGAGAGGGAGACTGTCTTGAATCTTCTTGTGTTTTTAGTAGATGGGCCAGTTGAGATCGTAACGCAGCCCATATGAAAATTTGGCTCCATTAATTGGAGATTCTGTTTTTCTGAGGGCTAGAAAAAGACACCCGTTATTTTATAGAATGACCCCATTATTATTTCGTAAAATGCCATTAGCTCCCTAAGTGTACATCAAACAGCACCCTGCGACGATCGCGGAGGGAAAAAATGGCCGGCCGCCAAACATGTGCATCTCGCGTGCACATTGTGCGTCAGTATGAGGGGCATTTTTGTTCCTAAATAAATAAATTGCGCAGAAAATCAAAATAATAATAAAATGATGAAGCCTAGAATAGCAGAGAGAGAAAGAGATGGAAAGAGAGGACAAGGGGCGGGCGGGGCCGCGTGGCGGGGATGCTGTCCAAGAACCAAAGACAAGCCAACCTCACCGGACTTATGCTTACTCACCGCCATCGTTGGCGCTTCGAATCGGGAGATCCATGAACCATAGGAACAGGTACGATTCAATCCCAAAGTGACAAGAAATACCAATAGAAATACCAAGAAAGTTCACTCGTTATTTCCTTTAGATGCATCTATCCCCCAATGACAAAGAAGTTACGAAGTGGCAACTCGCCCCACCCACTTGTTGAAGCAAACCCATTACAGCCCACTCCAATGCCGAGCATCAACGACAAGTCCTCCAAGACATGGCCCAATCCAGAACAGCGCGGTTCTCTTCTCGCTCCTCATCCAAACAGAATCTCAGACACGACCACATAATTGACGCTGAAAAAGGGGAAAAATTCTAACTGTCCTAACAAAGTAAAGATGAAAGTGCTCGAAACTCAAAACCATTGCCAGAGAAAAGAACACAGAAAACGCTCAGAACTCCAGCAATATAAACCCCTAGGGCCACCATGCTCGAAGCAGCGACGTGGGCAGGGCATTCGCCTAAGCACCTTGCTGATTCTAGGACACCATCACCGTCCTACGTGCCCCTTCCCCTTACCCCTGCTCTCCCTCTCTTTCACTCTCTATCTCTAGGATTATGCCTAAGCCCCTTGCCAATTCTAGGACACTTACCTCTTTCGCTCTCTATCTCTAGGATTCATTCGCCTAAGCCCCCTGCTGATTCCAGGACACTTACCAGGTACGGGGATCATTCGCGACAAACTCAAGTTCATAGAGCACTTTGAGAAACAGCCGCACTTTATTGAGCTTATTACTTTAAAAAGAACCGCCATACATTTCATGTGCATTATTATCGCCAGGTATCAAGAAAACTGGGGATACATCATATCGGAGGCTTCCCCAATTACGCAGCGAGGAGATCAAGTAACATGACTAACAAAGGAACTGATCCACACTTCTAGCTTTCCAAAGAATGAATAAATACGAATTCCATTTCTAGACCATATGAAATGAACATAAGCCATCGCTCTTACAAGCCTCACAAATACTTGCACTTCCATCGTTGCAGACATTTCCAGGGGCAATGACAAATCACTGATGCCTATACAAGGGCCAAAAGACTACAAGCTCTTGCACGTAGACCTGTATACTTTGTGTAAGGAAGCCAACTTGTAAGATCTTGCGCATTACTTCTAGTAATTCTACCACTACATAAAGCTACTCTACTTCCAAAGCAGCCTCAAAATTTTCCAAGCTGATGACGACAAAGCTTCACTTCAGCCACCAAGGTCTAGGAGGGCTAGCTTCTGGAGTCGAATCATCCGATGTGCTTGAGCTAGGATATTCTCGCTGGACATCCTTCGACCGGACCCTGAACTCATATAAATTATCTTCAGTGCTCTCATCGTCACTGGACTCGTCTCTGCCCACATTTTGGTTCCCAAACTGTGGAACTTTAATTTCTGGGACTCTGGAGGATGCTTCAACCCTGCAACAAAAGCATTGCAATTAAACCTCTAGTCAAGTGAAGCAAACAACTTGAAAATGTACAGTATCCAGATCAGACCTTTCAACATTCTGTTCTATCACTAATTTCCTCGGTGACTGTGACTTCTTGCTGCTGCCCTTTTTGTATTCCCGCCTGATGGAAATCAGAACCAAACAAAATAAGTGATATCACCATGAAACACAAGAAGCGAATGCAGGCAAAGATAGTGAGTGAAAAGCAAAACTTACATGACGGGTGGAGGTTCGGGTTTCGTATGATCAGCCTCCTGTCGGTGCTATAAAACACCCAGAAAAAGACATTTCATAGCAATTAGTTCTAAGTTTCAAACTTGTGAGGAAACATAGACAGCACGACTTAAAGTCAACACTTACTTCATCTGGCAAATCATCCTTAACGAACTCCCACTGTTCCTTCTCAAGGTTTAACGTTTCTATGTCCCCATCATCGTACAAGACCTACAGTCCACAATCAGGTGAAATATACTTCAATATCAAAGAACGTGCGATTGCTAGATTGCAAGGGGTAGGAACAAAGTTAGGAGGTAGCGACAAGCAGCGCAAGGGACAAGATAGACAAGTTGAGCAAATGTCTTAGTTCAAAGAAGCCTGTTAGACAGGAAATGAGGATAATCATAGAAAATAACGATCTGCACCATCCAGATGCATACAGGAAGCTAACTGAACTGACAAGAACATATGGCAAATGACAGTTGAAGAAGTTTTAACATATGAAATTCATCTCACCTTGTGCCTCTTCCTAAAAGGGTCATAAGATTGAACGACACCATAATAAAACCTGTAAATAAGCAATAGGAAGTAATTGGTAACTACCATTAGTGCTACTGACCCACACAATAAAGCAACAGCAGTAGTGGGTGCAAGAGTAAGAGGATTGAGAAAGAAATAAACATGATAAACCCAAATGAAGATGTAATATCCCAAGGTGAAGATCCTCGAGTACTCACATCTCGTCCAATGGCCACCAAACCTTTATTTTCCGACCCACTAATCGTCTGCCAGGCACCCCAGACCCCTGAATAAATTTAATAAAGGAATTTGAATTGTGAAAATCAAACTGAGGGGCAAAGAATATGCTGTACAGCAAAAAGAAAAAGAGAAGCAGTTCCAGACTGTTTGATGACAGTATTGAAAGTTCAACAAAAACTTTTTGATATACTTCACTATGTTATTTGAAAGAAAGGAAAACTTAATAATAAAGAAACAATAATAAAAGTACACCATCAAACCAAAATTACAAATATACCTCCGATATGGCCTTGTTGAAATTGCTCGTTCTTTCCCCCACTATCGAGAGCTTTGATTTTTTCCCTGCAAGATCACCAGGGACTGGAGCTTCCTCATCACAAGCAACGGTTCTCTCACCTGCATCTGGTTCAACATTCACCTTTTGCCGGGTTCTTCTCTTTCTCGAAGTAAATTTAGGGGCAGCTGAATGATCATGGCCATTTGTAAGGACCCTTCTACGACCAAATTTTTTCCTATCTACACATAGCCAAGAGATTTTGTAGCCTTCGTCAGGGTTCATCAACTTGTTTGGCTTCCGTTCCCTTTTCTTTGGAAGCGCCTTAAAGTCAATTTCTAGCTTGGTTGAACCGTTGGAATCTGCAGAATCAGCCTTGTCTGTAGTTGTTTTAGCAACAGGAACAATATTATTGGGGAAAAGAAGGGCAGCAGCATCACTTGTACTTGATCCAGGAGCACTATCCAGATCAGGAACAACTTCTCCAGGGGAAAAATCAAGCCCATGAGCCGCCTGATGGCAAAAAGTCGAATGTGACAATAATGATTCTCTTCAGCCATTTAATAGGTTCAGTTCGGCCAAGGAGAAAAGAAAACGAGGGGAAGACTAACAGATAGAGAGAAAGCCTACTGGAGTGGAAGACTAAAAACAAAATTATATATAATGAGGGATTTGATTATAACAGCCAACCCTGGAGGGCTCATTAGACAAATGGTGGAGATGGGCTGGAGAAGGGTTCGATACAGTCATACTTCTCTATTTACCTTTTGTCTTTTGTCTAAAGTCTTTTCTGGCTCATACAACCACTTAATATGGCATGAAGCACCTCAAAATACATTAATGACAGAAAAATGCACAAAGCTAGACAAGAAGTAGGACAATTCCAAGAAATCAAGCCCTGTATATCAGCTTTTGTATGGAAAAGCATTGTATATCCTCCATCCAAGAGAACAAAAATGAGATGAAGGAGCCAGAGTAAAAGTTTCAAGATTTTAGCAGCTTATCATGGGCAATGGAAAATCTTTATCAGAAAGGACAATAAATAGTCAGCACCGAAGTTCCATTTCATCTAGAACCCTATTCCATGGAGGGATGGCAAATCAGAAGCAACACAATTGTATTCAGCATAAAGAGAAAGGATGGGGTCCTATAAAAATCAAGAGATGCACCACTGGTTGTGAAGAAGCATTAGCATAATTATTCTCCATAGTTGTAGGCTCATTTTCGCATATGGAAGCCACAACAGGAGAGTAATCATCCACAGTGGTGCCATTGGATTGTACTGCTCCATGAAGAACAGGTCCAAGCTTAGCTGCACACCTGGCGATGACCCTCTCTCCAAGCTTCCAACACAAGGGTGCGGCATTCTAAATGACAGTATACACCCTATCAGAAACTAAAGCACACAGAAACCACACTGAAATGGCAGAAAAGAACAAGACAATTACCTTATTTTCTTTTAGAACACTAGCAAGAAGAGGACTAAGAAGCCCCAAGGAGATATCCTCACTTTCATCGAGGATGTCCGTCATGATTTGCTCCACAGCCAACAGTACATCATCTGTGGGATCCGACCTTGACCAAGAAGAGATCATAAAAAAAAATGACAGGGTATCAAAGGTGAACACTACTAAGAAAAGATAGAAATATGTCAAGAACTATAATTTTATTTAAGTAAGCCATCAAATGAGACCATTGACAGAGTGTCCTATCAAAGAAGTGTTGATATTCAAACTAGATAGTCACCTTTTCTCCAAGATAAATAGGATCACTACTTAATGCACAATATACTACAAAATCCTTCCTTGGGGACTGCTTCCTTTTCATAAACATTCTACTTGTATTTTGTTCATGATCACAACATCTTACCAGTTGAAGCATGTACTCTTCTTGCCAAAGATGACAAAAAGTGTCATATAGAAATCGTAGACATTGCCCCGTTCACACTAGTGAAAGGTGAACTTAATTTTTCAACGTTGGCATCAACAAAAGCACACGTGAAAAAAAGAGGCAATATATGATAAAGAAACAGGAAGACAGAATAAAATCAAGAGAAGAAGAGATAGACTTTTCTACTACTATTTCTTGCGCTTCAATATTTTGATTTTAGGATAACCCAGCCACCATAATGTCATTTACTATTTACAATGGAATTTTTTTGCCATCATAATCGGCTTAAGGCCAAATGTTTAGTGCAGACCCCCCTAAATTGAGTTTAGCAAGAGAATCTATGCCTATATTACCAAAGAGAAGGTCATAAGTACCGAGGAAAACTCAGTGAACTGGTTAACCAGATTTTTCCAACCATAAAAGGTAACCTACAGCGTAGATTAGCTTTGGTGAATGTAATCAGCAAATTTCATAGTGTCAGGCTCAACATACTTGAGTCAAAAGTAAGGTTACTAGACAAAAGGACAAGCCAAATTTCTACAGCCAACTTGAAGGACTCGAAAGAGCAGTGTTAATAGAATTATCAGTCAATTACAAAAGGTTCCCTTATATTCTCATCAACAGAAGAGCTTTCAGTCTCTCAAAAAAAATCCAATTATTATATGAAAGATAGAATATAAGTTCGTAAACAAATGTATCCAGTAAGCCTTTTACCTAATGATTGCCCAGAAAATTTGAAACATCTGGACAACTAGCGCATTGCATTGAAGGTCAAGCATAAGAAGGCATGCTTTGACCCTTGCAACAGTCTCAAGAATGGACAGGGCCTTTTCATAATATTGCGTGGATGGCTGAGATAACTTAGAAAATGCCTCCACAATTAACTCAAAAATCACCTGCATGCAAATGAAATGGATTGATATGAAAACCATTTGATACCAACAAGCTAATTTTAATTAGAATGAAAAGTGTCGGCCACATCAAAGTACGATATCAGATATTACACCTTCATCTGGTCATCATTGAATGGTTCTTGAGGTGCACTTATCCTCAGAACCTCACTGAAGCAATATGTTACAGAAACTCTAACACCCTCAACAGAATGTTTCAAAAGAGAATCAGCAATTAGTGCCTTCATAACTGGAAGAAGGGAATCTTGGAGAGGATCTGATGGTCCTTGCTCCATGTTAGCTAACAGATCCTCAGCATCCTGAAATGCAGTGGAACATGTAAGTCAAAGCAATAACGTACCTGATAAGAGAAATGCTTCCAAAATCACAAGAAGAAAAGGCACACTCATTGAAAATAGTAAAGAGACAGATAAGTGATGTCATTGAACAGATATAAAATCATCAAGCGTACAAGGGTGATGAGAAATCACAATTAGCAACAGAGTTTTGAAGCTCATGGTGGCACAAACATCAATAATCATGCTAAGAAGCAAACGCTGAAGAAACATTAAGCACAACAAGCAATGTAAATAAAGCATTCAGTTGCATCCACAACAAAAAATTAATTAATTAATTAAAACACCATATCTGATATATTATCATACAGAACAGAGTTTGAAAGCCATTATACAACCTTAAAGTAGACCATAGATATTATCTGAACTAGGCCTCCGAGTAAAATTTTATCTACCAGAGAACTTAGCATATCTGCTACGATTATTTCCTGATGATTCTTGACATGTCCCAATCGCCAGCGTTTAGCAAGAGAAGATCCAGCAAGACAGCAAGGGCACATTTGACACATAACAATTAATAAATGAGTAACTAGAAGTACAAAGTTAACATATTTCACTCAAAAAAAGTACCATACGAATCACCACAATGGGTGTTTTGCGACCAAAAAAAAAATTACCACAATGGGGACTGAATACATAACGTCAGATGACAAGAGATATCATATGTAGCCAAAAGGCGATCAAATGAGCTTAAAGCTGCAATCTTGGAACGAAAAGGACATAATCTACAAAACCATACGAAGAATCAGTCTATGTGATACAGAAGAATGATGGAAAAATTCAGATCAGAAATGACAATCAGTTCCAAAGGCAAAGAACGCTGATGAGTAGTAATTCGGCACAAATACTGAACACCACCAAACAACTATTCAAACACCATCAAGCTATCATTTTTATCCCAATGAGCACAGCATAAAAACCCAATGCGAGTAAGGCGAAGAAACACTGCACACCAGATGATCGTATACAAAATGCATGAATGGGCAAATTGGGCACCATACATCGAGAAGAGAGAGAAGCGCATCAGCAGAAGAAGGGGCGTTGAGGAGGCCATTGCCAACCAGTCTGAGCTTCACTTCCAGACTTCTCTCAGACGAGGAAGAACAAGACGCCATTTTTATCTCTCTTTACTTGGAGTGGTCACTCACCCACCCACCCTTACGCTAAAAGAACACAAAGATCACCGATACTTTCTCGCAGACTTCGCAGTGAGAGCAATCTGAAACTCATGGTGTGGTTTTAGAGGTGAATCAAAACTGGGTAACTCAAGAGCAAGAGTGGAAAGGCAGCAATTGGGGATTCGAAGCAAAGTGTAGACCATGCACGGGGATGCATCCAAGAACGAAATTAAGGAACACCCATATTCGGATTCCGCCAATACGATGAATTCGGTCTGAATTCGTGGGTTTTGAATGCGCTCCCATTTTTGGTTCCTCGGCTGGCTCCTTCGACTGTGGGACTGTGCTCTTCATTGGCGCTTTCACGTTTGCTTCTTTTGTGTGAAAATAATAATAAAAATAAGAGCTTTAAAGGTATGTCAAATCTTCGGGGACTTAAGGAATTTGGAGGATAAAATTCACTTTCCATTTCATTTCCTTTTTAGTTTTTCCCCAGCATTTTTGTACTTTAATCACTCTTCCGTTGGATCCTGAATTTGGGTTTTCCTTACGGTTTCCTTATGTGCGCAAATCAATTAATCTGCATTGTATCTATTATATTGAGACCGGAACTGAAAACATGTTCACTCCTGTGCTCCTCAACTGATATTTAACTTTACCTTTATAATCACCATGTAACAAGTCACATGACATATTTATGCTAGGTAGCTCATATTTGATCACTTATCATCCAATTAGTAATTTGTTATCCTTTGGTAAAGCTTTAGTAAAACCAAAATGATATTGTTTCTAGAAGGAAATAATTTAATGTGGCTACGAAATGACATCATTTCCCTCTAGTAACTATACTAACGATGTCATTTTGATTTCTAATCCCAAGTCAATTTGGTTTGCCTATTGTTGTCCTTGCAAGTTGCTTCATAAGATTTTTAACAGTTATTTGGGACGAAACCATGACTAAGGTTATATTTGTCATTTTAATACAAGTTTTAGTTTTTAGTGTACAAAAAAGGTTTAGGGTATTAATTTCACAATAGGAATAGTGTAGTGACAAAAAGTTTGGGATATGGATGTTATAATAGACAAAGTTTAGGTTTTTGGTGACAAAAAAAAAGTACTAGCTTTACGATAGACATAATTTAGAGTTTTTAATAATATTAACCCTAAAAAAATAGTAGAATACTAAATTCACCCCAACTTTGGCTCTGTGCACACCTTAAGGGATTAAAAATGACAAATATGCACACATTATGGATCCCAAAAGTCCCATTAAGGCTACGGCACAGGCATTCTCTCTCTCTCACACACTTTGCTCCGGTCGCCCCACGCTCGGGGATGGAGGCTATCTCCGAGCACACCACCTTGGATCGAGCTCGCTCCGGCCAACTACCTATAATGGCATCCCAGCAATCACCGTGGCACGAACTTGGAACTCGAAGTAACAAGGGCGGAGGCAGGGATAGCAGCCCAAAAGCAACCCATCCACGAGAGCGGTGAGGAGAGAAAAAGATGAGATGTTGAAGTGCAAAGAGCAAAGAAACGCGACTGGGAAACCCGCAATTTGGGTACGTTCGTCATTGTCATTTCCTAGGGTGGGTATACAGCCAAAATAGGAGTGGATTTAGGACGAGGCAAGGAACGACCGTGGACGAAAGAAACACGACAGCAACAACAAAATTTGATCATTCAAAAAGAATAAACGCTGATTAAAAATTTGTTCTTGCGGTCTCATAACCGCCTTTGAATGAACACGCAGCACTGCCATTTAATCCAACCTCTAGAAAGAGGGAGAGGGAGAGGGAGGGAGGCCATTCATTCCCTATCTCCGTTTCTCTGCCTCTGTTATTCCGCTCCGGTGTCGCCAATCTTTTCCAGCTCGAGTTCCCTGCGTCGACGCTTCATCACTAATCCCTTCCGAAGGTCGGTTTCGATAACCGTATGTTCCAGTTTTGTTGTTTCGCATGTTGTCCATGTTTCTGCGTTGGTTTTGATTCTTTACTTTACGGATCTATGTTGGGTGTCAATCAATTTCGTTGTTCGTATTTAAAGTATGGAACTTTACGTGACCCTTTGCAGATCCGGTTCAACCCAATAGGCTTTCGGATAAGCTTCTGAGTTTTCTTTGTCGTGTCGATCGCGGAAGTCTCTGTTTAGAGGCCCTCAAATTTCGTCCATTTCGGTTCCATTTATGCCTCGGAGGGATGTCGCTGTTGCCAAAGAGCGACTCGATTCATATCCGCGAGGTGTGGAACGGTAACCTTGAGCAAGAATTCGAGCTAATCCGTGCGATAGTCGACGATTATCCATACATCGCGATGGACACCGAGTTCCCTGGCGTTGTTCTTCGCCCCGTGGGCAGTTTCAAGAGCCTGAATGACTACCACTACCAAACATTGAGGGACAATGTCAATCTGCTGAAGCTGATTCAGTTGGGTCTCACGTTCTCTGATGAGAAAGGGAACTTGCCTACCTGCGGGACGGATAAGTGTTGCATTTGGCAATTCAACTTTCGGGAATTCGATTTGAATGAGGATGTTTTCGCAAGCGATTCCATCGAGCTTCTCAAGCAGTGTGGCATAGATTTCAGGAAGAACAATGAGAAGGGCGTTGATGCAAGGCAATTTGGGGAGTTATTGATGTCGTCTGGCATCGTGCTGAATGATAGCATTTATTGGGTGACTTTCCACAGCGGTTATGATTTTGGATACGTGCTCAAGCTGTTGACGTGTCAGGATTTACCCAACACACAAGCAGAATTCTTTAAATTGATAAACATGTATTTCCCGATGTTGTACGACATCAAGCACCTGATGAAGTTCTGCAATAGTCTTCATGGAGGTCTGAACAAGCTCGCGGAGTTGTTGGAAGTGGAAAGAGTGGGAATTTGTCACCAAGCGGGATCAGATAGTTTGTTGACATCCTGTACTTTTAGAAAATTGAAAGACAATTTCTTTAGTGGATCACTGGAAAAATATGCTGGTGTATTGTATGGTCTAGGTGTGGAAAATGGACAAAGTACACAATGAACATGAAATAGAATTTAGTAGAAGGGTTGTTTTTGAAGCTGTTTGTTCTACTTTGTCTTATGCAAACTCTGCTCTGTGAACTTTTGGCGGAGTTTTGTAAGTTAATAGTCTCACCTTGCTATAATAGGTCCACCATTATGTTTTGGTTGTTTTGAAGTTGATGAGGTAGGCTGGTTTAGAATTGTTTCTGGCTTTGATACATCTCAAAGAAGCTTTTGCACTTAAACATGTTTGAGGAACAAATTATGTTCTGAACGAGTTCATCTTGTGAGTGTACAAATTATTTTCAAGAATACATGTTAACACAATATCTGAAAGTAAAATACCTGGCAAGATTTGCTGTACTCCTGGATTTTGAATTCTCTTCTTCTGATGCCGGTTGTACCATCTTCCGCTTCTCCATGATGTTGTGGAAGTGTCATATATCAATTCGTGTATTAGTGAATTCTCCAGATGATGAACATGAAATACACATATAGATTACCATCATGTTTCAAGTACATTACCTAACAACGAAACAGTTTGTACTGCATGTTGGGCCAGTCACTCTTGCTATCTGTAGATCTTGCTGTCCGAAATGGTTGTTCTTGGATTCAGTTATAGGGGTATATGGGATTTGTGTCCACTTTTTTTGCTTCTTGATGTTACAGAAGTTTTATCGTGCAATGTCCTTGATATCTGATTGAGTAACCTATTGAGTTTCAAACTACTGAATGATATGTTAGAGAATATATGTTGAAGTTCTCCGAGCTGATAGCTAGATTTTTTATAAACAATATGCATCATTGTTGAACTTGTCCTCAGGATTTAGGAATGCTAGTTCATTTGCTGTTTGGTCTTTTAAGGCATTGTTACGTTACTTTGATGTGACAGAACACATTTTAAAATGTTGGTGTTATCCCTGCTGCTGGGAATTTTAACTTTCAGGTCAAAAATCCACCAATATCTGCCGTAAAGTGACCAAGTTGAAGTTTTAAACAAAGTTCTTGTTTTCATTTTTTCTGGTAAACTTGTAGTCCTTTCTAAAACTTTGTTCTCTCCAGGTTTTGTTGTGCGCCCTCACTGCTAGTTCCATCGAATGCAGTAATCTCTCAGTTCCAGCATGATTGAGTGCTGTGTTGAGCAATGGGATGCGATCGTTTTGTGTACTTGTTGGGATAGGATGATTTTCCTTTTCTACAATTGAGTGTGATGGTGCCTGTTTTGCATTTGTTGCTGTTCTATATTCACTTAGGCGGCCTATTTTCTCCCTGAAAATAGTTTGCTATTATCACCTCCCGATGTTTCATATGCAGATAACATTGGGGTTCTCGGTATAGCATCCAGTTACTTTAATGAAATTGTCCCGTGAACCCTACAGAGCATTTTTGGCTCTATGATGTCGCCCCATGAAAGAAATAAATTTATTCTAAAGGCCTCTTTTTGTCCAAAATGACTGGCTAGCAATGGCTTTCATTTTCTATGCTGGATTTACATATTCCTCTTCCATTGTTAACATGCACAAACAAAATAATGGTCCTTACTAGAATGCTCTTGGTGTTCTTTTTGTGCAACTGGTTGATTTGACAATAATCCTTTATTTCCGCACAGGATGTTCCTACAGTCTTACACGATCTCAAAGCTTTGACGGAGACTGCTATCAAGTGAGAAAGGGAATTTAAGGCACGGAGCTTTGATTTTAAGCTGAATTGATGTCCAGGAGATGAGTGGAGAAGGAAACAGGTAATCTGGGGGAGACCACACATCCTTGGATGAGGAGAATTTATGCCCCCTAGGTTTAAAGGCATTTTCTTAGGTAACAAGTAGGTGTAAACGGTCCCCTCTGCTGATTCTCACGGGATGTGATGTGCAACTAGAGATTGTTTCATAGAAAGACATGGAGTCATGGCCTCTGTGCTATTCGTCATCGAGCCATGTGGATCCCATGTGGACTCTACCATGGTCAAGCTGCCGATAGCGGATTCCTAGCTTCATAAGTTATGCCATGGTCAAGCTGCCGATAGCGGATTCCCAGTTTCATAAGTTACGTCGTAATGGCTAGCAAGAGAACTGGGGATCGAATCATTTTTACCTGTCTCCATGGACATTGCATCCCAATCCCATATCCATTTTTGTTACTTAATTCAGTAATTCAGTTGGATTCAGATGCCTACCTCAAGCATTGTGGTCTTTTCATTTGATGAATGGATTGTCGACATTGAGGTACACTTTGTTTCATGCATGCTTAACGAAAATGTCCTCTGCTGAAAACCTTGTTGCAGAAAATAAGAAATTAGCTCAGTACATGAGAGAGAACAGAAAATCATGAACGGCTCACTTTAAAGAAACACATGCCCACAGGAGAGAGAATAAGGACATTATTTGCGAAGCTCGGGCTACTTTTTCCAGACCCGATAACAAAGTGGAGAAACCAATCTTAGCCTTTAGCTTCCAGATCCACCTCAAAAACATGTCGACACGTTCGAGGATCTCGGTGTCTTGCATGGACTGATGAGGAACAATTACTCTTGAATTTGAGTTTCAAAATGTGTTGATTGGCATCTAATTCAGTCAGCTTAGTACTTGAAAATCTTAAGAATTGATTATAATCAAGTTTATTAAAGCACTTTGTTTAATTATTTCAATGGTTGACACCAGCGGTGGCCGGATCACTGGAGTCCTTTTAATAACTAAATTCAAGAGATGTTAGGTGTACGATTTACGACTCACACACTTAAAAAAATGAAGATTCCCTTTAACTGATGAAACTTCCACATTGCATGCATGTCTAAGAACATGTATTGAATACTTGAAACTCGGTTTACCATACTATCAAAGCATGTGGCATAGATTTTTTTTTCTTGCGCTAATATGATAGACCGAATCAATTACAGTAAAAAAAATATAACGCACATTTTTCGTGTACTTATATAAGTTTTGATTAATCCTCAAACGGTTAGTTGCTAAATATTAACACCCCGAAAAAAAAGCTCAATCCAAGCTGTATTTAACAAAGCAAATGCGACTCAAAATGTCATCCAAAGTCCGCTTTGCATAACTATGGCAGATAAAGTGAAAAATGCACATGACATGATTGCAGAGAAACTTGCCAAGGTCCGTCTCCTCCGCACACAAAACCAATAGCGAGATAAAAAGAAAATGAAAACAAGACCCAATCAGAAAAGGAGAAAAGGGAAATGCAAACAAGACAATTTTTTTTTGTCGAAAGACATGACAATTTTACATGGCAATTATTCATGCATCTCCAGTTCCAACCACTAATTGCTCTCTCTCTCTCTTCTCTCACTCGCTGTCTTGGGATTCTCCAAGTCAACCCATCTTTCTCCTACTTTAAATACCTCCAGCCAGAATTATTGCTTTTCAAAACAAGTTACAAACAAGTACCCAAAGCTTCAGTACTTACCCAGCTACTGGTTGTTGCATAACTGGTTCCCAAAAGAGTACTCCTTACAGCTTATCTGAAGTGAAGTTGGAAACTCAAAAATGGAGAATGAGGAAGTCCCATCAGCTCCTTCAACTCCTGTTACTCCAGGCACTCCTGGAGCTCCACTCTTTGGAGGTGGTCATAAGGCAGTGAGAAGTCATGGAAGGAAGTCACTTCTCAGGAACTGCTCTGGTTGCTTCTCTGTGGAACCTTGGTCCATGGAAGGAGGAATGCCCAGATCTCTGTCTAGTTCATTGCTACACCCACCTGTTTCACTTGCAAGAAAGGTACTCATTGTGTTAAAAAATTCGATTTTTAAACTGCCCCATTATTTTCATTGCCTCGTATGAATCCTGTGCCATTGCAAAAACCAGGTGGGAGCAGAATTCATTGGCACCCTCATACTAGTGTTTGCTGGAACAGCCACACCCATAGTGAACCAGAAGACCAATGGATCGGAGACACTCCTCGGCCTTGCCGCCTCTTCAGGTCTCGCAGTCATGATTGTGATACTTGCGACCGGCCACATCTCCGGAGCCCATCTCAACCCAGCTCTCACCATTTCCTTTGCAGCTCTCAAACACTTCCCATGGAAACATGTATAGAAGTTACCAAGATATCATAATTTACTAATACGAAAAATGTTCTGCAGGTACTGATAGTTTTGCTATAATTTCGTTCGGGTATAGGTGCCTGTTTACATTGGAGCACAGGCAGTGGCCTCGCTGTGTGCGGCGTTTGCGCTGAAAGGGATATTTCACCCGGTAATGGGCGGAGGAGTGACTGTTCCTGCAGCAGGTGTTAGTGATGGTCAAGCTTTTGCTCTGGAGTTTATCATCAGCTTCAACCTCATGTTGGTTGTCACTGCAGTGGCCACTGACACTAGAGCTGTAAGGGACTCTTCATGTTCGAACTACTCTCTTTTGTTTTGTCTGAAATATCAGTCCTCATAAACAAGCCACCACAACTCGGAAAGAACAAATAATTGGACTCATCGCCATCACTTTGTCCAGTCAGTCCTCATTTCGGTTCAAAACGAAGGTTTCTGTGATGATGATCATCTCGCTGATAGTGCACGTGATCTATACATGATCTTTGTCCAGTCAGTCCTCATTTATGCGGGTGGATATTATTTCCTGATAGGTGTGCAGATCTGTGATTAGTTGGATACAACATGTATTGTGTCCTCGATGCAAGACAATTCATCTTAGTTTAATCCGAGGAAAAGGAGACATCTTCGGTGTTTCCTTCTGCATTTCCTCGAAATCCACAAATAATGGTCAAATGCAAGTGCCACTTTGGCACAGTAATACTGCAAAGAAATTAAAATTCAAACCAGTGCAGAGATTGACCTCTCAGGCTCTCACGTGCCCATGGTAAAAAACATCAGGTATCTAAAAGGAAGCTGGCTCTTTCCTCTCTCTACAATCGAGGTAAATGAACAGTAATAGATGCAGCAATGCATGGTCGCTTGCACTTATAATATTTCTGATCTCAAGTTCTCGTCTGCTGTTTGTTTCACGAGTAAAAGGAACACTTGCACATATGAACAAAATGAAATAGAATGAAAGATCCATTTGCCTACCCATCGGCATAGTTAATCAATTTTCGATTGAAAATGTACACGCAGGTTGGAGAGTTGTCGGGAATCGCAGTGGGAGCTACCGTTATGCTCAACATCCTCATCGCCGGGTAACTCGGAA
This sequence comes from Syzygium aqueum, assembly GCA_031216185.1. Lineage (NCBI taxonomy): Eukaryota > Viridiplantae > Streptophyta > Magnoliopsida > Myrtales > Myrtaceae > Syzygium > Syzygium aqueum. The sequence continues at coordinate 25,687,694 of CM062240.1, read as the reverse complement.
TTTCTAGTGGTTTTAGATTTTAATTGATTATGGAACTTTTATTGTCCTTAATACATGCCACATAAATGCAAATGATTTCAAAGATTTCCACCACCAACTCAGCTTGTAAATCACCTTTAGATTAAGCAAAAAACGAGAAGTAAAAATCAATCCAAGCCGGCACAATTTGGTATTGTCCATACTTCTCTCGTATGGAAATCTATTAGACCTCCGAAGATACCAATGCCCGAGAAGTTTTGTGTGACCAACACAAAAGGTCTTTCCTGCATGCTGAATATGTAATACCTTACGACTGTATCTCTGTGTATTTCAGGCAACAGGCAACGTTGATATAAATACTGCTGTCTGTATGTTTCGAGACAAAATTACTCCATCAAGCCAAAGGAGCTTGAGGAAAACAAAAGAAAAAACAGCATGAAAGCACATTGATATCAATAAGAATAAAAACCTCTCTTGGATACTGATGAACAAACGTGATAAAACTTACTTTTCGTCCTTAGCTCATGCTCATACAAATACATAAAACCACTGAAAGGGACAGACTTGATAGACCAGAGAAAGGAAAAGGAAATATTGTTGAGTCAGTTTTGGAAACTACGGAACATAGAAATCAATATGAGCCACAGGGGCATCTCTTTCTGTTTCATTGCACAGGCCTACCACAGGAGCTTCAATGAATCCAGTAAGGACATTGGGACCGGCCATAGCAGCAGGAAAGTACAGAGGCATTTGGATTTACCTCACCGCTCCCATACTTGGCGCGCTTTGTGGAGCTGGAATATACACTGCTGTCAAGTTGCCAGATGATGGAGGAAACAACCACGAAAAGCCTTCAACTTTTACGTAGCTTCAGGAGGCAACAGGCAAAGACAACACCATACTGTCACATTTAACAGAAACTCCAATAAAACAAGCATGACATATAGATCTACAATATCAACAATGTACTAGGTTGGCAACTTATATAGATGGAGCTAACTATATTGTCCTCTTCATTTCTATCTTGCTTTATTCCCTTTTTGCTTCAAACCAGAATATTGGTCTGTAGCTACAGTGAAGAGAAGTTATGCATACATTTGGACATTTGGCTTCTCGATCTATGTATTTAGGATCGCAGAGAACATATGTAATAGAATAATATTCATCAAGGCTAACACAGTCATGAAACAGGGAAATCTCGTGCTTACAAAGAGTAGATTGGTGGTAAATGATTGATAATTATGGATTTCAACAACATTGCAGGTGAAATTTGCAATCTGTGTATGGTCTTAAAACATGCTTATGAGGCTTATAGAACTGATTACCGTGCACAATCCATGTAGAATCTTAAGCGGCTTTCTTGGGAACTCTATATGATTTTTAAGATATGACTATCAGGGTCTTAACATCAGTACAACACAATGAAACAACACGTAAACTTTAGATGTACAAAGGAAGTTCATAAACATTTTTTTAATAGGAAATGTGTCAAGCACTCGTATATACCCAACTGAATTGTTTATGGAAGTCATGTATTGGAAAGAAAATACAAAACCATGAATCGAGCAAACTTAGTCTGTTTTAGATCACGCATTTCGGCTAGTAGTTGGCAATAGTCCCCGACATCGATCGTTACAAACGCAAAGCTAACCTACTCAGCGGCAGAAAGAAAACCACAGGTTAAGCAATGATATCTGTATTGCCACGTCACTAAGCATAAGAGCTAAATCTAAACTTCGGAATGCATTTACTTGATATTCATCTTACTTCAGAGAGGAACATCATTCTTGACATAATCTTTTGCGATCATCACAGGAACTTAAATCGATTCAAATTATGTCTCCATTGACAATAACGAACATGCCAACACCTCCTGTGATTAACTGAACCATAGACAACACTCTGCTGTCTTGACAGGAGCAAAATGAAAAAATCGAATCTTGTCCCGAAATTCTAAGCAACACAACATACTCAATGCCGTAAAAACTGGACCACGCTAAGCAGAAAGAGTTGGTATCCCAAATAGCACCCACCTCAAAATTCAAGCTTTTTTCGAGTACCTCGCTAGAAGATCCAGCATTTCAGAGCTTCACAACTGTCCTTCTCGGATGTAGCAATCAGATCGAGATAAAAAAAAAAAGCCGCAAATTCTTCACCAAAACGAAGCAATGAGACCCAGCAACCCGCTCAAACGAGTCAAACCATCGAGGCAACACTGGGCTGACCCGTTTCCGGCGTGGGTCGGGTCGAGGACCTGCGGCTGCGGAGGGAGAGGGCGCAGGCGGCGATAAGGACGCCGAGGACGTCGGCAAAGGCGTCCTTGGCGGAGGCGCCGTCGGAGGGGAAGATGCCGAGCTGGTCGGCGGCCTCCTTGGCGGCGCCGGCGAGGAGGGAGGCGATGGACCCGACGAGGAGGGAGTGGCGGCGGAGGAAGGGGCGGTTGGTGAGGGAAGCGAGGTGAGAGAAGAGGAGTGCGAGGAAGAGGCAGAAGAGGACGTGGTAGAGCTTGTCGCGCGCGAGCCATGGGTCGTCGCGAGAGACCATTGTCCTTCACGTCATGCTCCAGCTGAAACTTGGGGATTTGAAGGTCGAAATGGAGATGTAGGAAAATAGGCCTAATTCCGAAAAATACACCTAGATTTTAGCTCGGGCGATAATTCCGATCTCAATCCTTTTGACTTAGACCTCATTTGATTCAACTTTGACAGAATGCAAAGCCATTTCCTCAAGGCTCGTTTGCCCAAGGGTATTTTGCTCAAGGCAAATGCATTGAGGGTGCTCTTGAGAATAACTTTGAGAAGTCACTTTAAGCATCTAAAGCCCTTTGGGTTAAAATATGGTGATTGGGAATTTTTTTTAGAAACACTATTTAGCTAAAGTTGGCCTTTGGAAAGCTAAAAGCTCAAGGTAACCTCTTAGGTGCCTTGGCATTTCAGCATTTTCGATAAGCAACAGTATTAATTAAGTAATAAATATTTCTTCCAAAACTATCCTCATCTATTTTTTTATTTTCCGATTTTACCCTTATTTGACACTGTTCATCATCTTCTCTGCTTAGCTCAGCAACGTGGCTGTGAGTGGATGGTGACAGGCCGGAGAGGGATCGACGTGGTCGCACAACCCATCGATCGTCGCCTGGAGTTGCACAACCACCACGATGGGCCACGCAATCCAAGCGAGGACCACATGAGGTCGCGCGACCTAGACAGCCCTCACCGAGAACTTGCACGACCTCGGTGAGGTGATGCGTGATTTCAACTGAGGACGTGCTACCCAGACGACCTTCGAGGGCCGCTGGCAATCCAAATTTAGCACCAGCACCCATCGTCTAAGGTTGAACAATGAGGGCAGCCCCTAGCGACCACCGATGAGGGCCGCTTGGGTTCAAGAGACCCCCGACGAGGGTTGCGAAACCAAGGTGAGTGCCGTCGATGACCCAAATGTGATGCTGCGTGGCCGTCGTTTGAGGTTGAACGACATTAAGCAACCCCAGCAACCACCGACTTGGGTTGCCTTGCCTAGGTTTCGTGCGACCCTCGTCAGTGGTCGTCGTGACTACCCTCGTCATCCGGCCTCAGATGACAACCACGCGGCATCAAATCTAGATTGCCGGCGGCCCTCGCTTGGGTTTCGCAACCCTCGTCAATGGTCGCTCGACCTCAGGCGGCCCACGTCGGTGGTCATTGGGGACTGCCCTTGTCGTTCGGCCTCAAACGACGGCCGCCGGTGCCAAATCAAGGTCACTGGCAGCTTGCCCTTCACCGGCTGCAGCGAAGGATTTCAATTTTTCTTTAATAAAAAATATGAAAAGTGTCTTGCAAGTATTTTTTTCCAAATACTATTTTATCCAAAGTTGCTTTACAATAGACTTTTAAGTTACAACTTACCAAACACAGTTTGCATTTTGAAAAACTTCTTGAACTTAAAATCCTTTGCATTTTGCCAAAGACTTTCCCCATAGTGTTCCTAAATTAGTTGTTTCCTTTTTAGTGTAGCTTTTTGCAAATTATTTTAAAATTAAATGAAAAGAAAAGAAAAACACCTGGCACTGTTCATCTTCTTCGTTGAAGCAAGGGCTTGAGTTTGCAGCATCTCTCCCATCCCCCATCTCTCTGCAAATCCTCAATCCGAAAGCCCTGATCTCTGCAAACTCTCTCGTGTTGGCTACTATGTGATACTTGAGATTGATCGTGCCACACCAGACAGACAATATGCTGTCGAGGTCGCGCCAGTCGAGGGCCGTGGAGGATGCGCGGCGCTAGATGAGGCAACGCCAAGGTCGCACGGCTGGCGGACGAGATATGCCAAGCTCATGACCATAAATTTTTTTCTTAAATAAGGGTGACTTCAAACAGAAAGTCAATAAGCAGCTAAATTTGGGATAAAGGTGAAAGTTAGTGATTTTTAATAAGATAAAAAAAAAGTTTGAAACAGAATTGTCACTTGATCTAAAATTGGTATTTTTTTATGGAACAAAAAAAAGCTTAGGTCAGAATTATCACTCGACCTTAAGTTTGTGCATTTTTTTGGAATTAGCGCAAGGGAAAATGAGAGTTGCCTATCACCCGCTTGAGTGGCGTCGACGGTACGGGCACTTTTCCTCTCGCAAAAGGTTGAGTGTTCGAATTCCGGGAGCCGCAGGACGACTTACCCGGTGGCACGTGTATGGTGACTAGCACGTGTCGCCTCCAGGGTTTGCCTCCCGACTGTCAGCCGTGCGGAGGTTCCCTGGATTAAAAAAAAAAAATGAGAGTTGCCTTTTTCTTTCCTTTTTCTCTGAGTCAATGCACGAGCAAATCTTATTTTTGCTAATAGCCGTAGATTAAACTTAAACGCAAGTGCTTGTAGTGTGGCAAAATCTTAATTGCCCAAATTATGAAGTCAAAACAACGAGTATAGAGTACTAAAATTGAAACATCTTATTGCATTTTCTTAATTTATGCGGCTGGTGTCATACCTGAAGACATACCCAAATCCTTCTAATTGCAAGCGGTACGTTTCGCCTCATAATGGTTTGAGGACATATTTCTCGGTTCCGGTTAATAAGATTGAAGATGATTATAGCTAGCAGCGGAGATATTCCAAAATCACAAACGGTATGCTACCGCCACATGCTCAGCATTCCACATGGTTGTGGCTACACAGAGTGCAAATCCCTATAATCAATAAGGAGGAGGGAAGGAGGAGAACAATTATCCTTGAGTTTCATCACTACAGACAGAAGAAAGCAATACCTCTAGCATTAATTTCAAAATTTAGATAAGAGCCACAAATTACAAAACTGTGTCACTAGTCCATGTCTGTCTTCACAAGCAAGATCAGCCTATGCTAGTTCAATTTGCTGATTAGTTCATTGATGTGATCCTCTCGATTGCCAGTCTCTCCCCCATCCTTGTACATTCTTTTAGTTCTTCTTAGGCTTCCGTCCGGCTTGTTGAGCATAAAAGGCCACAGGAAGCTAGTAACCTCCTTAAAATGTGGACCCACATTTGCGATCTCATGGACTATATCCTCCGTGCATAAGATGCCATACTTGCCCAGTTCCTGCTCAAAACAAAATCCCAAAAGAAGGTTATTCACACACACGAAACACAAGACAACACATGATGACACAAAGGGGTTTGGAAAAGTCCCAACAAAATTAAGGGAAGAAAGCAGATGCTTCATGAACAAATTTCATCGACTAGATTTCATGATGAAGTACCTGCTCAACAATGTTATTGTCCGTCAAAGGAACTCTCTGCTTGTCAATGTTTGCAAATCCCTTCTTTATAATAAGCTCCCGCACATTGGCAAGGTTAGGATACCTTCAAAAAGGACAAAAAAAGATCCTCCATGAAATGCCCAGGTGCAAAGGACTCAGTCAGGTTAGGATAATCATGAAGGCATTAACAGGGGTCAAAATTCTCACAGGGCATATGTAGAAGATGGCATTCAAATGCTAATTGTGATGCTAACATTCAACTAAGGTCACGTAGTAAACTCTACTCCAAGGGCAGACGACTATTAATGACCGATAAATTCTTATTAAGAACTGTCAAAGATGGAGATGTGGAAATAGTCAAGGCCTATATTTTTGAAGTATTAAGAGTACTTATGACTTATCAAATGCTCCTCAAGCTGAGGCATTTTAGGCCAGCTCCACTAATATTCAGCAGCATGTGATCCATGGGTCCCAAACAGGCAGGGCCTTAAAAGACAATTTGTATTTCTATCCACTCTAAAAAATTTCAGTTTGGTTGACTTCAAAGGGTCTTCTGCAGTTGAACCACAAGTCGAGGAACAAACCCCAAAAATGTCACCAGCTCGTATAGCTGTCGGCGACATGACAATTACTACTACAAAATCAAAGGAGGATGTGAAGCAGAATTTAAGTTGCCTACCCATATGTGACATATGGCTCCACCTTTTGCAGCATCGCCAGGATTGCATCAGTTGCCTTCACAAAGATACCGCTGAGGACTCTTCTTAGTCTCAGATTGTTTAAGATCTTTTTAGTTTTTGGATGCATGTCATTTTTCCTGGGAGGAGGAGAAGGTAGAGTTCAGATTGTTAGGACAACTCTAGCAAACTACCCATAAGAAAGAACCTCCACTAGGCAAGAATCCCACCCTTGAATGCGGATAATGAAGAGCAGCTTTGAGTTCAATGGGGCTACAGGCGGCACTCGTCTCTTAACCCTATGTTTCATTCGGATTAGATCAAGTTCCTACACATAAAAAAGTAAGGTAAATGATTTTGTGTCCCGTTTCATTTATTTTCCACATTCAGAAGTCAACAGAGGACCGCATGAACATCATCAAGAAACCAAAAACAAACCATGCTGTGAAAGCACTGAATGTTCCCGCAAAATTGTAGTTGTAGCACCAGTTAATTCAATAGTAAGCATAGTCAAACAAAAAAAGGAAAGAACAAAAGGAAAGGGACAAAGACCATGGCTGAAACATGAGAGGAAAAAGGGTCCAACTAAGCTGAAGGTGTAACAAAGTCCATATAATACCCAGATACCTCTAGAGCTTAATGGAAGTTCTCAGCAAAGTTCTCATTCCACTGGTTAGGTTACCGGGTAGGCGTTACAAGTGAACAATTAGCCTCTAAAATCATTGCAGCCAACACTATGAAGCCGACTCTTCATAGAGCAAAAGTCGAGTGTTCTCAACAATTGTACCGTCGAAGCAGCCACCATCATACACGAATGTCTCCAAAGCACCTATTAAATCGGTCCCAAACGGATATACACCGAGAGGACAGACTATGATAGCCATCCACACACTAGCCAAGCAAAACCTGAGCAATTGAATCACGCAACCTTCTTCCACGATAATTGAGATATTTAGGAACCCAATCACGAATTCCTGTTTCCAATTCCCAGTAAACCCACAAGTATCCACACAAGCTACACAGGACGTAACGAACCACCACGATGATATCCAAACTAGAGTAGAAAGTTAAAAATGAGACAGTACCTTGTCTCTATAATCTCTGATGAACTGCTCGGGCATTTTGAAGTCGCTCGACTTGGATTGCTTCGACCTCTTCTGGCTCAGCTGGAGCTGGGCTCTCCTCCGGAGGGCCAATTCCTCGGTGCTCTTCCTCTTCTTTAGTATCGCCTCTTGCACGTACGTCAATGGCTGCGCCGCCGCCGCCGCCGCCGCCGCCTCCTCCGCCATCGAATTCCCCCAAATCAAAGAGCCCTGGACTAAGAACGGTACACAAGCGTCGATGAGCCAGTGAAACGGTGACCATCGCAGCGAACAGGTTGAGAAGAAGCTACCTGATCGGCGGATGAGCGCAGAAGGACGACCACAATGCGTGCTTCTAGTTCTGGTGGCGAACTAGGGTTTGGCCGAGAGGTTTAAGGGAAAAAGAATAACGCTGCCGACTATATCTTTTTTCGCTGTAATTTTTAAGTAATAAATAATTCTAACAATCCCCACTCGTGTGTCCGACAAAACAAGGGCATGCAATGCTGCAATGCGGCAATTATCATACGATATTCTTTTTTTGTCTAACATCGTATAATAATGTTAAATGGTAATTGATATGGAAAAATCAACCCGAGCTGTTGAAAAGGATCGCAATACTTTGACTCTATCTGGGCCGTTCAAGAAAAGGAGGATTGAATGAATTTAAATAGGGGTGCGTAAAACGGATAGAAAGAATCGAGAACTGCCTAAACCAGATCGAATCGACCAATTGAATTTGATTCCCGATTTTTAAAAGTAAAACCGGTGTCTAGGTAATATGGTTCCCGTTTTCAAGGGAGAATCGAACCGGACCGACTACATATATATATTTCGATTATGTGTAGTCGACATAGAGAATACAATTTCAATTTTAGAACATGTGTGTAGTTAGTATTGGGAACACAATTTGTCGTTACATTAGCTCGAATTGCACGTTGTAATTATGTGTAGTCGGCATAGAAAACACAATTTTAGTTTCAAAACATATGGTATCAAGTAGTGAGAAAAAAAATGTGAACTATTTTATTGAATCGGATCGAGAATTGATCACCCTAGAGTTAGTTGGATTCGGCTTAACAAGTCCATAAATTTTTTGGGGAACACAATTCTAATTTATTATAAAAGTCATGATGATGAACTAATGGTCTTTGAAAAAGAATAGCACATCAGAATTTATCACTCAATATGGACTTACTTAATGGAAATACATAATTATGTTATTTGAAAGTCTTAAGACTTAATTAGCCGTTGGATTTAACTTTTACAAAATTCCATAAATTTTTCATTCATGTGAATTGTATAGGTAGAGGTTGATTCATTAACGGTAGAGACAAGAAATGACTTGCGACCGTTCGGGGGGAAAATGGCGGCAATTTTGCAAGAAAATGAAAAAGTAATTTGCCGCAATTAGAAAAGAAAAAAGAAGAAGAAGAAGAAGAGGAGAAATCCAGAAAACCACCCCCAAAAAAGAAAATAAGTGATGAATTGAGGAAGAAGCGAACTGGGCCAATTGCCGGTGAGGATCAGGCGACCTGTCTCCGTCGCTCTCGACAAAGTTCACGAAACCCAAATCGAAATCAGCAACAAGAGCACCTCCGATTACCTGCCGTTTCAATTCTGCTTCGAGAACCAGAGAAACGTTCCAGCATCGGGATCCAGCACGAAGGATTCTCGTCGCGTTCGTCGCCCTTCTCCGATTCATTCCGGCGATAAAAGTTCGATTCATGGATGCGCCGAGCTCATGGGACGCCCTTCGCAAGCAGGTTCTAGTTTCTCTTCCTCGTTGTCCTCGTCGGGATCCATTTGCCTAGCTGGTGTTGAATGGGTGAATTTGTTTGTTGACTTGCTGGAGATCCTCTCGGTCGGGCCTCGGGTTTTTGCTTGATTTGGGATTTCGTTTGGCTCGAATTTCGTTTTATTGTCTCCGACGTCTGATCTACGAGAAGTCTAGGATGTACGGTGGAGTCAGTTTTTATGGATATTAGTTGATTAAGGTTGATTGTCCGATCTGGTGAGGATTCCACTTAACGGTTCTGGAAAGTTAGGATCTTTGTTCCTTGAGTATTCGACACTCCGGATCATCTACGTGCGAAGTCGGTAAAGCTGGATTTCGATCACTTTCGTCTCGATATCCTCGATTGTGTTTCACGAGAGACGTCGGGAGTGCAAAGTTGTTTGCTCAGTATTCCTGTTCTGAAGCCAAGGACTATGGAAATGTTGGATGTGTGTGCCAGGCGCCACGGAGATTGTAGGAGTGTTCGGATTCCTAATACAAATGTTTTGCAGCTGTCTGTGAATTGTAATGACAATTATACCACAAGGGCTAACGAGGGGAGGATGACCTTTTGTTACCCAAGTGGAAATGATCTTAATGTTCCCCACTTAGCGAAGCTACTATTTTCCTCGAGCATCCTGACCCATTTATAATTTCCTTAGAATAAGTATAATTGTCAGAATGACTCGATGACAGTTCCTGGATCGTATTTTCCTGTCTCATCGTGATTCCTATTACTGTCCCTGCTGCATGTATCTTTCGCTTCTAATGTCTCTTGACCTTTTGAGTGTAGGCGAGAAAGATCGAAGCTCAGTTGGATGAGCAGATGAATTCGTATAGGAGGATTGTTTCTGCAAAGGCTTCTTCTAAAGCTGATGCGACGGAGACGGATGTTGAAACTGGGATAGATCGACAACTGAAACAGCTTGAACAAGTAAATATACAAATGCAAGCTTGGGTATCATCTGGAGGATCTGAGATGGTTTCTCATACATTGACACGGCATCAAGAAATTCTACAAGATCTTACGCAGGTATTTTTGGCAGTTTGATATTGCTTGGTAGGGATGTTGTTTCAAGATTTAATTTGGCCTAAGCACCGAATGATACTTCAATGTTGGTTAATTTACAGTCAACTTGAGATCTTTGAGTCTTATCTGTGTTTTTGGTCACACGTCAGAATATCAGACTGGAGAAGATAGAATAGGACCGTGCCAGAATTTTTCTTGATTGCTCGTATATTATAAGCTCATCCCAGTAGACTAATCAAATCGGGGACTTGAAGTTATCATTTCCTATAATATTGTACAGATTGGTGTGCATCATAGGATAAGTCGGGAGCAAATTTAAGAACCTAATTGAAAAATGCACGCGTTTTGAAAAATGGTTGAATCTTCTGTAGGAAATTATTGATTTATTGGCAAATCTTTAGTCAGTGCAAACCATCGAAATAGGCAGATGGACTGCCCACTCCTTTCTTGATTCAAATATGCTTCATGAAGGTGACTAGACATAATCATAAATCACACTAACTTCAGTTGGCTACATACTGGATGGCAGATAAAATCATTATCCACCCGTTGTGCCACAAATTCTGGAGCTACCTCAGCATTCGCCACTCTTTTCCATTTGATAAAAAGTAACAATATAGCCTTCGACTATTAAGTGGTGTCAAATTTCACTTTTCATAATGTCAATATGATCAAAATATTCTTCATGTTTCCGCCTTCTTAGGTCTTTCCTTTTCCTTTTCCCTTGCACCCTCACCAAACTTGCCAATTTTAAAGACCCTGCAGATTACCATGAGTTGCTGATGTTTTACCATGTCCTTCTTAATGAGAATGTTTCTTCTGGCGCATCTTGACTGCAGCAGTGGTCACAACTTCATTCTTGTTCTACATAATTTATTTCCATATGCCTACCTGCAAACTTCAATGCGTGCCTCCTGACTTCCAGATTATCCTTCATGCGAGCATTGCCAGTGTAATAAAAAATTTGTACTGCATTTTACTCTTTACTTTTGCTGTTATTCTTGGCTGCAGGGGATAATTTTCTTGCTAGGTACCTAGTACCTGTAACTGAAATATTATTGTTTTGGTCAGATGGCTGTGCAATATGTCATTCTGAACAGAGTTTAGTATTCTAGTGGGATATTCTTAGTTGGGCATCCTTCCTATTTCTATTGGCACTCTAGTGTATTTGGATATTAAGTAGAGATAGAAAAGGTCGCTTGTACTTAGAGATGAGATGCTCAAGTTTATGAAGATTACAAGACATGACCATCTTTTCTTAGAAGGGCATGACTTTGTCATTTTCAAGTCTCTCAGTTTAATTAAAATACCTCCTTTCTTGATCCTGTATCTTCCACTTTAACTGATCAAAAAATAAAATTAGCCTCTTTTACTTTCCCTCTTATACGGATTCTCTCTCTCTCTCTCTCTCTCTCTCTCAATATTGATTGCTCTATGTAAGAAGAACCAGGGTAATTTGTTTTACATTGGAATCTCCTATTTGTTGGGGATGTGGAATGTTATTAATCAAATTTTCCAGTATGGATGAGGGATTTTATCTTGCCATGGCTAACTTTCTTTTCGGGTAAATTATCACGACTCATTTGGTTTTGAGGAAACTTCTCCCTTGAACTTCCAGTTCTATTCCTCACTGAATTGGCCGAATGACCTTAATTTACATCAATGCAGGAGTTCTATCGACTTCGATCCAGCCTAAGAGCTAAACAAGAGCATGCTTCACTCCTTGAGGATTTTAGGGAGTTTGATAGGACAAGGCTGGACTTGGAAGATGGCCATGGTTCTCCAGAGCAAGCCCTCCTTAAGGAGCGTGCATCCATTGGCAGAAGTACAGGACAGGTATGCAATATTGGCTTCTAAAATTATGGTGCAACAATTTGCTTAATGCTGATGAAAATGAAGATAAACTACGATGCACAGTGTGCCGGTAGTGAGGTTATTGTTTGTTTTGGTTGATGAGGTGTCACATGTAGTTTTTTTCATCTTATAGGGTGTTGACATTATGGTATGACCTTACGACAAGAACAGCTTGGCATGGCTTTTATATACATCCTGTATGTGTTATCAACAACTCTTAATTTCGTGGTCATTTCACTGTTTGCTATTTTGTTTTTAGTCATAACCTGTGGTTGTCATGGAGATCTCTTGAAACATTCTACTGGAATTTTCACCATTAGGTATCAGCTTCAATCATGACTCTATATTTTTTGCTTTTGCTATGTTGGGTAGAATCTGATTATGTGCTGTCCCAGTTTCTTTAGTATCAATTTTAAGTTTCATCTGCTCTTTCACCACCTGGGCTTCCTTAATGTCAAATAACGTGATGGTTGTCCACGTGTTCTTTTGTGATTATTGCTTTTTTTTACTGTATCAATGGATGCATGAAGCTATACGTTTGTAAGCCACTGGCTGGACAACCTTAGGTGATGAGTTCGGTGTAGTGTGGGAATGCCAATTTGTACCGAACTGTAAGAATATAGGTTTTAACTTAGGTACTTTGTATGGATGAATTGTTGGCAAAACGAAAAGCCTTGGTAATTTGTTGGACCAGCTTATTGAACATGTTCCTTTGCTCCAGATGGACAATGTCATATCCCAAGCACAAGCAACAATCGGTGCTCTTGTTTTGCAACGTTCCACTTTCGGGGGCATCAATTCAAAACTTAGCAATGTCAGCAGCCGCCTCCCATCGGTAAGTGATCATTTCAATTATAAAATTTTATGGAACACATCCAAATGTGCTAAAAGTCTAAATTGTAAGATAAATGCGTGATTTACAATTAAACACTCTAATACTTTCTCTTACACATAAGCTGGACTTTGACCAAAGATTAAAGGATGAAAACATATAATGAGGAGGCAGATAAGAGATTTGGAATGATCTGAGCTCAGGACCATCCTGTTTTGATACTGTGAGATTTTATGGGATCACAACCGACTGTTTTAAAGGTTTAAGCTGCTAGATGAAGGCATAGTTTAATATTTAAATATGCTAACATCAATATATGTATCAGGAAAAACACCCTTGGGGACTTGAAAGAATGGTTGCATATGAAGCCACAAAACGTTATAGGGATGTCATAATAGTGCCTTTGAATAAGTTTTTTCTTAGTTTAACCAAAAGAATACCTGAAGGATATTGATATTAAGAGGGTAAACATGATGGGAAGCAAAATCTATGTAAGTAATAGATCAAGTATGAAGGACGGATGGTTCTATATTTTCTTAGCTCATATGTAATATTTCTACATGTGTTGTATGAACCGATGTACTTTGTCTCTGGTATGTTGCTGCAGGTTAATCAAATTCTCTCGGCAATAAAGAGGAAAAAGTCTATGGATACCATTATACTCTCTCTTGTTGCTTCTATTTGCACATTTCTCATTTTTATATATTGGCTGAGGAAGTAACAATGTCATTTTTAGCGTTACTAGTGGGTTGTCAGTATGGGTCAATTTCTCGATGTTTTGTAATTAGTTGTTTTTTAGAATGCCTCAACTGTCTTTTTGTACCTTTTCTTTATCCTCCAAATGGATTCTGTATCTGCATTTTACTGTTTATAGAGACAATACCCGATGCACTTCAAGGCTTGTGGGTCCACCATTATCTTTGTAGAGCTTTCGAACTTATTCCCCATTACCCATTGCTTGAAGTGAATAATGTGATAATGTCATAATGGTGTTGAGGTAATGTCATAATGGTGTTGAGGCAATCCCAACATTGACCAACAACTGGTAAAACCTACAGCGCATTCTGTTTAGTCATTTACTTGCCTTTGCCTGGGGAATCTGTTTTCGTTGCAAGGCTACAGGACATATTAAATTCAATGTTTGTTATGATGGATATTCATGATGATACGCTTTATGAGCAGTGTGGCATATCGTTTGTATATCTTCACTCTATCGAGTTGGAGCTATGCTTTTCTCAAATGTTTTGAGTTTGACCTGGATTTTGATTTGGTATTTTGAGGATGAATTGGGGGTAGGGATGATGTTGTCACTGCCGTAATTTTTTTCCAGCTATGAGGATTTTGTTGACATTTATAACTTTTTAATTGTTCTCCACTTGGTAAATCAATCGAAAATGCGCATTCGAACTTACTCTCATTGATGTCACCCTCGAGCTTGTTCAGATTATTTCACTTGTATGACAAAAAAAAAATAGATTATTTCACTTGAATACCTGTGATGTCCATGTGGAAAGAAAAGCTTCCCTTTAATATCTTGCCACTAAAATGAGTGAAGTAGAATTGTTCTCCAAGTCGGCCGTCAAGTGAGGCTGAAACCTGAAAGCGAATAAGCTAAGAAGATACCATTACAAGTACATCTGTATTTCAACCGAGCCAGAAAGCGACGGACTCTTAGGACCACCTCTCCAAGACATAAAGCTGGCCAAGGTCCACTCAACTTGCAAGGAAGAGGCAAGGAGGGGGGATGCGGCGACACCGTGATGCGCGCACGCACCCTTTAGAGAAAAGAGTTCCATGTACATTAGGTTGGTGCCTGATGTTCAAATCTGAAAGGGACAATCCTTCTTGCTTGGGGACATGTACTTCCACTGATTCCCTCCTACACAATACGTTGCAAAAATGATACGGTCAATATGATTGGCTAGGGAGTTCAACAATTAGAGGACGTTGTCAAAGGCCGGCATAATTCGGACGTCTGAATCTTGAGACGTTCTGTTACACTTCTGCTGTACATCTGTTCTAAATAATCCGGGGAAACAAATCAAGAGAGAGAGAATGACATGCTCTGAGGGTCATCATAGAACTGCAATTTCAATAGTATAAACAATAATTGTGGTTTCTAGTTGTGGAAAGTATGACATCTCAGTCTCTGCACCTTTGCAGAACCTTTAAAAGCCCGAGGGTAGGTGTTAAAGAGATGGGGTTCCATTTCTTTCAGGTGCTAAGGAGAAGAGAAGTTGTCACTGCTTTGGTTGGATAAGGTTTTTTTGGTAAGGATGGTTGGATAAGGTTGAAGTTCCTGTAACTTTAAAACTATAAGACAAACTTTAAATATACAAAATGAACGGACAGAGAAATCTAGAGAGATACCTTGTTCCAATTTGATTAGACAAGGCAGGCTTAACATCGCCTAACAAATCATGTTTAACATATGTACAGGAGAAGATCAAACGGTTCAAAAGCAAGTGCTTTTACAACCAGTTAAGACTGTTATGCATGCCCATCATTCACTCTTCCTGATTGATCAAACAATTTGTCTCATCTCTGGTTTTATCTCGGGCTTAATTTCAGGAAAATGAGCATGATTGATGAGGATTAACATGCGTAGGACGGCAATCCGGGAGCATGTTAAGGGCCATTTCCATCTACTCCTCCATCCACCTGTCTGCCACTTGTTTGTGAGCTAAACTTTTGCCACTGCGAGACGACAAACGAATCTTCTGTTTCCATGTGGATTGAATTGGACTTTTCATTTGTGCACATGAAGTTTTTTATTGGGGACCACCCCCCCAAGTTGACTGGTAGTGTGGGCAATAGAGACAAAAGTTTTGAAGAGAGCGATTTGTACTTCCAGTCTTCCTTTCAAGCAGGATTCAAGGCCTGAAGGCCAATGGAAAACTAGTTTACTTCGAGAAGGATGCCCCAAGTTGAAGTGATGATGATAGGTTCTTAGGAGTCATATTTAGGTGTTTGTCAAAATCAGGTCATGTTGGTCTGAAAAAATCACATAAAGTAGGCACAGCTTTACACTTATTCACTCTTGACAGATACCTATCTCTCTACCGTTGCTTCTAGGTCATAACTTGCGAAATTACTGGACAGCGTATAATACTAAGGGAGACACCCAGTAATTGCAAGACAAACTGCAACTACAAGCACACGGTCCTTTACAATTTTGATAGTGGCTCCATGGAATTCAATGGAGATGATGCTAAAATTTTAAGGTGATCTTAGGTGTCTTTGTTCCTATTTACTAGATGCAAACTGCCCGTCGTGAGAGGGGAAGAAATCATATTCAAACCGCCATGTAATTAGAAGTCAAGTTAGATGTATGAGAGTCGAACAGAGTAACCTTAGTCTACATGCTATGGCAACTGTCTCATTGGACTTTGGACTCTGCTTATTGCATCCTAGTCACTCTGCTGTTTCCAATGTTCACTGAGTAATAAGATCTACATGGACATGATCTATCTGTATATAATTGATATTTCTATCATTAAATCATCGGTAAAGACGCTCGCTGCAATTTGATGGATGATATTGATATGGTTTATCTGAAGAACCCTTGGAACACTAGCCAGTTACCATGGAGAAGCACTTTGATGCCCAACGTCTTCTAGGTAAATTCTGACATTCCCACTCCATCTACCTGTATTTGTCTTCTTGCAAAGCTCTGGCCTACGGACTTAAAATCCAACACAGACACAAGTGACAGCTTTCTGTCACTATCTCATTACACGCAGAGAGGACACATACCGAAAAAGAGTTACCTGTACAACCCGTGTTTCCAGCTCTCAATTTGCTATCCAATGTCTGTGAATTGATTCCCAAGGAGACTACTAAGATGGAAAAAGAAAGGCAGAGGTTTGTATTTAACCATTAATTCTGCTAGCTCACAGAGGATTAGATATTGACTAAAGCAGATTCCTAGGCATAGAAAACGATATATATATGTAGCCTCTAACTTTCTCAGTGTGGCAGCTTGCCTAACAATGTGCACTGATCATTACAAATATATGTCACTTCTATGTGCAAAACATGTCAACGAACTTTCCATGGCAATTTCTGGTGCCACAGTTTGGAGAGAGGAAGGATGTTGAGAAATTTCCATATTTTTTCCTGCTTTAGTTGAACTTGAAATAGAAGTTTCCCATGAACTGATGAAATGGCAATTTAACAAAAGATTAAGGTTAAAGGAACTTAGTTTAGCTAAGGCTGGTTAGTACGAGAACCCCTTCGGGTGATTTCTCGGATGGCATCTCGCAAGCAGCTGATGCTAGCTTTTACTTTCAATATGCTTTAACCTTTTCAAAAATCATCCGGTGCAATAACAAGGAGATCATTGTTATGCTCTCGGGGTCTATAATCTGCAATTGTAAAGCAACAATCATCAAAAAACCTAATCAGAAGCTTAACCAGCAGAACTTTTAGAATTAATTAGTTGATCCAAGAGATTGGCTATCTGCACAAACTGTGCTGACTGCCGAGACTTCAAAATGATGTCACTATCTTGGTCCACAACTCATATATGGTGATTATTTTATGAACAGCAGCACCTATTTTAAACTATATTTGCGTAGGCACCCACTAACTTCTAGTGTGCACTGAAATACTATAGTGCGAAGTATGTACAAGCGATTGCTCCTACAATGAATGAACTCTTACGCAAGATAGGGACATGACCTTTTCTGTGAAGATATTGCATATCCTTCATTTGGGTGCCAAACTTTACAAAGCCACATCTTTTTTAAGATGAGTCCATTCCAAGACTCGCATAACTCCAAAAGCCAAAAAGGCGGATTTATTCGGTCTTGGTTTTAATTTTTGATGGCGCAGCCACGGACATTCACAAAGGAGGACCGCAAAACACAAACACAAGAATGGCAAGAAGACAGTTTGAGGCAGAGAGAAGAATAAATGTACACGTTTTTGGTGCATACAACGATATGTGCCCCATATCGCTCATAAGTTTCAATCAAGAGTTTGTAACATCTCTCTCTCTCTCTCTCTCTCTCTCTCTCTCTCTCTCTCTTCCAAAAATGTCCTAGTCCTCGTATCCTAGTCCTTCTATATTAAGCCTTGTAACTGCAAAACAGGAGCAGTTCCTTCCATACATAGCTCAGAGCTTTTATCACTGGCCCATCAAAAAGCTTTTGAATTTGAATATATTTCTCTGCTACAAAAAGGTTATCTCCATGCCACATAACTAGTAAATTGCTTTTGCTAATTTCCTTCACACGTACCCTCCAAAGTGAGAGCAGGTCATTCAGAAAACCCAGCATCAGCCTATATCATCTGAAGTTCCATGGAGGGGATGCAACAACTAGAGAAAGATTATCAGAGAGACAGAGAAAGCAAGAATTCCGCTCTTATCCTGGATCTAAGCCTCTCTAGGGAAGATTCCAGTCACGGGTCAAATCCGGAACTGGATCTCATCCGAGGTTTCGACTCTGATTCACCTCGCAACTCTGAAGACACCCTTCAAGGTAGTGAAAACGAGCCAAGAGTGTTTTCATGCAACTATTGTCAGAGGAAATTTTACAGCTCTCAAGCACTCGGAGGACACCAGAATGCGCACAAGCGAGAGCGGACGCTAGCAAAGCGTCACCGAATCGGTGGCTTTGGTTATTCCAGCATGGCCTCCCTGCCTCTGCATGGCTCTTATAACAGATCTCTTGGCATTCAAGTGCATTCTATGATCCACAAGCCGTCTCACACTTACGGGCAAGACAGGTGGACTAGGCAATCACTGAATCAGCAGCCTGCAGTTGGAAAACTTGAGGTGCAGGATTCTTTTCATGTGGGAAAAACCACCACAGGATCATCATCAAATTCCGGGATCGGCAGATTCGACGGAGTCAGGAAGATTCCTTCTGCTGCTGAAGGGATGGGAGGATTCTGGTGGGGCAGTGTGAACCATTTGGATGCCAAACAAGATGAAGTGCAGACCATTGACTTGTCCCTGAAACTATGAGCTGCTTTTTCTCTTCCTTTTTTCCCCTTTGTTTGCCCTCTCCAAGCAAAAGTACTGGCATTATCTTACTTCTTCAGGCAAAGTTGGTTTATTTTGTTTTAGTTTTATCATTCTGTACATTCTTTTCTGAGTATAGACATAAATCACTGTGGGATAGACTAATTTCTAGTACGCTTCTACTGTCTCCTATAGGCTGGAAATCTGAATTTCTCGATTCAGAATTAAGTTTTCTTAACAGTAGCCGATCAAGTGATAAGCACAAGAAGAACAACTCAATTTTTAACAGCTACAGTACCGCTCACAATATTAAGAGATTTTCATGGATGATCGCTAGCTGTAAAAACTGGTTTAGACAACCAGTGCAAAGGGCATTTGTAAACATTGCATTCACCTGTTAAGATTTGAATTTCGCCGCTATTAAATTAGTGGAGGACACTAGTTGGAGTTTAAAAGGAGAGTGAGGGACAAAGAATAGAACGAGTCTTCCAGAACATTACATGCAACAAAAGTTTTTTAATTAAGAACAGAAAGCTTTTTTTCACATACATTGTTCGTTTCGGTCGGACCTGTTGGTCCACACTGGCAGGGGTGTAATCTGAAAGCATGTTCTTGTCATCTCTTGTTGTCATAAAACACTAAATCCGCAATGCTTTTCAAGAAAGAACATATTATAGTTGGATGGTTGTGATTTGTCTGAATAGCATTACAGATACCCACTTACAGTTGATTATAGACCATTTTGGTTTGGTATGGCCATGTGAGATGAATGGCCCACAAAAGCTCTGATATCACATCATTTCCCATACACAAACTTTGGGTAAAATCTGCATATTCATTTGATTTCTCACCTAATAAGATTTCTTGACTGTGGCCATCAAAGCAGGAGGCCCACATCAAACTCTGCTGGGCACTAGTTATATCTTTTCATTAGTCATAATGCACCTCGGATTTTCCACAATCAAGAGTTAATGTGACAGGAACAGTCCCATCGTTATGACAGTTAATTGCCCCAATAATCCGACAATAGTGAGGACCATGATTGAGTTAGATGCAAGTCACAATGGAAAGTTACAAGTCACGAATGCTCACCAAAGTTGGCATTTCAGGTGGAAAGTCCCTTTTTTCGTGTCAAAAATAGGAAGCGAATTATTTTGTAGTTAAAGCAAGAAGCACCAAAAAAGTGCTACAAGTAGGAAGATGTCTGTGTTCAAAACGGAGTCGTCATTGGCTGAGATTAGGTGGAAAGCTTTAGGGCCGAAAATGGTCCTCACTTTTGTAATATCATCCTAATACGTGTATTGGATTGTCAGTTTCTACAAGTTGGGCATTACTTCTTAAATTACTTGAGGGAGACTAATAATTACACATCGTCTTTTTATATCCATGAATCAGATTGCTTGACCATGCCATTATAAATTATGTTTTAACACAAATGTATCAAACTGAAGGATCTTAAATTATTGGAGACCGGATTGCACACACGGCTTTCCCTCCCACATCTCCTTGTTTCTACTTTCAATTATCAACATTTCAGAGCATGCGCGGAGAATCAAACTCATAAATGGATCAAACTGATCATTTAGCAGGACTGGAAGCACATATTCATCCATGCTTACTTCAATTGATAGTAAATTCCATTTAAAGAAACATATGGCAAGTTTTAATAGCAGCCTTTATTGTATGAGAGGAGGTGGCGTGTTTAGTGCAACCGCGAAGCACCAGGAAGCAACTAAAGTTTGCAAGGGTAACAAGTGATTAGACTTATATCACATTCAAAATGAGTAAGATTCTTCAGAACCTTGTAGATATGCATATTGCACAATGCACCATTTGGGAACTAGTTACTCGATATCAAGCACAAATAGAATTACAAGGAATCGGGATCGATTCACAGAGGAGGCCACTTGACTTGTTCCTTTGTTCACATTAACCTCTGCTCACCATCATTCTTCCATAAATCACCAGCCTTTCTTCATATACCATATATCATGACCAAAAAAATATGAGTTTACCTTCAATGAATTCCCGACTTACACACAGAAAACAAGACTACTCAGATCACAAAATAATAGCATTCTACCAATTCAACCTAAAGGCTATTCAAATATTCTCATTAAATAAGTAAGAAGGACAGATCATGGACGAAAATTCCGAAACTTAGCCCATGGCACACGATCAACTCTTGATACTGTAAGTATAGGCTGCCAGACTAAACAACCGCTCAGATCAATAAGAAAACTATCTCTGTAGGCATGTCAGTTCCCTGTCTGTACCTTTGTTAAGCAACTTTTGGGCATGGATTTCTGTTAAGCCGGAGCATAATTTGCACATCTGTTTCCAGAAAAAAGAAATCGGTCTTGGCAAAAACCTCATTCAAACTTAGCGTCACGGAAGTCTCATCCATTTTGGGTCTTAATTGGTCTGATCCTTTTAAGAAGAAACAGGAACTGAAGCTGAACCACCTCTCTCTTCTTTACCATCATTGATTTTAACTACAGGTGTTCCAGGTTCTGGCTCTGCGGTGCTGGCCTTGGCCGATGATTGAATTTCTTTCTTCATTGCATGCTCCTGCTTTGCAGGAGAGCTGCCACCTGATTGTTTCTTTGCTTCAACAACTATATCTTTCACAGCCTCTTCCAGCTTGTCGAGTCTCACTTTTACCTCAGAAAGCTCCTTTTCTGAATCCACTTTTTTTTCTTCTGGAGTGTCCACTTCCATCTCTTTCGATTTCTTTTCTTCTTCCAGCTTCTTCTGCTCCAGTTCCTGAGATAGTGACAAAAACAACAAAATGATATACCATAGGTATAGCAAATATCAGGTTGCTGGAGATTCAAATTGAGCATATGAAAGAACAGATTCAACCCTTTAATGAGCCATCATCACACATGCAACACTCCAATGAGACACAAACCATCCTCCTTTTTTCTTTCACAAGTCAAAAGAAAGAAGCAGACTGAAAGTCTCCATGCACGTAATAAATTATTGACTGACAAGAACTGCGATGTCAAGTATCAGTGTTCAATGGCTAAGTATGTAAAAGAGTGTGGCTTACAGCTTCCATTCTTCTTATTTCATATCGAGCATACTGGGCCACCAAGTAAACAGCTGTCACACAAACCATTTGCTTTAAGACAGGAGCACCAAACCAACAGGCAACATTGTAAATCTGAAATTCGATAGTTGGTAGACTTCGAAATACCCAGTGAAGGCATGCAGGCAAAGAAAAGCTGTACCAGATGGAAATCAATCCTGACCATGCAAAAAAGAAATGCATAAAAAGAAAGTTCAACATTAAGTGAGAAATAAATAATAAAACTGGAAGAATTTGAAGTATTTCAAATTGCAGACCAAGTACAATTAAGCATTATGATCATTCCTATAATATGCATTCCCAGTTTCATCTCACATACGATTCAAATTACACGGTGGCTTCAATAATTATGACAAGAACACAACCCGGGTTTAATATATCAAGAAAGAGCATCATAGTGTCTAGTGGAGCAATATAAACGAGAAATGCACATTCCATAATCACGAAAAGGAACATCTAGACCTAACCTACCCGAACTTCTTTTTCTTCGGGGGACCAGTGAACAAGATCTTGGCAGCAGTCATGAAATCCAGCTTGTCCAGCTGCCTGTAGGCCTCGTTGTAAGTGCTGATGCTCGATTCAGCATTTCCGCCATTGCTAGAATTGGCGATGGAGGTGCTGGATTTACTGCCATTTTTGCAGCCGGAGCCGGAACACGATCTCACCCCTCCAAATCCGTATCTCCTGGCGAGATGAACCCAAGCTTTTTGGGCACAAAACATCACCACTAGCTATCCCCTCTCGCTTTGAACTACATTCTGCAAGAATCCAAAGGTACTCTAATTTCACTTTCTTCAAATTAAGGCACACCCAAGACATACCATTTGGTAAGGATTGAATGAAATAGCCCAGCAAAGCAAAAGAGGCGGCGAATTTTGCTTTCAGCACACTGCACCGGAGGCCATTTCGCAACTATGTCTGCTGCAACTTCAAAGGCTATAAAATCCGCTAATGCTCCCAATCAACAGCAAAGACCATCAAAACAAATCCACGCCAAATCAGTCCCCGGTCCATCTCAAAAGTGGGAAACGCTCGGAGGTTTACCAAACATGAACAACAACCATTGTTCCGCAGGTTTATCAAACATGAACAACTACCATTTCACTTCCGAGTCACCCAAAAACCACGCGCGAACAATGACCGAGGTTGAAACCTACCAGGTCGCCGCGGAGCAAGGTCGACGGCGAGGTCGACGGCGATCGAGGGAAGCGAGTTCGAGGTGTCGCGCTGGGTGGTGGCGGCGGTGGTCGGTGGCGGAGTCCCCCGCTTGAGCGGCGGTTGGGGGGGGGGGGGGTTGAGGTATGCTGGAAGTTGGGCTTGTGATGGGCCGGAGATTGTTGGGCCGGATTCACAAATGAAAGCCTTTCCTACTTGCTAGGATTGTTTGAATAGAGGAAATCAGTTTGATCTCGATTTGATTTCAGGATCTAATTTCTTTTTTTTTCAGGATCTAACTTGCATGTGTAAAAATGTTTTTTTTATTAGGAATGGCCATCGGACCGTGTCTGCCCGGGCCCTACGCAGGCTCGTGCCCGGCACGATCCCTTCGCTCCCGGGTCAATGCTCGAGTAGGCTTGGCCTAACCTAGGCTCGAAACATTTTCTCGGGTCAAATTGGCTTACGTATAGATAGCTAGAAAAGTTCGGTTTGAGCATGTTTAGTGTTCATGCTCAAGCCCGACTTTTCTTGAAGTAATATTTTTGAAAATACTATTTATTGATTACGAATTTCAAGACTCAAACACGCAATTTTCAAACGATTAATTTAAAATTACATAAGAAGTTATTGCGTTAAAGAGATGAAAACTTTGAACCGAATGAGGTCACTTTGGATCTCAATATCCATAGCATGTCATGTTTGAACTAATTTTTCTTAGAATTTTATCCACAAAACCGGATAATTTTTTCAAACTTTTGAAGTTTAATTATTAATTTCAACATGTCTAGAATTTTATTAAGATTTTCAATGAAGAGATGATTTAATTACTTAATTGTTGCACATGATATTTTAAACGTACTACTAATTTCTAAAAATGTACGCCCCTTCATACTTTCGGAACCATTTACACATCCTATTTTCAGTTATTCCACGCATTTAACCGTATGGATAGACTTTATTTTAAAAATTATGGATACTAATTAGCACCATCGAGATTTCGATGGGGCACGCTATATATTGATTCAGGATCTATTTCCACTCGTACATCTCTAGGTTAGATCGATCGTCAAAATCAATCGCACAAGTATAATCAAAATAACACATTGGATCGTTATATATTGATTGACTGATTACCGGATCGATCGATGCATTTTAAAAAAGCTCAAGTGAAAAAGTCGAGGCAAACCCTATATTTAACGTCTTGAAAAATCATTAAATACGTCTAACAAGAATTTCCAAATCTAAAATAAAAATCAAGCAACCGGTAAGAATAGAATAGAATTTATTTAATTTTTTTTGTCTGGTCAAGAAATAATATTGGCTGTTTATATATTACGAAAATAAAAATATTTTCCACGATGACTTTATAGAAAACTGAATTTTCAGAGCATCGTAATTTCGATCAAAGCCTCACTTTCACGCGAGATGAGCGTCGTCGCAACCACGCTACGCTCAAAAAGCGCCTTATAAATAAGTTCGCCCCTCCGTGCCCGAACTTGAAATATTTTTCCCTCTCCCGAGAAAGCTTCGCCGCGAAGCCGCGACGGTGCCCGCCCTCCGCCGCCGCCGCCGCCGCCGCAGCAATGGCCGGTTTCGGAGCAGCTCCTGCCGGGAACCATAACCCTAACAAGTCTTTCGAGGTACTTGTCCTTCGTTGTCGTTACGATGTCTTTGGTTTCTTTCGCTGCATTGTCCGGAGTTAGAGATGGGCGTTAGACCTGAACGACGATGATCGATCGGTGTCGAGCTGGAGAACTAGCGTGTTATTCGTGCGTGCTTGCCGTGTTTTTTTTCCGCGACTCCTTTGGATGCTTGAATAAGTTCAGTCTAGCTCGGATTGCTCGCGGTGTTTTTTGGATTTCTATTAGCGAGCTGCGATTCGTAGGTGTACGTTTGGTGAATTCTGCGTTATACGTGTGGGTAATCAGGCGGGGGAAGTAATTGAGTGCCTGGTTTTGGTGATTCGATTGTTGTTTTGTGGATTTTCAATTAGTTCTGATGGGACGGTTGGTTGGAGAGGTAGTTTGATGCTTTCGGCTAAGCTCTTTCGAACGTGACAATGTCAGGTTATTCAACCTCCCAGTGATTCCGTTTCAAGCCTCAGTTTCAGCCCAAGGGCCAACCACTTGGTTGCTACTTCGTGGGATAATCAGGTTCGCACAGCTCAGTTTGTACTTGCTGAAACCTTACAGGCGAAAATCAATTGCCGCATTCCAGCTTTTTGTTGACGCCCATTTGTTTTTTTCCTGTTGATGTCTCAAAAATCTTTGTAGGTACGGTGCTGGGAACTTACGAGGAACGGGGCTTCTGTAACTAGCATGCCCAAGGCGTCGATGTCACATGACCAACCGGTGATTGTCTAACTTTGGTTTCCTATTAAAAGGATTTGTCTGAGTTTTGGTTTTCCATGAGCTAATATTTATTCATATATGCTCTCTGGGAAATATCTCCTTTCCTTTTAAAAGGTACTTTGTTCAGCTTGGAAGGATGATGGAACGACCGTATTTTCTGGAGGCTGTGATAAACAAGCAAAAATGTGGTCTTTAATGTCTGGAGGTCAGCCAGTGACAGTTGCCATGCATGATGCACCCATTAAGGAGATTGCTTGGATCCCTGAGATGAATGTCTTAGTTACGGGAAGCTGGGACAAGACCTTGAAGTACGAGTTATTTTGCTTTTCATCTGTGCGCATGGCATAGGAGTATTATATCACAATCTGTTGCACTTTAACTGTCAATTTAATTGACGTACGTTAGGTGGTACAAGTATCAGCAGTGGTGCAGCAATCAAATTTTTCTCATAATTCCTATGTTTGCAATTCTAGCATAGAATTGTAGTGCATGGATGGAGCAGCACTATCTCATGACTGAGCCGATGCTGCATTATATAGTTGCTTTGATCTTTTTATTTTCTGCTGCTATAGTGGGAATATTATGTTGAGACTCGCATTGGTCATGCTCTTCTGTCTTTGTTGTATCAATTCTGGGGGTTAATGACCTTACATTATTTGCATGAAGATGTGTGCATATAATTATTCAAACAATGTACCATGAGGATAGGACTGGCAATGTTTCTTCCCTGTTGATCCATGATGTCTGCAGCCTGATGTTATTTTTTGGAGAAATTTCTTGATGCAAATTGTTTCAATACTGATGAAAAATTTCTTTATATCGTTATGACATAATTAAGGTACTGGGACACAAGGCAGTCAAATCCAGTACATACTCAACAGCTCCCAGAACGCTGCTATGCACTTACGGTGAGACATCCCCTGATGGTTGTTGGCACTGCAGATAGGAATCTCATTGTCTTTAATCTGCAGAATCCTCAGGTAAAACCTTCTCGATTCTTCATCTAATTGAATATTCTCATTTCTTTCAACATGTTTGTTCCCATGGAATATTACTTGGAATTGCAATTGTTATCCTCCATAAATGGCCGCTTATATGTGTTTTAAGCTACAGTTCAGGACAATATTGGTCCCCTTTTTATGGGATACGATTTTGATGTGCATGAGAAGGACATTGGATGCTTGTTTGCATCATTTTCTGCTAATTGTGTGCCCGGAAATTATGGAACCTTGGCAACCACTTTACCTGTCGACTAAAACGGAAGAGCAATAGGATACTTTGCACATCCATTGTACTTGTACGCTGATAAAGGTCTTGGAGATGGTTCTTGCTTACGTTGACCTTAGACTCAAGATAATGGATATTAGGCACAGTTTTCCTCCACTAGCTAGACCTATTTCCCAAGGAGACTAAACCAACTAATTAATTTAATCTGTTCATAGGGCTCTCGATTGAAGTACATATACATCACTTAGCACATGACAATGCAATTTTACTCCGCACATAAGATGGCAGTTAGCTTTTTCTACCCTGGATTATTTTTCATGATAATGGCCTATTTGCCTGTTGTTGCACACAACTTTTCTCTATTTTCTTTAATGGTCTGAATTTGCTAATGACAGTTATAAAACAAATTTTTTTCCTTGAAGAAGAGATAGAAAGGAAGTCATCTTTGATATTTACTCACAGTTAATAATTTTACCTCAATGTTCCAATACTACTGGAATGAGTTTCAAGTTATCAAAGTTTTACTGTTGGAAATGATAACAGGCTGAGTTCAAGAGAATTACTTCACCCCTAAAGTACCAGACAAGATGTGTTGCAGCTTTCCCTGACCAGCAAGGTTTCCTGGTAAGTATTTAGTTGCAGCTAGATTATCATGTATATGATGTGCATCATTTTCTGCTATTCATTTTCTCAATAAAATATGACTTATAGTGATGAGAATACGTACTTAGAGAGAATACGCACAGCACGGTTGAATATGTTGACATGATGAGAACGAAAAGATGGTCAATTGCTTCTAAACCTTATATTGTGATAAAATTCAGTTTAAACCTTGCTTGTCATTCGTTTTCGATGATTAAGTATATTGGTCTTTGACACTCATGACATTTTTATATTCTTTATCTTGTACTATATTCTTATTGCGGTCCTTTAACTTTTTGCTCTAATGGTAATGGTAAAATTCTGTTAACTCTAGGTCGGATCCATCGAGGGGAGGGTTGGTGTTCATCACCTGGATGATTCCCAGATCAGTAAAAACTTCACATTTAAGTGTCATAGAGATAACAACGACATTTATTCGGTCAACTCCTTGAACTTCCATCCAGTAAGTCAATCTTCGGTAATCCATATTGGCAATCTCATCCAGATAGTTATTATTCATCTAGTCTTACTTTCTTACTTCAGGTGTATCATACCTTTGCCACTGCTGGATCTGATGGTGCTTTTAACTTTTGGGACAAGGATAGCAAACAAAGGCTTAAGGTCTCTCTCTCTCTCTCTCTCTCTCTGTGGTTGAGTTTGACGGATATTGCTGTATTTCGTTTTTTTTTTCCTGAATACATCATAAGGACCATCGGCTGGTTAAATGATGGTAAGGACCCAGGTTGACATGGTTTAGGATATCTTAGTATAAGGTTTTCAGTGCCTTCATAAACTGAGAGTACTTTTTGGGTGGTCTTAGGGCTCTCAACCTGTCTCTCGTGCTATCACTCTGACTACCCATAATGTATTGAGTAGATCATCTTCATTTCCTTTCCTTTTAGGCCTTAGGGAGACTTTGCTTATGTTAGACATGACCATGTTTGTAGAGTCTAAATGAAATATATTTGAGTCATCTTAATTCAGCTAAGTACTCATTTTATCATTTGCAAACCTCTGGTGTTCATGATTTCCCTCTGAAGCTGTCACTTCAAGGGTGAAGGTATTCAATTAAGTAATTTTCGAAAGCGTACAGAAAGTACTTTTTTTTTGTCAGAATAGAAAAAGTACTTGATGACGCTTTCGTTTGGATTAGACTGGTAATTGTTTCAGAACTACTTTGGTGCAATTCTCAGGCAATGTCAAGATGCAGCCAACCAATACCTTGTAGCGCCTTCAATAATGACGGCACAATCTATGCATATTCGGTGAGTCTCTTTTCACCTTGTAGATAGATTCCTAGTCCATCCTGTTTCTGTAATCAATTTTATCTTCAGAAGAGAGATGTATGGTGAAGGGGGCAATCATACCACTTCCTCGTGTGAACATATCAAGAGATGTTCTTATGTGCATGTGTAAATACATCCAATGTTTGACTGTGCTGAAAGAGATGTCATTGTTATATACTTGGTATTTGCCAACTCCGTCTCACGACATATCAATATAGACTAAAACTAGGGTAGATTCACTTCACTATTTTAGTGTAGATTCACTTCACTTCACTTCACTTCATACTTGACTCGTTTAGCCACCACCCCCTCTTTCAGTTTCTTGTTGCATACCCACTTTGCTTTTAGAATGGGTTCAAGATCATGGTGTTTCTGGTTATTCTCTTGGTTGCCTATGATTGGACTTTCTCAATTGCCAAATCTTCTAATATAAATTGAGACGAATATGGAGGAAGCAAGCCTTTGTGATAATATTGCTTTATCCTAAAAAGGTCTGTGGAATATTGAATAATTTGATCATAAAGACATTTCTGTGCTTGTACAGGTTGTTCAGTTAGAGTTTGCTAGAAAACATTAAACTTGCTCTCTAGTTGTATGGCATCTACCTATGTGGCTCCTTCAGCCTTCTGCTCATACTAGCCCCTTCTCTCTCTCTCTCTCTCTCTCTCTCTCTCTCTCAAGTCATATGTATACTGTTTGATTTAGAATTTGTACAGTGACCCCAACTACATATTTTGAATATGTCATGATGTCATCTGCACGCATGGCCAGGCAGTGCTCTTCTTTTGGTTTTTCTTATGTATGCAAGAGGACTATGATTGTATCAAGGACAATTACGGATCTGACTAGCACTGAAATTTGTGGTTCAACTTGCCTCTAGGTCTGTTACGACTGGAGCAAGGGGGCGGAAAATCACAATCCTGCTACAGCAAAGACCTATATCTTCTTGCACTCACCACAGGTATTTTTATCTTCCTTTCCATTGACTGCTCTTTTAGCTGTACTTAGAAGTGCCTGAATGGGTGGTTTACTTATAAGTAGCTACATGCATCTTGATTGGATTGCAGGAATCAGAGGTCAAAGCAAAGCCTCGGGTTGGAACAACTAACCGGAAGTGAAGTTGCTGATTAGTTTAAAATAGGAAGTTTGAGGAAATTGTGGCAGTGAAGAAAATGGTGCTATTCATTTATCAGAAATTGTTGGATAGGAATGGTCCTTTCTTCTCATTGTCGTTTTTTCAGTCATAGTAATCCATTGTTGATATGTTTTTTTGTCATTTTCATGTACTAGTAACTTCTGCTGTCTCTGATAGGCCAAGTTCTATTCCCTGTATGGGGTGGCGCTTATTTCAGTGTTGTTTTTGTCAGGTCATGTCTATCACCTTTATGTTTAAAGGATGAATACATTTCGTACTTCTCAGGAACACAAACAAAATGTTTGAAAGTATCATCAGAATAATAGATGTCTAGAGCATGACTTGCTCACCATTGCATGAATTGCGTTTGTCCCTTAACATACGGAGTACCAATACTTATCCCCAAACTTCCTTTTTCAGCTAGCGCCCAATCATAACATGCCCTTGATTACTGCTTTTACTGTGACCATAGTTAATAATATTTGCTAATGTACAATATCCCATGAATCATCATCAAGTAGTCAAGCTTGAGAAATTGTCGGTTGAGCTTGAAAGGTACATGAAAGGTAGATGCTGTAAAAAATGCATTCAGTCTTGAGCGCACCTGTTTTATGTTGGCTGTAGTTTCCCCGCACCATTTTGAGATACTGTTCTATTGATAGGTCCCTGTAGGCAGGGATTTTGAGTTTCAATTGGTTAAAGCAGCATGCCAAGGGTACTAATTTTCAATCTATTTTACTGAGATTGGCTTGGAATATTAGCATCTATTACATTTGAGGTCCAGGAATGAGGTTCTCCACAATCAAAGCTTTGCCTAATGTGTGATTATGCTTGCTGTAAAACACAGCATTGGAGGTACGGCCATTATTGTGGATTTTCTTGCATTGCTCAAGATGGTATATTGCTTTCAGATGTTCTTAATCCAGTACGATGGTTTTCTCGCTGTGCTAATCGTGTATTGGGCTTGTAGTCCCGGCTCATGTACGGCCTTGTTGTTCGTCTGGTTTTCTGCAATTGTTCCTCTGCTGCTTTCCATGGCGTTTGAGGGTTGTAATCCGTGTTGACCTTGGTGGGAAATAGAAAGCTTCACTTTACCCATAAGGACAATCTCGAGAAAGCTGTCCATTGAAGCTAGAAAGCGAAATGTTTTGCTTAGTCGAATGTTCATGCAGGAGCATGGTCTCATTGGCCTTTTTGCTTGGTAATTTAGCGTGTTGGTCCCACAAACGATATAACACGGAAAAATATGACCTAGTCACACGCTTCACGAAGGGAACCAGTCGTGTGAACAGTAATTGTCACGAAAATCAGCATGGCATTTCGACCATTCACTTCACTATTTTGATACCTATATAAGAGAGAGAGAGTACATGAGTAGTTTTTATTGAATGATTATTAAAAAAATCGTATCAGATATATATGGTTAAAAGAAATATGAAAAATCATAGTAAATATCTTAAGTATCTCTAGGAAATATCTTTAATATAACTCCAAACGATAGAATGTGAGTAAAGAAAATCTACGAGAATAACACTAATTAGTTGAACCAAATTTCCGATTATCTTTCCTAAGCAACGGATCCATACTTCCTTTACTTACCCAAATCCAACTTTTGAATACCAGATCTAGGATCCGATTGTAATCGCAACTCCATTAATATTTGAACAGGGAAGATCTCTCTTTCCAGTAAAATCAAATATGACAAAAAAAAGTAAAATAAAAAATAAATAATCTCTCGTGACGCAGGCAGGAAGAGAGAGAAGAGATTAAACGAGAAGCCACGTCAGCCAATAGGCAGCGTCATTCCTTGATTTGCGCTTTGACGTCTACCTCGCTCGTGCATGTGGTTTCTCTCAATTCACGAACTCGCTCGGCGCACTCCTCTCTCCGCTCCGCTCACGGCTCCCCCCCCGCCGGATCGCCCTCCACTCACCGCCCTACACGCGAGCCGCCGGGGCCCGCGCCCCGATACGTGGCGCGTCGTGATTGGACCTTCAGCCGCGGAAACCAACCCGCCCGGGTGAGAGAGGAAGAGGACTTTGGCCCTTCGAAACCGAACGACCTGGGCTAAGCAGCTCACAAAAGTCCCGCTCGTTCGCTCAATTGGAGATTTCCCATAAAAAGGCGGAATCAGAGTTTGTTATGAGAGAGAGAGAGAGAGAGAGAGAGAGAGAGAAAGAACACTTCAAGAGAGAGAAGGTGAAACAACTCGCCACTGTGCTCTGCTGCTCAGAAGACGAAGAAGAAGAAGAAGAAGGAGAATACAAACAGACGAGTTTCGCCTAGCTCATCGCACGGTCGCGTTCGTTCCGTTCCCGAGTAGATTTTCGGATAAAAGAGTGCGTTAGGATCGGATCGGTTTCGGCATACTTAGAAGCGGATTCGTCGCCGGTGCGTGATCGGAGCCGCGGTGCTGGAAAAGCGTCGGGATCAGCTTTCGTTTTGGCGGAGCGATGGCGGGAAACAGCTTGGAAGAGATCAGGAACGAAAACATCGACCTCGTACGTTCGCTTGTCCTCCTCCTCCTTCAGTTTTGGTCACTGGCCCTTCGTTGTACCGTTCCTGCTTTAGCGATCGCGTCTTTGCTTTGCGGTGTTACAGATTGTTCTGTGTCTTAATCTGCGCGTGCATTCGCTTGGGATTTAAATTTCAGCCTTTATATATTCAGCATTCCTCTTCTGTGGCTTCAGTTTAGCGTTCTTGGATCAACGTTTGGCTGGCCTTTTTTTATGTTGTGTGTTTTCGCGATTCTCTTAGGCTTCTGCTAGATTGTCCCGGTGTATAATGCAGCCAGTGAAATTCATGTCGATATATTTTTTCGCTAAACTTCATCCACCGCTTCCTGAGTAATGCGTTCAGTGGGAAGCACCATCTTTGCCTCGTACAAATTTCACTGTGCAAACTGCATGGGGATCAACGTTTCGGTCGCTTTATTTTAACTGTACGTTCATGAGAATCTTTGACCAGTTTTTTTTGAGTCAGTCCCTCCAATGTATTCAGCTTAGCATTATTTTCCCACATGATTGGTTTTTATGTGTGCGCCTTCTGTCAGATATTTGAATTGGATTGTCTTAGATCTCCACTTTTCACATCAGAAAAGTACACCTCATTACCATCCAATGAAATTAGTTTCTTACCATGCAATGCCTGGTGGCATCTTTTTTATTGCAAGAGTTAGACATGAATCTGTGCTAAGGATTACACCTTGAAGAGTGAAGGTTTAAAGTAGTGTTTGGTTAAAGGATCATGAATCTGAATAGAGTAATTTCCGTAGTAAATTTCTGAATATTTTACTGGATACTGTCTATATTATTCTTCCCAGGAACGCATACCAGTCGATGAAGTTTTTGAACAACTGAAATGCTCAAGAGAGGGTCTGTCCACTGAGGAAGCGCAGAGGAGGCTCCCACTTTTTGGGCCAAACAAGCTAGAAGAGAAGAAGGCATTGCATCTTACATCTTCTCCCCTTTGAAATATTATTATTTCTTTTGTCAGAAAACGGCTAACTTGACCAATTGTTTTTCCACCTGAAACAGGAAAGTAAGGTCCTGAAATTCTTGGGATTTATGTGGAATCCACTTTCTTGGGTCATGGAGATGGCCGCCATCATGGCCATTGCTTTGGCTAATGGAGGGGTAGTTATCAGTGCCGTCATCTATCCGTCCTAAATTCTATGCAAATTGTGACTGAAGTTGATCTCATGCAGGGACGACCACCAGACTGGCAGGATTTTACAGGCATACTAGCCTTGCTTATCATCAATTCTACTATCAGCTTTATTGAGGAAAATAATGCAGGAAATGCGGCAGCAGCACTAATGGCAGGCTTAGCACCCAAAACAAAGGTCGCTCACTTATAAGTTGCACATAACATTTTTCAGTGACCATAAATGTATCAGAGAGCATACTGAAACTGAATGTTTTTTACCATAAATGTATCAGAGAGCATACCGAAACTGAATGTTTTTGTTTGCTTTACTTTGAAGGTTCTTAGAGATGGAAAATGGAGCGAGCAAGAAGCAGCAATTTTGGTTCCTGGAGATGTGATCAGTATTAAGCTTGGAGATATTATTCCAGCAGATGCTCGTCTTTTGGAGGGTGACCCTCTTAAAATTGATCAGTCTGCTCTAACTGGTGAATCCCTGCCTGTAACCAAGAATCCTGGAGATGAAGTTTTCTCTGGGTCAACCTGCAAGCAAGGGGAAATAGAGGCGGTTGTCATTGCTACTGGGGTTCGTACCTTCTTCGGCAAGGCTGCTCACCTTGTTGACAGCACCAACCAAGTGGGGCACTTCCAAAAGGTACTTGTTTTTATGTCTTGATTAAGCTTGCAGCTATGATTAAAACATGATAAATATTAAAGTAGAATAACAGTGCCAAAATGAGTGTGAAGGGATTGCACAAAATGTTGCAAATGTTATCAAAGTAATGTGCTCTTTGCTACATTATCTTTTTTTGTTTTTATGGTGTTACTAAATCTTGATGATGACGATGATGATGATACACTCTGGGGGCAAATTACTGACTACGGCATTATATTTGGGAATGACCAATTGGGAACGACATTTCTCTTTGAAATTTTCCAAGTCTGACGTGTAATCAATGTTGACAATTTAAATCAGGTACTGACTGCTATCGGGAACTTCTGCATATGTTCAATTGCCGTGGGAATGATAGTAGAGATAATAGTCATGTACCCAATTCAGCGCCGAAAGTACAGGGATGGTATTGACAATCTGTTGGTTCTCCTTATTGGAGGAATTCCTATTGCCATGCCAACAGTCTTGTCAGTGACGATGGCGATTGGATCCCACCGGCTGTCTCAACAAGGTGCGATCACCAAGAGGATGACAGCCATCGAAGAGATGGCTGGGATGGATGTCCTTTGCAGTGACAAGACTGGGACTCTTACACTCAACAAGCTTACGGTAGACAAGAACCTGATTGAGGTTAGTACTGGAAACACTGAAGTTTTGATAATAGAACAACAGTGTCCAAAAATCCGATATTCAGTACCTCACAGTTCAAAAGCAGTCTTTAAGCATCTGACAAGGCCAAAAACAAATGGGAAAATAGGTTTGATATACTAAGATAATCCCAAAGTATTGTTACTTTACATGCTGGTAATGCTTATGCAAAATCAACCGTCAGGTATTTGCAAAGGATGTAGACAAGGACGGCGTAATATTGCTTGGCGCTAGAGCTTCCCGGGTTGAGAATCAGGATGCAATTGATGCCTGTATTGTTGGAATGTTAGCTGATCCGAAGGAGGTATTTAACTTTATGAATATAAATTTGTCAAACTTTGCTCTGCATTGCTCAAGCTCATCGGACAATGTCGGTTTTCTGTCATCATTTCAATGATCTTCCGCCACATGGCCTAGATCTACTGTTCCAGGAGCATCATGTGATTTTCTCATTGTATGCATTTTCAAAACCCCAAAAAGAGCAAAAAGAAAATGAAAAAAAATTCAAAGATTTTAGTGTATTTTATGAACATAGTCAGGGAAACAGAAGTTTCAGTGACGTGCCTGACTATATTGAGTTTTGAGTTATTGAACCAACATAATATTTTGGGCAAACCGGATACACAAGTACCCCATTTTTTAGAGGATTTTATCTCGGTTTTAATAATACGCGTAGCAAAGATTACTTTCCTCGTTCCAAGATTACTGAAGTGCCTCCAAGTATCTTTTCTAATTTTGACATGACATAACTGCTCTTGTTGGCCATGAATGCTCGTACTCGACACAGGCTAGAGCTGATATCACCGAGGTCCATTTCTTACCTTTTAATCCTGTGGACAAGCGAACGGCTATAACATACGTGGACTCCAATGGTAACTGGCATCGAGTCAGCAAAGGTGCACCAGAGCAGGTAAACATTTTGCTACTTAGGCATCTTTCCTGTTCTGGACCAAATTCCTATCTTGGCTTTTTATTGCTCTGTTCTTCCAACTATACATAGTTTTTTCCGGTGACTTTCTTTGCATATTCATTGTTTAAACTAGTTTTTAAATATCTACCAGATCGTTGAGCTCTGCAAGGTTAGGGAAGATGTGAAGAGAAAAGTCCATGATATCATTGATAAGTTTGCTGACCGCGGTCTTCGCTCCCTAGCAGTTGCCAAACAAGTGAGCCACAAGTTTACCAAAGAGTTAGGCTTGATTACGACGGACATCAATGAATAACTTCATGGTGATAATGTTTTTTGCCCGCAGACTGTGCAGGAGAAAACCAAGGATAGTGCTGGAGAACCCTGGCAATTTGTAGGTCTGTTACCTCTTTTCGATCCCCCAAGGCATGATAGTGCAGAGACCATCAGGCGAGCACTTAACCTTGGAGTCAACGTCAAGATGATTACTGGAGACCAGTTAGCGATAGGCAAGGAGACAGGTCGCCGCCTAGGAATGGGGACTAACATGTATCCCTCCTCCTCACTCCTAGGCCAGCACAAGGATGAAGCAATTGCTGCCCTCCCTGTTGATGAGCTAATTGAGAAAGCTGATGGCTTCGCCGGTGTCTTTCCTGGTATGAACTTGTCACATAGCACCTACTTTGGCCTAATAGACTTACAATGAAAATATGATGATTTATATGATATGTCGCATGTATAGCCATAGTCTTCCAACTTGCAAGTGATCTTACATGCAAGTTCTTATTTCCTTTGATGTAACTTTGCTATCGAAGTGGGTGAAAGATACTAAATGTCTTGTGCCAAACAAACAGAGCATAAGTACGAGATTGTGAGGAGGCTACAAGAAAGGAAGCACATATGTGGGATGACTGGTGATGGCGTGAATGATGCACCAGCTTTAAAGAAGGCAGACATTGGAATTGCTGTCGCTGATGCAACTGATGCTGCCCGAGGTGCATCTGACATAGTACTCACCGAGCCAGGGCTGAGTGTGATTGTCAGTGCTGTCTTAACAAGCAGAGCAATCTTCCAGAGAATGAAAAACTACACCATTTATGCAGTCTCGATTACAATTCGTATTGTGCTGGGTTTTCTGTTGCTTGCTCTTATATGGAAGTATGATTTTTCACCTTTCATGGTGTTAATCATTGCCATATTGAATGATGGAACTATCATGACCATCTCTAAAGATAGGGTGAAGCCATCTCCTCTACCTGACTCCTGGAAGCTCAGGGAGATTTTTGCTACTGGCATTGTCCTTGGAACCTACTTAGCTGTCATGACGGTTGTTTTCTTCTGGGCTGCACATAAAACTGACTTCTTCTCAGTAAGCTTATATTTTAAATCAAAAGGATAATTATCAAAATAGTCCTCCTTGGCCTTTCTCCTTTATGAATAAAGTTTTAACTCATTATCTGACTTCACAGAACAAATTTGGAGTGAGGTCAATTAGGGACAATCCCCATGAACTTACAGCAGCTGTCTACCTCCAAGTGAGTATCGTGAGCCAGGCACTCATCTTTGTTACTCGATCTCGCAGCTGGTCATACATTGAACGCCCAGGTCTCCTGCTTATGTCTGCCTTCATTGTTGCACAGCTGGTAAGCAATGAAAACTTGATGTTGATAACAGATATTTTATCATTGAACAGACTCTTTGATCTGGTTTATGCTTTATCAGATTGCAACTCTCCTAGCCGTCTATGCAAAATGGGGTTTTGCAAGAGTACACGGCATCGGCTGGGGATGGGCTGGTGTTATCTGGCTGTACAGCATTATCTTTTATATCCCTCTAGATATTCTCAAGTTCATCATCCGCTACGCACTGAGCGGCAGGGCTTGGACTAATTTACAGAATAAGGTACCTATCCATCAAGCTTTTCTCTTGTGAGAAGGAAGTTGGTGAACTTCACACATTATGTCTCTCTTGCAGTCTGTCATTTGTAGCTTGCTTGTCACTGCATAAATTTTTCCCTTGCAGACGGCTTTCACAACTAAGAAGGATTACGGAAAAGAAGAGAGAGAGGCTCAATGGGCAAGGGATCAACGCACGCTACACGGCCTCCAACCACCCGAACCGTCTGAAGTTTTTAAGGATAAAAACAACTATGCAGAGCTGTCCGAAATTGCTGAACAGGCTAAAAAACGTGCTGAGGTTGCAAGGTACAGACCTGAAGGAACAAATTACATCAAAACTTGACATTTTTTTCCAGAAATCCTGATTTTTTTTTTTTCTGTTTCTATACTTCCTCAGGTTAAGAGAGCTTCATACCCTCAAGGGGCATGTTGAATCAGTGGTCAAACTTAAGGGGCTTGACATCGAGACAATTCAACAGCATTACACCGTTTGATTGACGCCTGCTAAGTTGTAGCTGATGACTGCATTTTTTATAGGCATTGGCCATAGAGATAGGAGGAGGAACTATATTGACTGCACGATTTTCATTCTGTTTTTTCATTAGAAGCCATTGGGGAATAATACATCAAGAAATTGCCACTGGCAATCATGAGTAGAACATTGGAGAGAACCATAATGTTCTGACAGTATGGAGTGCCAATATATTTGCCTCTAATCTATGTATGCTTGTTAGCTCCGTAGTTATACAAGCGTTTGAGAAAGTTCAAACGCTATTGTTAGCTCCATCAATAGGGTATCCAAGCGTTTCCTCAGCAGGAGCTACTGATTTTGTGGTGTTTTCTTACATGTGGAGTGCAGAAGTGTCTCAAGAAAGTTCAACCATTGAGAAATACTGTGACAAAATCGAAAACAAACCCTTTGGCTTCTTTCACTTGCTCCTCCAAGGAGAAGTCATGGCTAGCTCTGTCAGCAACATCGCTCACATTGCATTCCCCAAAGCAGTGTTAATTTCGTAAACCTTTTGTCGCTTGGAATTCCCCGTCAATTTCAGAGAAAGCATCTGTCTCTGCATTTACCCTGGGCTCTAGTCAGACTTTTCTTTCATCGAACTGAACTTGGGCTTTCAAAAGGGGAAAGAAGAAGAAGAAGACGAGGACTCATTTCTTAAGTTGGCGGTGGTGCATCTCTAGAACATCCTTCAAGAAGCAAACCCACCTTACAGACATGGTACCTGACTAATTAAGCAAGTATGATATTTGCAGGGATTTCGCACGTCAAGAAGCCCAAGCGTGGTAGGAAGAACCGGATATTATCATTCTGTGAAGTTCATATCTCCGGAATAGGAGTATGCGACTTGTTATTTAGCTAATTGAGACCATTCTAAGCAAAATCAGAGGTAAAGTAACTGTCATTTTATGCTCCCATAGAAAGAACCTTCTGGTCTCAAGAAGTGCTGTCAAGTCATATGACGATGACTCCGATCATCTCTACCAAATGTTAGCGCCATTGCAACAAATCTCAGGGTTCGTCAAGGGCTAAAGCTACATCAAGGAATGCCAGCAGGACCAAGGAACTAAACAACTTCCATTAGTATTGTGAATTAACAATTTACACAACAAAGCAGTGTAACCTTCCCATCCTACGAGCTGAGACCATCATTACAACAATCCCCATCACAGTTACAATTTCCAGTGGCAAGCAAAAAAGAATAAAACTAACCAAAATGTATAAACCATCGCAATTTCTCTGTTTTCTTTTCACCTTTTCTTCGGAGAATACCCCAGATGCTTCAGGTACCAGAGTGCCCCTTCAGCTGCATGCTCTGCTGCATCTTTTTTCTTTGACCTAGGTGCACTAAAGCACTCTAATATTGTGACTTGGGATTCATCTTTAACCTCTGTGATTACTTTGAATGAGAATCTGCAGTTACATCGCAACAGGAAAATTACCTTTGGAAGCAGATAGTGCATGTGCAATTAGAACTGATGTCAAGAATAAGATCAGACACCAATCAAATTTGATAGTCTCTCTTTCTTAAAAACGAAGTTAGATAATGGTTCTTTAATCGATCCCAAATCTATTATGCAACTCCAATTACTATTAAAACAAGCTTACTGTCTCGAGTGGCTTGGTCCTTCCTCTTTGTAGCACTCAAAGCAAGGGAGCTTCCACTTGTTCCGAGCACATATCTCATACAACTTTACTTTCGCCGATCCACTCTCAGCATCACCTAAAATTTAGATATGCAAGTGCATCTATTTAGACCTTTTATTGCCAAAAGAGCAAAAAGATTTTACAACCCTTTATCAGAAACAAATAAATACACAATCCAACTCGATCAAAGTTCAATTAAGCAAGCTCAAAACGTGGTCACAATATAAGGGTCTCTGTTTAAAGATATGATGCAGCTGATGCTAGGAACCTCCTCAACGTAAATTCGCTTTCAGGGACAGGTTTCTTTCGATAGAAACTTCAGATGGGACCATCTATCCAGTACGCTAAAGAAAATTCTGATTTTTTTTTTGGTTAAAAAGAAAATTCTGATTTTGTAACAGCTTCCGTATCAAAACAACAAGGTTCTAGGTATGCCCTCAAAATTAATATCAGGTAATCAACTTTCATGCACTGAAGCTGGTATGATAAGAAGGAAGACAAATTATGGAGCAGCTTATACCTAGAGGACTTGCCTCTGCCTCACTGGTGTTCTTCTCTTTCTTGATGGCGATGATCTTGCTCTCCGTGCACAGTGCAGGGGACATCAAAGAAGAATCTGGATTTATGGGTGATTGCTGTGAATCAGCTTGCTTTTCCACTGGGCTTGGTTTTGCCGTAACCACCTTCCTGTACTGGTTGGTGCTGCTGGCTTTACCCAACTTGTTCTGGAGAAGTTCGTCGTCAACAAAAGCACAATTCCACACAAACCGAAATCATAATTTTGGTATCAAAAGGAGAATAAAACACACACAGTGACACAATATTGTAACTTGCAAGGGGCAATAGATACTACAGAGTTGGCTTAGCCACAACTAGAACAGAAGGATGGAGAGAGAGAGAGAGCGAGAGAGATGGCTGGCAATAGATACTATAGATACTCCCATCCTTTTTAAGGTCAGCTAGCACGAATGAAGCTCTTTACCTGAAGATGTGGCTTTGTGTTCATGATGTGCTGCGGATCAATGGGAGGCATGCTTCTAAGGTCGAAGCTTTTTTGGGTGGGAATGCTTCTTCTCCATCTGCTCTTGCATGACACCACCAACTCATCCTCATCTCTCTCTCTCTCCTCTCTCTCTCTCTCTCTCTCTCTCTCTCTCTCTCAGATGATAACTCCAGTGTGTAAAAATTGCGTGAGAAGGCCGTGCAAGTGGCATCTTGCCTGAATGATGCATATATCTACCGATGTTCTGGATCAGTTAACCTGTCAAAAAAGTGGCCAAAGATAGTGCAATGCACTTAAACGAGACTAATGCTGCGCATAGCTATCATTCTGTGCTCAAAATCAAATTCTAGACAGAATAATTCTTTTTAATTTTGTACCTGGAAATAATGTTTAAGCATTTGAAGATGTTTGATAACTACCCTAAATTTCCGTTCTTAAAATAAAAAAAAGGAATATAAATGCATTTGGTAACTATATAAAATTTTTTTTATTGATAATAATTTGAATTTTTTAATATTTCCTTTTTTTCCTTTTTTTTTTCTTTCCCCTTCCTTTCTTGGCCATGGCCGGCCACCTGCGCCGGCGATCGACTACAGGTCAAGGCCAACGAGAGCGTCGCGGCCCTCGCCGCCGCACTCATCGCCGCCCTCGCTAGTCGCGACGGCGAGGTCGGCCTCGCTTAGCCAAGGCAAGGCCGACCTCGCCATCACAGTCGCGAGCAGCTCTCGCCGGCCACCAGGGAGGGCCGAGACGCCCTCGCCGACCACCGGGGAGGCTCGCAACGCCCTTGCCGACCTTGACCTGTGGCCGGCAGGTGGCGAGGCCCAAGAACAACAACAAATCAAAAAAAAGAAAAAAATCAAGAAGAATCAGTTCTGGAAAACTTGTTCTAGAATCAAGAAATTATCTTTTTTTTAATTCTTGATTCTGTTCCAAAATTGATTCTGAGCATGATTCGGGCATAAAAAATTTAATAAACGGATTTTTATTCCCAAATTGATTTTGAGAATAAAAGAACAGAATCAGTTACTATTTGGCAAGTTGTCAAACAGGCCCTAAAAAGTTCAACAAACACCGGTCAGTCTCCGGTTAACTTGTTGATGGGCCTGGAGAAAACGTTTCCTCTCTCCTAATCCATTGGTATTATAAGCCCATCAATTCCATTAGGTTGCATTCCGTGCCAATGGGCCTGGCTCTGAAATTCACCAACAAACTCGTTCTTTCTTCTTGTTTGACAGCGACACTTACGGGGTGGTGCTACCACAAGGAATCACTAGTTCTTTAATCTCTTGACCTCGATTGATTTTGGTTAATATACCAAGGATAATGCTAAGTGACTAATTAAGAAATTTTTACGATTCTTAATACGCGATTGCCCTCGTGTGACTTCGAGTGTCCAATGACCCATTTATGAATTGCTATTTCTCGTATGATTTGCTTGACGAGCGGAATGAATCGAATGATCACCCTCTATTGACCAAAATCCAAACAAACGAGACAACCTCGAGAAAAGCAAAGCAAGCATTAAACGTGGGGCAGAATCAGGCAGGCCCTGCTTCTGCACAGTCGCATTGAAAGAGGGTTTCATCGTCTCCAAAATGGCACACCAACCGACGCAACCTGCCCTCCTTCCGGTTGCCATTTCTTCCAGCCGGAGCTACTAAAGTTTCAGCCCTCTCTGTGGTATCTCCGTTGGGCATGCGTCGAGTTAATGTGCCTTCGTTAGCGGGACACAGGGCGGCGACGGAATCAAACCATGTCCATTCACACGCATTTCGACCTTCATTCATTAGCTGCACCTTCCCGTATTTACTACGCCAAATTTGCTCAACCGTATGCACGTATCTCGAGAAAATCCCTGATGAATATGTTCAGCTACGGTCAACATACAGCTCACACCGTCGATTTGCAAGCTCCCCTCATATATACACCACCAGGTTTCATGCATAGGCAATGCATGATAAGAGGTTAAAAAGTTTGAAGCCAAAGAGGGGAGAGAGAAAGAGAGATGAGAGTAGGGGTCACCAGACATCGACAATGAAGGCTAAGAGAGTCGTCAAAGTCGCAGCTCTAACGCTAGTGTCGTTGCTTCTCATAACCCGGACGACCGCGCAATCCATCCCTGCCCGAGAAGCACTTCCAAGCCACCAAGAATCAACACTAACCCAAGACAAGAGAAGCCGATCGTCAAGACGCGGCAGCGGCGGTGGCCGAGGAATAAGGACTAGACCGAGAGCCAATTGCGACCCCTTTTACCGCTTCCTCTATGGAAGCTGCGGCCAATGGCCCTTCTCGACCTCCCCTTCCTCTCCTGACAACCCGTTCTCGCGTTCCACGCCTCGGCCTCGGCCTCGCCCTAGCCCTCGGCCTCGCCCTCGCCCTCAGCCGTCCCCACTTCCGCTTCCCCCGCCCCTTGTCCTCTCTCCTCCCCCCATCCCCTTCCCGCCCCCGCTAATCTCGTCCCCTCCGCCCGTCCTGCAACCCCCTCCTATACCCTCCTCGCCCCCGCCATCACCGTTACCAGAATCGCCACCCCCGCTCGTCCCTCCCACTCCACTGCC
The DNA here is from genome assembly GCA_031216185.1 of Syzygium aqueum. Lineage (NCBI taxonomy): Eukaryota > Viridiplantae > Streptophyta > Magnoliopsida > Myrtales > Myrtaceae > Syzygium > Syzygium aqueum. Next base: position 25,644,405 of record CM062240.1, on the reverse strand, counting down.
CTCCCCTTCCCCGTCCCCGCCCCCTCCGTCCTCTCCGCCGCCCTCCCCGCCTCCACCCTCCCTACCTCCGCCCCCACTTGTGCCGTCGCCGCCCCCGCCGGAAGAGCTCCCTCCACCCCTCCTGCCAGTGGCCTCTCCTCCGCCGCCGTGGTTCTTGTCTCCACCCACCGAATCCATTTTCCCGCCGCCGCTGGTTCCTTCTCCTCCGCCGCCAGTAGTCCAGGAGCCGCCGCCGTGGTTCCCGTGGCTATCACCACCTGACTTCCCCTCAGAGGCACCACCACTTCCACTGCTGTCCTCACCGCCTCCTTTCACCCTACCGGTGACGCCACCGGACTTCTTCCTGCCACCGCCGATGATCCCCCTCGTCCCCACTTTCTCTCCTCCAGCGCTTGAGCCGCCTGTCTTTCCATTCCTGACACCGGAACTTCCACTACCGACACCACCGGCATTTCAACTCCCGCAAACTCCGGATTTCGTCTGGCCGCCTCCGCTGTTCCCTGACATTCCGACATGGTCGGCGCCGCCAATTCCATTTTTGCCTCCGTTTCAGTTCTCGCCGCCGTCGGACTCGTCGTCAATCAAGAACTGATCTGTTTGCTTTGGCTTCTTGGTGTAAACGAGTGCCTGTTTTTTTTGGGTTTGTTTTGCATGTCAAGAATAATCTAGTTAAGAAACATTTGCAAGCGATTGTGGTGTTTGTACATTCCTTTTAAGTTAAATGACAACAAAAAGAAAATGATCACCAAGCTGAACAGTGTCAAGACTTCAATGCCTTGTTTACCATATAATTCCAACATGTGCATTTGAAATTTCAGTTAAAATCGAATAATATTACTGCTCGGTGATCGATCGGTCCATCCTTATAAAGTTTTCCATATATTCATAACAGAGAAAGTCAGAGTACAAACTCATAGAGGAGAAGTGCCCCCACTTCAGAAACTAGCAACTACTTCAGAGGAGATAGAGAGTTCAAGACGCCAATTGATTGGCTCCATCTTCTTCCTCCTATAGTGCGAATCTACCCAATGGCCCACACATGTTGTTTAAGCTTTCTAGGAACAGCAGATGCTCTAATTCTTTAGAAATGGCTGCAAGAACGGGCTCCGCAAGACTTTCTACCATGCCACTGTGTTAGCTCATTATGCACAACGAGTGAGTCCCATTTCAATGCAGATGTTGCCCCCAGGATTTTTCCTTAGCCACTTTTATAGAGTTCCACATAGCAAGAACTTCTGTTATATCAACCGAGTCTGCATCAGCCACGAAGCCTCTGCCACCAACAAGCTCTCCATCCGAATTCCCAGCCACTATTTCAACTGCTTATGAAGTATCACGTCGAAAGCCCCATCACAATTTATTTTTGTAACGTCCCCGAAACGCTTCTTCCATTTCTGTAGAAAGAACTACTGTAGGAGCACCATTCCTAATCTTGCCTGTTGCTTCCACAGCCATGGACAGACCCCTTCAACGCAGTACTAATCAGGGAGACCACAACTTGGGGAGGTTGTTCAGCCTGGTTAATACCCGTCTCATTTCTACTCTTCCACGTATACCAGCAACAAAAGGGCTTTTTTAATCACAATCTCTAGGCCTAAACTGACATCCGAACGAGATCCCTCGGTCAACTCCTTTAACCACGCATCAAAAGTAGTAATCTGCTCTTCACAAATTCTGATGCCAGCACACCCAGACCAAATAGTTCTACATCTAGCACATGGTAACAGCAAATGCTCCACGGTCACCTTTTCCCAGCAGAAAGGCAAACGAGGATCCTGCTTCGTCTTCCCTAGGAATAAGTTCCTGTTGGCAACACAAATGATGCCTGCATTTTAGGTGGGCATTGGGCTTTCCAAATTACTTTCGACACCTGCTTCTCAACTGCATTAGTACTGGAGGCTTTTAGTCTAACTTCACCTCTTATTTCAAGTTGTCTTGCACGATGATGACCGGCTTGACTGACAGATTTTCATCTCTCTCCGAGGGCCCCCCTAGGTTGGCTTTGGATATGGATTTTGGCAAAATCCAAATGCCGAAAGCATAAAACCTTTTTGAAAAATGTAAATTGTGTTCGGTAAAAACACATTTACAAAACAAAAGTAGCGTTTGGCAAAAAAAAATTTTGCATAGGCCTTTGGCTGCAATTTTTTTATTAAAAAAAATCAAACTGTTCACCGGCTTCGACAAAGAGCCGAGGCCGTCGACAAGCCAAATATGATGCTGGTGACCGTTGACCAAGATAGCTTGACCTCGAGCGACCCTTGGTGAGGATCGCACAACCTCAGACGGCCCGAGCTGACAAACTTAGACATCGTCGCCGGTGATGCGCAATGCTTGGGCTTGCTGGCAACTAGCCATAATCTATCCTTAACGAGGGTAAAAGGAGAATATGAGAAAGCTAGTGAGGGCAAGATGGGAAGAAAAAAAGTCAATAAATTATGTAGAGATGGCATTCCGCAAATGTCGAAAGCCCAAAGCTAGCATTTGGTCAAATGCTGAACCAAAAGCCGAACCAAAAAGTTAAACCAAACGCCTCATTTTTTCCGACTTTAGGCTAGGTGAATTTAGGATGTTTGCCATTAGAAGATAATCAATTCCATTTTTTATATTTCCAACGCGCATGGGCACGTTTTCCTTTTACGGTATGGAATCATGGATTGAGTTGCGCTCCGGCCTCTCGACATTGGCCAAAACTATGTCCCGATTCGATTTCCTTTGACGATACAGGAAAGTTTGGTCAAACCAAACCAAGGAATGGAAAAAAGTGGGAGGAACGACACTTTACAGTTCCACTGTTTTTCCTTTAGCTGCGGACAAATATCAAATGGTATCGTGCTGGAACGTGTATGGTGGAGTGGTCAGATTTCGCCGTGAACCCTCCACGGCAGCACCTTTCCAATACGGTCGCGGAGTCGTCGTAAGATTTTTCGGCCCCATTCCACAACCGGGAGGGAAGAAGTAAACGGAACGCGAAAGGGACATGATGCCACGTGTCCCCCCCGCAAGGTGGGCCCCGCGCACACGAGTAGGAGGGAAGATGATCAATCAAAGCCCCACAAATCCCTCCACGAACGAACGCGAGCACACACCAACACCATCCCATCGCCATTATTATTATTATTATTATTATTATGGCATTTTTTTAAATATTGTTTTGTTAAATTATTATTCTTCACGACATTCAGCACAACCTACGTTTCTATTTTCCTTCTTTAGCCTCCACCTCCTTTTCCACCACCACCACCACCATCCGTCCCTTTTGCGCTTTTCTGCCTCTCTCCCTCTCCCCCTCTCTCTGTCTGAGACGACCCGCATCATGGCCTGCGACGACGAGGCTGAGTGGCTGGCCACCGCCATGACGGACGACTCCACCGTGGCGGAGCTCCTCCTCCGGATCCACAGCGCGGGCGCGCCGCCTCACGCGGCGGCGGCGGCCGCCCGAGCCCTGAAGCTCGACTGGACCGTGCGCCAGCGGAGGTCGTCCAACTCCAAGCCCGCGCCGAAGGAACCCGGGCGGAAGAAGCGCGGCGGCGAGCCGGCCCGAGCGAGCCCGACGACTCCCCTCTCCTGGAGCGGCGCCACCTCCACCAGCGGCGGCGGCGGCGGCGGCGGAGGCGGAGGAGGCGACGAGGAGTGTAGCGGCGTCCCCGTCGTCAAGTCACCGGAAAAGGCAAGATCTAAGGTGTGTACTGTAATCGTACTGCGCTCGTGCACCTTCTTTCCTACTTCGTCGGCTCTCGCGGCCACGTGTCCCCTCTCGATAGGCTCGAATCTGATTCGCAAGGCTTGTGCGAGAGTGTGAGCCTGTTGTTTGTGAGCCGGCGGTTTGAGGAGATCGGCGCGTCGGTTCTCATAACACGCGAACCGTCAGACACGGCCTGCTGACCGCGGCGTCACCAAATTCAACGGTGGTGATCGGTGTTGGCTTCTGGGCTTTTACGGTTGTCAGCGTCCGGGTCGAGGTCCGAGTACAGTAACAGTTGGGCGGTCTCTCTGTGTCCCAGCTGTGGACGAAAATGACCCATGTGTCCTCGGGTATTTACCCTGTGGAGTGGATATGAACAGAAGAAGAAACACTTTTAGAAAGAGACACGCTTCGTTGAAAACGGGACTGCTTGTTTTTTCCCGGGTCGTGACTGACCCATTCGGATCTTTTGCTCCGGTCCAATATGCTCGTATAGAGATATTGACGGTGCAAACAAAAGGGTCTCTTTCCTTAGCTCTCGAGATTTTCAGCGTCTTTTCTTTTGCGAGGGGTCAACCCACAAACGCGCCTTGCTAAAGCGGGTTTGCAAGGTACAGGGGCATTTGGGTAAAATGGACATACGTTGTTAGGGGGCGGGGGGTTTGGCGTGTTGTCGTGGCAAAAAGATGGGAGTGCGTGCAGTTTTGGTTGGGTAGTGGTTGTGTGCTTTATGTTGAAACTTTGCTTTGCGGGAGCCGAATTATTCGGTGCGTTCCGCCTCACTTTACGGTCCCCTGTGGGCGCATGCAACTTGGCCCTGCTTCGGCCATCTCTCGCGTCCATGGGGGAAGCATCTTCATGTATCGATGGCATGTACCGCCGAATCATCTCAAGGAACAGTTTTTCCGTACTTGCTACGACCCTGAAATCGTTTCCCTTGAGGAACGATCAGCTCGATCTTCATCTGGTCGCACCATGAAATAGTCGGTCTCCATTTCCTGCTCTTGCTTTTTGCTTACTTTTCACGTGACAGAGCAGTGCTGCATAGCAACGACTGGCTGTCGCTTTTGTGTGGAGTCGCTTTGCATGACAAACCCCCCCCCCCCCCCGGTCACCGATTTTGCACAAATGGGCAACAGACACAAAGCGGAGGGCGAGTTTATTTAGACGGTTTGGCAGGGTCAGAAGTTGGGGGATGCTAAGCCTTTTTTGGCACGCTCGATGGACGGTCTCGATTGGGTCTAAGCACGTGAAATTTCTATACACCGAGTTCGTGTTGTGTGAAGGTTTTTCTCATTGTTTTTAAGGTCAATAAAGTACCACGGACGTATTGTCATCCTGAGTCAGAGGCGTTGGCGTTGCTATTATTCTAGTAAAGGGACCCCTTTCCGAACCTTGTTCATTTTCTTTTCGTGCATGGGCTTTTTGACACTTGCGTGGGCTCCTCTTCGGGTATTGAGCTACCGGGCCCAATTTGAGTTGCCCGATATGGCCAATGACCAAAAGCATATACAATGGCCGATCGTCAGCAAACCCAGCTCGAGTTATCCACTCACGTTCTTTCTTTTTTGTCCCTCTCCAGCTGCGAGTTGCTCTTCTTATCTAATCAGATGATGCTTTCCAGTTCAAGTGCTTGGCATTCCCAGTTTTGCTTTTGCTGTTGTTTAATTTCATCACGGACCAACTGACTGACTCGTGGGAAATGTCATCCAGATCACCAATGGGAGCACGACCACGAGCGCCGCCACACCCAGCAAGAGGCCGAGAAAGAAAAAGGTAACAAATTCTTGGTCTTATAAATTTATATCGTGGTCTCGGTAATACTGAAGTTATTAGAAAAGTGTCCACAGACATACAGTTAGAGTAGTCCTCGAGGTGACGTGTTACATGGAGATTGTGGTAGTTCATCTTGTTTAAAATTGTTATACATCGTCGTACTCCCTCTAATTTGTGCGGATATATCTCTGACACGTGTGGCAGACACTAGCTGAACTAAGGGAGGAGGAGAACAAGCTCTTGAAGGAAAGGAGGAGACTAAGATGGGTAGGTTTTCTTCTTTCCGTGTTGCGAGTTGCCGCTCTGTAGCATCGGAGTAGAATGCTTTGTCTTAGATGGATGAGTTTTCGCTTTTCTCGATGGGCAGGGATTGGCAAACTTGCGTCGTGTTGTTGAGAAGCAAAGACTTGCGAACGAAAGCTTGAAGAAGATGAAGGTGAGGTTTCCTTTCTCGTGCTAAGCTGTACGAAGTTGTATCTTTTTTGTAATAATTTGGAAGGTCCGTTAGTCTATCGATTGGGTATCAAGGAACTATATCGATAATCAAGATATATTTTCACATCAATGATCAATGCCAAATCGTAGAGTTGGGTCTTCCAAGATTAAGAGCTATGCATATTTATTTCTCATGTCTGTTTGATCGGCAAATAACTTAAATCATTATTTAGGCTTAATCCTTTTCATGTTTTTATTCCTTAATTAATTGTATCTGAGTCAACATCATAAGAAACCAAAGAAGCGAAGTGGCTATCGTACCTTGTAACTGATGACACTATCTTGTTATGGGCAACTTGTTTGGAATGGCTACAGATTCGGATTAGTGAAATATTCTTTGAATCTCGACGCTGATGGTGATTTTGTATCGCTGCACAGCTTGACATGCAATGTAAGCGGGAAGCCGAGACAACTCCCAAAGAGCAACCGCAGAACGTCGGTTCCTGTTCCCCGTGCAGCAGTGCATCGAAAACATGCAAGGTCGAAACTTGTGAAAGACTCTTTGAGCTGCCTGATCTCAATTTGCCAGTGGAAGGTTCCGGCTGAGACTTTCACCTGAGATGTGCTGAGAGTTCATGCAATCATGTGGTAGGGGAGTCCGTTGAGGGCCGGGTCTTTAATTGGAGAGTATCGATTGTGTTGTAGGATGAATCCAGGAACAATCCATTAGTAGGGTTTCACACTTTTAGGTCCATTCTTAACCTTTCTAATTGCATGTAAGTAAATTTTAATTGCGCAAGTTAGGGGGAGTGGTTTGTAGATCTTAACGCGTCAAGGTCGGTTTTCTCGTCTTTAAGTTTTCGTAATATGAAGGGAGAGTCCTACCTGATTTTAGTCCTTTGATTAGTTGTCCTCTAATCTGTTGGCAGATTTGTTAGATACATTTGGAGTTATGGTAACATCGATTCTACGTTGTACTTGTATACAGGGTCTTTTAGTGATGTGACTTTCCTGGTCGCTAAAATTGTTTCAGATCATTGGCTTAGAAGTAAGAATATCCTTTCATTGGTGAACACCTTTCAATCGTTTGCTGCGGGTCTATGAATACTTGTCAAAACTCCTCCTCTTTTCATTAGCCTGTCAAATGGGCGAAAACTCCTCCTCTTTTCATTAGCCTTTCAAATGGGCGAATCAAGTGAAGTCGAAAATGGTCTGATCCAAATTGATTCATTTAATCAATGTTTTACTCAATACAATTTTAACAATACATACTCGACCTGAATCCAATGTATAGTATTAAAATATATCCATATTTAATCCATCCTTTAATCCACTTGAAGCTCTTTGGAACTGTGATACTTGTTAGACAAAAAAAATGTGATATTTAGATAATATTTTACATTAAAATAAAAAAGTAAATTAATAAAATAAAAAGTTTTCACTTGTTGTGGCTTGCCCGACCTTGCACGTGAGCGGTTTTTGTTTACAACCAAAGAAAATGGTGGTAATTTCTGTTTCATTCCATTCTTCCGATTCTATTCTGTTGCATTCGAAATGTTAATAAATGTCAGTGCTGACTATTTAATACTACTATTAGGGGATGGTAACATTCTTTGTGTATTTTGATTGGTTTGGACGATATATCGTTGATCCATTGATTGGCCATACGTGTTTTACAATGATATCTTTGTTTGGTTTGTCAAAATTGAATGACGCATAATCCAATAATTGCATCAGAATTGAACATGCAAACTGTTAAAATATGTCTCAAGTTTAAGCCCGAAACGAAAATCTAAATATTCCGAATTGAATATTTTACGAACATCCGAAATCGAGCAAAAGGAAATATTGGAAATATACTTTCCTGATATGCAAGAGTTGGCAGCAAACAAAAGAAAAGGAAAATAGAATGAATATTTTATTCTTTCCTAATTTTAGTGGGAGTCACGGTCAAAGAAAAGAAGAAGAGGAAAGTTGACTTTGTTGACCGCCCATTAGGATTGCATGGTTCCCTTCTTGTCCAAGCTGGAGTCGGCCACTGCATATTCTTTTCTTGGGGTATATAATATTAATTGTGGAGCTGTGGGGTTGCTCTTGAGGCACAGAAGACTTCTTGAAGCGCCGGTGCCGCGTGAGTGCTTGGGATGCGAGGCTATTGTTGATACGAAGTCTTGAAGCACCGTTTCTGAGTGCTTGAAAGGGGGCTTGTTTTTGTTCGTGGAATTACACCAAGAGCTCAAGTGTTCGTAGCGATTAAATCTTGTGATAAGATTTGTGTATAATTTTTTTGCGAGATTGAGAGATTATTTCGTGAGGAATTGTGGGGCTAACTACTGCGTGAATTATTGGGTGTAATTGGGGCTTGGGAAATACTGAGAGTGTTTGAGTTACTCGAGTGTGGTTGTAATCTCCGTTGTATCGCTTGATCTATAGTGGAATTCCATGCTGCTCTCCCCGTGGACGTAGGTCACTACGACCGAACCACGTAAATCTGATGTCCGATTTATTTTCTTATTCTGTCAATTTTATTGTTCGATCGCTTGGCTTCCGCAACACAAACAATGAGGATCATTTTACTTTGCAATCCATTTAATTTTTATGTTAAAATTAACAAAATCGATTTTCCTTTAAAGTTAAGTCTCCACACCCGTTTTAATCTGAAAAGGTCAATTGAATTAAAATATGAGTCATTTAAGCAACCCATCATGACCCAAAATAACCCATTTTATAGGGCATTATTTTTTCATTAACTCATTTTGCCCTACTTTACCATTAAATGAGTTACGCATTCTATAGGAGCTCGTTAATTATGAGTTAACCCATTTTGCCAACTCTACCTTTCAAATGTCGGCATATATGTGCTTATGAAGATTTAGGGAGTCTTGAGCACATTTTAAATACACCAATGAAAAGAAAATAGCAAAAAGTAAAAGAGATGGAAAAAAAAAATCCCTCAAATGCATTCATGCGAAATATAAAAAGAAGGCACTGTTAACTTCTTCTCGCAAGTCGTGACGAATCATGATTGCTCACTTAATCTACACGTGACTGGTGAGATTTGTGCCGCAATAAATATGAAATGTACCTTTTTCCTTCTTTTTCCAATAAAAATTTCTTATTAACTGTCAAAAGAAAATAAACCTCTTATGAACAACGATACGACATAATTGACCTAATTAATCAAGATTTCGTATCGTGCATAAATCAAGATTTCGTTAATGTCAGAATATAACAGGCGCGAGTCTGACTCTCGCTACCACTACGACATGGCGTTTTAGCGGCACCACGCTCGGCCTCATCGACCTCCGGCTGTTGCGTCGGCTCCTGCTTCATCAAAGCTAATTCTCTGCCTTCAAATCTTCAGAGAAAGTGCGTCCCGGTTCAAGCTAGGGCTCGCGGAGAGTTAATTTGGCGTGTCCTCCGCGATATTCATCCGTCGCACAGCCGACGCTCTTCAGCGATTGAGAAGCAACAGGGTTGTCTTCTTCTCTATCCACGTTCCCATTACGCTCGCCCTGCTCTGTTCTATCTATCGCGAATCTAGAGTTGCGAGCTCAGTCGTCTCAATCAGGTAAATCTGGTCGATTTCAGACGGGTTTCAGCTCGTGTTTTTTTTTGGAACTTCGTTTTATTGGGGGAGTTCGTGGATTAGTCACCTTGCCAACTTGGTTCCTGAATTGCAGTTTTGCTTGCTGTTAGGGTTTCTTCTTGCTTGGGCTTTTTCAATTCCCCTTTTGATGTCGGTCGAATCTTTTGAGCATCGTAAAAACGGATTGCGTCCCTAGTTTCCGGTTGTTCCCGTCGTGAATCGGTGGTTTGAATCGGTTGAGCTCTGCCTCGAGTTTGCTTTCGTGTTGCTCTTTGTTGATTCTACGAAATAGATAATTGCCTGCTTTTGTGTTTCTTGTTTACTTAAGAGGGAAATGATTGTTTCGCGCACGGAACATGAAAAATTGGAAGTGGCAAACGGGTGTAAAATCTCTATCGTGCTTATGCATGTAAGTAAGATGCAGAGAAAGAACTTTTGCTTCAATAGATAATAAGAGAAAAGTTTGATTTATGTTGATGATGAGTGCCTTTGATTTTGGAAAAGTTAGGGTAACTTCATCAATTAACGGGAATATCAAACTACATTGCCGAACATTTCTTTCTCATGCTTTTGACAGGAAGTAGTAGCATTTCCATCTGACTGATGTCCTCACATTAATCATCTTATACAAACAACCCTCCTTGAACAGGCGTCATTGGCAGCACCTGGCTGAAGGTTACAGCATTGGCGTAAAGGGTTCGAAACTGGAATAGAGTGAGGAGATGGAATTAGATGAATCTCCCTCCAGAGAGAAGCGAGATGTGGGAGACGGTGATTCTGAGGAAATTGGTGGGCATAAGTCTAGAGATTCGAGTAAGCATAGGAATAAGGATCGGAAAAAGAGTGGTCACCGAGAAGAGAAGGATCAAGGGAACAAAGAAAAAGATAAAGAAGCAAAAGATGATAGGCTCTCAATTAGGGATAGGCGGAAGGATGATAGAGATGAGCGTGAGAAGGATAGGAGGAAGGAAGATGGAGAAGAGCACGAGAAGGATCGGGGCAGGATTACTAAGGGTAGAGAGAAAGAGAGAGATTATGAACAGCGTGACAAACATAGAGACAAGGAGCGGGAGCGCGAGCGCGAGAGGGAAAAAGATCGAAAGGATAGACGGAAGGATCGAGAGGTAGAAAAGGAGAGTGATGACAAAGAGAAGGGGAAGGAGAAGAGTAGCAGGGAGAAAGAAAGAGAGAGGGAAAAGGAGAAGCCAAAGGAGAAGGAGAGAGAAAAGTATAGAGACAAAGGGAGAGAAAAGGAGAAGGACAGGTTGGCAGATGAAGCAAAGGAGAAGAGCAATAGGCAGAGGGACAGGGAGGAAGATCATGACAGAGACAGGTCTAGAGATAAAGAAAGGGTAATCAAGAAAGGGGATGCACACGACTATGATAGGAGCAAGGGCGATAGAGTGGAATTTGACATTGCCGAAGAAAAGGAAGATGTTGGGCATTGGCAAAATCCTGATAGTGCTTCGGATGGAACTAGGTTGTCCGCCTCCGAACTACAGGACCGCATCTCAAAGTAAGTGAACATTCATTGTGCTTTTAGGGAATTGGTTTTCTATGTTCAGTCAAGTTGTATCTGAATCTCGATCGCACTAGGTTTTCAACCTTTTTGTTCCCAAGTACATGTTGCGACTTCACTAAGGCATGCTGTTCTGATCCTCAAAGCTCAAGGACAATTGGGGTTAAACATTCTGGATTTTTTTGCTCCATGGATTTTTACTAAAGAATTGCATGATATGCATTTGTTTTTTCTACTTGGTCTGATCCTCAAACCTGTTACCATTTTCTTTCACCCATTAACATGTAAAGTCACAGTCTTTTTTTAACTGCTCTATTTCTGTGATGTGAAGAAAGAAGTTGAATATCTGTCTTCTATATAGGGCAAAAGAAGAGAGACTGAAAAGACAGCCCGAGTCTGAGGGTGCGTCTGAGATATTGGCATGGGTTAATAGGAGTCGTAAGCTTGAACAGAAAAGGAATGCAGAAAGGGAGAAAGTCCTGCGACTATCGAAAGTATTTGAGGAGCAGGTCAGATTGTGATTTTAGATGCCTTTTTATAAATACGTAATTGATGTAGGTAACTAGGTAACTAATCCTCTTATGCTCATTCTCAGGATGATATTGGTCACGGAGAGAGCGAAGATGAGCAAGAAGTTCCCAGAAATGCTCGTATGATTTCTTCTACTCCTGGATAAAGATTAATCTTTTAGAGAACTTTTGTGAATTCCATCATGTACATGTTCTATGCTTTCTGCTTTATGACTTCTGTTGAACTAAGAAGCATGTGATGAGTTGACTATATGCCATTGTCAAACTTACACTCATGCTTTGCAATCGTGTTGGGAACACTAGAACATGAGATTATTAGGACCTAGTGGTGCGTGCGTGCTGTTGTATTTGCTCAGCCTTCTTTTTCATTCATGCACTTGTTAAGTGTTGCTTATTCCGTCCAGAACGGTCTTATCTCTACTTGATTTATCCTTGTTTATTGTTGTAGGGAATATCGATACGTATTTTTTTATTGTGCTTTAAGCTTCTATAAGATTGATCTTATTGCATATAGAACAATTTTGTTGACAGATGATCTAGCAGGGGTGAAAGTACTTCACGGACTTGATAAGGTTATTGAAGGTGGAGCAGTTGTTTTGACACTCAAAGATCAGAGCATACTTGCAAATGGAGACGTCAATGAAGGTAAGCCTTTGACAATCGTGTTATCTTTGGTCCTTATTACTTGTTTAATTTTATGTTTGATCTAGTTTTGCTTGTAAATGCAGAAGTTGATATGCTTGAGAACGTAGAAATCGGAGAGCAGAAACAGAGGGATGATGCTTACAAAGCTGCCAAGAAGAAAACTGGAATATATGATGACAAGTAGGCAACATTCTTATCCCTAGTTGTATTTGCATACACTCAACTTATTATTGGCACTGTTGTTTCAGGTTCAGTGATGACCCTGCATCGGAGAAGAAAATGCTTCCACAATATGATGATCCGGCTCAAGATGGGGTTAGTTTTTTTTTCTCTTATCTGATTACAAGTGTTATATCTAGCTATTGAGTTCCCACTTCTTTTGATGGTTTCAGGGGGTAACTCTTGACTCAAGTGGACGTTTCACAAACGAAGCTGAAAAGAAACTGGAAGAGGTAACTAGTTTTTCTGCATATTGTGGTTCAGCATTAGTTAGAATAGGAATGAGGTCTGCTTGGTTGTTCTGAAAAAGTTTCATGTGCTTCATATACAGCTAAGAAGGAGGCTACAGAGTGCTTCTTCAAGTAGTCATTATGAAGATCTCAGCTCATCTGCCAAGACCTCGTCCGATTATTACACTCAAGAAGAAATGCTACAATTCAGAAAGCCCAAGAAGAAGAAATCCTTACGGAAGAAAGAGAAGTTGGACTTAGACGCCCTTGAAGCGGAAGCAGTTTCAGCAGGGTTGGGTGTTGGAGATCTTGGATCACGTAAGGATGGGAGGAGGCAGGCTAGCAGAGAGGAGCAAGAGAAAATTGAGGCTGAGATGAGAAAGAATGCCTACCAATTGGCCTATGCTAAAGCAGAGGAGGCATCTAGGTCACTGCGGGTGGAGCAAACTCTTCCTGTTAAGGCGGAGAATGACGAAAACATGGTCATTGCCGACGATGATGAAGATCTTTATAAATCTTTAGAGAGAGCAAGGAAATTGGCTCTAAAGAAGCAAGAAGAGGAGGGAGTTTCTGGTCCTAAAGCGATAGCTCTTCGTGCCACTAGTATTCCCAGCACACACGATGCAGAAAATCAGAGTCTTGCAACTGGAGAGTCACAGGAAAGCAGGGTTGTCATGACAGAAATAGAAGGGTTTGTTTCAGGCCTCGAGGTTGATGAAGGTATACGCTTGATTAATTCTTTGTTGGCCTGGACAATATGTAATCATATTTTCTTTCTCAACCTTCGAGGCCTTATTTTGTTCTCCAGATTTTTAGATTACTCCCTTTTGCTGATTTGGGTAGCACCTCTGCTTATTGGGTCAAAACTAGTTTACGTTGGCTGTTTAGTTTAGAATCCTGGAAATGTTTGGATGCTCAATGAGCAACATGTTGTTTGCATACCGAAAGATTGTTTGTAAGTGACTTCTTTTAGAACTCGCGTTTTGTGTTTGTGCAAACTAGCAGTGCACTTGATATGCCTCACAGAACAACATACTGGACAACTTGCAAACAAGCAAACTTTTCACATACAATTTGCAGTCTGTTGTTCATGCTGTCACATTAGCTTGTTTATTTGGGATGCATTTAAACTTTTGAACTATCATAAAATTCTTAATTGCTGGTCAAGGGGATCGCTGTCTTAAAGAGTGGTGGACTTATTAAACTTTTTAGGCCATATTGGAATTGCTTAGTTTTAAAACCACAACAAGTACTCAGGATATATGCTGTCCAAGAATGCTGTTAATTCAGAGGGACGTGCATATTGGGCTTGCATTGCAGTTATGAGATTCCATTCATGTAATTGAATTTGCTTCCTCTTCAAATTGGTGTTATATCCACCAATTGCTTTATTATGGTCACTTGATATGGCCTTTGGTGTCTGAAAGAATATGTGATGTTGCTTTCTCATCAAGAGAGTTACTGAAATCCTGCCGTTACCCCTCATGTTCCAGCATCTCGTAAGCCTGACACTGAAGGTGTCTTCATGGATGAAGACGAAGCACCAGTAACATCTGATAATGAAATAAAAGATGAGCCCGGAGGCTGGACAGAATTTAAAGAATTTGGTGATGATGAAGGTCCTGTTGATGAGGATATGGAGGAAGCTGTCCCAGATGAGACAATTCATGAAGCTGCAGTGGGGAAAGGGCTGTCAGGTGCCCTAAAGCTGCTCAAGGAACGGGGAACGCTTAAAGAAACTGTTGAGTGGGGTGGTAGAAACATGGATAAGAAGAAAAGCAAGCTCGTAGGCATTGCAGATGATGGACAGAAAGAGATCCGTATTGAAAGGACGGATGAATTTGGCCGAATAGTAAGTTTGTTGAAAGGAAAAAATATTAGATATCATAAAATAGCCTTGTAATACTAAATTCTCCATTATAATTTTTTTTGCGTATGACAATGAAAAGCCAATTCATTACTTTGATGTTTTTTTACCAGTCTTCTTGTTTTGATTGTTTTGCAACAGTTAACCCCAAAGGAAGCTTTCCGATTGATTTCCCATAAATTTCATGGAAAAGGGCCTGGCAAAATGAAGCAAGAGAAGCGCATGAAGCAATACCATGAGGAATTGAAGTTGAAGCAGATGAAGAATTCAGACACACCTTCTTTGTCTGCAGAGAGGATGAGGGAAGCTCAAGCTCAAATGAAGACACCTTATCTTGTGCTTAGTGGTCATGTTAAGCCAGGGTATGTTTTCCTGTGTTAAATAATCAAGTTGCTATTTCTTTATTCACTGGCAATTAAGTACGTAGCATCTTAGATTAACCTGACTCTATCAGATGTCAATGTGGAGTGTCTTGTTCCACGACCAAAGTGCTCAACTGTCTTTTTCATTTGCTCCTTCAGATTTTCTATTTATCCCACATTCCTTGGAGCCTGGGCTCTGTCAAGGATATGTTTCTTTTTGCTTATGTACAGCTCCGTAGATCACTGCCGGGACGACTCTTTCTGGATTATATTTCCCCAGACATTTTGAGAGGAATCTCCAGTTCCTAGACTTGTGAATTTGTTAACTTATAAATCATAACCAATGACCATGCATCATAGATCAGCCTATAGATGCCTCTCTCATTATATTTAAAAAGGCAGCATCTTAATGGAAATTTGAGTGGTCTGACTTGCTTGATTGATCATAAACAATTTATATCTAAGAAGACAATCAGACATCATATAAGAAGTCTAGGCTAGACTTTTTGCAATGTATATTTACTATCGTAATTGAATGATAAAATAATGATTAGATTTTTGTTGCTTTGTGCCTGTTTATTTAATTGATTTTTTTTTCTTCTGGGTTGTTTGCAGCCAAAACAGTGATCCGAGAAGTGGTTTTGCCACCATTGAGAAAGATCCTGGGAGCTTAACACCCATGCTTGGAGATAGGAAGGTCAGTGTCGGCCCAAGTTTGAATGTAGGATTACTATTATTTTGCTGCAAACAGGAAATTGGCTTTAGTTTTTTTGCACTATAATCTTTGATGTCAATTATCACGATGCATCTCAGGTTCAAAGTTTTCTATGCATGTGGCATTGCCAGGCTATACTTTTAACTCCACTTGGAATAATTTTTATGAGTATATGCCACCATCTGATCATTTTTGTACTTCTGCTTCCAGATACATTTTAGTTGGGTCACTAGACTTTTAGAAGAAAAGCAAGGTCTTAGGCATAACAATTCTAGTGATATTTTTATCAAGTTGGGTTTGTCAGATGGTATTAGGGCTTTTCTCTTCTCGTTTTGTTTCTTTTACCTGGGAATCTTCTCTTTCCATCTATGCCCTCATTCCTCTGTCCTGGCTTTTAAAGCACCTGCCGTTGGTTCATACTTCATAGGTTCTGATGTTCGGCTGTATTCTAGGTTGAGCATTTCTTGGGAATAAAGCGGAAGCCTGAGCCTAGTAATTTGGGAGCACCAAAGAAGCCGAAAACTTGAAGTGTTCTTGACAGGTCTTCTATTATTTGTCAAGTTTGGAGCAACTTACTTTTGGGGTCTGGAGATGCTCTTGTTGCTTTCGAAGATGTAGTTAGACCAGTAATGCCGACAAGACAACAAGGTGGCAATTTTTGAGAATCCTTTGTTGCCCAAGAATTTAATGGCACCTTTACTAGCGATCTTCTTCATTTTTACTGTTCCTAGAAATAGTTGTACAGATTTTGTGATTCACAGATGCTACTCTTGCTGTTAGAGAAATGACCGAGCAAGTGAAATACCCTGCATGTGTTTATGGAGAGATAATGGCCATCGGTGTAAACCTTGCTTTGATTTGCTGGGCATGCATACTCGTGTGCGAATGTGGTTGGGTGTGTGCATGTCTCTGCTTGTATATGGCTGCGGTTGCATGATTTTGAGAACCTGTAGAACACTCAAGAATCTTGCAATGGGGACATAATTATCTTTCTGAAGGAGGTAGAGGTCACTCTTCTTTAAAGCCGTTCGTCAAATCTTTTTCCTGTTTCAGTTCCATATCTCCTCCACTAAATGGTGTGGCTCTCTGACTGGGAATGCATGCCTTCCGAGGAATGGTTCTCAACAACTTAATTGGTATTACTGTACGCAGTAAGATGCCTTTTATCTTCGTGAGTTATCGGTGTCAATTACTTGCAGATGAGCCTAACTTTGGCGCTGTGGATTGAAGGTTTATGAATTAGCAAGGTCACCGACTACTGAGTTTCCGGAAACCAATACAGCATAAATAGTCGGGCAATACGTCCTTTGTTCACTTGGCTCACTATAAATTGCCGAATTTATCATAAAAGAGTCTTTTCATACAGCCCTCCCTAGACACTTAGTTCGGAATCTTTGGATAGCATTTGAGGATAAAGGGTGGTTATTCATCATTACTCTTCCTCTGGCGTTCTGAATTGCTTAATATTTACGGGTCTCGATACTGTGTGTAATATGGTGTAATTTAGCTCACTCAACAACGACAATCAGTGCATTTAAGTGTAGATAAGAGTTTTCCAGTTAATTGGATTATAGTTCGTTTCACCGATGGACACGAGAGAAGGAGAAAAATCTATTGCAAATCATCCATCAGCCGAGTTAGATATCGAAGCTGACTGTACATTTGAAGGCAGGAAATTGCCCATATGACAACTCATTTATATTCGGTGACATGACACTGTTTCAAAGTTGTCCTCAGGCTGGAAGATCTCTAGCATTTTACGTCTGATTGAAATAATCCAGAAAGCAAAATTCAATCGTGAACTCGTGCGAGTGATAAACAATATCCAGAACAAATTGTGCATAGGATTGATGAAGTCAACAAGCCTCGCAAAATAGTAAGAGCATTCAACTGCACATCATCAACAGGGGCTTTGCTTAAGCAACGAAAATGAAGGCAAGGCATAAACTTTTAGATGCCTTGGCATGGACATACAACATCGGTCCAGCAACTAACGACAGCACAACAGTTTTTTTCTCTAACCACTGACAGCACGATTTTTTGAATCATATACAAATCAATTGAACAACTGCAAGAAAACGTATTTTTACTACTCAACCAAATAGGTCCAAGGATGGAACAAGTGCCACAATGGCTTCAATACATCCATGACAAGTCTTGCCTGAAAGAAACAGATTCTGCAGCACCTTGAAGGCCCCTTTCTGAAATTTGAGGACAATCTTCCACCACAAGCAACTCTAACTTTTGTGATCCCACAAGTGGCTTCAGGCCATCATCGGTAACTCCCAGGCACTTTACCAATCGCAAGGTGCGCAAAGAAGGAAAGTGGATCACATGCTGCAGTCCCTCATCACTTACCTCTTGGCATCTAACAAACTGCAAGAGCTCTAAATACTGAGCAGAGCACAGTGCCTCCATCCCATCATCGTTGAAGGAGTCCACATGGTCGAGAGCTAGTTTGCGGATGGGGCACATTTTAACCAAACTAAGAATACCGTTCAATGTGAATGAAGAAAACGAAGGAAACTCCCCGTCCAAGAAGGATATCATAATCTCTTCAAGCATTGAACAATTCTGAGCCAAAGCTTTTAGACTCTCATCTGTCAATCTCAACGGGTTATTCATCAAAAGTGGTAGTGAGTAGTCTGACGGGACTCGAAGTGACAGAGAACGAAGGTTCGTGGACTTTTGCGATAAACTGATGATATCGCAGTCCCTGATCCCAACACACATGTCCAAGCAAATACTTTCTAGGTTTTCACATTGACCCAGCACAGAAGCAAGACCTCTCCCAGGGTGGATGATGCAATTGACCAAGCTCATCTCCAGCATATTCTCACATGGGACCTGCTGTGTTTGCCATCGATCCACTGAGCGATCATGAACCTTCATGTATCTGTAGTTAGCATCTACTTCAAACTGCAAACGCCTGAGTTTTCTCCAACTAGCACCTAGCTTAACCAAATCACCCTCACCGATTGCCCTACAATTTTTTATTGCAAGATCTTCTAGAGTTTCAAGCCTTCCAATGTGGTCTAACCACTCAACACTTGAAACGTTTAAACAGCGGATAAGATGGAGAACAGTGAGACTTTTGCAGCCCAGCACAAGAGATAATATGCCACAGCCAGTAACTCGTGGTGTAAAGTTCAACTTCAAAGCAGAGAGCTTGGAACATGAAGTCAAATGGCGAAGACCCACATCCGTTATGAACACGCAGTAACTTAAGGTGAGATTCTTCAAAGAGGGACAATAGTTGGAAAGAATAAGAAGCCCTTGGTCATCCAACTGTTTCCCCAATTTGGACATCCAACCTGCATAACTTATCTCTACCTTTGCCAAATTCGGGAACCTGATGCAGAGAGCAGTCAGAGCTTCGTTTGCAGGGTCTAATCCACAACCAACACGAAGAGAATGTCTTTGTTCATTGTCCAGCATGTAAAGCCTTTTACATGCTAGAGAAGTAGCATTCCTGTCTGTGGTTTTCACGATCCTGTCCAAGATTTCCCAAACCAATTGATCCGGCAAACCATCCATCAGGAACAGGTAACCTCTCGCTACATGCAAGACAAAGTAGAAATGATCTGAAAATATTGAAACATATATTGATGAGTGAAAAGGACGTGAAAAATCCATATCAATCAACTGATCACAATTTTCTCTCCTAAAACCATATGAGACAAATTCACATCAAAGTCGTCGCCAATCATTACTTTCTTTGACCAAGTTCGCCAATTATTGGTAAGTGATATATTTGTCGATCATGTGCAAAACAAACCTTAAAATGGCTCAATCAGTCTAGGAAGGAATGAAACAACAACTTCAAAAGCAGATACATAGGCTAACAAAATCAACAAAAGCTTTGACAAGGAAGTTTTGCAGCAGTCAAAATGATTAATACAACTAAGATAAACAGACAAAACATTAGCAGCTACAAAAGCATTCAGTTGCAACTAGAAAATCAAATCAATGGTGCATTTATTTCGCGGAAAATGAATGATTTGGAAAATATTTTCTCAATAATGATTGCTTATATCGCTTTTGAAAATGAGTGAACGAAATTCTTTTTATCATCCGTGAAAATGTTTAGACATAAGTTATTATCGACAATAAAAATATTTTTTATTGACTAATTATTTCAAGTGATATAAGCAATTATATTTAGGAAAATGTATTTCAAATCATTCATTTTTTGCAAAACAAACAGAACCTAAGTACTTTCAAAGTTCAACCAAGCAGTGTGATATAATGCCCTTAATATGACCAGCACAAGAATTTGAAAGAATCGCAATTCATCGTATCAGAAACGAAAACAGAGAGAAATCCTGCCACGCTATATCATGCCAAACATACTAGGCAATCTAAATATCTCAAATTTCGCAACCAAGTCTACATGTTGTATCCACAAACGCTGCATTTCCTTTATCCAGAAAAACCAACAAAATTTGCAAACAAAAACACCTATACATTAAGAATCATAGTTCACTAACCGCGAGGGTAATCACCCATCATTCAAAAACACGTGTAATACTTATCCTACACAGTCATCAGGTGAAATTCTCCATCAGAAGAAAGCTTTAAACTTCAAATTACAGCGCTGGCCAGTCGAAGAATTCATCCACGCCGCATCAATTTCACATGGTATTCTCGCGATGGCACGAGAAAACAGGGGAAAAAACACGAGACGGTGTAGGAAAAATTGAGGAAAATGAAGCACCCAATAGCTGAAGAAACGCTACTTTACCAGGAAATCGGTCGGAAAGATGACGTGATTGGAGATGGCTGCGAAAACTGTCGATGATGTCGAAAAGTTTCAAGTTTTTTTGTGACAATTTCGAAGGTCGGTCAATCGCCGATCCGAAGATGACGAACGGTGCTTGAAGAGGGACGCTGAATATGAAAATGCTTAGAATTACAAAAGTATCCTCGTCTTTCTTCCGATTTTTCCTCTTTTTGTTTTTGCTTATTACAAATAATCATTCTTCACAGTGTAATAATGATAGATAACGACACTTTTCGTAATTAATAAAAACATGCATGCTTAAATGATTGAATCCAACTAGCAAATGCTGGGTTTTTTCTTCCGCAGACATGCCAATTGAAAATTGTCCGTGGAAGAAGAGGTTTAGTAGAAGGAAAATCTTTATACAGATAACTAATCTAAGCTTTATATTATGTATACAGGATAATCGTGCTCACCGTAGAACGCAACCGCAACACTGATTAGCAAAAGAAAATGCGAAAATCTCTCAAAAAGTTGATACTGTTGATAATTGGTCGGCATGGGCGTAGGCTGCTAATAATGTCAAGATCAACATCAAAGTTTCAATTTACCAAATATCCATGGCTCGGGAACAACTTGGTGAAGTTGAAGAACGAACGCAAAGGGAAGGGGAAGGAGGGGGGGTAGATTTGTCTTTTCAAGTGCCGAAAGAGGCTCACGAAAGGGGGACGGGAAATATGGAAGGGGGGCATCAGTGGGTCCGGCCAGCCAATGATGTCGGTGGGGGCCCACAAAACGGAAAAGGTCTCTCTCCTCCTCGTCCCATTTCAAAAACCTCTCCGGTACCGCCTCGCGCTTCGTTGCGATGGCGACCCAGGTCTCCTCTCTTCTCCTCTCTCTCTCTCTCTCTCTCTCTCTCTCGACACACCGACCAAACCCTAGCTCCTCCTTCTCCTTTCTCTCTTGCACCCAACGCCATTCACTCCGGCGGCGAAACCGATCGCATCCGGATCCTCCTCCTCGGCCCAGACGGCAGCCGTCGCTCTCCGATCGCCCTTCGACGAGCGCGAAGCCCCAGCTCGAAGCGCGTCGTCCATTTCGGACCTCCCGTGTCGCTCACCCTTCTCTCGCGAACCATCCGCAATCGATGATGAAGAAGGAAGATGCGAGGGCGGCGAGAAAGTGAAGGAGAGAGGGCGGCGCAGGGAATCTGAACCGAGCCCCTTCCACTTGCGGCGCTCTTCCTTCTGCCGGATCTGGCGAACAAATGCGATCGCAGCGGGCTCTAGTCGCTTCCAATCGAGCAGTGCAGGCGATCATCGAAATGTACTTGATTATAGTAGTTATGTGGAAGTTGTCGAGGCGGCTGTGATCGGACTGTTAGCCGGAGTGATGCTTCGTACTATGGAGGATACGAGGACTGCAGTAACTATGTGGGAGTGCATCGGCTGGGGTGGTGCAGGAGACGAGTGAGAGTGTACTGAGAGTTTATGGCGAGAGAGAGAGGGAGGAATCAGCTTTAAGCGGAAATAGTGGAGGTTAAGTGGGAGGAGTTGATGAAGAATCCACCCGGGGAGGATCAAGTGAATTGGCTGGGATAGCCTTTGGGCATTCTTCTTATCAGGTATGAAGAACCAGGCTCTTGAATATCATTTGCACTATATCACGGTTTCTGGTGAAGGTTTATTTGATGTCACGTTTGTGATTGCAACTGTAAATTGAACTCTTAGTTGGAGATCCTGTGGGGCCATATGTTTTACAACACTATCTTCAGGTTCGAACTAGGCAGATTGCTGATCAGGTAAAATTTTGTGTAGTTACATGGGAAGCACAGCTTGTTTTTAAGCATTCTGGAAAGGAGGAAGGCCGAGTTTCTCTTCCTTTGTTCGTGTATGTTATGAGAAACTTAGGCGAAGCCTCTGGTTCATTAGTGCAACTGCTTAATAATGACCACTGACTAAGACATTGGTATTTCTTTTGTTGGAAAAGAGAAACTTGCGAATTGCAGTATCAGTGCAACATTAATTCAGCTGGCTACCCCTCTGGTTGGAGTTTGATTACCGATGTTTAGTGTACTGTAGACAAGAAGAATTGTATGAGTTGTTTATCTTTCTTCCTGATATCTTGCGTGTAGTCACTGCTGCTATAGTTTCCGGTAGCATGTAATGTACTCTCTTACATCTCCACATCATCATCATCAACGACCATTGAGCCCCTTCTATCTAAGCGGGGTCTCCTACATGGATCTAGTTACTCTATTTCGTTTGACTAGAACTATATCTTCTATATATTTGATACTCAGTATTTTTCTTCAAATATACACCACATCTTGAGCCTTTTATCTCGTGTCTTCATCACATCTTGTCACTACAGGTCCAAACCGTCCCAAGCAAGTTTCATTCCTATTGTATTCTCTCATCGCGTCCTCAAATGAAGTCACACCAACTTTTTTAAGAGTTGCACTAAATTCTAATTAGTACTTTCCTGAGTATCTGCATATCCACTAGAGCATTTTCCATTCTGCCAAACTTATTTTCAACTATTCTTCCCATATCAGTATTGAACTGCTTTTTTCTTCTGCACTGTAAAAAGACGGTGTTGCTGCTGGAAGGTATCGCTTATTTTATCTTCAGTGATATTTTCTTCTTGAACAAGATACCATATATTGGCTTCTCTACTGCATGTATTCTTCTTGTATGATTGGTAACATTCCCCTTTCTCCTCTTTTGGAAAACGGTCACAGGAAAGCAAAAAAAAAAATCAGCTCTTTGGATACCGTTGGTCTCCAATTTTAACTTTTTCCTTTACTAAATCTGCCTTTCATGTATTCTGTCATTGAACAAGTCGAATTCTGAAGTTTATCTCCATGTTCCACAATCATTCTTTTGCATCTATTTGTCATGAGTTTCGTCCAGTAGCACAGTATCATCTAGGAGAGGCATACGCTGAGGACTATTACTTTGGATTATAATCAGGTAAGCTTGTTCTTAAGATATAAGGACTTGAATGTATTCATTGATGTAAGGCTATTGCTATTGGGAAATGCTTTGTTTGTCTCAGTGTCATGATTGAAGTCACTGACGTTATATCATCCGCACTCTTTATTGCCTGTTTGGAAGCAAAAAAAAGCCATTTTCCCTCAAAACCTTTAGAAAAACTTCTGTACGAAACATTTCCTTAGCCTTTTTTGATGTACGAAAATTTTGAGCAAATCCTATCTTCTTATCTTTTTCCTTTTATTGATTTAGAGAAAAAGACTCAAAACTAAGTATAAGGGCCATTTGGAAAATGTCTTGGTTCTGAGGACCTAGCTGCAGAAAAAGTTTGTCATCTTAGTTTGTGCATATGGTCTTTTATTCTGAGTTTGTAACTTGATATGTTGAAAATTTTGAGCGAATCCTATCCTCTTATCTTTTTCGTTTTATTGATTTAGAGAAAAAGCCTGAAAACTGAGTATAAGGGCCATTTGGAAAATGTCCTGGTTCTGAGGACCTAGCTGCAGAAAAAGGATGTCATCTTAGTTTGTGCTTATGGTCTTTCATTCTGAGCTTGTAACTTGATTTGTCAAGTCTGTTGTGGAGGTGTTAAGTTAAGATTAATGGACAATAACTAGTTCAACTGGCAATACGAACTATATCTTATAGTTATTTAGTCCCTGGTGTAATGCATCATTAAAATCTTCTGAAGAAGAATAAAGGATATTAGTTTGGCATAAATTGTTAAATCTCCTTCACAGATGGTTAGAAGTTGTGTCAAGCATTACACTCATACCTTTACTAGTGTTTCACGTTGCTGCTGCTATACATATGGAAATCTTTTGGAAACGGGTCCACAATAAGATGATATTCATATCACATCACATCACTTGGGTTTTCAGACAGTCATACTTTTGAATTTCATATCCTTTGCTGAATACCCTGAAGCTCTTTCATAGCAATATGTAGATGTGTTTTTCATGCTAATTTCTTTTCGCACATAAAATTTTTAGCCTGCTTTAGCAAAGCCTTTCCTTTTTAAACAGCATAAGGGAAGGCATCAGATTGGTTCACTCTACTATCATATGAAGCAGAAGTAGACGGAGCTTGCAGAATGTCGTACAAGACGCTTCCTACAAAGGCTTAAACACAAGCAAAGCATGGATGGTGATATGCGAGGTGTGTCGTGACTCGAAGAGGATGCCTTAAAACCACGGTAAGGCCGGAATCCCAAGTTCTGGAGCATGTATCTTTTTACTGGCATTGTTGTTGAACTGCAATCATAGTTTGTGTACTTTAATGTTTCAATTTTGGAGAATTGCTCATGTTTGCCAGGTGGAAGATGAAGTCGATGTGAAGAAAATTATCGGTGGGGCTGGGCCGCTAGTAGGTCACATATCAACTCCCGGTAGCTCATGGACACGGACGCTACTGCTGAGATTGCTGATAACACAGAAAATAGGAAGGAGGCAAAAAGGTTTAGCAGTTAGCACAAAAGTTAAGACTGTCGAGCAATTGTCCATGGGCCTTGTCGTAGGTTTTTTGTGGGATGTTAGATGCTATGCCTGTCACCATATTCCAAGTGTTTCGCAGGTGATGTCGCTAGGTGCCAGAAAAACGGAGGTTCACTGGCTTGCATGTGGCATAGGACTGAATAAATCTAACGCGGTATGAGAACATTTGTAAAGGTTTTGGGTGACGTCATATTCGGGCAGCACAAGAACGTGTGCATTGGGCCTTGGCCGAGATTATTAGGCCCACTAATGATGCAGTAAAGCCAAGGCTACGGGTCAAGCAAACGTGCTGTTGCTACCCAGGATTTAGCAAAACCGAAATTGATAAAGTTCCTATTGAAGGCCTACTGAACTTAAAATGAATGTTCAGGCCCACTAGGCTTATATTGCCGGTAAATGAATGTTAGCCCACCCGATATTTATCATGCGCGCCCGAACGGTCATCGGTAATGCTAAGCTATGTGTCCATGGGCCCTAACTCTAGGCCCAATAACTATTGGGGCCCATCCCATGTTCGGGTAAGTTCGTATACTATGGCCTAATAGAATACTCAGGCCCATCTCATATGGGGCCAGACTTTAAGCCCACTAACATAAAATTCAGGCCGGCCAATGTTCCGATGGGCCCATTAAGAAGGAATTCAGGACCGGCCCATATTTGGCCCAATATGAATACAAACTCTAAGCCCAACAAGACATATGGGCCCATCCCTTTTCGGCCGTAGGCCTATATAAAGGCCCGGTAGAACACTTAGGCCCATCTCGTGTTGGGCCCATACGAAAATTCCGGTCCAGCCCTCATTGGGCCCAAAATGTGGGCCCATTAAGATCAACTTTAGGCCCAGCCCATATTTGGCCCAGAGTCTAGTTGGACTGGGCCCTTATCATAAGGCCCAATCCAAGTATTTAGGCCCGTCCGTATTGGGCCGTAATGTAGGCCCATTAGATAAAATTATATGCCAGAACAATACTTGGCCCATATGTGAGTTGGGCCAAAACTCTAGGCCCATCCGATGTAAGGCCCAAAGATGAGGGTATGGCCCATTTTCTTAGGCCCAAAAGATACATCGGGCCCAATGTAGGCCCATCACATAATTACAGGCCCACCCCATAATTGGCACATAGACGAGTTGGGCCAAAACCCTATGCCCAGTGAGATAGTTCAGGCCCAGCCCATGTTAGGCGCAAGGACGGGTAGAGCCCATTAATTTAGGCCCAATAATATACGTGAGGCCCATTCATATTGGGCTCAACTGTAGGCCCACTGCAAGTCCAGCCCCAACCCAAATTTGGCCCTTTTTCTATGGCCCAAGCCATATTGGGCTCATAGACAAGTTGGGGCTGAGACAGTCAGGCCCAGACCGCATAGGATTGTAAAAGAGTTTTTTTTTTTTTTACTAAAAAGGATTGTAAAAGAGTTGCTCAGGCACGAAGAAGGCACTGTAGGCCCACTCAGACCAACATACCCAGGCCTCGAATAATTGAATGGGCCGAAGAAGGTCCATTATACCCGATGTAGGTCCAAAATGTTCTGCACCGGGTCCACTAAGCGCAAACGTGGACCCAAAAACAATTTTATCCCCTAGCTGGGCCGACAGCCAGGTGATCCTATCCTATGCCCAAAGGTGCGACTATAATAGGCGTAAACAATTTTACTCTTCTGCCTCTCATCATATACGTATAAACCCAGGCTGGGACAATCTAACCCCTTTTTCTTTTAAAGGACAAACTAGCGATATGTACAACTTTAGAAAAGGAAAAAAAGAAAGCTAGAACACGAAAAAAGACACTATTGAAGGATGAAGAGCTCATCGATCATATAAATTACAGAGACTCCAATTTGGCACACTACGATTGCAAATGACAGAATTTAAAGGGACAAGGTTCGAGTTCCTTTTCTCTCCCTTTCCTTTATCAGAAGATCTCTTCTTTTTGCCCACTTGCCAGCTTTTGCTTTGTTCTCCAGTCCATCATGTATAGTACCATTGCTTGAATGGGTACTAGTTCCACAAAAGCTGCAGCCACAAGGGGAGAGAAAAGCAAAATTCAAACCAATCTTTTCTCCTTAGTTGAAGATTTATATCAGATATGAAAGTAAAAAGGAAAAAAATAATACACACTTCAGCATATGAGATTATGTTGGAACCTTAAAAAGGCTTCAAATCACCAAAAACTCTTGCATTGGACATCAAGGCACTCATGCAAAGCTTTATCCAATCAAACTCTTGTCAATTCGTGTGAATCTTAGACCCAATGGTGCAGCAAACACCTATATGGAAACTGGACAAAGATCAAAACAAATATGAACAGGCAAGCAGCCAGTATGGCTGCAGGCACAGAAGGTAAACTTCAGTTGACAGATGTTTGGCGTAAATAAAGAAAAAGTAATACACCTATAACGACAAACCTCAGAACTGGTTTTAATAGATCTGTAACGAAGAAGAAATAAGTACATCTAGTGACTGAAAAAGACAAGAATGGGTTTAGTGTTAAACAAACTCAAGAATCATTGATATGGCATGCCCATGCTTGTACTGATCCATGAGAATGCATAACGTACATGCTGGTCAGAGAAAATGAATCACCAACTTCTCAAAACACTTCCAGACATCTCACCTTTCCTCAAATAGTTTGTTCATTTCATAAAAACTTGGCAGCGACTAAGATGAAGGAAAACAAAGATTGAAACACCACATAGTATGTTATTCATGTAGGCTGGAGTTCATATACTGCATGCCGTCATCAAATTACTCAATTACAAGCACATTCATGTGACGGGATATGTTTGTGGCTCATCCTGGCTACACTCATTCATCATCTCTGCACCCTCTTCTCCTGAATGCAGTATGATCTCAATTATTAGGTACCGAGACGTACATGCCACCCCGCTACAAGAATCTGATCATCCCTTATATTTCAAGCAAACTTAATCAGGCTTTTCACTCAGAAATGAAACTATCCTGCAACACTTGTAAGGATTTATTGTTGCACACTCACTCGATCTCTTCAAGCAACCAAAATGACCTCAATCGACACCTTTCCAAGATATTTATCCCCAATTTAAAAGAAGTGAAATGTTTGCAATTCTCTTATCTACAAAGTTTGTCAATTTCCATCCAAACTAAACACACATAACGATGATTCCTGCGAAATCTACCATGCCTGGTGGTATATTACTCTTCAGTGAAAAGTTCTAGGTGAAAGGAGATATCAAAAATCCAATATTTGGAGTTCTCGTCCACGTTTAACATAGCAGCAGGTATATACAACTGTTTACCATTTTATTAGATTCACATTCAACTAATAAGAGAAGAAAAATGAATTTTGTTCTCAATCGGCTCCTTAAATGGGCTCAAACCATAATAATAGAAGGTCTCCCTACCTCAAATAATGAAAAGAATGCCATATACTGCACAACTAATTTGTGAAATTCATATGCCGTGTCAAAGGCCTAATCGGAACTTCCAATAAAAATACACAAAGAACCTACATTTTTTTCTTTTTGTAGCCAATTAGAAGAAAGATGAACAGAAAAAGAACTACCCCACAGTGAAAATTATGCACTTTAGGGAAGAACACGCTTACCTATTGGCCACAACATATTGCTTATAATATCCAACAATCCGGTCAGTATTGTGTTTGATCCCGAAAAGTCCTGCACAAAATGCACCATTTACATCCATTGTAAGAAAAGATCAATCATCAAGCAATATGAGGTCCCCAATATTAGCAGGGGGAAAATTTTTAAGCAGGAAACCTGTCGCTTATGCCGTAAGCCACAATCCCTCAGCTTCTTGCAGACAAATTTCGGATCACAGGCGACATTGAACAAATCATCAGCATCATGATAATCCATGGAAAAATGCCCTTTTGCTGATGCATATTTTCAGATATGCAGAGATATATAATTAAAAATTACTAACAAATAAAATGCAAGATCCTAACAAAAATAAAGTCAAAAGGCAATAACTTTAACAATTATCATGATAATCCACTTCATCTCCAATGCATTCTTTTTCCTGCACTGTTCGGAAATTGTTAGAAAGAAGCGGCACACAAGTGTAAATATCACTATAGAACACCAAAAGCATGAAACCAATAGATGTTGAAATGTATATCACCTAAATGAGGATTAGGAACTCTATGCCTTGAGACAATTATTTTAATCGAAGACAAAAGCCACAAAAATATCTGGAGTGTGGAATAAAAATCGAAACAACTCGAGAGTACAATAATCACAGGGAACAACAATGAGAAAGTAGCCCGCCTGTTTTCACTTGGTGCACCTCAGATATCCATTTCGATGCCAATGACATTGCCAGAAAGCACAGGCGAATTAAATCTAGAACAATTGACGATATATGCAATAACTCTGCTACTTAAGTGATAAAACCTATATGAAAAAGCATGATCACCTTTATAGGATTCATCGTATTGATAAAAAGGGATTAATGAATCTCAAGCAAGTTGAAACGCCAACCGAATACCTCCAACTTCCTAAACCAATGGGAGATTATATTTAACGTCTCTCGTGAGGTATATAAAATCTATTTTCGGCAAGTCAGAACAGTGTCAAGACAGATTACGAGGGAAGCGGCTAGCACGCCGACATCATTTCCAACCACAACACACGTCCACAAGGAGAGGATGACCAAAATCATATTAACCCTCATATGACGACCTAATTCATATATTGCAACAGCAGCAGAATCAGGAGCACATCGAGCGATCAAATCGTCTCTGATGAGTCCAAAACGCTATACCTCAGCGGCGAAAAGTGCGAAATCGCACGCCCTGGCACAGGCACTGCACTTGTGGCCTCCGAGGCAACTATCGAAGAGGCGGATAGCGTCGTCGGCGTCGCGGGATATGCCGAGAGCGTTCGACGGCGCAGGTGGCGAGGACGGACTCCTCGAGGCCTTACGTGCCGGCGTTCGCGATCCAAAGAGGGAGGTTCGGGCCGAGAACGGCGCTGAAGTAGTCCCTGGCCATGCAAACGGTGTCGAGAAACTAGCGGAAACTCGGAGCGAGCGTTTCGGAGCGGCGGACTCGCTCTTCTGCATCCAGTCGAAGAGGCTGACGACGACGATGCATTCGGCGTCGCCGGACGTCCTCGACGGCGGCGAGGAGAAACCTCGCGGCGTGATCGTTCGCTTTCTAGGGTTTCGTTGACGCAGCGATCGGGCGAGGGTTTTCAGATCTAGGATGAGATTGGGCAATGAATGATCGGGTTGCAGTTGTAGAGAGAGAGAGAGAGAGAGAAGAGAGTGCGATGGTGTTGCGACGACGGGTAGGAGTTTAACCGCCTAAAAGGAAATTGAAAATGGACGGGCCAAATGACAGTCGGATCCGCGTTGGGTGGGGTCGGGTCGGATCGGATCGACGTAGCACTAAACGTGGTGATTTGTAGGGGTGTAAATGGTTCGGTTCGGTTCCGAACCGAACCGAATTTAAACTGAACCGAAAACTCAATTTGGTTCAGTTTGGTTCGGATCGGTTTTCGGTTTCAAGTTCATTAAGCAAAGAGAGAGAGGAGAGAAGAGAGAGAAGGAGAGAGAGAGAGGGAAAAATAGCCTTAAAACAAAGTGTTTATTTTAGTTCGGTTCGATCCGAACCGAACCGAACTAAAATAAACCGAACCGAAAAGAAAAATTAATTTATTTTAATGATCCGAACTGAAACGCACAAAATTTTCGGTTCGGTTCGTATCTCGGTTCGATTTTTCGGTTCGGTTCTGACACCCCTAGTGATTTGTTTTTGTGCCGACTTGTAATTGACAATGTCAAAAGCGATTTTATTGATGGCCCCAAAAACATAAAGGAAGTAATTCTATAGACATATGGAAAACTTTCTTTACCAAAGAGAAATCATTTTTAATACCCATGTCGAATTGTTTTGCTTCCATATCTCCAATGAGTCTATATTTTGAAAGTGTGGTGTCATATTGGCATACTAAGGACCCACACTCTGATGGTGGAGTCTCGCACTAAAATTGCCATTCAAATGTCAATTTATAATGGGTAAAATGAACTCATTCAGAAAAATTGACGAAACCTCGATGACTTTGATAACATATCGATGCGTTACGAAGAATAGAAAAACTCAATTCGAAAAGTTAACTTGTAAAACTCGAAATATCTTTTCAAGTTGTCTGACGTGGGACTTTGCCCGCACCACCAAGTCGTTTTTTACTGTTTCGTTACTTATGAGTAAAGGGAGAGAGAGCACCTTCGATCGGGATGGACTCCTTGTTAGTAATAGTATGAGACTAACTTCACCATCTTTTCTTGAAAAGAAAGAATTACTGCACCTAGCAATTCTTGAAAGCTAAAATTCATACTAATAGAAAAAATTTTAAAACAACCTTTCATTTTGGGCTCCGTTAGTTTAATAGAAAATTAATGTTTTGAAAATTATTTTTCTAAAAATGATAACTTGTATCACTTAAAATTATTACTCAATACAAACTATTTTCATTATCAATAATAATTTATGTCTAATCATTTTTCGTGGACAATAAAAATATTTTTCTTTTATTCATTTTTGTAAGGTGATCATTTTTTTGAACAGTGTTTTCTGAATCGTTCATTTTCCGCAAAACAAACGGAGTCTTTATAATACAATCATTAGGAATAAAGAGTTATTAGAAATCTGTAGAAAATAAATTGAAGGACTCTTAGATAAAACTTTAATTGAAGAAATCTATAAAAAAAAAATCTAATAACTCTTCCTTTATTTGTTTTGCGGAAAATAAATAATTTGAAGAACATTTTCCCTAATAATAATCATTTGCATTCCTCGAAATAATTACTTAATGAAAAATATTTTTACTATTAACAACCATCAATATCTAAGCATTTTTTAGGATGATGAAAATATTTTTGTTCATTCATTTTATAAGTGATGCAAGCGAAAATTTAAGAAAATATTTTATAAATCATTTATTTTTCACGAAACAAAAGCATCCTTAGAAAGACGGTAGGAAAAGAGTTCACTAATCTTTACATATATTGGAAATAAAATATCATATCTTAATCTTAATAAGGAGTTAAAATACTCCCTGATGGTTCAAAAGAAGATGATTAAGTATGGTTTTGAAGGGCTTGATAATCAGGTTCTTTATAATCTATGAAATTCAGATTTTCATTGAGGACTGCTTAAAACAAAAGTAATTCATTTTTTGAGGTCAAGACTTAGAGTGTGACATCCCGGAGCGTCACATACTAAGGCATTCTTTGGTCTTTTCACTTATAGCACAAGCGAAAGACAATACACAATCAAAGTAAACATTTCTCATTCAATAGACATACACATAACGTAAATACCACATCTTCATTCATATTTTTACTTTGTATACAAGGGTGATTTGGACAACATAATCCTTAAACATGACAGCACAAGACTACATCTGGGAGGTTAAAATGGTGTCCTACTCCCCTAATGCCATCCAAGTGAAGCCCTCGGTTTCCGCTATCTCCAATCACCCATCCCCATGGTCATAGCCAAAAAGTAATGACCGTGTCACCAAAATAAATTCACAATATACAACAACATCCACGACTCCACCTCGCTACTCGTTGTCATCACCATCGTCACTACGGTCACTATCAGGATAAGGGATTAGCGGCATGTCTAAAATTCTGTAAAAATGAATATCAAAAGGAGCGAGCTAACGCTCAACAAGAGATAAGACTAACTCATAAACCAACCTATCTAACTAACTCTCGATTTCTAGAACACATCTAACATGAAATAATCGATGCACACTATAATGAACATACGCAATCCGAATGTAGCATTCATAGTCACATGTATAATGCTAGCATGCATTGTATGCATTGCACGATTTGTTGATCGATCCGTGCAGGTCACTGTCGGCTTACCGTTCGAACTTCCATGACTTATTGGCCACAAGTATCTCACTCTCAGGCATCCCAAGCACAAGCATAGGGGCATCCCGACTCCTCCAAGACATTTTCCGATTTACTGACCGAACTTCCGTGGCTTACTGGCCACAAGCATCTCACTCCGAGGCATCCCAAGCACAAGCACAGGGGCATCCCAACACCCAACCTGGCATCGTCAAGGCATTCACTTCCAGCTTACTAGCCGGACTTCTAAGGTTTGCTAGCCTTGCGCATCACACAACATCTTTCTTTCACTCACATCTCAGGGATATCACACGTATGTAATGACATGACATTCCTAGACCATGTAACTCATTTCATTCAGCACACTTTTCATATGAAATGATACCATGTCTCACCAAACAATTAGAAACCTCATTAACACGCTCAAGCTATTCACAACTAGAATATTCAAAATCTATTACCACAAGGTAACCCAATTTACACCACTATTTGATATCACATCGAGGCCAATCATATCTCATCGGAAAGCCTAAAGTATGTGGGTTTATCTCTAGAAGACATTGAATCGTAATTTGAACATTTTCACGTAGAAAATAGTGAATTTTTGAAATTGGGTAAATTTGGGCAGTTTTGCACAGTAACAGAAATCTCTCCAAAATAGTAAATTAACTCCAAAAATTCTAAATTTCAGGTATGTCACAGAAAACACCTTGATAAACATTTCTTGTGAAGATCACAAACCCAATTCAATCTTTAATCATATCATTTTGTCACTCAAATTCAGACTCGAAATCAGCTCGTCAGAATACAGTGCTCGATCCTCAAAATATATCTCTTTCAGTACCCAAATCACCTTCAAAAGCCTCGAAAGTTTTATATGTTGTAGAAAGAAAAGTCCTTAACAACTTTTATGGAGGAATCTTATTGAAAATATATTTGGAAAAATTTATAAAAAAAAATCAAAAAGACGTGAGGATCACAAAAACTGTATTTATGGGCAGTTTAAACATGGTTTGAAGATGAGCTTTCGTACGACCCAAATCAACTCAAAAAATTTCAGATTTAAAATATATTAAACTTCAAGATGTGCTGAACAACTTTTGTGAAGAACACAATCCCAAATTCGACATACAAAGACATGTACAAAAATAATAAACAGAAGAGGTATTGTAGTTTCGAGTTCTGGGTTTCAAAACAGACCTCAAAGATTCTAGTCCAAATGGATACCCACAAAATTTTGGCTCATCTAACTCAATTCCAAAAGCTTAAGTGAACATGCAACAACCACCATCACCTTCATTCAACAAGCTAAACCCATCCTTCTCACATGCAAGTCATTAGGAGCTAGTACACCAACATGCAAGGCCATTAGAGACCAAAACATCCACGTGCAAGACCATTAGAGCCTCAAACACACTCGATCCAGGCATGAACAACCACATGCATGCCCTTCTAACATCATGAAACCCACATGCAAGATCAAACATCCATCGACAACAACAAACAAGCAAAACCAAGGGCATAGAAGGATTGATTGGCTTAGAAACAAGCCTTATCTCCTTGCCTTAACACTTCTAAACCCGAGATCCTTCCTCTTGAGCTGCTGGCCATGCTCTAAAGTGAAAGAAAAACAAAGAAACGAAGATGAGAAGGGGAAGAGAGAGCTGTCGTGAGAGAGGGAGTAAAGGGAGTACAGAGTGAGGAAGAGAGTTCCTTGGGTGGCTTCTTGAAAAATGAGGGGGAAAGTGAGAGAGAGTGGAAGAGAGGGAGACAATGAGTGTCTTGCTTCACAAGTTGGCCTTTTATATTGTCTCGCATGTGTCTTGACAAGTGGTCTTATCCTCTTGACACTTGTCTCATGCCAAGTGACACTCTTCATGCATGCATGAGGAGCAAAAATGGAAGAAAGGTTGTGAAATGAGGGGTAGTGATGTTAGTGGTGGTTGGCCATGCATGGTGAGTAATGTGTCTCAATTGTGACCTATATCATGTAACTTAGGCTCTTATAATATCCGGACAAAGCATACGTTAAGTGCCATCGTACCTTAATTTCTCAAATGATGCAATGACCATTAGGAATGTGTCATTTAAATGAATTTGATCATCGACACCAAATAAATTTCCTTGGCTTATTAATCGGTTAGGCAAAAATCAGGATGTCCCATAGGGCATGTTTAGTAACGTTTCTGTTTCTCTGTTTTTCTATTTTTTTTGTTCCACGGAATAAAAAAGAACAGAAATCCGTTTATTAACATCAGTTAGTTTTTTTGTTCCCCGAACTAGAAAAGTGGTTAGGGAATATATTTAAAATAAAAATAAGAAGTAAAAAAATTTTACTCTTTTGTTTCTGGAAAAAAAAAAGAAACAATAGAGAAACAATATCAGCTCTCCCTCTTCAAAAAGATATTCTCATACTAAACGCTAAAACCCTAAACCTTAACCCTCAATCTTAAATCCCAAAATCCTAAATCTTAACCCTCAAACCCTAAACCCAAAAACCTTAAACCTCAATACCCAAACCCTAAAACCCATAACACTAAAAATAAAAAACCCCAAACCCTAAACCTTATAAACCCCAAATCTTAAACCCGAAACACTAAACCCTAAACCCAAAAACTCCAATCCCGAAACCCTAAAATCGTAATTCGAAACCCTAAATCCTAAAATAAACCGCAAAACCCCGATCCCTAAACTATAAATCCCAAACCCTAAACTGTAAACCTTATACCTTAAATCCCAAACCCCAATACCCAAAACTTGAATCCTGATAATCGTAAACCACTAAATCCCAAACCCGAAACTCGAAATGTTAAACCTAAAATCCCATACCCGAAACTCTAAAACCTAATCCCCAAACCCTAAACCATAAATCCGAAATCGAAGACCCGAACCCCAAACCCTAAACTTCAAAACTGAAATCCTAAAACCCTAACATCTAACCCCAAATCCTAAAATCCTACACCCTAAATTGCAATTTCCTCGACCACCATTCGATAAATGATTTGTCTATAAGATTAATTTTCTTTATGATTGTATTGAGGTCATCCAATTCTATATCATAATATATTATTATTCTATTTCTAGTCTAATTTTATCTAAACATGAATTGTCAAGTCCCCTAAACTGCAATTTTCTCGACCATCACTCGATATTTGCTTTGTTCGTAAGGAGTAATTTTCTTTATAATTGTATTAAGGTCATCATATTCCATATAATAATATATTCTTATTATGTTTCTAGTCTAATTTTATCCAAACATGAATTGTTAAGTCTCCATCGACAATTTTATAATTAAATGAAAAAATTGAGAATAGAAATTTTTAGTGTCCTGCCAAACGCATTTATGTTCTTTTTCTATTCTGGAAATAGAAATTTGGTATAGTTACTAAACATGTTTTTTTGCTCGGAAACTCGTCTAGAGAATAGAAATAAAAAAAATTATTTCTAAATAGAAATTATTTCTAGAAATAGAGACGTTACTAAACTGACCCTTAAATGGGTCAAACAGTCACGACATGAACGTGCGAAACAAAGAATAAAGATGAACGAATCTGAACCCCGTCAGCTTCGGCACACTGAATTACCGTTGGAATTCCATGGGCTCTCAAACAGTAGTTTCGGTGTTCTAAAACGATAGGCTGCTTCTCAATTCAATGTGCTCCCCATGTTTTAGTTCCAAATTAATCCAAAAAAGCAAAAAAAAAACTTTGGCAAAAAGAAAGACGTGAGAACCCCCCAAAAAAAAATGAAAGATCTGCTCCAACGAGCTTCTTGTTCATGGCAAGTATTAGTGATTTGCATAATGAATTGTTGGCAATTACAAAACATATAGCTTTTTTATTTAGAAAGCTACATGATTTACTTGACATGAATACGTATTAAATCCTATCTATACATCGATCGACCATATTGTATCGCATCATCGTATTTTAAGTTCCTTTCGTACTTCATACGGCGTCTCATTCCTCGCGAAAAGATATGGGCGTTAACAAGCAATACAAGTTGATGGAGGGAAGTAATCCTTTTTTAAAATCTTATTTTGTGATCGAAGATTCAATTAATCAGGGCATGCGTACGTATGTTTGATCCTTATATAAAGCAACTAAGAAAACGAGATGTATTATACATTTCGCTAGATGTCTCTAAAACTTCAGTTTTCCAAATTCCATAACTTCTCATACTTAAGACACCTGCCAGTCGTATACATGAAAACGACAATACTTATGTAAAGTTGATCGAGTGTTAACTTCGAAAACACGAAAAATGAGGGTAGTCTCTCAAGCGGAGGAACGAATGAGTTCAATTATTGCTTTGGCAGGGGAAGTGCGTGTCCCAGGGGCGAGTGGATCTGTTAATTCTTTTTTATTATTTTATAGATGATACTTTCAAAAGGGATAAGAAGAGAGATTAAAATAAGATTTCTAGCGATAATACAAAAGAATCTTATCAAGAGTGTCAAATCTATCGATAAACCATATCCATATCAAGAAATAAGTACTTAATTTAATATATCAATCCTATATAAGACGAAAAAATAGATAATTTCACGGAACAATCTTCTCTTACTTTGATGTTTGTTTTGTGACTTAAGGATATGCATTAGCAAAAATTCAACAGAATATCATATATAGCAATGCTATTACAGCCGGATCAAGGGGCACCCTTGATCATGCCTCAACCATGGGCATCTTAAACCGCTATTGAGACGGAGTGGTAGAAATTGGAGATTATCAAGAGAAAAATTTCATGTCGAACTTTACAAAAAAAAAAAATTTCATGTCGAATTTATTAATATGTTATTTGTATGTATGCTCATTTTAAAATTTGAAGTTGATAAGTCGTATATGAATCTATTAAGATATATAAGATAATCCGCATCATGTAGATTGCGGGGTGGATCTTTACGCAACACCCTTGATTTCTCAATTAATTGATTGCTAACGTGTCAATGATTAAAGAAGATAAAATCATAAAACTTAAAGAGGCAGTTTTGAATAGAAAAAACAAAAAACAAAAAGGAACCCACGTGACTTTTCGAAAAACGACAACCTGGGGTACGAAGAAAAGTCAAGGAATGGAGCGAACAATGTATCGACACCTGGCGACACGTGGTGCTCAGCCGCTCATTGGTTTGGGATTACAATGTGCCCCCCATCCCCCTGAAATTGGACCCCAGAAGAGTCGCGATGGAAAACGGCGGTTCGTGCAGGTTTTCGACTGGTGAGCTGTCCAACCCGATAGGTCGTTTGCCTGCCCAACTTCCAAGGAATCATTTTCAATTTCCATATATTATCCTGTTTTTTCTTAGTATTCTTTTTACTTATTTTATAAAAAGGTGCTTAGTCTTACCCCACTTGCTGCGATTATGAAAGCGACATCCCCAGATTATCTTTCTTAAAGTTCATAATTACAATAGAGATTAACTTTAAGTGCGCCTGTTACGATTCTAACTTAGTAGAATTGACCTCTCCCATTGCAAGAAAAAGTTTCTTGTATTTTCTCCGTAGAGTAGCAAAAAATCGTATAATAACGTATAAGTGCTCGAGAGATATTGTTTTTAATTTTAGTATGATAACACGATCCAAAGTTACTTCTATTTTAGTTAGTAGACATAGATTTTTGTTGTTAATATACGTTTTAGAGATCGTCTAATATTGACGATATATTTTACAAAATATTGTGTTTGTGAATTTTTGTTTGTATACCAATGAGTTACTTAATACTTCGACAATTCCTTTTATTTATACCTTCTACAACTAATAATGTGCTAAAACGATATTATATTTATGCTAAAATGTTTCGTGCTTGGTTTTAATAATTTTTGTATGATAAGTCGCGCAATGCTGGGGGGGTCTTTGCCTAGGCATTGATAAAAAAGAGAACCTTCCCATTATTGTCTTTTGTTTTGCCGTAGCCGATTTTTCTTTGAAAGCTCACGCATCGATCCTAAAGAGCAAAGGTATACAAAGGGGGCTGCTATTACAGCCGACATTTGGAGGAAAGATCTCCATCTCGAACTAGAAGGCCTAAAGCTTAACCATGCCGCAATGTGGTAGTGACGGCTTATTCTCCATACTGAATTTAAAGTTTTCAATGATGGAGTTGCTAACTGGAAAAGTCAAGTTCAGCAAGTGTCGGATTCTAATACTCTAGTTCTGCGGTCAATAATGATAGAATAATCATCTCGTTCTTATTCAAATAATGTGCAGCAATAGGGTAAATGATTATTCTAGAAAAAAACATTTGAGATTTGGAAAACACTACGGACACATGGGGTCTTATTAAAGAGCGCGACGTACTTAATAAGGAATGCTTTTAATTTTTAAAGTGTTAATTACGTACTATACGAATAAAGCAAGCGTATGGAAAAATTGCAAATTAATGATCGGTACGAGACTTCCAGTGCCTCCCATGCTTATTTCTTGAAATTTATGATATGGTACATGAACATTTTCCTCTTCATCCTGACTTGAGATTTGACACGAGTTATGTGAACGCTGCGAGATATTTATTGGTCACTTGCATCGACGGAAAAAGAGTTGAGAGCTTGTAAATTGAAAGTTCCCTAATTAATTATGTATTAAGAATCCCTCACAAGAACTTGGTATTTCCTCCGTTTTAATGCCTTTCTTGTTTTGGTCGGCCACTTGTATTCCTGGATTTTGCAGCTCAGGAACACGGGGTAGGCCCTAACAAGCCCTCGTCGGTACGTGCCGTGCCAAAAATAAAAGGAAAAGAAAAAAAAATTAATGGTTCATTGGCCGGATTGGAGGGGAAAAGGCCGGTCGACAAAAGGAGGAAACAAAGCAAAAAAGCATTTCAAATTTGGGAACATTCTCAATTTCTCATATGCCAACTTTTCGGAAATTGCAATCGCCAATGGCGTGATGGGGGCCCACGCAGGGCGTGGCCAGAACATGTTGCTGTTTTCGAAGGCGAATCCAAGGGCAAGGCAAGTGGGGGCGGGCACATTGTATTTTTGCTCATACGTGGCGGGCTCGGAGGTGATCTCCGGATACTGTTGGCCAACTGGCGCCAATCTCGGCGCCTAACACGAATTGAAGGAATCCCCCCCGGCCCTACATTTCATCCCCACCGCGCGTTCACTGCACCGCCCAAATTAGAAGAGTCTAATCAAATTAATTAGTCTGTAATACAATAATGGCGTTTTAAATCGATGCTCCGACTTGTCTAAAGCTTTAGGGGAGTATATTGGCGTCCGCTGATCGTTTGTTGTCGTGGCTCATATCTGATTTGGCAACTGCTTTTTATCTCTGCTCTGAGCACATTACTCATTTAACAAGTTGATAAGCCGAGCACGATTTGCATGATTGGCTTTGATTAAGTATAGTCAAATTAGATTACGGTATAATTTTATGGAAATTGCAGTGCATTAATAATTCGTAAAATTGATAAAAATCTAGATAAACCGAACATGATTCACATAATCGACTTGATTAAATAAGTCGAAATAGATCAGTTCGATTATAATATAATTTTTATTGAAATTTTGGTGCAACGATAATTAGTCAAATTGAGAAAAATCTAAATAAATACAAACCAAAAAAGCCAATGTAAATTTAATCGAGTAATTATAAAGTTGAAACAATCCATAGAAATAGGGCAAGCAAGTCTATATTAAACCATACAAGTTGAATAAGTCCTTTTTTTGAATCTTTTCAAACAAGTCAGACAAAAGGGTTTATGACATTTTGCTTTTTGTTTGATTAAACTCTCGTGGCTCGTGCATCTTGACTCTTTTTTCACATTCAAAACTCTTGAACTTTCACACTATCAAAATATTGACACTTAAATGCATAAATTTCTTTTGTAATGGTTTGAAATTTGAATTAATAATTTAGAATTTGACAAGAAAGCAAAAAGATACTTCGAACTTTTACAGGTTCGAAATTATTACTTGGACGTAATCAACACCAACCCAAGTTCGTGAATTTGGTGTCGTATCGGAATTTACCATCTTCATTTAGGCCGTTTGAATTTTGTGTCAAACCTTAAATGCCTTACTAAATCTAACAGCTGAAAGGATAAGATTTGACTGGCGTCATAATTTCTTCACATGAGGCGAGTTAACCTTTTTCCCCGACGTAATTTCGAACCCGACAGACAGCGACACGTGTCCTTAGGGACCCACCTTCCTTATCGAGCAAGCGTCGCGTACACCACACGCGCTATGAAGGGCGCGTGATCAATGAAAAAATCCGGATTGGGACGCGGAAAGCGAAACCCTAACCACGTTCGGTTTCGCGCTCCATCCAAAAACAAACGAACCCAATGCTGTTACTGCACCAACGCCCGAATCCAAAACGGGGCCGCAACTTCACGTAAATCACGAACGTGCCACTGCTTCTTCTCGACCCCCTTTATATACCCTGCTTTCTTCGCACTGCAGTTTAATTTGCCAAATTGAAAGCTCAACCCTCGCTCAAGAAAAAGAAAAAGAAAAAAAAGAGAACCTTTAAGCTACTTCTTCTTCTTCTTCTTCTTCTCCACTGAGTTCCTTCCTTACTGGTGCGACAATGGCGTCCTCGTCGAGAAGCAGATCCAGGGGCCACCTCTGCTCCACGTTCCACGCCTCTTCCCCGTCGATGGCTTCCTCATCGTCCTCGGGCTTCGCTTCGTCGAGCTCAAGCTTCGCCGCGCGATCGTCCACCTTCTTCTCCCGCGGCGCCTCCCCGCCGCGCTTGCGGATGTCCGGGCAGCACTCGAGCCAGTCGTCCCCGTCCGTCCGCTTCTCGATCGACCGGCCCACGTCCCCCGGCCGCTCGATCTCCGTCAGGAACCACATCGGCGGCGGCGGCGGCGGGGGCGGGGCTAGGGCTTCGACCGTGCCGAACCAGAAGAAGACGTGCATGTGCTCTCCGACGACGCATCCCGGGTCGTTCCGGTGCTCGCTGCACAAGAACTCGAGATCCAACGCCCAGCATCACTCCGCGCCGTACAATTCGAGCAGGAGCTTGAATTTCAGGAGATCGGCGATGACGAATTCGCTGGTGAGGATTGGCGGAGTGGAAGGCGACCTGGTGAAGAGAGCGCTCGCTGCTTTGATTAGGCCTTCTTCGCATCAACTCAGGCGCCGAGCCGATTTCAAGCCGAGGCCGAGCCGGCTGTCGACCATGTCCAGAGCCGAGGATTCCTGAATCTTTTTTTCCCACTGGATCGAAGCGAAAAAATTTTCTAATCTCTTTTGGCATTGAGCCTGTGGCAGAAAGCAACAGACGTAAGGGTTTCTGCTAGTTCTTTTTTTTTTTTAATATTGAATTCGATCCCGTATTAGAGGGGGATCAAATCAGTAAAGATCGCGGCTTTTTGCTGTAAATAGACGAGAACATGGCGAGTTTTTGGTGTTAATGTGAAGGGACGACGAAAAGAAGTTGTCCCTTTTACTTTCACTGGTCCGTAGAGATATTGAATACAAACTGTGACGATTCATCGGGGTTGATTTAGCCGCTGATCTGCACGTAAAGATGGTATCGGGGTGAGACATTGTTGCGCTGTACATATACTGTCGCGTGTGTTTCTGTAAAGGACGAGACTGCAATCTCGTTCTTGAACTGATACTGCAACATTGAAAACCGGAAACAGAGTGTGAGATCTTCGATGTTGCAATTACAGAACAAGGGGCAATTTTCCTTTGGTTTTTTGCATCTTCCAATGGCCGTTGTTTTTTGACCTTGGATGGTCCTCTCTAATGAAATTCAATTGGGTTTAGTTTAAAAGTGCGTTCTTGGTTAAGCGTGAGAAGTATTCATTAACGAGATCTAACACTCCGTCAGGGAAGTTCCTGTTCCTGTTCCAGCAGAGGGGGGCAATCTTGCAGGTTTGTTTGAGAAAGTGGATGGCCGTGTTAATCCGGGGGGACATGGCCACACTGATGACATTAAATTAGGGCCT
Source organism: Syzygium aqueum (assembly GCA_031216185.1). Lineage (NCBI taxonomy): Eukaryota > Viridiplantae > Streptophyta > Magnoliopsida > Myrtales > Myrtaceae > Syzygium > Syzygium aqueum. Next base: position 25,601,839 of record CM062240.1, on the reverse strand, counting down.
TTGCCTTGTGCTTTGTGTCTTCTGACATATGCTTTTCTAACAAGAGAATCAGCCTCATGACGGCCCTATTCATAGCATCACATTGACGAATGAGCCTGTCTGGGAAAAATTCTGCACCGGTACAAGTTGAAATCAGGCTCTACCATAGCCGTCCCATTTCACCTCCCTCTGGATTCCACTGCCTAAAGAATTCTCCTTGGATTGACCGATTGTGGTCTCACGATCTTGTGCATGATTTGATCAGATGGCTATCTTTGTTAGGACGAGATGGTGAAGAATAAACTTCTGCTTTTGCAGGCATCAAGAAAGAAAATTTACGAGATTTCAATAGGCTTGAATCTGAGATATTGTGCATGAGAGATGATTAATTTTGAGTGTTGGGAGGTTTTTAAGAATTTCTGTAACAGTTTAGGATTCAACTTAAGTGACAAACATCAAGCTGTAGATAAAAGTTTGAAGTTGAAACTAACAGAAACTTTGCTGTATGTACAGCACAACTTCACCAGTGAGACGGGCACTTTCATTTTTCAGTTCGCACCGCTTGACATGAGCCCAAATTGACTATGTTCTGTATTGAGACATCAGAAATGAATCGGGCCTATACATTTGAAGGCCCTGAAGGGCATTCCTTCCGTTACTAGAATTTTGTCATCCCTGCTCAATTTCTCAAGAGACCCTCAGCTTCTACAAAGACAACCTAATTTAAGTGCATCATGTTTATTAGATTCGCCATCCCACGAAAAGAGAGTGTGCTTATACGAGCACTGTCCACAGCAAAGATGTTTGGTGCAGTAATTCACTCTGTTCAATATTGTGTACCGCGGATTTAGCACACACAAAAATTACTGTGTACCGCAGCCGACCGTGTTTCGGAAACAAAGATATCTGTGGTCCTAAAGTAAAGTTAACGCGTGGGAGAAAGTAAAGATCTGTTAGAAGACTACACGGGTTGCTGTGCAGTGAAGAGTAAGTATGTCCATTTGGACAAGCTATAGCTATGCTCCGTTATAAATTATGCATTGAACAAGAGGAGAGAGATTTTGATATATACGTGCATGTGTGAAAATTGGAATTAATTTACGGAGGCACCTTTTGACGTAATGACAATATTTAGTTTTGAAACTCTAAAGTTAAGCATGTTCAGGTGAAAGCACCTCTATGATGAGTGACCTCGTGAGAAGGTGCTCACTTATACGCCAAAAGAACGAAACTATGACGCTTGGTAAGGAACATGTCAAAACGGACAATACTTCGGTAAGTTAATCAAGGGATGTTACATTGTAAATGGCAACCTAATCTTAATAGGAAACCATATTCCTAACAAATCAAAAAGCTATGCTGCAATCACATATTTACTCCCCCGATTTTCCATCAATTTTGTTCTTCCTAGTTAATTAACTCGAGTATAATGTAATAACAAGCAGGGACCGTCTTTTGAAGGGCTCAAGCTCAACCAATTTAGTATTATGTGCCGCACAAGGCTATGTCCTTATTACTACTATTATGCCAATTCCAAGATAGAACTAATAGGGGATGCAGAAATTGGAGAAAACTTCGCATCATCTGAAATTCAGAACTTTGCAGTGAGAAAGCATGACAAATCACCTCCTGCTCTGTTCTGTCTTGCACATAGCTAACGATATGATTTACACATAAAAAGCAGGCGAGACAATCTGATAGCTGATACAGAAGCTTAAATGATGAATTATGTGCACTCCCTCACGACCCCTGCACTCGAGAGAGAGAGAGAGAGAGAGAGAGAGAGAGAGAGAGAGAGAGAGAGAGAGAGAGAGAGAGAAGAGAGAGAGAGAGAGAGAGAGAGAGAGAGAGTACAAGGGATGTGAGCAAGCTAATCTGAAACACACAGGAACACACTATTAATTACCGAGACTCCTTTTTGGTGGAAGAACCAAAAACCCATCTCTCACCAACTATATTAACATAAAACCCATCTTCAAAAGAGGGAAAAGTAATTGAAACATTGAATTTACCAAAATCTGCAAGACCTTCATGTCGGTTTCAAATCTTGGAACATTGTATCCCACCTGATCTCCTCAACACCATTTGACCAATACCCATCATCCACATCCGCTTTGTCCTCTTTGCTGAATGCATAGACCACTGGATAATCAATTGAGGCACTTCCATTTGTGAGAAGCAGCCTTGGTGGCTTACTATTAGTATTGACCAAAGTCTGCTTCCTGTTTCTCTTCAACATCGCACCTCTCCATTTAGTGCTGTAAGTGGGCCTTGGAACCACAACAAGTGCTGATTTCTCCTGATGAACCCATGTGCGGACGTACTTGGTTAGATACCTCTTGGTCCTCTTGATCGCTGCAAGGAACATCGAGATGGGCCGCGGCGAGAATCTTGATGACGACCCTTTGCCTTTCCTTGCAATCTTGAGGATTTCTAGCCTGTGCTTGGCTATGGAGATCCCCATGCTCTGTAGGAACTCATGGTCGAAGTAGCTTATGTCTTCTTCTTGCAGCTCGTTGTTGGCAAAAGCAAGGCCATACTCATATACAAGTGAAGGGTCAAGGCCTGTTTTGGATAGCCAAGAGAACCAGTCCATGGCGGATATGAGCAAAAGAGAAACAAGAGCTGGTGTTACTGGAAAGGCTGCTATATAGTAGAGAGCCAGCGGGGGAGGGGGTGAATTTGCTGGGGAGTTCTGATCATTTGTTTTTTGAGGAATAGATTTGGTTTTATTGATTGAATTTGGATGTTGGTTGAGACGTGAAAGTGACTTGAGAAAAAGAAAGGTGTGTGGGGTATTGTTCATAGTCATTTTCCCTCCAAAAACAGGTCATGTGTTATCAAACTCCTTAGGAGTGAGGCCTACGAAAATCCTCACTGAAATCCAATTGCCCATCAATTATGGCAATGTGAAAAGAACGGATCAAAAGAGCAAAAGAACAACTTGGTGGGTCTCCCCAATTATACTAGCTTGTCTCATGGATATTTCCCGGTATGTGTGGACTGAATGGGCTGAAGGCTTTAAATTATGACCCACCAAATGGGAATGACTTGTCTGAGGGGTATATTTAGTAATTGCAGATATTACTTCAATGTGTCAATACCCGTCTGTCTGTGTCTCATGATGTTCAGTCTAAATTTTAACACAAGTGCAGGGCATATTCACATCTGAATCAGCCTGAATACTGCATATTAAATCCCGAACTTGTTAGCCACGCATACAATTAGTATCAGCAGAGAGATAAGCTTTCTTCTTTTCTTAATTTGACCCTCGATATATATCCAGGTTCAAGGTACCTTTTCTGCTACCAAGCTTTTGTCAAGAGTCATTGGGTATTTTGAGGATGACTGATTCATGAAGAAGTTTGGAGATGTGTCGAGGATTCAAGCTATTATAATAGGCATATTGGTCACCGACCAATTTGCGGAAGCTTTTTTTTCTTTTGCAAAGATTGATATCGGCCCCGGATTGACTCTTTTTGTAGATTGAGAATCTACTTTCTGAAAGGGAATGGAAGGTTGAGAATAATTAGGATAACAGTATAATGCAACGGGGTTTGTTTTAAATAGGAGGATTATTACATCAGTTCATATCAATTCCACCATCACTAGCACTAACTACTTGTACTCGGGAGACTTTTCTAAATCAGTGGCCTGTGAATTTAGAATATGTATTCAACTGCTCAATATTGATATTGGTGTGTCGATCTGTCTATTATGGGCCATTCATCTGTACTTTAATTATTATTCATTCCATGGTATGATAAGAAACCATAAAAAGAAAAGGCAAGAGCATGGCTTGTATTCGGTCAAAAGTTGATAAAGAACTTGCCGTCTACAACTTTTTTGAGGCTGAAATACTTGACCATGTCTTTGGAAATTTCTGAGAAAACCCAGTTTTGATTAAGACTTTCCAAGCGTCTGGTCTTTGCTAATCTATTCTCAGTTTCCACTCCGACAAATCCTCGTCTAGGAAAAGCTCGCGAGGCAGTAAAGGCATCGCTAACGGCGGTAGGCAGCAGCAGCAACAGCAAGAGGATTCCTTTATGAACATCTTTCGATTTAAAGATAATCAGATGGGTTTGAATGGAACAGGACTAACTAGACCAGTAACACTAGCATAGCCTTAGCATTGCTAGCATCGACTTGATGGACTAAAACCGAATACACATCTTCAATCAACTTGAAGCCTACACTGAATTATGCGGAAAAGTATAGGCATCTCATCTAATTAATGATTCCTAACTAGTATCAACCGCCGTATTTGTGATAACCCAAGTTTAAATGACGTCTTCTTCTCTTTGTCTGAATCTCAAGCACCTGCTTTATCTCAATACTGAAGATTGATGGGGATTTTGTTTTGGTCCCTTTTTTCTTTTTGTTCTTATATAATTGTAGCAAGCTGTCGGTCAATTCTATACTCCATTACTAACTGCTTTTGTCACCTGGAAGCATCGAAGCCCCGTGCCTTTTGTCCTCAGTTTTGCCTACAGGCATTCACATGGCTCTATCAACTTAGGTTTTGGACTTAAAAAGGGCCTTCACGTGACTAGACCCTCACAGTACTATTCCCATGTGAAGAGCTGCGCCCTCTTCAACACATTTATTGCGTCCCTTTTATAATTGGAGTCTTATCTAAAGCAAGTAAATGGGACAATTCGTGCGCATCGCCCCGTGTTGTTAAAAGAGAGGAAACTAGACGTGAACAAAATCCCAAATCGATTCTTCGAAGAGAAAAGCTTTTGCCCCGACAATCTCATCCTCATGGATCGAGTCAGACATCTTCAAAAACTAATCGCATCCATGACATCAACGACATAAACTTTTGTAGGTTTTTCTGTCAGCCCGACGAGTAAATGAGTCTACTTGTCTATTCCTTCGTCCGACCAAAACCAAGATTGACGTCTTCACATTTGAAAATCAGTAGCCATATGAGAGTCTACCACGTATGCAAAAAGCTGAAAAGATCCACGATTGAGTTTGGACGTAATGACCGGTGCAGCAAGCCAACAACTCCGACATAATAATCTTTGTATCGGTGTCTATTTGCTTTTTCCCTTTCCTGTGGTACGTGTTAAATTATTTGTCATCGTTTGACTCCACGGTGGAGACATACTACTAACTTTTTAAACAAAGATAAAATGAACTAAAAAATAAAATGCTCGAGGAAATACTAGTGATATCGGTGAGAGTAATCATCACCATGACTGTGCATAGAGTTCTTTAGTGGGAGCAATCACCATCCCAACCATACCAACTCCCATAATTCCAACTGAACAATGCGTGGAAGTTGTTAACGGTCATTATAAAGATCGGTTTCTCTAGCATTTGCACCCCCAATGCATGCGTGTGTGAAATTAAAGTAAGATTCAGAAATTTGTATATGATCATTACAGAGGTTTGAGATGAAAGTGGAATAATAATTGACATTAAAACATCATCTCTTCCAGCCCTTAAAACTCACAAAAGAAGCAATCTGATCTCTTGGGCATGCCGTGAGAGCCACATATAGCATGCCAGGGACTGGATCAGTGTGTCACTTTCATTCATCCTGCTTGAGAATCAGTCAGGATATGTATATGGAGGAATACAATAGTAGCTGAGATACTCTCTCGTGTGATATGAATACGACGGATGAACCTTCCACGATCCAACGGAACAATGTAGGCAAATTTTACTCACTTAATCGCTCAGTTATGCGAACCAGTTATTCATATAGCTCTTCCGCAATTGTGCTTTGAAACGTTTAAGATCCGAATCATGGAAACGAAACGCCCCACAAGTTTCCTCGTCTATCCCGAGGGTGTAAGTTTGAAGCCACGGGGATCACTATCCTGAAAGAACAGGACTTCGGGATCCAATCGTCTGGCTCATTCATTTCCAGCGAACCTTCAAGAGCGTCCATTGCTGTACCTGTGCGTACGAAGTACAAACAGCATATGATTTGCCTACGGCAAGTCCACGTCAGGGAATGACCGGACCACTCAGTGACGGGCGCATATCATTTAAGTGAAGCTCATGAGTGACATTGTAACTCCACTATGTTGCCGACGCGATGTTATCTTTTGCCAAAAAGCCAACAAGTCTTGGCATCCTTACTGGATTTTAGACGTGCATCATTCAAAGGCAATGAAGCATCATGGGCATTTAAGGATGTTGAAGACTGCTCTTTAAACAGTTTTCATAAGGAAATAATACCAGATAATCACATAACAACGTCTCTTGGAAAGAGCGTTAAAAACCCACGCTTAGGAAGCTTTATCTACATTTCCTTTCGCACAGGAACATAGTAGTGCAAAAGAAAGCTTCACGTGGAGCATAGATAACCTAGAAGCATCCCACACAAGCCTTGAGTACTCAAGCCACGCATGAGTCCAACTCCGGCCTGCAAATATTTACAGTTTCCTGGCGGTCCCTAGCCACCAATGTATCACAATCCCATATTTACATCATCATCCTTCCACTTCACAGCAATTAGCTACAAGGAAGAGAGCTATTCAGGTCGGAAGCTTACGAGACTGGGGAGATCAGTTGATTGAAGCTTCTTGATGTCAACCCCAGTCAACTTGCAACTTTCCAATGTCAGTGACCTTAAATTCTTCAGTGTCTTCAGATGCCGCAGTCCAGCACTTGTCACGCGAGAATTAGACACATTCAACGACACTAGTCCAGTCAATCCTGCATTCACACGAAAACATTATTACTACAGTGAGGAGAATCAACTCAACATATCATCCAAGGATATATTTGAGTTGCAGTATATCCCACTCTCGCCTAACCATGATCCATAGACCCACAGATTTATCTCAGAGAAGCTAAAATAAGTCCATGTATATGTAACTCAGCAAGCATATTTCTCTCAATAAAAAATTATTGACCAGAATAAACTCAATCTACTAGCATATACCAGTTTCCATTGAAATTTCAGTAAATAATGTTCACTTCACTTTCACTGAATGCTAGATTCTACCATATCCCTTAAAATACTATGCATTTCATAACTATTACAGTTTTTACTCATTTCTAAAACTTGCGATTTATTAACTTACAGCCGATAGTCCTATGCACAAAGCACATTCAAAGCTCAACTGAGCACAAAGGTCATGTTATTCCAGTTAATGGACATTAAATCTGGATAATCTTGAGTTTATATTCTTTTCACAAAGCAGGGGTCAGGGAGTACCAGAAACCAATTCCAGGGTCTTGTCCGTCAAATTGCAGTTCTGCGATAAGTTTAGGAGAGTGAGAGAAGAAAGATCTTTGATATTCTTCATGCCTGCATCAGTCAATCCCCCACCACATATTTCCAGGGACTGGAGTTTCTTTAAGTCTGAGTCAATAAGCACAAATGGTAAGGTATCACAAAATATGTAGAAGTATCAGTCAACACTCAAAATAGCATCCATTGACCAGAATATACACAGGAAAGGTCCATGAAGTAGCAAGGAAGTTGAGCTGTTGATACCCAGGATGCATAGATTCTAATAAATTTAATTAATTCTGTTTATAGATAAGGTTTCCCAATCAGCGGCATGACAAACAATACTGCTCAAATTTGAGGTATCTGTTTCGTAATTAGAACCATCTTCACTATCAATATTTCTGAAGTATCATGGTTCACAGGTCCATATATGCATGCCAGTATCACAGCATGACCATAATTGCATGCTTTATTTTAAAAAAAAAAAGTGCTTCTACCAGATTGTGTTTTTACTACCAGGTAAGTTCATCATACACACTTGGTAAGGAAAAAGAGGAAACACCACAATTAGATAGGAACATACTTCGCAGGTAGGTGGTTCCAGAATCAGTGATGCGAGCTCCAAAAAGATCGAGGTGAGTCAATCCAGTCAAACCTGCATTAATAAACTCAATGACATAGAAATCAGTAAACCATAGAAATCGTGAAGTGTCATACAAATCATGGTTCAGTAAGTTCAGAGGGTCAAAGCAATTCTTGAAAAGCTTGAAAAAATATAGGCTGTTAAGACAACTCCATCTGTCCAAAGTATAATTAGCTAAAGGTAAAACAGCAAGTACAGTGCAAAGTAGCAGCCAGAACAAGCGAATGCACATTTATAACAAACAATTAAATACATACGCCCATGCTAGCTCTTCACAGTTTACTCAGTAGATTGTTTAGCAAGATACGGAGTCCAAGTAATCACAACCCCCAACCCATAGACATCTATCCTATAGAATAATCCAAACTTGGCTCAAGGAGAATTAAATAAAGTCTGACATTAGAATAGTAAAAAAAACTTGCCAGTAAGGGCAGCAAGTCCAGTGTCCGTGATTTGGCGAACATCCAAATTAAGTGATTTAAGGGCAGAAAGTCCAGAAAGTTTTCTTAAACCTCCATCGGTAACTGCAGTGAAGGACAAATTGATGTTCTCTAGATTGGTCAGACCTACAAAAGGAAGATATACAAATTTGACGTGAGTAAACTTCAAGTAAATTAACTATAATGAATTTCTAATATTCAACAGCAACCAGAGAAGAAATCACCTCACCCGTCATAATGAATTGTCATAAATTAATTGACGATACCTGATTTTTTTTGCAAGATAGACCATGGAGAAAGCACGAGCATTTTCATGGGTAGAAAGACTAAGAATGACAAACTTATATAATAAAGCACTTCGATCAGTCAAGAGATCAGGGTCCGGAACCTAAGGCCTAAGAAGAAACGTGGAGATGCAAAATGACACAGCATCCTAGTGAAACACCTTAAACTTCAAGTCATTGTTGTTAGGGAGATGTGAATTGCAGACCTCACAAATGAAGAACGCTCAATAATAAAGCTTATTTCGATCTCAGTTCAAATAGGCTAAATTTTATTGCCCCTCCTAAATCCAAACAAACTAGATTTAGTTCAAATTTGACCATTGCCCTATATGGAAGGATAAAGGGGCAATGAATAGTCTCTTAATTTATGGAATGATTAGCTCCACTTTCAAAGAAACAGTCCAACAATAATGGCTAAAACGCACAAGCTGACCTCTTCCATTGTTCTTATATGCCAGAAAAACAAAATAACTCCACCGATAAGAGCACAAAAAAGAATGAATATCCAACAAGAGAAAATATTCAGTAAGACAAAGTTGAGATTGCTATCTTTTCATTTCCTAGAATACATAAGCAACTGAAACAGATCAGAAAAAGAATGCTCAATACAATCATGCAACACTAAAGACAATGTACAAAGTACTCAGATAAGTCATCTATTATACACGACCCAAAAAAAAAAAGTCATCTATCATTTATCGAATTGACTTCAAATATAGGCAATTGCCTCACCTGACAGATGATGGAGCCCATTGCTCCCGACCTCAGTATCGGACAGCTCCAAGCATTTCAAACGCCTAAGGTCTACAGAAACACAATTCACAGTGCAAAGTTTAGTAACGAGGCTTTTCATAAAAGCATGAACAGAAAGTACAACAAAAAGGACATACATGAAATACCAGGTTAAGAAGGGTAAATGAATAAAATTCAACATTCATTTCAATTATACATGAACCAAAGCAATCCAAATGAGATTAAGGAACTTTGGGGCTTTAACTCTACATCATCCAGCATAAAGATGTACATGCAATGCAATAGAAACAAAAAAATCACAGGTTGAATGATTAAATCAGGATCAAAGTGTATATCACTTCAATAAAAACAATAAATTACAGGTTGAATGATTAAACCAGAATAAAGACGTATGTCACTCCAATATGGTGAACTCTATCCCTAAACATGACACATGAAATTGAACGACACTGACTTTTGTTGAACTGCTTACCCTATTTTGAAGGAAGGGGGGGTTTTGGTGGTGGTATACATATATATATATATATATATATATATATTTTTTTTTTTTTGGAGGGGGGGGGTGGAAGGGGGGTGTTTACTCCTGGTGATTCTATGAGACCGCCAAGGCAACTGTGCCAGTGAAGTTCACTTCAGTAATGCAGAGATTTCTAGAGAAAAAGAGCATAAAAAAATATCTACCTGCCAAATTAACCAGACCTCCATCACCGATTCTGCAAGAATCTAAGTTCAAGCTCTCCAAATTTCTCAACCCTGCTTTAGCAAAATAAATTATTAGATGTAGTGTACAGACCACATAAGAACCTATGCTAACTGCAGAAGACAAACTTTTTTGGCAAGTAAAAGATAATAACGGCTTTAAATACAGAACATAATTAGAATACTATCTAATAAAAACAGTATATAGTACATACTTAACAGACACAAGTAGTGGCAACTCTACAAATGAAATTGCCCTATAACACAACCATAATGTATATTGACCACAAGCTTTAAGTCTTTACGTGCAGCTTTTGAACAAGAGACTGCAAAAATACGATAATTCCCAATCAAAACTAAAAGACAGCATTAAACAAACAAGAATGACTTCCACACATGGTCAGCCACTAATGTAAGAGATTTTGCATATACATCTCTTATACCAGTAACACTGATAGAGATTTATAGAAAAAAAAACTTCAGACTTTTGAATTATACAAAGGGAAATGAAGTACCTCTCAGGTGCACCAAGCAAGCATCTGTGATATCATTGAAACCCAAGTTCAGCACCTTCAAATTACCAAGTCCTGTGCAGGCAACAAATGCGGTTACAAAACATTCAATATAACTGGCAACGTGATGTAACCAAAATGATGACTCCATACAACTTACGGGAAAACTTGCCACATCCCTCATCAGTGAGACGGCATCTGTTAAGATTCAGATATAAGAGGGCTGAGAGAGCTGCATGAAAAGAGGCGGTCAGCTTAAAAAGAAAAAAGAAAAAATGAAACGATACTCAGAAGCAGAAAAAGTCCAAATGCAAGGTTTATTATTAGTATGAAAGTTAACCTGTCTGAGCTGGGAAATACCTAAAGATGAATTGAGGAGCACTTTGATCATCAAGATTATTAGCTATGGCCCAAACCAACCAGCAAAAATTTGGAAAAAGAAAAGGAATGCTTATTTTCTTCCATATCATTTACACACTGTTTAACATTTCAATAAAATAAGAAGCATAACCTACCCGATACGAATATTAGTTTTTTTTAATAGATCATCCTTTACCATTCTCATTATAAAAGTCACTCAGCAGTCTCCAGTTTCTTGTAGGGCAATGGGAAATCCATATCCATCCACATCATCCTCTCTCCCTAATGAGTAATTATAATTGGTAAAATTACAGAATTGATAAACTGCAAACCTGCCAAGGAGTCCAAACACGCTGCAGTAACAGGACATCCCTCCAAGTTCAATATAGAAAGCTTATGGAGGCCTGCAATGATAAAATAATCATTGTATGACTTGGGTGCACAGGCAAGGAGGCTCAGCAATAGGAGTACATTAATTAAAGACGGAAGCCAAAGAATATATTAATTAAAGACAGAAGCCAAAGAAGATAGCTACACAAATAAATTCAGGTAGCTATATTGAAGCAAAAATATCTAGTTAAATCAGAAATATCAACAACTTCTTTGGAGATAAAAACCCTGGTTTCAACAAACTTAAAAAAGAAATTATACTTGAAAATGCAATGGAAAGAAGATTTTGCATTATTTCTCCATTGACGAAATGAATTTTACAAACATTGCCAGAGACCAATCAGTCATGGCTAGCCATGCTTTGCCTAAAATTAACAGACTAAATTTTCCATAAATCCATCCTCAATTCTATACGTTCCATCTTTTCTATCAGTCATTGAGAGCTCTGCACATCTACATTATGTTAAGACATCAGTAAACACAGTGAATTTTGAAGTTGCTCCTCAGGAACCAAAGTGGCCTACTGCAGCCTACATACCCTTTGCCTCTGAATAAAAGCTTGTAGGTACATCCAAGCATGTAAATATGCTATATCAGCTACCACTCACAACTATGTGAAAAGCACCGGATCTTCTCCAATACAACCAGGTACAAGGGTGGTTGTACGTAAAAGTCAAAAAGTAGGAAGAAGTAGTTTGAATGTGTAACCCAATGCATGCATTACATATGATTATGCTAAAGCATATAACAGAACTTTATGCTGACGCTTTACTCTTCACATACACTAGATTTGGTCATCAGTTAATTCCATGTGATTAACCAGAATTACCTTTAAGATGCATGATCCCATGATCTGTGATCTTACTGCAAGAAACTTGCAACGATTTCAAGTTTGTAAGGCCTGAAATGTCAGAGACAATTAAGAAGAATTAGTGAAGCACTTCCGCATAATTGCGATAATCTAATGCACATGTATCACAGTACACATCCATATATGTAATCCAACTCCAAGTTCTTTCTTCTTTGATTTCAAAATTTCAAAATTGACTCGTGTGATTATTACGCAACACTCACAAAAGGAGAAAGGAACTGTACATAATCAAAAGGGAGACCAATAAGGGTTCACAACCCATTGAAAATATCAGAGAATAATTTACCATATTATGACAAACAAATTAAAATTAGCTGAACTAGGTATTAAAGTGCTCGACCACTATGATTTCAACACAAGGAAGACCTTCACCCAAGTACCAACAGTAACAACATATATAGGCATTTCTACAAAACACAAGTACCAGAGAGTGGCCTCATATCAGCATCTGTTATTGAATTGCACCACTTGATATTAAGGGACTCTAACTTCGATAGACCTGCAAGACATTTACCATAGGAACAAGAAAGATGAGAAAAAGAATAGGTCGAATCACATCATGCTTATTCTAAGAGGTCATCAATGATATTCACACCAGACCCAATGAATACTTCAAGTGCACACCTTCAAGATAAATGAGTCCACCATGAACTTTTGGACATCTCTCCAAATCCAACTTCGCCAAATTAACTAAGCCAGCAAAGGCACTCATTCCCTGACTTGTAATTGCATCATTTCTCCTAAAACTTAGAGCAGTCAAGTTTGAGAGGCCTGCAGAATGAAAAGGGTGTCACATTTATCCATGGAGCAGGATCTCCATGAACTTATATCATTGTGATGCAAGACCAAACCAGAAGGTCCAGGACACAGCCATCCACAGTGTACATTTAGCTGAACAACACCACTAAGATTATTATTTCCTGGAATGTTCATTCTAAGACGAACTTCGAAGACACAAGCAGCTAAAAAGACATGCACATTACATAGAATAATAGGCTACATATATTCATGGCAGTTTAGAAATCGTGCAGTATTGAGCTATACTAGTCAAACCACGGAATCATATTCATATGGTCAGTAGGCAAGTACCAGTTCTGCTTAGCATCCATATGGAACTAGTTGAGTCGCAAGCATGTTACGGTCCTTTGTTGGAACTCCATGGTCATGCATGTAAGATTTACAGGGATGAGTCTTGAGATCTTCTCTAGATTATTTACTGAATGTATCGCATAGAAAATAATACTTCACTTATTTTAATCAACTGTATTGCACTGACAAGAACCATTTCTCCAGCTTCTATGGGGGCAAAAACAGTCTTCAAAGGACCAAAATAATAAGCATGGAAATTGAAAACAAACACCTAGAGAGAGCGAAACACTGCCAGGGCTTACCACTAAGGAGTTGCACTCCTCGATCAGATATCCGGTCACAGTAATTAAAATTCAAAGATTGAAGGCTTGAGCAATCTTTTAGAAGAGTTACTCCATTGTCAGAAACCTCAGATCCAGACAGATCAACAGAAAGCAATGATGATCCTTGAGAAGAAATGACATTCAACCACTTGTCATCAACTCCAGGGTACTCGCCCAAGTGCAAATCCTGTCAAATCCAGCAGAGAGACACATCAATTAGATATCACAGGGCATAATAACATCAACAGAGCAGGACCATTTAGGTATAAACCATGCGGGCCGCATTGTAAGGCATTACCTGGAGAGCACAATCTCGAAATGCTTCGAGAGAAACATCTGTCAGACGCTGAGAAATGACCAATTCATTGAAGATAAGCTGAGTAATATCCCTTGGTAGCATTGAGAAGGTCCTATACTTTCCAATATCCTGTTGGTAGAGAAAAATGTGAAGGGAAGGGAAGGGAAGGAAAAAATGCGGAAGGGCACATGAATTGGGCTAACGGAGGGAGCCGCGATCCACGTCGAAAAATGCAAATTGAAAGTACCTCAGTTATCTTCTGGATACATAAGTCCATAAGAGACAGGCATTTTCCTCTGTCATGCTGCGTATCACTGAAGGAACGAGAAAATGAAGTTGACAGCCACTTTGAACTCGCACTCTTGGAATATCTACTAGATACACCTCCGTGCGGGACATCTTCATCGTCCTGTTGATTCCTCTTCCTAGAACAAGCTCCCCCCATTGAGGAAATTCTCCGAGTCAATACAACATAGGCCTCATGAATAATAGAGCACAGCGCTACCGCAATCCGTTGTATCGCCCAAAATGAAAAGGCATTTATTATCCCCTGTAGAGTATAAAAGAGACATCACAGCATGATAAGTCAGCCCAAACAGTCAGCTCACAGCAATTGTCCTGAGAACTATCAGGCGCCAACAATGAAGTCTTCAACCATGAAATAAAACGGCCCGTTGCTCAGAACAACAAAATGCAGCGGACATGCCCCTCAAGAAAAGCTGCATTTTATTACATGAACACCCATCACATGTACCAACTTGCAATGACCATATAAGGAGAAAATGAGCGTTCAGCTTGTGACAGTGGCTGTCCAAGAGCGCATAGTCGCTGACAGGAAAACTACCGCAAACGCTCGATCTCATCACTCTCTTCAAGGCCACATATAGGATCAATATGAGGGGAAATGAAAGATTACTCTCTTTTTTTTTTAACAAGGAAATGAATGATTACTCTGCTTGTATTGGCATGCATTCTTAATAAGTTACATAAAACTCCCAAACAGAGGGCTAGGCCAAACAGGGGCAAAGGAAAGAAGAGACAAATTAACCATCCCCAGTCTGACCAATAGACATTGGGAAAAAGGTGAGTTCCAAAACAAACCCATCGACTGCAAATTTTGCATATGCATACGCGGATTACACAGACATAACAGAATCTCCCTCCGCAGCATAAACCCTGGATAAACCAGAACCCTTTTTCTTCTTCTTTTTCAAATACCACTAAAAGGGGGAGCTATAAAGCAAATTGGCCTCGGTGAGGTGAATCAAAATCGCCTTTCTTTTTCATTTTTACCGGCTAACGAGGCCCTCACACTGTTTTGCCGGCATCTCAAACTTTTTCCACGACTTTAACTCGTGAGAAGGAGCAACTTTTGGGAAGAAAGGAACGAAAAGTCGTCCGCAACCGCGCAAGAAATTCGAGTGAAAAGAACACGAAGGCGGCCAAGCGAGCGCTCAAAAGAGCCAGTTCGAACTAAGGTAAAGCAGCAAAGCGCAACAAAACGATAAAGCAAACAAACAGAGAGGTCGAAATTTATTAAAAAGCCAAAAAGAAGAAGAAGACAACGATAAACTCACGATCATCTAAGGCTGCAATGGAACCATAAAACAAGAAACAAAAAAACAACACGTCCTCACTATACGGCAAAATCTGCTCCTTCGATCATGGTTCTCCGACACCTCAATCCTCCAAACCGCGACGAAAGAGAGCATCGCCGGCGTCATCCTACGCTAAAACCACACCTTTCGAACAAGCGAAGTGAGAGAGAGGGAAGGAAAGAGATAGAGCATCGCCATCGATCGATACCTCATCGCGATCACGACGATCGAACTCAGCGCCGGACCTCCATCGACGGCGCGCGAGAGAGAGAGAGAGACAGAGAGGAGGAGCTCGTCGAGAGAAGAGTGATGGCTGAGGAAGAAGGGAAGTATCACCAACTGCGTATGCCCCAGTTCTCTAGCTTCGGGGGAGCTCCGAAGCAAGGGACGAGCGCCACGCGGAGCTCGGAACCGGTGCCAGTGAGGGAGTGGGGGCCAGGCTCGGAGTTCGGGAGATGGAGATAAGGGCGGGGCGAGCCCGGGCCCCACATTCCCGGGGGCGTCGTTTTTCGTCCCCCGCCTTTGCTTTATCCACGGGGCTTACGCGTGGGCCCCACAACCCTTCGCCCCCTTGCCGGATTGTGCACGCAAGATTTTGCGTGACTTACTTAAATTAACGAACGAATGGAACCCGAATCGCGACCTAAATCTAACGATGCGTGATTTAATTAGTGTACAGTTTGTCCCGCACCATTCAATGAATAAACCCGATTGTTTATTTAATTTAGTCGGGCAACGCGGGTCGTACGAGACGGCCGTGTCGCCAAATCTGCGTGCCGCCCATAAGTACCGTTTGTCCGCCACCGATCACTGACGTTTCGCGAGCGGCACGAGTTTTGGGCGGCTTTGTCGTACCCTTTTCCGCCGTGAGCTCTTTCTTCCTTCGAAGCGAGCATCAATTTGATGGGTAGAAAAAGGGGAAAGGACGTGGAAATTCCATCGCCCATCAATCCGTATGACAAAATTGAAAATGGGTTGTTGATCACGTAAGCTACCGCAATATCTGGTACGTAATAAATAACGATAATTCGGGAAGTCGCGAGATTTGAAATCGGCGGGTTTTGGATGTAAATGGGTCGTTCTTTTTTGGTTTGAGACTGGGGATTTTCGATTTGGTTAAATTTTTAGAGGTGATGTTTGGATATTTTGAGCAGCTGTTAATGTTCCGAAAGACACTCTTCAACCTGATCCGCAGTGGCCGAGATATGTTTCTTTCCCTATGATGACGGACAGGGTAGGCGAGAGTTGGGCGTAGCTCCAGAAGTGCAGTCAATGCGCATACTTAAAAGCTCAGTGAGCAGTACCATTTCCTTCACTCATCCATTTGTTTACTTGTGTTTCGAAAACCCCCACAGCACGGCATGGGTTAAATGTGTGGCGAAGAAACGTTCGCTTCCAGCCCCGTCGACGTGGAGGAGGGCGACGAAATGGGAAAAGGATGATGAGACTGCTTGTTCGATACAACGTCCTAAAAGCCAGAAGAGTTTTTTTCTGGGATGGAGTCGATCTTGTTGACTGTGCTCGGAGTTGAAGACTTTTTTCTTCTTTGTGCATCGTCCACTACTCCACTGGAATCGCACTATCTTGAAACCATGGATCGGAAACCCATGACCATGATTCTCTCCACAAGTGCATGGATTGACCGGTTGGTTCGCTTCCTGTGAGTAATGATGGTCTCAACCACCCAACTTCTTTTCCCCCTTAACGTAAGAATCACATGAATAAGTTGACACCCTCAAATTACCTCTGTAAAAGTGAATCACTTTGGCAGATGATGACAACCGAAACTACTGAACCCAGTCCATCTATTGTGGATTCATAGATCTAAGTTGTCCCAAAATACTGATCCTCACCGAATTCCCTCACAGCCAAAAGCCATAGAAGAATTTACAGTATAGGCCAAAATCATATGGTCCTCATTTGTCACTACAGCAAGTGATTTGGGCAAGCGATGCGTTTGAAGCATATTGTCTGCAGTTCAACCTGCCCATAAGCCACCAATCGACAACCTCTGGATTGGTTGACTGATCTTAAGATTTGCGCTTTCTGACCGAGACAATTCCAGAAACAAAAGACGAGTAACAAGTGATGCACAAGGAAGTGCCGAATTTTAGGTGGCCTGAAATTCCATGCCATTTTTTAGCTAAAAAATTAATGCTTTCTGCTGCTGTGCAACTGAGCAATCACCCGCCATCATCAAATTCATTGGCAAGAGAGTGAAACTTGAAAGCAGCACAGCACGATATTTAGTTAAAGCTATTTTGGAAATCAAGCCGCCACTGCACTTTAAAACTCTTGTCTTAAAGACGATTTTGCAAGCACTTTAACACTCTGAAGCATGATCCCATGGGAAAGTTATGCTAGCAAACAGAAGTATAGGAGAGTCCACCTTCAAGAACCGATTCAACAATCATCCACAGTTTACCTATTAAGAGCTTATTTCTGTTCACCTTCCCCACTCCAGCTTCGCCAAATTGATGACCTCCTTAATGATCCTCAAAATGCAAAAGCAGCTTTGGGAAATACATAGAGTTATGGATTAGGTTATGAATCGGTGCGAGAACCAAATACAGAAGAAAAGTCATCAGAAGTAGTGAATTCTCAGGATTTTTATTTTAAACTGCATCTAAAAGGCGAAGCAAGAATCGCCTTTCCAATAGAGACAAACGACAGTGCAAAATCCTACATGCATAATCAATTGTAGACGAGATCTACTCACTATTTTTTCATAAATCTGCCATGACCAAATGCTAGATACAAAACCACAGTTGAAACAGTGACCACGAGGTTAACAACTAGATATATTCCAACCAATTAATGAATGCTCACACTGCATTTCTTCTGCTGAAGTCCCATATTATGGGTAGGGATATTATAGCCAGAAGGTCACAAATACTTAAGAGACTAGATCGTACCTACACCAACCGAAGCACAATAACTGAGGCTTTTACACCGCATTTTCAATCAGTCAGGCAACTTCCTCGACTGGAAAACTGCAAACTTGTTGACATTTGAATAAGAATACCTTACACCGTTCTCGTCCAAGAACCCTTCGATCAATTTCTTATCCCTCTCTGGTTCAGCGCTCTCACATTCAATCTCGTAACTCGTCCCGAAATCATATAGAGTCTCATCAAGCTCCAATTTCAATCCCTTCCAATCATACACCGCCCTCACATTCCTAAATCCACCCAGACACACCAACCCCTTCACATTATAATCTTCCCTCACTCTCTTGATTATATCCGATGAACCGAACAACAAAAGGCGCCCTGGTTCGTCGACACACGCGCGGCCCACAGAAGGGTCTACCGATTCTTCCTGCTCCTCGACGCGGCTGATGCCGCTCGAGATAACAGGTTTGGCCTTGAGGGAGAGGACGCAGCGGGAATCGAGGTCATAAAACCGGAGGCGCAGTGCGGCGAGGTTCTTGACAAGCTCCGAGCCCTCGCCGTCAAAGAAGATGTTCTCTTGGGCCAGGGTTCTGACGTGGAAGGGGGAGAGGGCGTCCGAGAGCTTCTGGTGAGCGGTGGAGTCCGGGAGGCGGAGCTTGATCTCCACCTCCATGGGAGCAGCGGAGCTCTTAGGGTTTGGAAACGATGCTTGGCTGGTGGTGCTGAAACGGAGGGGGCGGGTCAAGTTCTTGTTTTGGCGGGTCTTCCTCCATTTTCCCACCAACCCAACAAGGGAGGAAGGAGTTGAGACTGATAGAGCTATGGTGGCGGGTGTAAACTGATAGCAAACTGAGGCAGAGAACTTGAGAGCAACAGCGTACCGGGGCGAGATAAACTGGCCAAATGAGTCAACTTGAAGGATTGTTTCAGATATTCATGGGCAAATTCAGAATGTGGGTGTCAGAATTGGGAGATTTTTAACTCAATAGAAGCGCGACTCGATGAGTATGACATCAAAAGTAGTCAAATTTCTGCAATTCACCTGAACTTTTCAGCATCGGGACGAACAGCGAACAGGCTTTGAAGGACGTCAATGCATTGAGGGCGATGTCCAAATGTAGGGGCCAGCGTTCTGATGGGTGGCGGTGAGTTCTGCCACACGATTGCTATCTGCTTGCTCTATTCAGGAGATTCTCTGCAAGCCAAACTCGAGGTCGACTACGCGTGTCTTGTCTTTCTAGGAGACTAGAAGGATACGGACGGTGTCGTAGCGAGTGGCTGGAGGAAAGCACGGAGCACCCGGGAAGAAGACTGGCTGCTGATCGAGTGATTTGATTACATGTTTACGCAATACAAAAATGAAAGATAATAATATAAATAATTCTTGAATTTTGATTTAATTTACAATATGATTCATGAGCTTTTAATTAATTTAATGCCGTTCTTATGCTTTAATTTAATATGCATTGCGGTCATTGAATTTTTAATTTGTATAGTGTGATCCATGAATTTTTGGTATATGTTCAAACTAATCCCTAAACTATAAAAAATGACAATATTAAATATTTTCATATAATTTAAGGATTAATTTGAATATATACTAAATATTTAGAGACCAAATTGAATAAATTAAAAGTTTGAGAACATATTGCATATCGGATTAAAGTGCATGGATCATTTATGTCATTTTTTTAAAAAATGTTATTTTTGTATTATTATCACAAATTAACATGAATTGATGTGTTAATGCGAAGATACATGAATTAATGGGTTAATGCGGCGATTTAGAGAAAAGAAGCGGTTTACGATGATAAAAAAAGAAACACCGGACAACAATGTGGGATTCATTGCAAAATATAAATATTTTCTATTTTATTTTCCGATGCAATCAGAAAACTTGGCGGCAAGTTACCGGGTCGGTCTCATAACATCGGTCGGTTCACGAATCACATAGTATTCGGGTTCGGATCTCCATCCTCCAAAATCCAATCCCTCTCTCCCCCACTCGCTCGCGCAGAGCGTCGCCGCCTCCACCGGTCCCCGGAGCAGCTGTCGCCGCCGCCGCCGCTCCGCTCTCCTGCTCGGCCATCGAAGCGATTCGCCGAACTCTGCCAATCACTCTAGGTATCATCTCCTCAACCCACTCGCTTCTTCAGACGACAAGTTGTTCAAACGGTTCTATAGCTCCGGCCATCGTTGCCCGAGTGACATCAGATTAGGGTTTCGCGAACTTCTGCGCCGGAGGATCTCGACAGTGCTTTTAGCATGTCCATCGCCGCAGGAGGTTCCTCCGTCATGGAGGAGGAAGACGATTACGTCGAGTACGTCCCCGTCGCCAAGCGCAGGGCGCTGGAAGCTCAAAAGATCCTCCAGCGCAAGGGCAACTCTTCTTCCCTCGAGGAAGACCACGAGAAGGCGAAGCTGGCGGAAGCCAAACCTAGCCTTCTGGTGAAGGCGACGCAGCTGAAGCGGGACCAACCCGAGATTAGCCCCACGGAGCAAATGGTGCAGCAAGAGAAGGAGATGATCGAGCACTTATCCGATCGCAAGACCTTGATGTCGGTGCGCGAGTTGGCGAAGGGAATTACTTACAGCGAGCCGCTGTTGACAGGCTGGAAGCCGCCGCTCCCGATTCGGAGGATGTCGAGAAAGCAGTGCGATTTGATTCGGAAGCAGTGGCATATTATTGTTGACGGAGAGGATATTCTGCCACCAATAAAGAATTTTACGGATATGAGGTTTCCAGACCCTATTTTGAAGAAGTTGAAAGAGAAGGGAATCGTGCAGCCGACTCCAATTCAGGTGCAGGGTCTTCCCGTGGTCTTAGCGGGGAGAGATATGATAGGGATTGCATTCACGGGGTCGGGGAAGACTCTGGTTTTCGTGTTGCCGATGATCATGATTGCTCTTCAGGAGGAGATGATGATGCCCATTGCACACGGTGAAGGACCATTCGGATTGATTGTCTGCCCTTCAAGAGAGCTTGCGAGACAGACATATGAAGTTGTAGAGCAGTTTTTGGTTCCAATGAGAGAGGCCGGTTATCCAGAGTTGAGGGCTCTGCTTTGTATTGGTGGAGTGGATATGCGGTCGCAGGTGGAGGTTGTGAGGAAGGGAGTGCACATTGTTGTTGCCACTCCTGGTAGATTGAAGGATATGCTAGCAAAGAAAAAGATGAGCCTTGACAATTGCAGGTAAAATCCATTAGTTCATCCTTATATACCTTTTGAACCTATACACTGCTTTCCACAACATCTGGCTTTCTCTGAATAATTCTATCTGCAACTGTTGGTGTATGATCATGCATTGGCAAGTTGATTGGTTTGCTATTGGTAGGAAGTTATTAGTGGACAGGAGACTTGAAACTGCCGAGTACTAATTGTTATCCCAAGTCTGAAGCAGGTACATCAAATCTTCAATAACTAATGAATCTGCATTGAAAAAACTCGATAGTGTTTAAGTCAAGCATATTTGCGTTCTTTGTGCTTTATTTTTTTGCTTGAGTTCTATGTGCGCCATTTCGATTCTAATGATCAACGCTAATAATGTGGCATGGGACATCGATTGAGATTGCTTTTTGAGTTTTCATTTTTGCCTCTTTTGTCCTGAGGCTATGGAGCTTCACCAAACTGAAGATTCTTCATTTGAACTTTTTCCTAAATTGGCCTCAATCTTGATTTTCTGTTTATGCACTTTCGTCTTAAAAAATTTGAACTTATTATTTGTGGGGACGCTATACTGCTGATCTGTTGCTTTCTGCAGGTACCTTACTTTAGATGAGGCTGACAGATTGGTGGACTTGGGATTTGAAGATGATATAAGGGAGGTGTTCGACCACTTCAAAGCTCAACGTCAAACACTCCTCTTTTCTGCCACTATGCCTACCAAGATACAGAATTTTGCAAGAAGTGCTCTGGTGAAGCCCATCACTGTCAATGTGGGAAGAGCAGGCGCTGCAAATCTTGATGTCATTCAGGAGGTCGAGTATGTCAAACAGGAGGCGAAAATCGTTTACCTTCTCGAGTGCCTCCAGAAAACCCCACCCCCTGTTCTTATATTCTGTGAGAACAAGGCCGATGTGGATGACATTCATGAGTATCTACTTTTAAAAGGAGTTGAAGCAGTATCCATTCATGGTGGCAAAGACCAGGAAGAGAGAGAATATGCTATTTCATCTTTTAAGGCAGGCAAAAAAGATGTCTTGGTTGCCACAGATGTTGCTTCAAAGGGGTTGGACTTTCCTGATATTCAACATGTGATCAACTATGACATGCCTGCAGAAATTGAGAACTATGTTCACAGAATTGGTCGAACAGGTCGATGCGGAAAGACGGGAATTGCTACAACTTTCATAAACAAGAACCAGAGCGAAACTACACTTCTCGATTTGAAGCACCTGTTGCAAGAAGCGAAACAGAGGATTCCTCCTGTATTGGCTGAGCTGAATGATCCAATGGAAGATATCGAGGCAATTGCTAATGCCAGTGGAGTGAAGGGATGTGCATATTGTGGTGGTCTTGGTCACCGTATCCGTGATTGTCCAAAGTTGGAGCATCAGAAAAGCATGCAAATTGCTAGCTCCAGGAGGGATTACTTTGGATCCGGAGGATACAGAGGGGAAATTTGAGATTTCCAATATTTTTGTATGTATCATCTTGTTTTCTACTTGTTTATCGATCTTGCTATCAGCTGTGCATTGTATGAGTTGATGGTTGCTTTGGGGTTGCTTCCCTTCAATGGTAATATGACAGTGTAGTTCAGTGGGAAAAGAAGCATTATGGTTTTGAAGGGTCCTCATATTTTTGTAGTACTTGTCATGTACATGATAGGGATCTCATACTACGATCATACTTGACATTAACGGGTTTAAATTGTTGAAGATGACAAACAAATTTCAACAAAGTCAATTTATTAAATATCCGTGGGATCACATGCCTATTTAGCATATTCATTACCCTTACCTCCTCGAAACTAAAGCGAATGGGTTATTGGCTTTAATTAATTACTTTATGCAGTTTATCTATTTCCTTTTATTAATAGTGTCAGAGTTTCTCTACAGTTACATTACATGGGAAATTTTATTTTCTGTACGGTTCTTTTTCCATGTTATATATCAGGGCATTGTTGTATAGAATACACTTGTGTACTGTATGACAAACAATGAGCATAAAAAATATCACAATTATATATCTCTGTTTGTTCAAATCTTTCCAAAGCTCCAAAGCTCTAGAGCTTGAAACCACTTCGACGATATTGTGGATGACACCTCTTTTGTTGGCTTATGCATCTAAATGCTTGTGTACCGCTTCGAGAAACAATTGATGAGGGTTTCCTCTCATCCAAGAGTCGTGTTGCTTCGGCAGATCGGTATGGTACTTCTACATTCTTTGCTCAACACAAGCGGATTTGAATACTGACAGAGAACTAGTGAGAGGCCAGTCCCAGTTCTTCTGATCTCCAAGTCCTGTTTAAATGCCAAAGCAGAAGGTATCAGTAAGAAAGGCGTATGATGAGATTTCATATCTAGAAAATGCCGACTTCTTGAGCATTGTTCAATCTGATCACCCAGCAGATCTATCTGCAACAATCAATTGGGCAAGAAAATGTCGCTTATTTTAATTTCACCAAGAGGAAAGCCTCTATGAAAGAGTAGGAAATGTTTCCTTCTAGTTGTGTATGAACTCCTCGTGATTGCTTTGTATGAAGTAAGTGGGAGAAGTCCATAAAAGTGGTTTACCTTGGATTTGCTGACAACTGAAGGAGCGGAAGTTCCGAGAAATTGGTCTCTAGCATGTAGAGTGCGATCTACGATCCAGAACTGCTCGTATATCTCATCTGCCAACCGTCTTCGATCCTTCACAGCCTCAAAGAATGTCCTTTTGAGAGTATTATTTTCTTCTTCAAGAATCTTTAATCGCTCATCGAACAGTTTGATTTGAGCAACCCGAATTGCCCGTTCTTTCCACCGTAACTCAGTACGTGAATCGCTCCTTTGAGGAGTCGATGAACTCCCACCCGCCTCTTTAATAACCAAATCACCCAAACCAGATGTTGGAGCTCCACTGCTAGGTCCCTCCATGTTGTGTGGCTCTATCTCCTTTCCTACCTCTGCATTGCCGTGTCGAAAAGCACAAATTCCATTTCATGGTCAGGAATAATATTTTGTCGCAGCCATCTTTGGGATCAAACGATTTGTCATCAAACATCACACGTACCTGTTCTGCCTGAAGGCTTGAAAGGCTTAAACCTTGAGAGACTGTTCCTTGATAATGAGTAGTTCTCTAGCTCAGCTGAAGTCCTCTCCATGCCTTTGTCATCCAAAAGCTCCTTCTTCCAAACGCTCAAGGCATACTAGTGCTTTCTTTGCACCAACTTCATCTACAAGCACTGATCTTCGACGACCCACACTGGTCATGATGGTACAAGTGACCGATTGCTACTAAAGTTGGTGTGCGTTCCAGGGAACCTTACCACTGAAGAAAACTTCATTTTCATGCATTTTCTGTGTACTGCAGAAGATTGTGTTGTGGGGTGGAAATTTCCAAGCGGTTGCAGAAAGCAGAAGTTTGCTATGACTGTGGCTCAACATTATGGGTTGAAAAATGCAGCTTAATTTGACTGTATGCTCCTGAGTCGGTTTCTTCGTGATAAACCCATTGAAGCATATATATATATATATATATATATATATATATATATATATACATATATATATTCGGCAGGCAAACTTTTGGCTCCGTTCAAGCAGAGCGTGATGCTACGACTCTCGAACTCATTATCATCCCGTCGAATCGCTATTTGTCACGATGCTTCGGCTTCACTTTACCCAACTCTATGGACCGCACTAAAATCCCATGATCCGTCGCTGAAGCAAACACGTATTTAACCATTCCATATGAACAAGGTCAATGTGTCTTAAGCTTCACCAGCGTCCTACATATTTGTGTCGTTTTTCTATCTTCATACAATTTAGCGAAAATGAAATGAAAAAAAAAGTAGCGAAAACCATCCTCACTTATCGCACCATTACTACTTTTGGAAATAGTGCTCCAAAGCTAAACATCTGAGACGGAATACAATCAAGAGCTTAAACTTTTCCATTAAATCAATGCAATTCTAAATCTTTAAATGTTTGAATGAAATTGTGATTGTTAGAAATATATAACGATAGATTGTAACTATAAATGAGGCTTATCTTACTAAGGACTAGAGATTCCAAAGGTTATCATACTACATGTTCAATATTTCAGTTAAAAGAGAGTAAATTGTTATATTGTATTAAGACGTGTAAAGTTACCATCATAAGAAAATCTTATTTTGCTAAATATCTTTAGTAAAAGTGTGCATTAATGGAGCAGCATGAAAAAGGCATGAATGGCTCGTCCCCGCCTGACTTGTTTATAGGACCATTTGTACATAGTCTCCCGAAAATGATCGCATTGTATTCCTCCGGATGAGAAGTCTCGCATCGGAGAATTGGTGTGATATTGAGTAATTAATATATCCTAGTCGATCTATAACTCATTGACTTAAGCTTTTAAATAGAAGTGGGTCGAACAAGATATGTTAGTGGGTTTGGACTTAGACTCCCTCTTGACATCTGACCTTTCACTGCTGGTTCTCATTTCCTACTTCAATTTAAAAAAGAAAACACTCATTATATTGCTGTGGTATGTCTAGAGAGATCGTATGATCTCAATGGTACTGCGAATGTGGAGCCACAGTTCTCCCATCTCTTACCAAACTTTTTACACGCGGCATTCTGCTTAACACCAACTAGTTTGCCACACGACTATCAGCTTCGAAAATGTGTTCCGGGAAAGGCAGCGTACTTGAAAGAATGGGAGGGGTTGGGGGGTGGACGCTCTCGTGTTTACTTCTGTTAGCAGGTCACTGAACCACCACAGACAGGTATGTCAACAAAAACTAGCTTTGAGAAGTTGGAGCAGCTGCATACCTCAGTGTACATCGTGTTGGATGCCGAAATTGCAGTCTGTTTACATTTCGCAATACATCTTCGGACTAGTGAGAGTGACCTATAAATCAGGAGATGTACTCTGGAGAAAAAGGCGAAACCATTCGAACTTCCAAGAGGAGAGATGGGCATTTAAATGAAGAAGCACTCGTGGGAGAAGGCTCTGAACCTGTACTCCCCACATGTTGCTTAAGCTCTTCTGAGTTTCATGCATTTGCCTTCTCAGAAGGCGCTTTTCCCAACTCCTTGCTGTTCTGCATATCCTTCTTTTGTTCTGCTTCTCTTACTCGTTCACAACTACAGGAGCATTTAAACAATAAACTTTGCTCATCTCCAAACATTTCATTTGCGTTCAAAAGACAAAGAAGGATCTAGGACATTTTTCGAGACATACTGGAATCGTTGAGCAACTTTTTATTGCGTAATAACAATCGAATTTCACTTGGCTACACAAAAGCCGATCTATTCTAAGAGATACATGGACAAAGTCTCAAAACTATTAGCTGACCACCTAACCAATTCACACATTGGTCACAAGATGAACAAACATGGCCTTTCAATAGATAGATAAGAGGCCACAACCGATCGTACTGACTGCCTAACACAGCAAAAGGAAACATCGTTTACAATGCAGCTCAAGGCAAAGCGAACTATTACCCAGCAGGCGACATTTTCAGGTATTCGATCATGTAGCATCGTCTGGATCCGAAGGAGGTTCGGCATGTGGAGGAGCACCATTAGAGAGCAACTTCTGTACCATGGACCTTGTCATGCCCAATTCTCTTGCCCCCTCCGCATCGCCGAACAACTGTTTCCGATAAATCCGATGCGTGCACAGGATGTCGAACTCGGCAGGCAGATATTTAAGCAAAAGGTCGTGAGGGAACTCCTTTACCGAGAGGACGTCCACGAAAAGGGTGCTCCTTTTGAGCCTCTGGAACGGGATGGAGCGAAGGACGAGCTCGGTGGAGAGGATGGAGGTGGAGAGGAGGACGACCTCGGGATGCTGCTCGCAGAGGTCGTGCGGGTCGCCGTAGAAGGCGACGCCGAGCTCAGAGGCGACGGAGGAGTAGTCGGAGCGGGAGTGGGCGAGGATGGTTTGGCCCTGGGAGACGAAGGTCCTGGCGAGGAATTGGCCGAAGTTGCCGAACCCGAGGATGGCGATCTTCAGGGCGGGGGAGGACCGGTGGAAGTGGGATCGGAGCTGGGCCTCGTAGTCGAAGGGCTGGGCGGCGTCGACGGATCGGACGCGGAGGGGCTGCCCGCGGCGGCGGAGGAGACTGGGCGGCGGCGGAGCGGGGGCATGTGGGAGGCGGTTTGAGAGAGCTGTGTGGAGGAGAATGGCGGCATTCTCTGTTGTCTGCGTCTGTGTGAGAGAGAGAGAGAGAGGACTGAAATATTGCTGATCATTTAGGCAAAACTTCTTCGTAGAAGTTTTAAGGAAAGGGAAAATTCTTTCACTCGAACTCGAGCAGACACACCCTTAATTTACATTACTTAACAAAATCAATTTTTGTAAACCCATCTTATTGTATCAGTGTTAGCCTTGCTCTTTGTTGTGTTCAAAGGGAAGCGTGGAGGGCGACGGAATCAAGACGCGAAACAGAGTGGAAGAAGAAAAATCAACACGAGGGTTTTTACGTGATTCAGTCCAAGTCTCGGGACGAAGAGAGCTAACAAATAATCCACTATCAAATCGGAAGAGTATTATAGAGTTCACAATCACTCGTGCTCAAGCGTTTTCCGGTCCTATAATTACAGCCGAAACCTACAGTGTTTAGCCTCTCACAAAACACTCAAAATGGATGTCAATATATAGGACGCACACAGGGATCTTCAGGAGAGCACCTTCTTGCTCTCACTTCCCATGCCAGCTACAGCTCTCACCTCCTTCTGATGAGAGCTTCTCTTTCTCCTCTCTCTTCTTGAGCTCTCTGGCTTCTCTCTCTCGCCTCCAAGGACTTGGCCCTCTCCTTCGTTGGACACCTCTATGTATTATAAGAGAAAGAACAAGAACAGAAGAGTTGCCAAAAGACAAATCAAGCCGCAACTACGGCGCCCACAAGACCAGTCTCTAAAGCAGTAGCGATGCATGCACGGTCGTGCGCATGCATTTAATGAGGCGCAGGAAGAATGGTCGTAAGAGACATGTACATGGGCACATCGACTTTCCTCTTTCTTTTCCAAGAGCTCTTCATTATATGCGGACCTGTTCTTTCCTTGTGTCAAAGAAAACAAACGAAGCCCACACTCTATTGCTTTTGCCAGTTCTTCTGACGTCTACTTTGAAGGAGCTTTCGTGTATGGTCAAGGAAGAATTCACGTTGGCCATGGAAGGAGCTGGATAATTCTTCGTCTGCATGTGAAGATTAAATGCAGAACACATTTCATTAAATGCTCGGGGATATGCTTCTTCCCTTCAACGTAAATGCCATGCATGCGAGTTGAGTATCATATACTGGCCCAAACTCAAGATAAAATTTAACAATTTTCCACCTTGGCTCGACGTTTGTAATCAAGTCATAGTGCTAATTATTCATGTCAGCTCTCCAAAAGCGCCTCTATACTCTATAGACGTCAATCGAGCTCAAGCAAAGCTCGGGCTTCGCCAAAGGAAGAGACTCCATCTCTTTATTCATTGCAACAAACCACTTCTCAGATTTAGAACAACTTATGGCTCCACGGAATGTAGAAGATTCTTGACTACCAAGCTCTTCAGTGACTGTAAGAGCATATGCTACAAAATTAAAGTAGCCATATCTTTGAGGAGGCTTAATTTGTCGTTTAGCCCTCCCTGTGACCAAGGTCTGAGGCTACTGAACTTCTTTTACATTATCCGAGTCTTGCTGCTTACCATCATTTTCTAGCTAAATATGAACATCTTTAAATGTTCTTCGTGGAGGGTCCACACGAAAGTCCACCTTTTTCACAACATTCTCCTCCTGAATACCTATAGATTCATCAACAATCTTTCTCTGATCAAGCATGAAATTTTCATCAAAGGTAACATCCCTACTGATTATAAATTTTGGTGACTGAAGGTCAAAACACCACAACCTATATCCCTTAACCCTGTCTGTATAGCCAACGAAAATACATTTCTTGGCCCTAGGTTCAAGCTTAGCATCTTTTGCATGATAATAAGCGAGACAACCAAATACTTTCAAAACTGAATAATCATAAGGTTTACCTGACCATACCTCATTATTTGGAGTCTTACAATCAATTGCAGTTGAAGGAGAAAGATTTACCAAATAATATGCCATGTTCACGGCTTCAACCCAGAAATCTTTCCCAAGTCCAACATTAGAGAGTATACACCTAGCTCTCTCCAAAAGTATTTGGTTCATGCACTCTACCACCACATTCTATTGAGGTGTGTGCATGACTGTTCGACGTCGAATAATCCCTGAATCTTCACAGTACATGTTGAAATCACCTCTGCAAAACTCAAGGCCATTGTGTATTCTGAGACGCTTTATCTTCTTCCCAATTTTATTTTTAATCAACACCTTCCACTTCTCAAAGGTATCAAAAACTTCACTCTTACTCTTCAAGAAATAAACCCGGACTTTCCAAGAAAAGTCGTCAATAAAAGTTAGAAGATAAACTGTACAACCTTTAGATCTAACTTGTGCAGGTCCCCACAAATCAGAGTGAATGTAATCAACTGTGCCCTTCATTGAGTGCACTCTGGTACCGAAACTAAGTCTGCGCTGCTTTCCTGAAAACACAATGCTCACAAAAATCAAGTGGGACTATATGCTTCCCATAGAGTAAACCACGTTTACTCAAGATATTCATTCCTCTTTCGCTCAAGTGGTCCAACCGCATATGCCACAATCCGAATTTCTCAAAATCTAAAGAGGATGATACAGTTGAAGAACCCACAACGATACTTCCCTGCAAAACGTAAAGGTTATTCTTTTTGTTACCTCTCATCACGATCAAGGAGCCCTTTGAAGCATTCAAAGCTCCACCTCCACCGATGTACATCATCCAGCAGAACCCAAACTGCTCAACGAAATAAGGTTTTTCTTCAAGTCTGGATATGCCCGGCATCTGGTAGAGTTCTTACTATGTTATCATGACATTTGATCCGCACCGTACCAATACCCACAATATTACAAATTACATTATTGCCCATCAAAACTGAACAACCATTGATTTTTTCATATATGTGAAACCAACCTCTATTTAGACACATGTGGTATGAACATGCCGAATCCAAAATCCATTCGTTATCAACACTACAATCAGGAGACGAAACATTAAGAACATTTTCAGAATTAGCTGATTCGATACTCTTCACCAAACTAGCCAAATTGGAACTTCTTCCCCTTATCTTTGAGCAAAGGACACTCATTTTTGTAGTGTCCGAATTTGTGACAATAGTAACACTCTACCTTGCTCTTGTCCTGGCCTAACCTAGAAACAGAACGCCCTCTACTTCTATGCTTATCATGATGATTAGACCTTCCTTTAACAACTAAGCCATCGGCTCTATCACCACTACCACTCGCATTCAACTTTGTATGCATCTCAGCAGAATTCAACTAGGCCTTCACATCCTCAAGAGTAATGGATTCTCTTCCATACAACATAGAATTTACAAAATTTTCATACAAGCTTGGTAGTGAGCATAACACAATCAGGGCTTGATTTTCATCATCTAACTCTAAATTTATGTTTCTCATATCCATTACGATCTTATTAAATTCATCTAGATGTTCTAGGATAGAAATACATTTTGCATCTTTAGCGTGTAAAGATACTGCTTCAAGAATAATCTCGTTATAAGAGATTTTTTCATGTAGAGACTCTCGAACTTCTTCCACAATCCCCCTTTACAAAAAAAAAACTTCTTCCACAATCCCCCTTACCAAAAAAAAAACTTCTTCCACAATCCCAAAGCCGTTTCTTCATCGACTACCTCACAAAGAACCTTGTCGGACAACGACAGTTGGATGTTGCTGTGCACACTCTCTTCCATCTTCTCAATCTCGGCCATAGTCATGTCGCCGGGGTACTTACCGTCTAAGGCTCTAACTGAACCTTCCCAACGCAACAACGCCTTAATCTTGA
Source organism: Syzygium aqueum (assembly GCA_031216185.1). Classification (NCBI taxonomy): domain Eukaryota; kingdom Viridiplantae; phylum Streptophyta; class Magnoliopsida; order Myrtales; family Myrtaceae; genus Syzygium; species Syzygium aqueum. The sequence continues at coordinate 25,570,445 of CM062240.1, read as the reverse complement.
TCCTCCATAGCTCGAAATTGTTTTGGCCATTGAAGGATGCAACTTCAAACTTGATAGATTTCATCTCGAAGAAAAGACCAAAATTCCTATAGCTCGTAGCTCCTAGAATCTCAATCTGGCTCTTAGACCAATTTGTTGTGTTCAAATAGAAGCATGGAGGGCGACGGAATCAGGACACGAAACAGAGTGGAAGAAGAAAAATTAACACAAGGATTTTTATGTGATTTGGTCCGCATCTCGGAACTTACGTTCACAGGTAGAGTCAGTAAATAATCCACTATCAAATCGGAGGAGAATTAAGGAGTTTACAATCACTCGCACTAAAGTGTGTCCCAATCCTATAATTACACCCGAAACCCACAGTGTTTAACCTCTCGTAAAACACTTGGATGTCAATATAGAGAACGAACGTAGGGATCTTCAAGAGAGTCCCCTCAAAATGTAATGTTATTCTGTTAAAGAAGATTTTGTCGACGGCCCTACCGCATAGGGTGACGGATGCAATTTTGACCCCAATCGATCCACTAACTAAACCAATTCTAGGATCGAGAACATTGACATTCTCTCCTGCAAGAAAATTTACCTCCGGAATTTTACCCCCTGCGGTGAAAACTTGAGAATGCAAGGTAGCCTCTGATGATGCAAGGATTCTGAGGACTTTGATGATCAAGATCATTGCCATTCGCCCAGCATAAATGTGCACCCTTTTCATCTTATGGCATCCAATCTCTCAATGCCTCAGCTCCTCGAGAAATGAAGTGCGCATCGCCATCATCGCCTGGTCAGATGCCCGGAGGAGAACAATACTAATAGTCAAGACTGGCGAAAACGGAAAGAAGAAAGGCTGTCCAAGCAAATGCTCCACTGGTCCTGCACTGTCCCACTAGAAGAAAAGTGATCCTGCTCATGCTTCTTTTACTTCGTTGCACAGATATTTCCCTCAAATCTTCCTCTGGTGCGAGGTGACCTCAGTACAGGAGGAGAGACGAACATACACTCGAACATTCGAAGAACATAACAATTCCAAACATAACCATCATAACAAGTAGACACTTCAAGTTATAATATGGACGTCAAAACCAAGATTTACAGAATACCACAAAGATCATGAACAGAAAAATGACCCCTAATGCATGGAAAAAGGCATCGATATCTATTTTTTTTTAAGGGGAAAACATAAAAAATACACTACAAGTGAAGAATCCGTCAATCCATGAATCAAAAATTGCCAGTTTAAACCTCAAAACTCATGTCGAGATTCGCATGTCAATATAAATTCCTAACCATCATCATCATCGTCGCCGTCATCCTTAGGAATCAGAATCGCTAAAACTATGGAGAACTAACACGGAATAGATGCCAAGGGCAAATTGAGTTCATGATGATGCTGCAGTTACAAATGGGAAGTCGTCCAATCCCACCCTCAGAATATCTTGAAGAGGAGACCACCGTGAGTAGCGAAGAAGGGAGCAAACACAAGCGACTCCACTGCCATGAGCTTGATGAGGATATTGAGAGATGGGCCTGAAGTGTCCTTCAGTGGATCGCCAATGGTATCTCCAATAACAGCAGCCTTGTGAGGCTCTGATCCTTTAGGGCCAAGGGTCCTTGCATGCTCAGAAGCACCAGCCTGAAAGCAAATTTCAAGATATTAAGGAAAAAAATATATGAAGTCACACAACTTTACTTAGCAGGTCACTGAACCAACACAGACAAGTACATCGACAAACACTAGCTTTCGAGCAGTTGGAGCAGCTGCATACCTCGATGTACTTCTTCGCATTGTCCCATGCTCCACCAGTGTTGGATGCCGAAATTGCAATCTGTTGAAAACCAAGGCCAACAAATAATATTCATCGGGAAAATACCACAATCAAATGAGACAACCAATGTGAAGCTCCAGCATTGTCATAGATATGATGATGATAAGAGCATTTAATCAGCAAGACTAGTGTACCAACCTACAGATTTTGTTCAACAATTAAGAAACTGCAATATCTTAACCACGCTGAACAAGCAGTCTATCAAGAGCTATACCTTGAGCAATGCAAACTACCAAAATAGATAGACATCTTATTTTCCTAAGAATTACCTGAACACCAGAAACAAGAGAGCCAGCCAAAACACCAGACAGTGTCTCCACACCAAAGAAGATCCCAACAATAAGTGGTGTAAGCATGACAAGGGCACCAGGTGGAATCATCTCCCTGATAGATGCATCAGTTGAAATTTTGACACATGTAGCATAGTCAGGTTTTGCACGACCCTCCATGAGCCCTGGAATGCTGTTAAACTGCCTGCGGACCTCCTCAACCATCTTCAATGCTGCACTTCCCACACTTTTCATGGTCATAGCAGAGAACCAGTAAGGAAGCATGGCACCCACAATCAAACCGATGAAGACCTTTGGTGTCAGCACATCAACGGTAGAAATTGCTGCACGACTCACAAATGCACCGAACAGAGCAAGAGACACCAGGGCAGCTGATCCAATGGCGAATCCCTACATACCAGGAAACAGAAAAAGGTTAATTCAATATTAGATTGAACAGGAAAGTCGAATTTCACACTAGGACTAATACTAAGAATCAAGGAAAAAGGGTGATTTTTAGCCAAACATCATTCCAAACCAGCAAGAATCCAAAAAGACTTGCACAATTCACCTATATATTTAGTCATTCATAGTGGAAAAGAAAATAATTGGGCAATGTGCACACACTCCAGATGATATGAACGTGGTCTCATGAAAAAATTATTACAAAGAGACAATCTTTCCTCTGCTATGTTACCGATTTTATCGAGATAAGCTACTAAAAGACAACAGGACAGCGTCCGTTACTATATTCATATGCAAGGATTGCCTGTACCTTTCCAATGGCAGCAGTAGTATTGCCAGCAGCGTCAAGGGCATCAGTTCTCTCGCGAATTCTGTGACTCATGCCAGCCATCTCAGCAATACCTCCAGCATTGTCGCTGATGGGACCATAAGCATCTATGGCCAATCCAGTGGCAATGGTACTTAGCATTCCAAGGGCAGCCACAGCAATTCCATACATGGCAGCAAAACTGAAACTCACAAAAATGCTAATGGCAATGGCAAAAATTGGGATAATGACAGATTTGTATCCCAAGGCAAGGCCAAAAATAACATTGGTCGCCGCACCAGTTCTGCAGGAATCAGCAACGTCTTGGACAGGGCTGCAGAGAAAATGATCAGTACATGGTCAGTACATGATCATCAACAGTCATAAAGATTCATCATTCATTAACTTTAGCAATTTCAGTACCTGTAGGCGTTACTGGTGTAATATTCAGTGACAAACCCAATAATTAGTCCAGCCCAAAGACCAACACCAACACACAAGAACAGCTGCCTGCAAGATTATACCCATAATTAGCGACTAGATACGCTCAATGTATTGATCCAATCCTGTATAAGTCCACTGAAGTTGAAAGCATGTCACGTGAACAATATTAGAATAAAGCAGCATTTAGGAACAGAAAGAGATACGTATCATCAAAGAATTTACCAATTCTTCACAACTTTCTGCGACCCAAAGTTGTAAATTGTGAATGATGAGGGCAGAGCAATCCAGCTAACAATAGCTATTCCGACAGTCATTAGAATTGTGGAAATAATAAGTTGCTTTTTCAATGCAGGCTCGATTTCCTTCACTGCCTTGATTTCGAAGAAGTCGGTCGCAAAGAGAGTTGTAATCAAGCATACAAGGATACCCACGGAGCTGATAAGCAGGGGATAACACATGGCAGTGAAGTCGTGATCGATTCCGAAAGAAGAGATGGAAGCAACAACAAGGGCCGCACAGGATGATTCAGCGTAAGAGCCAAAAAGATCGGACCCCATACCAGCAATATCCCCAACATTATCACCAACATTATCAGCAATCACCTGAATGATTAAGGTCAACCCCATTTATGACTAAAAGTGAAAGATATACTTAGGAGATGGAGCTATAGTAAGAGAGTACGCACCGCTGGGTTTCTTGGATCATCTTCTGGGATATTTCTCTCAACCTTTCCAACCAGGTCAGCACCAACATCAGCAGCCTTGGTATAAATTCCACCACCGACTCTTCCAAAGAGAGCCATGGAAGATCCACCAAGACCATAACCGGTAATGGCCTCAAAAAGACCTTCCCAGTCATTGCCATAGTACAACTTGAACAGATTGATTGCAATATAGAGCACAAGAAGACCGCTAGCAGCAAGAAGAAATCCCATAACTGCACCAGACCTGAAAGCAACAATGAAAGCTTTTCCGACACCTTTTCTTGCTTCCAAGGTAGTCCTTGCATTGGCATAGGTAGCAATTTTCATGCCAAGGAAACCAGAGAGGACTGAGGTTAAAGCACCAAGCAGGAACGAAACTGTACTGAAAGCGGCAGTGGCGAGTGCAGGCTTGCACATATTTGAAGGATTGTACATGCAAGGCTGGCTTTGGGTGCTGAAGCTCTCAACAGAGCCAAGGAAGAGGAAGATTAGAACAGCAAAAGCAACCATGAAAACCCCAACATACTGGTACTCCGTGAACAGAAAAGATGTCGCACCTGTTACGATCATAAACCATAATTTAGGATCTCTATTAAACAAATAAAGCAACAAATCTGGATCTCAACATTCTACGTTATGTGTGACAAAATAAAGTACATAGTTAAATCCAGTTACATCATTCCGTTGCCTAGTTTTGTTCAACCTAGTTCCAACAAATAAAAAAGCCTAACCTAAAGTGCCTCCAAAAGAGTAACTTAAAAGATGATATGGTTTCTGCTACAATTCACCTCTGGCAAGCCAGACAGTGTAAGTGCTAAATCCCACCGGTGGCAGAGTGACAAAAACATAATGAATAGACAAGATTAGAAAAGGAATGACGATAGTACACAGTTCTGCAAAACAATTAATTGAATAAAAATAATTAAATATAAATTACATCATCCCAGACCCAGAATATTATTGTATATACATCTAAACATTACTTTAGCTTAAAGCATTAAAAACGAACTAGAAAATAAAAACAGATTATCACCTACAATAGTAAACAGAAGGTTGGACCCGAAGATAAAACCGAGAGTATGGAAAACGTCAGGACTAAATTTAGAACTAAAGATATTAGAACTAGAAGAGGAGAAGGCTAAACTACTAACAGGGGGAATGATTGGAAAATATAAAAAGGAATAAAAAAATTGATTCCATGTTAGAACTGACAATGCTCAACTTCGAAGGATTATTTAAATCAGAATGAAAAGAAATAGGTTTGAAACATAGTCACCTATAAGGAGTTTAGTTAGGAGAAGCAAGAATGTAACACAAGAGAACCTTAGAGAAATCTAAGAACGGTTCGCTACCTATATATTCTTAACTAATCCTACAGAATTAGTGTATCATCACAAGTATGACAAAATAAAAAATGATAATATCCAAAAATGAGAATTATTCCGGACTTCTTGAAACACATTCACTGATGAAGTAAACAAATACATTTGAATAGAAGGTTGTACGTCCTCAGCAATTCACCTTTTAATACAATGTGCTTTCTACTAAAGCCGATTACATATGAAAATTACAATCCTAATTTTCATTGACTCAACGCTGAGTCATTACTGTCATATACCAAGCTTCTATAACTAATACAAAACAGATGGAAGAAAAAATTAAACTCAATCTATCACAAAGATAACTTGAAATGAATCAAATTTACCAAGAATAATTTTGTGTATGTACTCATATTGGCTCATTAAACTTAACGTATCATCAAATGTAATCGTCTACGGATGTACATATGCCCAGATGCGACACTGAGTTTGACTTAGCCAACCAGTTCTTGAGCTCATAAACCAAATAATCTTTTAACACGAAATCTTTCAGAGAACACGGGGGTCCAAGAGTTTTATAAAACGTTCCTGGTGGAAAAAAAATATGACTGACAGAGCCCATGGAATTAACCAATTAATCCTTTAACATTTAATTATCCAGAGCATATTCTCTAACATTAACCAAATATACTTTTGAAACAGCTATATTATATACATTGTTGTCATGTTATGCCATGATATAAAGCGCCTCCCAGTCCCACGGGAGCCTGCAGCAGCAGCAGCAAGTGGGGTTAGCAAAGAGACGAAAACACAGAAGGCCCACATGGCCCACACCGTGCGTCACAACGTTCACGTGCACAACACGTGCGTTTCATTATTCCAAAGAAACGGCGAACTTAATGTGCATAAGGCGAAAATAATTACTCCCTACGGATGGCGAAAGGCCAAAAGGGTAAGAGCTCCACCAGTTCGCACTCCTCCCAAGAAGAAACCACAGAGACCACCAACATTATTCAAATCACCGTTCCCTAATAAAATAATTAAATTACTTAAAGAGGAGAGATCTGCACGAGTATTATCAAACTTCTCCGCTGAGCTACGTTCTCAAAAGCTCTAGCAGCTGTTACAAACCCTTGAAATTACTCGCGTCACAAGCAGCACAAGCTCGTGCTTTTGCTCGGGTTATGATCAGATTGCAAGACTCAAATTTGCTGCTACTGTTCAAGCAGATGCTAGATCGATCCAAAATAAATCTGTTGATGAACAGTGTGAGCGAGACATATGAAGAAGGGGGTGGTTAAATCCAAACCTCTCTAAGCCCAGAAAAGCAAAAAACAGAGTGATTGAGAAGGAAAGACTCGCGCGACCCAGAAAATCAAATCTACTTCATTCTCTCTCGTCTTTTTTCTTTCTCTCTCTCTCTCTCGGACAACGAACATGACCTTTTACTCGAAAGACTGTGTTACTGAAAGATCTAAAATAATTTAAGAAGTTAAAACTATAAATCCAGAGTACACCGACACGAGAAAATTTCAACAAGGGGACAAGTCGTGAAGCTTCTAGGATCTGTATAAGGTCGCACCTTCGGAGATGGCACTCTGTATCTCAGCACACTTGGCCACGACGCCCTGGTCGTTGACGCCTTCCTCTTCCTCGATGAGGTAGTCGCCGTAGCCGTTCTTGCTGGTGTTCGGGGACGAGGACGACGGCGCGCGCGGCTCCGGGGCGAGCTTCACGCGCGACACGAGGAGCCACTGCACCAGGGAGAACACGATCCCGACCACGGCGCAGGCCGGGATCACGATCTCCGTCGCGAGGGCCGAGAGCAACGCCATCCTCCCCTCGCTCGCCGGAACCCTAGACTGCGTCGCCGGAATCCCTGGACTCGACGCCTATCAAAGCTAGAGAGAGCGAGAGAGAGAGAGAGACAGAGAGAGGCGCAGAGAGGAGAGCGACATGGGGAGTGTGCTCTCGTTTATATTGGAAATGGCGAGAGTCACGGTTACGGTAATGTGCATCTCGTCTTAGGGTGAAGATCTAGGCCTCTTGATGCTGTCCGTCCGATTGACGAGAAGATGGGGAAAGTCGTTCGAGAGTAGGATAATCGGACGGCGGAAGAAGCGAGAGAGAGGACAATCTCGTGGCGTATATTTGACGCATCGATGTCGGAATGGGATTTCCCACTTTCCTATTGGGAAAAACCGCCCTCCGTCGATGTCGGAATGCGACATCTTTCGCTTTAATCAATGCTCGGTCCTTTAGTGCTACTTACACGGGCTAAAACTACCACTTGCTGTCTTTTCGTCTACGCATGTATATTTTCTGGTCATAATTATGAGAATTAATAACACGAAAATTTTTAAATTAATATATGTATGATAAATTTATTTCGAATTAATATTTTAATTATCAAAAATTTTAAATTGATACATTTATGATAAATTAACCTCAAATTAATTTTTCGATAATTAAAAATCTCAAATTGACATATTTTGATAAAGGGAAAAAACCATCAAAAACCCTAAACTTTGTTACTTGTGACGCATTTACCCCGAACTTTTTTTTGTGTCATGAAAAATCCCAAACTATATAACTTGTGACACATTTACCCCAATATAATATAGCCTAGGGCATTTTAGTCTTTTTCCCATTTTATATTTTTTTCTATTTTTTTTCCTTTTTTCGGCGGGGGCTGCCCTCGCTGGCAAGGGCGAGGGTTACCCGCAGACGTCGGGCGAGGGCTTCCCTCGCCCCAACGAGACGAGGGCTACCCTCGCCGACGTGGGGCAAGGGGAACCCTCACCTCGCCGACGTCGGTCGAGGGCTGCCCGTCGGTGTGGGGCGAGGGTTCCCATTGCTCCATGCCGGCGAGGGCATCCCTCGTCTCGTCGAGGCAAGGGAAGCCCTCGCCCGACACCTGTAAGCAGCCCTTGCCCCACGCCGACGAGGGCATCCTCATCTTGCCGGGGCGAGGGAAGCCTTCGCCCGACGCCAGCGGGCAGCCCTCACCTCGCCTGGGCAGGGCGAGGGTCTCTCGCCTGACGCCGGCGAGGCGAGGGTCTCTCGCCCGACGCCGGCGAGGCGAGGGTTCCCCTCACCCCACGCCGACGAGGAGAGGGTTCCCCTCGCCCCACGCCAGCGAGGGCATCCCTTGCCTAGCTGAGGCGGGGGAAGCCCTTGCCTGACATCGGCGGGCAGCCCCCGTCGGAAAAAGGAAAAAAAAATTAGAAAAGGGGAAAAAGGCTAAAATGCCGTAGGCTACATTATATTGGGGTAAATGTGTCACAAGTTGCATAGTTTGGGGTTTTTCATGACACGAAAAAAAGTTCGGAGTAAATGTATCGCAAGTGACAAAATTTGGGGTTTTTGGTGGTTTTTTCCCTTTGATAAACTTACCATTTGTTAATTTTCGTTAAGTCAAATTAATATCACGAAAAATCACAATCAAGTACATCTGTGACAAACAGAGGGTAAAACCCCGAATCGGTACAACTATCACTACTACTTGCCATTCAACTTAGCAATTTGACAGTAAATTTTAATGGAAATTAATGGAGGATAAATTTATCACAAATATATCAGTATGAGATTTTTTATGATCAAAAAAATTAAATTAAAGTAAGTGGTATTAACCCTAATTGTGAATGCTCGAAAAATCTACGATCAAGAACTCGAAATCTATCTATTTGTAATACAGCACTCGGTAAGTTTCTGAATTTTTTTTCTATCGGGTTAACATTTTCCCATTAGGAAGAGGAATTTTTGGAGCTCAAAAATCACGAAAAATGCTTTGACGATGAGTGGAATCTTAGACGGGGGTAAGCAGCATGTTCTCATAATGACAGTATTATGAAAGCCTTCCATGTCCATGTACCACGACGGTGGCGTTTGGGACGGCTCGCCAGCCCGTGTGACGTTAGCGTGCAGAGCATCCCATTCCCATTCCCATTCCCGACCGCGATCGGATAACACACTCATCTTTTTCCATTTGCCGTGAGATTCTCCGGGGGGGACACTTTCCTTCGTCCCTGAGTAATTCCTTCCTTTGTAGGCCCGGTATGATTTCAATTTGGAGAAGCTATTTTCTAGAGAAACTTTGGCTCAACGCCGTAATATCTCATCTCTGAATTTTTAATTAGTTCGATATGATCCCTAGATTTTAACGCGATGTGAAATGTAGTCCCTGAACTTTTGATTTGTTCGATATGGTCTCCGAATTTTTCGTTTATGTTCAATTTAATCCCTATGTTCAATGTTATCCTTTCATTAATTGAAATTCAAGAACAACATTAAATATTTTCATCTAATTTAGGAACTAGATTGAACATGTAAATGACTATATTGAGTAAATATTAAAAGTTCAATGATAACATTGCAGATTGGGCTAAAGTTCAGAGACCACACTGAGTAAATTCAAAGTTTGCAGGTGACACTGCACATTTAGCTGATGTTAAGGGACTATGTTGAGTAAATAAAATTTTTAGGGATAATATTGCATATTAGGCTAAAGTTCATGAACCATTTTTGTAAATATCCCTTACTCGTATAATAAATTCACATTTGAGAAATTAGTGTCCACTACTCATCAACTTTCAACTTATCGATTTTAATAATCGACGATCGAATCATCTCCTTTACGTTTTGTAATCTTTTCAATTCGGATGGACCCACCAATTGCCACCTTCGAAATCATGACTTAATGATTCGCAGATATGTTGCGATTCACAATATGTGGATGCGCCGCCATCGAGAGACCTATTGAGTCACCATATCAATAAGTACTTACACCTCTCAATTGTACTGTTTTCTTCGCATCAAATGCGATTACGGAGCGGGATTAACAATGTATTGGAGGGCATCTAAATTATCTAATCGACACCAAAGTGTATTCGCACGCGACATGGTGGGAGTGGGGGGTAGGGTTGGGCGCAATTTGTGTTTTGGAAGTTAGCGAATGGCTGCAGTTGTCTGCATCGACTCGAAGGAATAGAGACAGAGGATGGTGCAACTGCAAGAAATTGCATAAAAGGTTTGTGGTGCTGTGGGCCTCGCCATCAGATTTCGGAATCTCTTAAATGTAAAACCTCTGAGAAGTAATTTGCTTTTTCTAGAGAAGAATAAGATATATGAAAAATTAGATGAGCGAAACGTGTGGACACTGAAATATTAAAATAAGTAATATATTCATGCAGCTCGCCCCGCAGGATGGGGACAGGCTATGGAGGCTCTATTTCTTGGTGAGATTATCTCTTAACTGAACACCGATAATCCAAAGAGACCCCTGATTTAAGAGGCTAGGATGCATTGGGCTCACGGGTATGGATTTTTCTATCCTGTATCTCATCTGGCCCAACCTCTGATAGTAATTTTTTTATATGACCCATCCAAAAAATGTTATCACACTTGGCAATTTGAGGTGATCAAATAGGAGGACTCAATTGGGCCATCAGGTCTGGCCAAAACGTGTAGCTCCGTCTCACCCATCGCCAAAAAACATATGTAAAACTTTTTAGGGTTAGCCAACTTTCGATTGGTCCTAATCAGTTCGGCCCGCCCGGGTCCTATAATTTTATGCTCCCGATAAGCCTATGCCAAATATGTGCTTGGCCCTTGTGGCTCGAGCTAAAGCCTAGACGAACCGGTTGGTTGGTTGTCATGTCCGTAAGATCCGATTTAAAATTCCTCTTTCACTCCCCGTAGCACCAAGAAAAAAGTCCCATTAAATTTCGGAACTTCCATTTTTTTTTTGAATTCTAAATTTATATAATTCTTTTCATGTTAGTTCTTCCAACATACAAAAAAGAAAACTTTGTGAATAGATAAATTGTCAGGTGCAATAAAGAAAAAGCAAAAGAAAACTTCAAATCGAAAGAGAGAGAGAGAGAGTGAGAGAGAGAGAGAGGGAGGGGTCCGTACCTTGCCAACTTACGAGCTCGGTGGAGTGAGGCTGCAAACCTTGTCATCTTGCGCTCAGCCATATGATCCAATCTCTACCAATTTCAAGATCAAATGGGTCAGTTTTCGGTATCACAAATTATGTATAGGCCTTTTTTGTCCAATTTTTGGTTCCAAGATAGGAATCGGCTCACCCTAAAATAGATCACCTCTAATATCGCATGTCGTGATGAAGATCTTGGCCTTTTGCCCAAACACGAACGACAAGCTCGCTCATGCGCAAGCACTCACCAACACACATACACATCGAGAGAAGTGAGATGTCGGATCCTAGTTGTGCACAAGCCACGGCCCCAGTCGTAGCTTCCCCTCCCTCTTCTTTCTTTAATTTTCCTTTTCTGTTCACGTGTTTTCAAATTTTTCTCCTTATTTTGTGAAGGTTTCTATCGGAGGATGCGACTTATGATGCCGGCACCTCACTTTAAACAATCATATCGGGGATTTTCCTTTAGTTTTTCAACGGAATGACTGACAATAAAAAAAATCGGACAAAGAAAGGACTTGATTTAATATCTGTAAAAAGAAGTTAAAAATATAATGAGTCTTTCACTTCGCATTTTTATGGAGTCATATGCTTCGATAATCGTCAGATATTCGATTGTGATCATTATACTTGAAACATACGTGACCAGATTTTGGTGCTCAGATTAATCAAACTTCTTGTGGAACGGAAGATGCGCTTCTCATTTTCGATGCAAAAGGTCGGTCAATCTATAGTTGAAAGTTCTACGTTAGTAATAAGAAAAATTTGGTAAGTTGTAAAAAAAGATAGACCTTTGTTATGTTGCAACATTGCCTCCCTTGTCATCACCCCAATCCCATTTCTTCAATATATTATAATTTCCACCAGCTAGCTATCAGAACCATCTCTGGATACATTCACACTTGTATCTAGAGAATGTCATCATAACCCAACCTTCTTTCATTTGAATTTTGCCATGTTGAGAGCAGCATTACTCAATGCATATCACGAAAAGGCACTGCTGACAAACCATCCTCCCTTCATTTGTTCACCCGACTTTGGTTTTTCACCCACGATCAATTACAGTGATAATGAGATTCTCCTCCCTTGGTCCCTGGAAAGTAGCAGAAGTGGCACGAAGACATTGTTCTGGAACAGCAAATTGAGCATGATTGTCATCTCTGCGTTCCCCTAGAAGCACACACTGTCTGACCATCCGCAGCAATTTGACATTCAATCATAGGAACGAGACATCTTCACCCCTGCACCAGATGATCTCCTCCTATTAAAGGGTCATGGTCATGGGCCAGAGAGACTCTATTTCCTAGTCCTGGGCCTTCTTCGTGGCCTAGGCCTAACGTTGCATTCTTATCTCCTCAAAAAAGATTCATTCTCTTGTTCTGCATACTTCGTTTCCTCCTCCTTCCGCCACGTCCCCGCTCAGCAAGTTTTTTTTTTTTTTGGGTCGAAAGCTCAGCAAGTTCAGATGACTGTTAGATCACGAGGATCTCGGTACATAGTTTGAGGGCGGAATGTCGTGATGAAGGTCGAGCCGAATCCACGTTCGGAAAATAAGTTGAAATGATAAAAAGTTTGTGCCAAATGAATTGGCATATGTAGTGGAGTTTGTACAACAGCGCTTAGGTAGTAGTAACCCAAAATCTAACTTTTGTTTTTTTTTTTCTGAAAGAACTTGTAAATAGCATCAAGCGTCAAACGAAGTCGGGCGTCATCGGGTGAGGTCGTTTATCAGCTTCTAACCCAAAAACGTTAATAAAATAAATTGTTCATTTGTTATTGGTTGCCTTGGTAGTTGCAGCAGCTTCTTTGTTTTTGGTAGCGTTTGGGGTTATTTTTGTCGAAGTGGTTCTGACTTTTCAAACGTATGACGTCCAATGACGAGACTGTCAGATCCACTTTGGAACTCTTCAAAGTTTAAACTTACGGCAATTCCAACGTGGGATTAACCCTTTAAACGGAATCCAGAAATGTCTAATTATACTTGACCTCCGCTTGTTTTGTGATAACGGAAATGATTTGAATTTTTTTTTCTAAAACAATTACTTGCATCAGTCGAAATAATTAGCTAGCGAGAAATGTGATCATTATCAACAATAATTTATGTCTTAATATTTTCGAGAATGATAAAAATTTAATTCGTCTGTTCATTTTTATATGTGATATAAACGATTATTTTTAGCTAAGACATTTATTTTCGTGAAACAAATAATGCCTTGAATCGCTAATACATATTTGAAAGTTACTTTAACATATAAAAAGATTAACTAATCACGCATGCGTGCTGCTAATTAGATGGATGAGCTAAATTGTTTTGTTACTGAAATGATTAAATCTCATTTATATCGAGATTCACATAATTAATAATGCAAAATTCAGAACAAAAGGAACGGTCGGATAAGGCTCAGGGTCACGGATCGCACGGGATTAAAATTGGAGCTCCCTAAGGTCACTTGATCAATGTCAAAGTCACTAACTACACCGCCCGTCAACACTATGGGCCAATCAGACACGCCCACGTGGAGGCTCGTCCCTCCATTGATGTCCCATCCTCGTATCTCCCGCCCAAGAACGGTGGGACAACGACGTCTCGCTCGATGTCGACGACGATTGCCGATCCCATTTTATGCTTCGTCACGTCTTTATCGTGACGCCCCGAAAATATCGGGATCGAGATCAAGGGGAGTTCCCAACCTCGATCGCCGTGGACGAATGGTCGTCATCCACGTGATGGTTGACTCCGCTTGTCGAACCATATCCATTAAAATTTATCGCCAAAAAGAACCCAGATAACACCGCCGTTGAAACGGATGACACAGCGACAGCGACGGAACATTGAATGATTTGGATCAAATTTGTTGGGAAGATTTCGTTTTTTTGGCAATGCTCAAGCCAAAAATGATTTGGATAAAGCCGGCCAAAGATTCCCAAGATTGCTTCTTGCTATCTATATAAGATGTCTTTACCAAAAAAAAAAAATTCTTTACCAAAAAAAATAAGATGCGAATTCTCCGACTGTGCAGCTGTTATCTGGATCTTCTTCCATATCTGCATCGCTGACTCCCGTAACACTCACTCTGTTAAGCAATTCCCTTTTGGTGTCTCGTCTTTCACCTCTCTTTTCACGCGCGTGCTCTGTTCTCTTTCTCTCTCGCGAGCAACCCGGGCAAAGGACGAGCGAAAGGCAATGTCGGGTGGGGGAGTTTATGTGGGTTCGATCGATCAAGGGACCACGAGCACCCGGTTCATCATCTACGACCGGACCGCTCGTGCGATCGGATCTCACCAGGTCGAGTTCACTCAGTTCTGCCCTCAAGCCGGGTACCCCTCTCTCTCTGTCTCTCTCTAAACGTTCCAAATTTGTGAGCTTGTAGATTTTATCCGTGTCTGTTTGAGATTGTGTCGTGGAAATGGTTCGAGTAAGAGAACGCGATGATGGTTGTCGTGTGTTTGATAAAAAGAAGAGAACTTGCCCTTCTTAATTCATCTTTATGCATGCCCAGAGTGTAAATTACGTGCTTTGCGTGTTGGTTTCAAGATGGGTGGAGCACGATCCGATGGAGATTCTGGAGAGCGTGAGGGAATGTACGACCAAGGCTCTAGACAAGGCCACGGCTGACGGCCACAACGTGGATGGTGGACTGAAAGCCGTTGGGTTGACTAATCAGAGAGAGACTGCTCTTGTTTGGAGCAAATCCACGGGTCGCCCTCTTTACAATGCCATTGTTTGGATGGATGCTCGTACTAGCTCCATTTGCAGGTAACCCTTTCTTTCATATTCGGCTAGTTTTTGGTCCTGTCATTGTAAAATTGGACTATCCATAGAACTCATCGGAAGTTCGACATCATCAACGGCCAAAGGCACTCCTAACTGTTTTGCGCTTTTCGTTTTTGTTTTTGTTTTTGGTCGGGAATCACACAGTTTTGATATGCGTTTGAATTTACTTATAGAAAATTGGAGAAAGAACTGCCCGGGGGTAGGACCCATTTTGTCGAGACCTGTGGACTGCCCATTAGTACATATTTCAGCGCTATTAAGCTTCTGTGGTTGATGGAAAATGTCGCTGCTGTTAAGGAGGCCATTAAGAAAGGGGATGCTTTGTTTGGAACCATAGACACCTGGTTAATATGGAATTTAACTGGAGGAACCACCGGTGGTTTACATGTTACTGATGTATCGAATGCGTCTAGAACTATGCTGATGAATCTCAAAACTCTTGAGTGGGATAAGCCCACATTAGATACTCTCGGAATTCCTCCAGAGATTCTCCCCAGAATTATCAGCAATTCTGAAATAATCGGCAAAATAGCCAAGGGATGGCCAATTACCGGAGTTCGAATTTCGGGATGCCTCGGCGATCAACATGCTGCCATGGTGGGACAAGCATGTAGAAAGGGCGAGGCCAAAAGCACATACGGGACTGGAGCTTTCATTCTTCTTAACACCGGCGAGGAGATGATTCATTCAACTCATGGGCTTCTGAGCACTTTGGCCTTTAAGCTCGGACCAAATGCACCAACAAACTATGCCCTTGAAGGTTCTATTGCGATTGCTGGAGCTGCTGTTCAGTGGCTCAGAGACAGTCTTGGGATAATCAGTTCCGCCAGCGAGATCGAGAAGTTAGCATTACAGGTTGACTCCACCGGAGGGATATACTTTGTGCCTGCTTTTAACGGACTTTTTGCTCCGTGGTGGCGTGATGATGCTCGTGGGGTTTGCATCGGGATAACAAGGTTTACAAACAAGGCTCACATTGCTCGAGCTGTGCTAGAGAGCATGGCTTTTCAAGTGAAGGATGTGTTGGACTCCATGCACAAAGATGCAGGAGAGAAGGGCGAGGTTAAGAACGAGAAAGGGGAATTCTTGCTAAGAGTGGACGGAGGTGCCACTGTCAATAACCTCTTGATGCAGATCCAGGTAATGAGCTTTCCACGTCTGTTGTCATGTTCATGACTTGCGCTCCGTTATTTGTTTACGTATGAGTCAACTGGGGATATTTGCTTCTTGATGTCAAAATTTTAGGTCATATTATATCACGGGACCTATAGATATAAACAAACCAATGCCCTGAAATTGTTGAGGCAGCTTCACAGTACAATTTCTTGTGTTGCTTTATGTGTGAAGAATTTGTTTTGCTCCAGCTCGGTTTGGGCATTCTCTCCGTAGCCCTTGATTCAGAAGAACTACTTGAATAGATTCCGTTATATTAGGTGGTTGGTAAACAAGTCCTACCCAAACCCCAGTACCACACCCCCATCACCTCCCGAAAAGGACAATTAGTGGACCAACCAAACGAACAAAAGCGCAGTTAAATTCTTTATGTCCTAGGTATTATTGAAGATATCTATTATACTAAGTGTCGTTTTCTGTGCTTTTTAGGCGGATCTATTGGGAAACCCAGTTGTGAGACCGGTTGACATAGAGACAACTGCCCTTGGAGCAGCGTATGCTGCTGGATTAGCCGTCGGTGTATGGACTGAGGATGAAATTTTCGATTCTGGAGCAAGGACCAGTAACGCAACTACTTTTCATCCTAAATTAGATGAGGAGCTGAGGAAGAAGAAGGTGGATTCTTGGTGCAAGGCTGTCTCGAGGACATTCGATCTGGCTGATCTTTCTCTCTAAAGCTCCATGTAATTAACATTACTGTTCAGCTTTTGTGTCTCCGTGTTCTGAGTGTCACAGCTCATGCTCTTCTTCACTTTATTAAGAGATCGTTCGGGTCGATTGATTCATGTGGACTATTGACACCACCTGTTTATACTACTCTTCTTAGCTAGAGTCTGAAATTCTGAATCGTAGACCATCTCTTACTCTCTTCTGTGTTTGAGAAACTAATGGTAACTGCATCACGTTTTATAAGACTTTTATGAAATTTTCGGACAATTCACGATTGTACAAGTTTTGAAATGTCATCTATTCAGCACTTTGATTTGACAAAACATTGCGCTCTCTGCTGCCATGAAGATCATCACAACAGAGATTGATATGTTGAGGAACTTGTTTGAGTTTGCTAACTGATTCGGGAAAAGAAAATTCTCCATTTCTTTAAATTTGTTCAAGTTTCAAATACGATGGTTCTTTTGCTATTTTTGGCAGGTTGATTGAGATTATCATGTTCTTTAGCTGTCAGAAAGAGTTGGCAGTAGTCTTTTGGATTCTTGCGTCTTGTGCGCTTTTTTTGTACAGAGTGGCTTTTGTACTTTTCGGTGTTGAGAAATCGGTTTACTGCGAGTGCTAACACATATTTCATGCTTCTCACTGCAAATGCGACTTTTCGAAAGATTGTGAGATCCTATTCATCCTAAAGTAGATATACTCTCTACTTAACGGGATATGATGCATATAATACAGGTTCTGGAGCATGCGTTTTTCAAGCAATTCAGCAGTCACTGTATCATAGTTATGCCATGAGACTGAGTTGAATGAATGATCTGCCACACCCTTTTGTGATTTCCTGAGATCGACGCTGTACGACTACTTAAGGATGGATATTTGTCGAGTATTGGAACTTCAGAATTGCTTCTGGAAATAAATCTGATTTGGCTGTTCACTGACCAATGTCCTGCACTCTCCACATATACCAACAGTCAATTAATGTGTGTTGAATACCAAGACGATGTGCAACAACTTAATCTAATAGACTGTGTGAATCACATGTTAAGATAAAATTAAAAATTATACTGGTTCCACTAAAAAAAATTCCCATACAGTTTTTGCACCGTGATACAAGCTGTCTATTTACCACTGGGCATGTTGGATGGTCCTTTCAGTGGTGACAAAAGCATATCTCAGAGATTCAATGAACTTCTGAATATTATGCAATTTCCAGCACAGGTCTTGGAAATAGCTACTTACCTTTAAGAATAGCAAAAGCTTTAACAGGGAAGACATTCAGGACAGAATATCTTCATAGCAAGAACATCCTCAAAGCTTCCACAACTCTTTCAGGCCTGAGAACATGGCAACTGTCAACACTAGACATAGAAAGACAATCGGCTAAGGCTAAAATTGCCTTGAGAACTTGGAGAAGCCAACCAGTCTTCTTGTGGCATATGACCTGCACCCTCTATCAACTTAAGTTTGATCATCAAAGGGTTTCCTTTCTGGAATTCCTCGGCCACTGATTGCGGCAGATACTTGTCTGATATACCCCATGCGAGCAATATGGGTTTATCCCAGCTATGAGTGGGAAAAAGATAGCAATATAGGCAGAGAAAAAGGGTAATCTCAGATGGAGCAATGGAAACTGGCAGGCAATTTTTTTTATCTCAACACTACATTCTACCAATGCAGCAGTAGTGAATATAGAAGATTGCCCATAACGAAGTCTTGGCATAGAAAAATATGCGAGAAGATACGAAGACAGAGAAGTTTAGCAGCAAGAGATTTTATACTGAGTTGCTGCATAGTAGTCTCTGAGGAGAAAATATAGGCCAGAGGATAGAGAACATCATACCTCCCAGACGAAAAGCCAGAAGCAATTTGAGTTGCTGTTTCCTGGAAGTTAGCTTTTCTTGCAGCTTCAAGCAAGGCTTGTCAAAGTGAAAGAAAAGAGACTTCAGGCTTAAAAATTAGAATTATGCCTGCTGCATTGGCTACTAGTACAGGCATTCATAAATTTACCAACTTGATGACTAAATACTCTTTAACTTTAATTATTCTATCAACTTTTTTTTTATGTTACTGAGAATTTGAGATGCATCCATATCTCCCGTCAATCAAATGACAGAGAGTTTAGAACTGATGTTTTGTATTCATATAACATGAGTGAGACAATGTCTCTTGCAGAAATGTCAATATGATGGCAGAATACGGACCTTGGTGCAAAAGATTATATTATTTCTTAAAAACTCAGTTTTTTTCCAGGATTTTGAGAACTTTCATCAGAGTATTGCAAAACAGAAACAAGTTACAAACCAAATCCAGGTCCACCGCTTGACAAATATGGTAGCCGGTAGACATCTGCCTTTTCTACCTTCAGAGCATAACTGCAAGACAAGATATTAATTTGCCAGCTTAAATATACAAAAGAGAGTATTTTATGGTACTTCATGAATTTTCAGACACAGAGCAACTAAAGTATGAGGATGCTGTTTATGCAACTGCATTTTAAGAGGACATTCGTCCAGTCGGTTGTTTCCACATTTCATACACATATGCTTGTACTTAGAATTGGATCTCTATATGTCCATTAAAAAATCACAAGTGCAGTTATTCTACTTCGAGGCGAAGTAAGTCTAACTAATCTTTCTTGCCAAAGCTAACTAAGGTATCTCTGTTACAATGTCGAATGGTGGCATTGCACTTATTCTAAAGGCCTTCTTAAAGCCCCCATGAAATGCTGAAAAAAGTGCACCAGCTAAGTTCTTTGAAAACCTTAACAAGTGCCTGACATGGTAACCATGTAAGCTGTAATAAGCAATCTTGTAAAGCACAATATGATTCTTTAGCAAAGACAGCAGACTAGAGTATCGCAGTTCTTAGATCCAGGGGAAATATTGATGGCGTCATAAAAAATAAAAAATAAGATGCTTTCTTGGATACCTACGCGCTACCTGCTTCAATGAACCGCTCAGCCATCATGGCATTCTGGCATGTGAATTCACCAAACAGAGGAATTCTGTACGTAGAAAAGAAAATGTAAGAGAGAGAAAGAGAGAGGCACAGAAGAAACTGCATTCGTTTGGCTAAGTCGCAAAATGCAATGGTTTGAAATAATTCAACTCTCACTTTCTAACAAGTAAAATAATTTGGTAAAAATTTATGAAAGTGGAGATATGGTCCTTAAGACAATAGATAAATAACATCTCATTTCTAAGTAGTGTAAAATCTCACCTCAGTTGCTGAAACAATCCTGGGATGGGAGATGAAGCCGTTAATGGACTGTTTAATATCGCCAGCTTCAATATCATGCTTGGGTTTTTCAAGGCCCATGTCAGTCCAAATGAACCTACAAGAAAGCCCTTCAAAAAATACCAGATGCACATGTTAGAGGCAGAGTTTCTAAACTGAAACTTAATCTTTAGTTGCTTGTCAAGTTATCATGTTAGTCTAATCTTCATCAATTTCACAGGTCTTACGTGATCAGAAATCAATTTGTTCAAACCTGAACAACTAGGAAGAAAGGGGATTTAACACCCAGGACATCGAGTAATCTATCAAGCTCTTCATGGAACTCCTTTTCTGCCGGGAAAAACTCAATTCGTGTCAGAACACTTGAACTTAATGAGAGGAAGAACAGTGTTCCTTAATTAATCTTGTTTGCTTGAAAGTCACGAACCTGTGTAATTGAAACCATATCCTGGTTGTGGCTTGTCGCTGAAACCAAATCCTATCCAGTCAGGAGCTAAACAGTGAAACCCGACATTGGACATCTATTTGAATCGACAAGAAAGCAATCATCTTTTAGAAACCGAAATAGAATGGCAAAAGTTGAAGATCGATGTGCATGTGAAAATATTTTCCAGTAATGCCTGATGAGCCAATTAAAGCTATTTCTAGGAAGTTATCTGACAGAAATGCTTCTGAGTATGCTGGTATCAATTCCGAGAAGAGAGCATAAGAAGAGTGCTAGTTAGGTGGCAAAAACAAAATTTATCTTCTACAAAGGCATGTCTTCACCAATGTAGAAAACAGAGTGTCAGCTTAGTAAGCCTCAAATATTCACCAAGCATTAATTATAGAGTTTTTAAGGCTACCACAATTGCAGGATAACAAAGGAAAGCTAGATACCTCAGACATGACGACTCTGTAGCTGTAAGATTGTGTCGGAGCACCATGAAGGAAGACTATTGTCCCACGCTGGCTCTTAGGTGACCCTTCAAGGTGTAATGTTCATTTATCAGAGTGCGCTGTAAGAATTGAGGAAGAAAATCCGACAACAATTCAGCAGAAACAGAAAGATTCACCTGTTTCCCTAACAAACCATATGAACTTGCCAGATTTAATGTAGGAGCCATATTCCTTTCCCTTGTCCTCTATCCTCTAGAATTCAAGAACAACCATATAATGGTTCCAAGACACTCCTACAAATGAATAAAATCTATTCGAGGTGCAACAATCATATCTAGAAAATAATAATGCAATGCCTACTTGGCGAAATTCACTGAGCCAATAATAGAAGCAAAAGATAAAACTAACCGAAATCCAATTGCCAGTACAAAAAGAATACAAAAAGCATCAATGAACTTACCGTTCTTTAATTATGGAATCAACATGAACAAGCCGAACAACATTTTACTTGAATCAAGAAATCGCATACTGCATACACACAATTACAAAAAGAAAGTCACTTCACTTCACTTACGTAGAGCATTTGGCCGACATTGCCGTCTTCAGCAGGGCTCTCAGGGAGCTGAATGGCGCTCCTGCTCGACGGGTTATCTGTCACGAAACCAAAGGGATTGAATGCTGGTTTGTCTTCGTCAGTTTCTTCCTTCTTCTCTGAAGCTTTAACTATAAGGGTGGTGTGTCTTTTCTTGGCAGTCAACTGTTTCCTGGTGTTGAGTTTGGTGGTGGATGTGTAATGCGGAGAAGAGCAGAGGGCTGTGAATGAAGGAGGTGGAGAGACAGGCAGGGAGGAAGCAGCCATTTTTGGGTTGCTGCTTACCAAAGTAAAGGCACTGAATTTTGTGACTGAATGTGCACCAGTTTTGTTGATTGTGTATGTTGTGCAAAGATGAGTGATCTGAATCTTCTGTGAGATGATGTGAGCCATGAAATTCTGATTGATGGGTCCTACAGAGAGAGAGAGAGAGAGAGAGAGAGGTTTGCGAAGTGAAATGTCTGGCTGATATGAAACTAAAAAATGGGGTCAACTTCCCTTGTGGATGTGAAAATAGCACATAGGTTTTGTGACTTTTGTCCTATGACCCTTTGGGGTAATCACTTCTTGAAATAATTTTTAATTATTTTGTAAACCGATTATAATAAAATTGGAGATATGGTCCCTTAGGAACATTCATACGCACACAATCAATTTTGGCAAAACAAAAATCAAATTGCAATAAAGTTCAACGATAAATTGCTCCTAATAAATGCTTCTCAATCAAACTCTCGAAATTTATCAACTAGAAATACTTTAGGTTGATGATATAGTTTTCAAATATTGCTCCTAAATATGTTTCTCATTTCTTTTTCTTACCGGCTATCTCGATTTAAAATAAAACGATTTTTGGAAAAAAAAAATTAAAGAAATAAATCAAAAAGTGACCGACGGTTATGGACTCTTATTTATTACTTTCTCCCAAAATGGGAGAACAACCCTGATTTTAGATATCTTTAAATTATATAATACTTGAAAGATAAATATCCTCTTATAGAAAAATTAGATATAAATGGAAACAACACCACCATATTAAAATAATTAAAAATCCGAATTGAAGAGATTTTTCAGAGAATTTCCATAGGGGTGAGCACGTCGGATCAACCAAACTGTCCTGTTTGGTCCAGTTCCCGAGAGTCCTGATCCGATTTTTGATTTTAAGGCGAAACTGGATTGAACCGACTATATCTATATATATATATATATTTCTTGAAAAAATTAAGTAAAGTAAAATGAAACTTTAAGTGAAGTTCAGTCCTCCTCCCTCAAAACTTTTTTTCAGTAGTAACACAAACAAATTTAACTCATCCGGGAGCTATTATCTACTAGAACAATTTCATAGAGGAAAAAGGTGCATACATACCTAGCAGTAGGAAGAAACTTGACATGAACACAAATTGCAACAATTATTATAAATTATGTATAACAAGAACCCGTTTGGTAAGGTGCTAAACAGTGAAAATTTTTGTTCTTTTGTTCTCAGAAATAGTTTGAGAACAGAAATGCGTTTGATAAACTTTTTATTCTCGGGTACATTTTTGCAAAAAATTATGCCCAGAAACAGTTTTAGAAGAGAAACAAGAAATAAAAAAAAGTTGCTTCTTGTTTCTCGGCATAATTTTGAGAATGAGTTCTTTTTCTTTTCTTCTTTATGTTGTTTTTCTCTAGGCTATGGCCGGTTGCCGACGGCCGGTCGACTGCTAGCGACCGGCCATAGCCTAGGGCTGACGAGGGCGTCACGGCCCTCGCCGTCCGCCGGTGGAGGCGAGGGTGAGGGCTAGACCCTCGCCGCCTAAGAGAGGCGGCTTGCCGTCGATCATGGCGAGGTCAGCTTTGCTGTGGGTCGCGACGGCGAGGCTCGGCCTTGCCCAATCTGGGGGAGGCCGACCTCGCCATCATGACCCACGGTGAGGTTGGCCTCGCCGTCGCGACCCACAGTGAGGTTGGCCTCGGCCAGATCGAGCGAGATCGAGTCTCGCCGTCGCAACTGATGGCGAGGTCGGCTTTGCCGTAGGTCTCAATGGCAAGGCTAAGCCTCGCCCGATCTGGCCGAGGCCGACCTCGCCATCGCGACCCACGGTGAGGTCGGCCTTGCCCAGATCGAGCGAGCCCGAGCCTCGCAGTCGTGACCCATGACGAGGCTCGGCCTCGCCTGATCTGGGCGAGGCCGCCGGTGAGGCAGTCGGCTAAGGCTGCGGTGAGGGCTGCGACGCCCTGGCTTGTGGTCGGTCGCCGGCACCGGCGATCGGCCATGGCCAAAGAAGGGAATGGTAGAAAGAAAAAAAAATTAAATAATTTAAAATATTATTAATAAAATAAATTTTATGTAGTTACCAAACGTATTTCTGTTCTTTTCTATCCTAGAAATAGAAATTTTGAACAGTTACCAAACGATTTCAATTGCTTAGAAATTGTTTCCGCGTACAGAATAAAAAAAAATCATTTCTGAGTAAAAATAGTTCTCGGGCACAAAATGATTGTCATGTGCACCCAATCAGACTGGATAGGACCATCGGTCTGGTTCCCGATGCTAAGGTGATCCGGTCCGCTTCCATAAATCGGTCCCCGGTTCCTGGATGAAATTGGACCGGTTCCATTCAGGAATCAGAGCTCGGACCGGAAAAACAACGTCACGTATTCCAAAACACACCCATTTATGAGAACACGCTCTCTCTCTCTCTCTCTCTCTCTCTCGAATTCTCTATATTCCGTCTGCTGAGATCGGAATCACCGGAGGTTCACCGGAGGCGGTGAGGATTCCGGCGAAATCTGGCGGACGCAGGAACCAAGCTTTCGTCGAAGGTAATCTCGAAAGCTCTCTAGGTTTGGAGACAGTTTAGTTGATTGCAGGCTGGTGTAGACTTCAAGCTCGCTCAGCTGCCGAATTGTGCGCGTCCGTGACAGTGGCGATTTATCGAGTTTTTTTGTGCTTTGTGATGTGGATGGGACTTTTTGGTGCGCAGGTTGTTCCTTTTGTCGTTCGTAGTTTCAATTCAGATGCTGTATTCGTCGTTTGATGTGGGTGTGCGGTGCTTCCGTAAGAAACATGTGTCGCCACGGATTAGCTGTGCTTATGTAGCTTGTGATGATCATGTGTGAAGTAGATTCATCGTCTCTGTAATTGATGTATCAGAGGTAAATGCATGTCTGGAGAATGAAGGCTCAAAGTCAGGGGAGGTGAAGCTGAAATGGAATTGCTTGTGGGGACTTGGTGCATTTGGTTGAAATTTTCTGGGGCTAAACTGCTTGTGAAATTTTTTTTTTTGGATAAATTTTCTCGGGTTAAACTTTTGATGATTTAGTCCGAATCTGGGAATGTACCATCTTTTCAACAGTTTCAGGGATGCCTTATGGAACTCGGTTTCTCTTGAACTGGCTCTTAAAGAATGCACATTTAGCTTCAGTGATCTCTTTCACAATTCACTGTGCGCATGGGCTGATTGGACCTTTGTGTTTGCAACACGGGAATTGAAAAAGATTTGTATGGTCAATGATTGGAACTGTTGGAAATGGAGGGTAAAAGAAGAGAGGAACTTGAGATAGACATTTGAATAGCTTGGCCAAATTGCATGCTCTAACCCGGAGATTCTTTCTTCCCAAATACCTTGTTGCGTTTAGATGATGATCACATGATCTTAGACTGGTATAAGTTTCACTTTGGCCTCTTTCTTTGTGAATGCTGTTCTTCTCATTTTTTGCCGTCTGCTTGTCAGACATCACTTTACGTCTCAGATGGAGGAGGCTCCCCTTGCAAGTGAGCAAGGTAATGATGGTGAGTGCAGCACAAGTCAAAGAGGGACAGGTGGTGCCGCAGCAGTATCTGATGATCAGAATGGCATATCTGTCGGAAGAAAGGAGTTTGTTGCTCCTGCTGTTGGAATGGAGTTTGAGTCGTATGATGATGCGTACAACTACTACAACTGTTATGCTAAGGAAGCAGGATTTCATGTAAGAGTGAAGAATTCATGGTTCAAGCGAAATAGTAGAGAAAAGTACGGTGCAGTACTCTGCTGCAGTAGCCAAGGCTTCAAAAGAGTTAAAGATGTGAATCGTCTTCGAAAAGAAACTCGAACTGGCTGTCCAGCAATGATTCGGATGAGGCTGGTGGACTCCAGAAGATGGAGGGTGCTTGAAGTGACCCTTGAACACAACCATTTGTTAGGCTCGAAGAGTTACAGAACAATCAAGAAAATGAGTGCCGGTACCAAAAGAAAGTCACAGTCCAGTGCTGATGCCGAAGAAAGAACAATCAAGTTATACCGGGCACTTGTCATCGATGCGGGAGGTAATGGAAACCAAAGTTTCGGTGAAAATGAAGCTAGGAGTCTGTCTGACCATCTTAATCATCTGAACCTTAAGAAAGGCGACACTCAGGCTACGTATAATTACTTCTGCCGCATGCAGTTGACCAATCCTAATTTCTACTATCTCATGGATCTAACTGATGAGGGCAATTTGAGGAATTTGTTCTGGGCTGATGCTAGGTCTAGAGCTGCATGTGTTTATTTTGGTGATGTTATATATTTTGAAACAACGTTCTTGTCTAACAAATACGAGATCCCTCTAGTGGCATTTGTTGGAGTGAACCACCATGGCCAACCAGTTTTGTTAGGATGTGGATTGCTTGCAGGCGAGACAATGGAGTCTTATACTTGGGCGTTGAAAGCCTGGAGTTCATGTATGTCCGGATGCTCCCCACAAACTATAACTACAGACAGATGCCAGATTTTGCACGGTGCAATTGAGGAGGTGTTTCCAAGATGTCATCATCGTTATGGTTTGTCACACATCATGAGAAAAGTTCCGGAAAAGTTAGGAGGGTTGAACAACTATGATGCAATCAGAAGGGCGTTGACTAAAGCAGTGTATGAATCTCTGAAAGTGAGTGAATTCGAGACAGCATGGGGGACCATGGTCCAGCGTTTTGGTGTTGGCGATCACGAATGGCTTAGAGCTTTATATGAGGACCGAGCCAGATGGGCTCCAGTCTACTTGAAAGACACGTTCTTCGCTGGGATGTCTGCTGCCCGGCCGGGCGAGTCATTGAATGCATTTTTTGATAAGTATGTGCATAAACAGACTCCATTGAAAGAATTTCTTGACAAGTACGAGTTAGCTTTACAAAAGAAGCACAGGGAAGAAGCCCTTGCGGATAATGATTCGAGGAGCTCAAGCCATGAGCTGAAAACGAGATGTTCATTTGAGTTACAGCTCTCCAAGGTATACACGAGATATATATTCAAGAAGTTCCAGTTTGAGGTAGAGGAGATGTATTCTTGTCTTAGCACGACACAGCTGTATGTCGATGGACCGGTCATTATATTCCTGGTCAAGGAGCGGGTCTCGGGGGAAGGAAGTAGAAAGGAGATCAGGGACTACGAGGTCCTGTACAACAGAGCGGCGGCGGAGGTTCGTTGCATCTGTAGCTGCTTCAATTTCCATGGCTATCTATGCAGGCACGCCCTATGCGTCCTTAACTTCAACGGCGTGGAGGAGATTCCGTCAAGGTACATCCTCCCAAGATGGAAAAAGGATTATAAGCGGTTGTACATCCCCGACCCAGGCCCCGGCGACGCCGGAGCTGCTGACCGCGTGCAATGGCTTAATCAGCTGTACCGAAGCGCCTTGCAGATCGTCGAGGAGGGGGTGATCTCTCCTGAACATTACAGGGCCGCATTACAGACATTCGAAGACGCATTGAATAGGGTTCATTTGGTCGAGGAGAAGAAAGAATGAAGGTGACCCGACACTCGTCTGCCTATTCTTCGTGTAACCCAAGTCCTGTGATATCAACGTTTCTTTGTGAATATTATTGAAGAACTCCTCTGTTTATCTCGAGTATGCACGCTGCCATCCTGATTCCAAACCCAATCGCTTGTTCATTGCACCGGCAGAATGTCTGAATGTCTTGGACAAACATTCAAACCGTCTTGAGAATGTTACGAGAAAGACCTGCTGCGCAGCAAATTCTTGAACTTTTTCTTGCACCATGTTGAATTCGATTGGCTGCTTGTCGCAACTTAATAATATTTCTTACTTTCCTGCCTTACTCCAAAATATTACTCAAATTGCGAAACATTCTGGAAAAAAAATTGTATGTGAATAATCGTATCGACATTTAGATATCGTGAAGATGAGGACTCGTAAGATTTGAAAATGGAGAATTGAATGAAGAACCGATTCTGGCGTTCATGCCAAGACATCAATTTGTATTCGACAGTTCCGAATCATACACTAATGGAGGATTGAGTGATGAACCAGTTTCTGGCGTTTCAATTAGTGCCAGGGTCAAGTACAGGAAGCCTGCAGTGCAAGCTGATCGACTTGTCTGTTTGCCGCGTCCCCGGTACGAAGAACTGGAAGATCACGGTCAAGCACGCGCCCTGCTCCGCGATCCCGTAGAAGGCGCAATCCGGCTTCGCCATGTGAAGCTGGAGACTCTTGGCGAAGTGCTTCACGCTCACCTGCACGGCCTCGGCATCGCCTCTCGAGACCGCCCTCTCAGACCGGGCCTGCGCGCTCAGGCTCCGGTCCTCCGCGGGAGCCTCGGCTCGCTCCCCGAGGACCAGCAGCTTCCGGAACTCCGCGCCCAGGGTGATCAGAGTGGTCGAGATTTGCAAGTGCAGGTCTCCGTGCTTGCTGATCGAGACGTTCAGCACATCCCCGACGTGCCTCATCCTGTCCACGAAGCTCTGCAGCTGGTTCAGGTCGTGAACCTGGACGAGCGTCTTGGGGAGCGCCTGAGCCGAGTCGAGCGCCGACTGGAGCTCCGATACCTGAGCCCTAGACATCGGCTTCGAGATCGGCACGTCCTGGACGACCGCGGATTTGTAGCCCTTCGTCTCGAAGGTGAGGAAGGGCATCGGCTGGGTGCTGTTCGCCGGCAACTTCTTCACCAGCTTTATCTGGAGGCGCTCGGAGTCCGATCCTCCGGCGGCGTTGGCGTTGGCGGCGGCGGCGAGCTCGTTGAAGATGCCGACGCTGCTGCGGATGGCGCGGTGGAGGAGGGAGAGGTCGATGGCGAAGGCGATGCGGTCGTCGTTCTGGCTGGAGATGCGGTAACCGTCGAAGAGGGCCTCGACGCGGAACTGCGCGACGGACTGGAGGCCGTCGCCGTTGAGGAGGTTGTGGAGGAACACGGCGTGGTCCCTGGTGAGGTAGAGGTGGCACGTCCGGTCGATCTTGTCCAGCGCCGGCAGGAACCGCTTCTCGAGGAGGGCCACGCCGTTGTCCGTGAGAAACGCCTTGAACTTCATCGTCGTCGTCGTCGTCGTCGCCGCCTTGGAGCTGCTGGTTAGAGGCGGGAAAATCAGATTGAGGAGGAAGACGACGAGGGAAGAGAGAGAGAGAGAGAGGGGGTTTTCGCAGCAGAGAGCGGAGCTCAGTTATGGGCTAAAGCCCATTGGGCTTTGAAGCTTGTGACAAGGCCCGGCCCAATTAACTTGTGGAGCCCCGACCTCCTTGACCCGATTGAAACCGTCCTTGCTTTTCAAACGAACTAATCAGATTGTCTTCATGCCATTGCTGCGTTTTTTCGAGCATTCGGATGAATACTCGAATCTGTTCAGGTTCCGTTGAGGCGATGATACGGTCGTCCTCTTTCTTTTAACAAACGGTTGATGGGGTGTATGTATGTGTCGGCTTGGCTTTACGACGAGAAAACATCCATGCTCTGCCACCTTAATGCCATTGTATCTCATCCAAATATCAGCAGCGTGAACATGATGTGGGGTCGCATTTTGCAGAGACCTCCTCCTGTCCGTGCAAGATTTCGGGGTCTCGATCAACAAACAGTCATTCCGGGTGATTTTGCGAGAGTTGGAGCTTGTTCAGCATCTCGTCCAACGCCTGCAGCGCCACCTTGTGGCGGCCTTGCGACTTCCTAGCTTCGTCCATGACCTGCACGATGCATCTGTGCAAGTGCTCGTGCCGGCGAACTGGGTTGTCGACGTCGATCCCCGTGGATCTCTGGTCCAGGACATAACCGCGCTTGACATCCTTCCTCCAGCGCGGAAGCACGTATTGAGGTGGGACCTCTTCTACCCTGTTTTGGTTGAGGACATATAGTGCGTGCCTGCACAGATATCCTCTCAGGTTAAATAAACCGCAAG
Organism: Syzygium aqueum; assembly: GCA_031216185.1. Taxonomy (NCBI): domain Eukaryota; kingdom Viridiplantae; phylum Streptophyta; class Magnoliopsida; order Myrtales; family Myrtaceae; genus Syzygium; species Syzygium aqueum. The sequence continues at coordinate 25,540,741 of CM062240.1, read as the reverse complement.
CACAGAAGACCTCCATTTCGGATCCGTTGAACAAAACTTCGAAATCTCTTGCTTCCCTCTGACCATCCTCAAGCTCAACGTGTTCTTGAACTGTATAGGTTGCGACTTGCCCATCTAAATTCACTTGTCTTGTGCTGAAACAAGAATACATTCCTTCGACCTCTTTTTGGAACTCCGTGAAGATGTAGCTCGAGTACAATTTGGAGAGCTGCAACTCATAATTACACCTCGAGTTCGGCATAGAACTCGAATTTCTTGAATCTAGATCGGCCAGTGCTTCAAGCTGGTGACTCCTTTGCATTGCTTGATCATACTTGTCCAGAAACTCCCTCAAAGAGGTGCAGTTCCCTATATATCCCTTGAAAAATGAAGTCGCTTCTTCATTTAGCTGGATAGTAAACATTCCTGCCAAAAAGGTCTCCTTCAAGTAGACTGGAACCCACTGGTTCCTATCTTCATACAAACTTTGGAACCATTGCTGATCCTCGAGTCCATGCTCATGCATGATATCCAGCCAAGCTGCTTCAAATCCTTCAGCCCTCTGGGAAAGGCATGCTGCTCTATATATTGCAGCTTTGATCGCTTTGCAGTGGTATTTATTTTCCGATTTCTCAGAGATTCTTCTCATGACCTTTGTCAAATCTATACAATGAGAAGCTCTGGGGAACACATCAGAGATAGCAGCTTGCAAGGCTTTGCATTGGTCGGAAATGATGGTTTGGGGAGGGCATCCCAGCATACATGTGAGCCAAGCCCTGAGCAGCCATACATACGACTCCATAGTCTCACCTGCTAACAAACCACAACCCAGCAGTACAGGTTGCCCATGGTGATTCACCCCAATAAAGGAGACCAGCAGGACATCAAATTCTTGTCCGAAAAATGTCGCGTCGATCGCAACTACATCACCAAAGTAGCGATAAGCAGCCCTGGACCTCGCACCAGCCCAAAACAAGTTTCTCAGACATCCTCTTTCATTGAGGTCTGCCACGTAAAAGAAATTAGGATCCATGAGCTGCATCTGACAGAAGAAATCAAGAGCAGCTTGAGCATCTCCTTTTCTTAGCTTCAATTTATTGGACAGGTCAGAATTCTTTCTAAGGTCACCATCATCAACACCTAATTCCCCACCCTCGGCATCTACGATGACAGTCTGAAATAATTTGATCGTTTCTACTTCCTCAGGACCTTCCAGCTCCAATGGCCTCTTGGTCCCAAGACCCATGAGCTTATGTGATTTATAGAATTTCCCACCAGTTGGGCTGATTAAGTGGTTGTGCTCGAGCTCAACCTCGATGATTCTCCACCTCGTATTGTCCATCAACCGGAACTTTATCATCGCTGGACACCCGGTTCTTGTTTCTGGTCTCGGGCGGTTCGTCTCGCTTTTCTTCTTGAAACCTGCACTACTGCAGCTCAATTTTCCTCTATATCTCTCCTTACTCTTCCTGTACCATGTATTACTTACTCTAACCCCGAACCCATGTTCCTTAGCGTAGCAACTGTAGAAGTAATATACATCCTCATATGACTCGAATTCCATCCCAACAGCAGGAGGCACGGGGTTCTCTCCTCGAATTACACTAGTCTGACCAACTAATTCAGTCATTGCGCAGTCTCCCTCAATCTCAAGTTCCTCAGCTTCATCATCACCCACTGGCTCAGCATTGAGAGAGACTTCATCCATCTCTACAAAGAGGAGGGAGCTAGCACAACAATCCCATGATAAGATGCAACCTGTGGAAACCCATCAACTCATAAGAAGTTTTCATACAGTTCATGTGGTCGTGTGCACAGATTACAGTCGCGCAAAATTTACTGCTTCCACAATATATTCCTTCTTTCAATTGGCCTTTGGGTTCTCTACTTCCTATTTATGTATCTTGCAGTGGGATCATGATTTTTTCGGTGGCATGCGCACGTTGAAATTTTCCAGATAACTCCAGTCTCGATCTGATGTTGCCAACTGCCTATAAACCACATCAAAATTAGCAAAAGACCGTTGCAAGATTTAGCTTTCCATGCCTCCTTTGAGCCAAAAAGCAGAGGGCGGTGACCATTGACAAATCTACAGTAGTTTCACTTCAGAATAAAACCTAACAAACCACCAATTTGAACATTTATTCGAACAGGCACGGCAAAAGTAATTCGGTCAGCAGTGACGAGTCGATGATTCGATTTATCCGAATCAGCGACCAATGTATGGTAGGAACACCCTTCCCTCTTCAATCCGAGGGGCGGCGACAGTGAAGTCTTTGTCCAGTTCATGATCGTTGATTCATTACAGGTGCGAGTAATCAGTCAACACACGCTCGTAGCAACCGGCACGACGAATTCATCAAACGTCTGAGGCGCGTAACTTAGCGCGCGGATGCATGCGGACCCATTTCGCCAACGCCTCGAGCTTCAATTCTGTCAAAAATTAACGGGCGATCGCTGGAATGTAAAGAGCACTACCTCGAAGACGACAACGCGAAGAGATTCTCCGAGCTGACGATTTGACCGCCGGGTTGCGCCGCCGCGCGGTGCCCCTGGGGCCGGTGTCGGTCGGGCCCGAAACGCGGCCGGCTCCGGTGGGAGTTCATTTGGACGGAGAGCGGAAGTAAGCCAGAAGAGAAGTTACGGAAGCTGACGTGTCGCGGTAGACAAATTTATGTTTTGATTTAGGATATTGATTATTGACGAGGACGACGAGGACGGCGATTGTAGGTCTTGTTTAAAATGATTTTTCTGTAAGAGTTTTTCACTATTATCGGCAGCCGTAATACTTTTATTTATTTATTTGGTTTTTTCCCCTCTGTGTGTGGGAGTGTTTGTGGGCCAAAGCTATGCGTAGAAATCTTTTGTTTAAATCGGTGGTACGTCGATTTAGGGGAGAGATTTCAGCGACGGGTAAATTACACATCCTTTATGAGGATCGTCTTCCAGAATTAGCATCTCTCTCGGTTATTTTCCGCAGCGGCGAATTTAGTTTCTTAGAAGCGCGCAAATCCTATGTTCGAAAAAGCTAAATCCAAGGAAGAATCCTGTTCCCAAAATTGTGAAAGAAGAAATTTATTCGGTCATTAGCATGAGATGACCCTCATTTTAGAACGCTATTATAGTAATCAAAGAAGAAAATTTGCATTTATCATTGGATTGACTAATCTAATCATACATGAGATCAATGATCCAAACATTCAAACTCGCATTTGACAAAAATTGCGCTCCGCAGATGCGTCCGCCTGTCTTTGAAAGAAAGTCGCGCCATTTGAAATCCAAAAAGAAGAGAGCGAAATCTGGAAGTCATTTGCATTTTCATGTTCTAAATCGACATCTCACATATTTGCAAATCCATACGTGCACTCGGGGGGAATTCATCTGCCAACGTGCTTCCCTAAAACGAGAACCCCATTTCTCAAGCCCTAACTCTCATGGCCCGTGTAACAATTACAAAGTAATGTGTAATTGCACAGATGAACCCGTTATCACCTGATCAATGGCTAAAATTTACAGTTGAAAGAAAAAAAATCAAAGAATAACCAACGGGGGCTGTGTCGTTTGATTTTCTAGAGAATTCTGAGAAGACTGGAATGCCCAAAGCAATTGATAGCTCCGTCTTTTGCCAGCAAATTTTTTGAGGGACAGACAAAATTCCAGGGCAACTACGATGTGCATGGACGGATGTGAGCTTTGACTTCAGTATACGGGATATACCTCAAATTACAGGTTGTCTTTCATCCATTTTAGAGCTCCATTCGCAACGGACCTGCAGGTCAAATCTTTATTATGTCAACGATCCTTTGTGCATGCATGTGAAAATGCAGTCTCAAAGTATAAAAGACTAGCACTTCATACTAGGATGATCAGACCATGAGATAGCTACATCTTAACGACTACTAAAGGACTAATACTTGAATGAAACAGGTCAGGTTCCAGAAAAGTTACGATGATGAGAGATCATTGCATAACTACATCTTTCTGAACATTACTGTAGGGACTCTATACCGAGCTCTGCCAGAAGAATCACACGCTTCCCCGAATATGAAGAGGGAGTAGATGCAGATTCACCAAATAAAACTAGCAATTGAATGCAAGAGCAAATATCTCAGCACCCAAGGAACAAAAACATAAAGTATTGTACCTGCCTAGACACATGAGGATCGGGTAATTGTATTAAACTACATCTGGAAGTCTATAACTTTTGGAGGGACAGTATATCAAGCTTTCTTATAAGTATGTGGGGTAGTATGCAAAATGACTAATCAAGTCTCAACATATGCACCTGGAGAACCCAGCCTTAAGTAATAACACAGAATTCCCTGCTTAATGAAACCCATTCGATAAGAAGTGTATTAACCCCAAACCTCTGTTTTTTTCCACTATATCCAACTCGTTTGTCATGGATTCGAAGAATTCAACACGATTTAGCGGAATAAAGAAACTACTCAAATTAAAGAAAAGGAAGAATTACCCAGCCAATTCTTTCAACTTCTTCCACAAGTCATTTTCATCTCCAGAATCTTCAGTTTTCTCCATCTCAGAATCGACCTGCTGCTTCTCAGGAGTTGGAGCTGCAGAGACAAAGCTCTACTGTAAGAGATAGAACCGATCTCAAACTTGCACAAATACACTAGTCAGTACTGCGTAGGTACTGGACCTTGGTATTAAGCTCAAGGCCTGAAGGCTGTTTCTCACATCAATACTGAATACAATATGTGAATTTTTGTTTAAATCCACATCCAGTAATTTTTTTTCTTTTTTCTTTCATGAATAATATCTAGTAGTACTTTTTTTGTTTTGTTTTTTTTTATATCTAGTAGTATATTACGCAACGACAAAACAGACATTTTCAACACTGAGGAAAACCACATTAGGCCTATGAAGAACACACAAAGCAACCATCTTACCAGGTGCTGGTGTTCTTGGGCGAGTTCTTGAGCGACTGGTGGTAGAGCTACTCAAGGAAGCCAGCTCTTCAAGTAACTGCCGTTCACTTGAACTGAAAACATTGGCAATAACTTTAAAAAAATGACATACCTTAGCTCTTCCATGGTCCATGCAAGACTACCCTCTTAATGGTATATTTGAGGACAAACAAAGGTATGCCGCTCGTTAAAAAGATACTAGTGCAGAAACCAGTAAAATCTCACTAACTAAAAAGAAATTTAGAGGAAAAAAAATTTGAGAGAGGAAAAACGTATAACCGAACATGTTTTGTCAACTTATTGACTCATAGACACATGCAAAATTGCCTGATTTTGACTGACATTAAAAGATGCGCCAGCTTAAGAGAGTCCATCAATATAATCGAAAAATTAAGCAGATGAATGGATGGACTTACAACCTCCAACAAGCAGCATTAATTAGATCACATTGATCTAAGGTAAAGCAAATAATGTAGAGGCAAAAAACATTTAGCCAAGATCCTTGTTTTGGATGTGTCCGTTTTAAAGTGTACATGAGACGAATTAAGTCACGATTCGGTAACCCACCGTAGAGATGCATGTAAAAATGAACAAAATTTAAAATACACTGATAAAATTTTTCGACAAATTATACAAGAGAAAGAAGTAATAAGATGAGATTTATATACCTCACACGCTTTGGAATAGTGACCTTAACTGTAAATAAGTGGTCACCACGTATTGAGGGTCTATTCAATTTCGGTGCACCTTTTTTAGCAAGAACCAGAACATCCCCTGGTTGTGCACCTGGAGGTATCTGTAGTTCAGAAGTTCCTTCAACTGTTTTAACCTGTTGAAATTCAAGACATCAAATCAATAGGTAATCTGTAAAGCCTCAGCAAAGTACTGATATAGATGGACCACCACATGATCCTATGTCTGAAGCTATACGAAACTTGTTCTCGATTATCTCTAAGCCATAGGTGGCCCATGCCTTACAATCTGCTTCCCTGTGGTGACTCCGTAGTTCTGACCATCAAAAGGTATTTCATCTAGTCAGGTAACTTCTAATAAAAAATCAAGTGAAAGAATCCCAAAGTCCCTTAAAATTTCCTTGGCACCACTTATTTTCTGCGAGAGAAACGTCAACTTTTAAATTTATCAATCAGATGGCAGCAAAATTTTTCTAACAATATTTAGAGAATGACATTAGCAGTTTGGTCACGATCAGAAAAATCATCTGATCAGCATCAATGACATAACCACAATTAATTTCATGTACTTGGATGGAAAAAGTACTAGGAAGGGCCAAGGCTTTGACTTAATTTGGTGAAGGTTGACGATTTTAGCTTATCAGCTCTGAAGGGATAGCTTTGCTGAAACTCAGTGCAGTTAGAGGTCTCCACCTTTCAAATTTGTCTGTCTCCTTGTCGAAACATTTAATTCAGCATGCCTTAATCTCCCTATAACTGCATTACATTCCCTCTAACAATTCTCTCTATTATAAATACAAAATGATAAAGAGCGAAGCTTATCAGGGAAATTTGAAGTATTACCTTCACCACCGCACCCAATATAGCATCTAGATAGCTAATGGTTACTGTAGAATTGAGATTTATTCCATCTCTTTGAATCTCTGGAATCTCCTCAACCTCAAGATATACAAAAAGATCACCTGGAGGACCCCTGATGACGTGAACATTAAACAATTAAAATTCTTGAATATATTCTGCAAAGGATTTCTAGTTACCAATTCAAATACTTATCATGTTTATGGTGTCATGCAATATATTGTCAATTTCTCCATTGACGTGATTGTTTCTATACGCATAAGGAAGAAACGAAATAAACAAAGGCAATGCCCTGTTGTATGAGGGAAATAAAACTGAAAAAGACGTAAACAATAAAAAGACACCGATGTCTTAGTATAGACTTTGAAGAAAGAAATGACTTGATAAAAGGGCAATGAATTTGTTCTTTTCCATGAACCATTAATTGAAAGGCAGAAGTGGCGAAATATTACTCTATCGTCCAATGTGACATTAACAGAGAAAGAACAGTCCATTTCAATGGCAATGAGGCTGCTTCCAGACTGAAGTCCAGAAACAAACATACAATCCAAGGTGCAGAGAGACGGTGATTATGACAACCTTCCTCAACAACTGACTGGGCAGAGGGCCTGGTTAGTGGAAAACCCCTGATCCAATGAGGTTGGCAAGGGCACAAAAGGAGCAGAATGCAACTCATAATCCAAAGGCCAAAAAAAAAGGAAAATAACTCAGAGGGGGAAAGAAATTCAAAACTAATGATCGGACAAAAGAAGTTAAAAATGCCAAAGAAAAGAAATAATTGAGGCGCAAATAAAAGAGTGAAGAAACTTTTGTCATTTGCATAGAAATGAGCATAGAGAAGTATATCTTGTCGACTGTCTTCAAGTAAAAATTCTTTTGTCAGGCGACAAAGCTACTAAATTCATTAAGAAGTTTTTAATTTTCAAGACTTTTCCCCTCAAAAAGGAAAATGAGGGGGATGCAACCCATTGGATACAAGTGGAGGAAAGGCGAAGTACAATCCCTTGCTTATTGAGCCATCACCAGTGTCCAGTCTATTCAAAATATTAATCACGCTGCAGACTTTCTGGAAAGCATAAACCATATTAAAGATTATACCCATTACTGGAAAATTAAAGGAACAACATCTTTGGGGTGACAAGAAGTCAAGATGAGCAATTGCATGAGATCTTTTTTTTTCCCTGTTTGACCGCAAGCTTAATGACTAGTTGGCCAGCTTTTGTCAAATATGAAACTGCGAACAGCTGAATCGCCAATAAAATACTCCAATCTGTTATACGAAAAATTGTAATAGCTATAAATATTGATTCTACAGATATTCATTAAATCCAGACAGAAATATCATGTTGCAATTCTCAAAGTTTGTTTCCGAAAGCCTATATAAATTTGTCAAAACATCCATTCCAGCAATTCATTAACAGTGCAAGACACATTCCAAGTTTACAAAATGATATGTCATACCCTCTTGGTCCAGCATCACCTTCTCCAGCAACTCTGAGGATACTACCCTTGCTGACTCCAGGTGGAATTTTCACTTTCATGTCCTTTTTGACCCGAATACGCCCTTCACCAGAGCATTTTCGACAATATTCAGAAATGATTTCACCATCCCCACCACAGTTGGGACAAACAGACACCTAACAGAAATGTTTTTCAGTATTCTGAAGTGACACTCAGCTTGTAAAATAACTAAAGAAGACGAAAATTCGACAAAGGATTAAATTCTTCTCTCAAGGAAGTAAAAAAACTCGACAAAGTAAATAAAATGGACATGGTCAATTGCACTGAGAATTTCTGGGTCAGCCCATCCTCCTGGACATAACTCCAATTAACCTCCTATAATCTCCTCTCTGTAGACGGTGTTAGCACGTCGGAATCTTAGGTGTTATATCAATATCTGTCTATTTCACTAATGGTAGAGATAACATCTCCTGATGTGGAAACAGTTGCAAGTCCTGTATACTTATACACAACCATAAAAAGATGTCATTTTAGACCTGACATGCAAGTCCTATGGCTAGTACTACTTCGATTACAAAAACTACAGATTTCCAAAGAACCATATAACTTGAAACGACTGATTTCTAGTTTATTTCTAGCCAATTGCAAGCACCAAACAGCCAAACCTAGGACAAGGGAAGTCAAAAGCATTTGTCCAGTCACCCTAAAAGGACTGATATCTAGTGCTTATACCTGGGAAAACATGCCAAAAGGAGTCTGCTCTGTTCGCATGACCTGGCCCCTGCCACCACATGTTGAGCATATCCTCTTCTTGGAACCAACCTTTGCCCCAGTACCAGAGCAAGCTTCACATGTTTCCAAGTGGGAGAGCTCGAATTCTTTTTCCGCTCCAAATATGGTCTCAGAAAATTGTAGAGTCATGTCATAACTGAAAACTTTGGAAACACGAGTTAATATGTAGAGATTTACTTTATACCCCTGCCTAGGGAGACAAGGAAAAGAAAAAAGAAAACAAAAGAGAAAGAAAAACAGATCAACATCAATTTCCTATTAATTATACCCTTGTGGAGGATGTCCTTTACTGACATGCATTTAAAAACGTAGTTATCGGATCAACTTTTAATTCTAAAACATAATTAAGAATCGTCGCACAAGAAAACACAAAGAAAATAGACATCAATAGAGTAGTTGGATTACAATGTTCCACACAATGGTCAAATTTCCTGAAGCAAGAAGTGCATATACAGCAAGGAAGGGGCCAATCAGTAGTTAAACAAATATTACCCGCACTCACCGTAGATCTTCACCCTTCATAACAGTGCTACGTCGGCTTGTTCTGAAACCAGTTGGGTCCATACCCGCAAAACCACCCATACTTGGGCCAAAAAATGTTTCGAATAGATCGAAAGGATTAGTCTGAGTAAAGGACAATGCAAAATGTGAGGAAAGAACTGCATTTGTTCAGAAATCATAAAGTTTTCTAATGTACTATAGAGCAAGTCACTCATGTATAAACTATGCATTTGCAATGATTATGATCTCTCCAGTACCGTATAAGCATTTGATGGGCCCCCCACTGTACTCTTTACTCCTGCTTCACCATATTGATCATACAAAGCCCTCTTTTTATCATCGGAAAGCACCTGATGATGGCAAAGATTCAACAGCATAAATAATACAAAATCAGAAAAGAATGAAATCGACAGCAGAACAATAGCAAAGTTGTGAACCCTACAGAGATATATCCTACAAAAGCAATGATCAGTAAAATTCTCCAAATGTTTGTGGGCACGCAAATATTAGTCATAAGCCAAAATTGCAACCCAAGATGAACCGACTCAGTATGCCAATTTTTTTCCTTTCAGTTGACAACAAGCCAAGGACCAAACTTTTAATCTACAATCATCACCAACTACCATGCAGTGAACATCTATTCCACTAGATTGTGAGATGACTTTGGTCAGTATAGAAAACTTTGAGAGAACATAGGAAATTCTCGTTCCTCAAAGCTGATGCATACCTCATATGCAGCACTGATTTCCTTAAACTTCTCTGTAGCTCCCGGCTGCTTGTTGACATCGGGGTGGTACTGCAAAATATAGCAACAGAACTTGAGTTTCCAGGAGGAGGATCAAAGTAATGCACAGCATTTCTACCGACGGGCACTCGCCCGTAGCTTGAATGCCGATACTGGTACAGCAGTACAAACGGCCAAACTGCATCCATTGTCCACAAACAGAGAAATCCTGAGTGGCTCACTAAACTATCCACATCCATAGCTTCTAAATCTCAATATTCACTAAAACTACTCGGAGACAACTCTAAGACGTACCATGACCTGAAAAATACTCCGGTAGCCAGTACCAACTACTGCCAAAACTTAACTGATTAACAAAGCCAGCCACTAAAATTCGCATTCCCTAATCAATCATTCCTCTTGTCGTCTCCCAAAATCCACAAAACGACGCGCCGTTCATCGCTCGCTCGATCTTCGCGGAGCTCACTCGGCAATCAACTCGCACAAAGCAAAAACCAGAAAAAAAAAAGAAGAAAAAAACGAAAAAACGGAGACTCCTTTACCTGGCGAGCTAACTTCCGGTAAGCAGCCTTAATCTCCTTACCGCTGGCGGACTTGGGGACCCCGAGAGTGGCGTAGTAGTCGGCCGAGGCTCTAATCGCCGTCCGCAAACGCCTCGCGCCGACCTTCGAGGCGAGCCGCGAGGATCGAAGCGGCAGAGAAGGCGAGAAGCTCCCGCCGCCCCGAATGCGAAGGATTCCGCCGGCGTGGAGCGAAGCGGAGGGCGAGGACAAGGACGGCGGCACGGAGGGAGCGAGCGGCTGGGAACAAGGGAGGAGCGCGGCGGATAATGTCGCCGCCATCGAATCGGGGGGCTTCGCGCGGCGCTGTTTGCGCTCTCTTCGCGGTGGAGTCTTCTACGAGAGGGTGGAGAGCAGGAACGGAGGAACTGTGCCGTCGTTCATGGTGTTGCTGCTGCAGAGAGCGAGCTGCGAAGATGAACTTGGCGTTAGCTTGTGGGAGGCGGACGGAGGGAGAAAAAGGACAAAATAGAAAAATTGGGTTTTTATATGTGGATGAAAAGGTGTGGTAGGAAAATAAAATGGCCTTTTAATTTTTGTTCGTGCGGTGGGACTTTTCTATTTTGCTTTTTTGCTTTATTTATTTTATTTTGTAGGACAGCACGAAATTACAATTACCACGGTCTATTGTTGACTTGGGCCAGGCCCATATTACTAGTGGACCCAATAAATCATTGGGCCCGACGGGTCTCACGTTCTGGGTCTTCTGAATTGGGCCTGAACGCGTCGTGCTTCAAAGGTCCACGGTCCCATCGTAATGGCATGTATTTTTTTTTTCCTAATTCTTACTCCAAGTATTATAACACGAATAAGTTTAATAAGGTTTATGAAAAGTAGGTGATAAATATTTTTTTTTTGACAATTTGAGGGTCCGAGTGTAAAGGCCTGGCTATATGAAAGCCCCGAAAACGCCATGCAAATCTCAAGAATCCGTTAAGTCCAAGATCTGTGTAAACGACCCTAACCCTTTGTAGTTTGCAACAATTGGTGGGATTTTGTCATTCTGAACTGGAATTTCCTTACAGCCCGAACCAACTAGTCTGACCCAAAGGCCAGATTAATGAAATTTATTCTTGTTTGATGCAGTGGTTATTAATCTTCCGAGAAAAGCACTAGCTCGAGGAGTTCCAGGAGCACCTGGTCATGCAGGCACAGGTCGGTTTGTCCTTTTAGGTTGTTGGGCCCATAAATAGGGAGTGTTCTTGCACTTAAGCACTTGACTCCATTATCGTTTTCTAAATTGGGAAATTACTAAAAAAGTCCCAACTTATTTCTCTTGTGCCAATACTGCCTAAATCATTTAATTGACCAATTTAGCCCTAAAACCTTCTGATAATTTATCAATTTTGGCCATAAATCACTAATGTGGACATCAATCATCTTACGTGGCACTGCTAGTACTAAGTGGACAATTTTCGCAATTTTTTTTTGAATTTTTAAACATTTTTTTCTTTTGCTTTTTTTTTCTTTCTCCTCTGATCGACGGGCCTTAGAGATAATCGGCGAACGGCCTCGGGCAAGGCTTGCCCTTGCTAGAGGCCAGCGAGGGTTGGCCCCACCACCTTCGGGGGGGGGGGGGGGAAATTGAGATTGCAGGGATCTGGCAAGGGGTGACGTCGCTAGCCTCAAGCGAGGCTCGCCTTTGCCAGACCCGGCGAGGTTGAGGCTTGCTCGAAGCCAACAGGGCTGATGAGGTCACTTGGTGAGGGTAACCTCGCCTGCAGGCAACCCTTGCCAATCGTCGTACGTGGCCGGTTGTCAGCTATCACCAAGGGTTGGTGACCGGCAGAGGAAGAAGGAAAAAAAAAACGAAAAGAAAAGTAAAAGAAAAAGAAAAAATATAATAAAATTTGTAAAAATTGTCCTCGTCAGTGCTGGCCGTCCTACGTAGCACAGCCAGCATTCAAAAGACATTGACAAATTGTCAAAAGACTTATTTAAAATGTTTTGAATTGAATTAGCACAACTACAATAGATTTATAACTTTTTTTTGGTAATTTCCCATTTCTAAATTATTCACCAGACTATAAGAAGAATACGGAGTGGGTGATAATTAATTAAGCAGGTGATATTCAAGTGCGTAAGTATCTTTGTAATGTCACTTTCTTGACCTATTGGTTTTTACCCGTTCATAGGGAATTTCATTTGTGTGCACCAATTGACTGTTGAAATGTGAATATGATGGTCGAACATAGAGAATTAAATTAAAATCGGGCAAGACTTTCAACTCTGTCGGGTAGACACTCTTTGCCAATCAATCTCTGCTGCAACAATAGCTACAGCAACACTAAAGAAACCATTTTATTATAATGTCCAAACATTTCATAAGACAAGGAGACAGGGTTTGAGCTTTTGGTCTTCCCTATAAAGTCAGCCCCTCTTCCTAATCTTGTTGAAGACCACCTCGGAACACTCCTTAAACAACTGAATAAACAGATAGTGTACGTAATTGTCGATGCATCGATATAAATGGTTGTTTTCGTGATACATGCACTCAATATGTTGTTTTCTATTTTTTTGGTCGGAAAAGGCGGCCCGAGTTTGAACGGGACGAAACTGATGGGAGAGGACTCGGTGGGATTCACTCCTTAAGCACGGCTCTTACGCATGCAGTGGTCGACCAAGTCACAGTTGTAGCAGCACAAGTAATTAGGTACGACGTTGTTCTTTATATAGTGTATGATGAATGATCTGGTGGTGCCTATATATAGAGAGACGTAAAGAAGACGCGCATCGAGGAACTCAAGCTGAAAATGGCACGACTGCTTTTATCTCCCTCCCCCTCCACCTCCTCTCTTGTTAGAATCTTGTGCTTTCTCCTCATCTTCATGACCCTTCACCTGCTCGCACGAGGCCCACGGCGTCTGTCGTGCAGCGGTCAGTCTTCCTCCCTATCCTTTTCTTCTGTCTTTTAAGCTTGTCCATCGTATACATAAGACGTAGATGCGTAGTCCAACATCAGTGGTGCAGTTCACGTTGCGTACTCTGTATAAATATGTGAGTTGAGTTCGATAATTTGTCTTGCTCGAATCGAGATGTCTGAATCGTAGCCGTTTGCAGTATATTTACCCTTTTTTGAAAATTCAAATCATAAAGGGTATTATGATACCACCGCCCGCAGCAGCTGCGTTGGCTTGCGCTCTGGTCCCCCCACGAAAGGATCAGAGTTCGAACCCCAGCGTAGTCGTTAGGGAGTCTTAAGTGTGGCGCCGTGGTGGTGGGTCCTGCGCTAGCGTCACCCCAGGTTTAGTACCGAATAGCCTGTCGGGCGAAAGGGAGGTTCCCGGGTCATCAGAAAAAAAAAGGGTATTATGATAATACCTTACCAAAAAAAAAAGGGTATTATTATAAATACTACTCTAATGGCATTGACAAGTCTGTGAACGGATCTTAGTAAAATTTAACAAATGATGCATGTTGCAGGTTTTGTGAGCGGGAACAACCCAAGCCAAGGCCCTGGATGCAGTGAGTACTTGCTTCCTTTCAAAACGACTATATCAAGAGATAATTTATAGGTGCTCTCGAAAGATGATATTCCCGTCCGCTCCAAACAATTGCCACGTGAGAAGCCTCGTCGTATCAATTTATATCAAAATGAGGAGATTCATCATGTGGCAATTGGCTTTGGGCAGACAAGGATTTCGCTAGGACAGTATCTAAATGCTTCTCGTTTGTATTAGCGTACTATGAATTTCCAAAAAGCTGATATAAACATCTTTTCTTTATCATAATATTTGTTGCAGAACGTCTCTGACTCATCAAACGATTGAAGCACAAAGCCAGGTTATGAAGAATGAAAGGTCCTCGCAATGGTTAGCAACGCATTATAGTGGATTATATTTATTGCGAAGCACCTTTTTTACTATGTATAAATGTATGAAAGCTTCTGCTTAAGTTGGATTGGGAAGTAGCGTGTAATATAAGGATTAGGATCGTTATTTTAATCGAATCATGGATTTTCTGCTTTGAAGTTTTAAGGCAGATTGTTTGGATCCTTTGATGAATTGATGTGCTTACTTCTCGATCTCAAGTATGTGGCTTTCCCTCCATTAACTCACTTGAAAATATATTAAGGATTTTCTTTGGTTTAGTGCGGATGGATGGAACCTATTTTTAAACATTACTATTATTACGACATATGCCATATGATTTGAAATTTTAAGTTTTCACTACGGATATATTAAAATGGAGATAATTATCAAAAAAGGTTTAAACTCATTGTATGACGGCCAATTCAATCATAAAATTTTCAATTTGGCCAAATTAATTCTGAACTTAATTTTTGATGATTTGTCAATGTAGTTCTTTAATTTTGGTTTGAAATCACTGACATGAACGTTGGTCATCCTATATGGTATGACTGACATGTAGGACGACCGAAGTTGACATGGATGATTTTGGCAAATGTTCTAAATTTTTCTTTTTTTCCTTTTTTCCGTTTCTTTGCCTTCGGCCACCTAGCTGAGCCTTAGCGACGACATAGGGAAATAGAAAGAAAAAGGGAAAAATGAAAGAAAAGAAAAGAAAAGGAAAAAATTCAGAAAATCTTTAAAAAATTACAAAAATCATCCACGTCAGTGATCTTGGGCCAAAATTGGCCTGAAAGACTACATTGCGAAATCGTCAACATGTTTATAACTAAATTAACAAAATTAAAAAAAAAGTTTAGAGTTGAATTGGCCATCGTACAATAAGTTTATGATATTTTGGACAACTTTCGTTTATGGATATCACATACGAATACTAACCCTTCCATGTGGATAGACAAAGAGCCCATAAAACATAATGGTGTAATAATCATCAACCCTGTTTGCGATGGTTATGAGTGAGGCTGCTTGAATTCCAATCAAACCAGAGAAACTTGTGATATTCCACATTATCATATTGTGCACGCTTAGTTCAAGGGTGCGGGAGGGGGTACCAAATCGAAGTAACACATCAAAATATGAATTTGTACGAGCTGATTCAATAGAGATTGAGCTCGAATCCTCTGTGATTGGTGGTAGAGAAGCTTGAGAGCCTTATTTTCAGGCGCCACGCAATGGAACTATAACTTTCATGTGTTAGGTTAGTCCATAACCCACTGGATGATACTTAAATCTTTTTCCCTAATTCCTTCAGGAAAACACTAACTTTATTCGAGCCTCAATTCCGTCCAAAGCCTTTTTTTTTTGGTTTCATAAAGAAAGACTTACATAAGGTCGAATCTCACTTCTCTCATAAACTCTTTTTTAGTATCATTAAAAAGCATAAATTTTAGGTCGGGCCTTAGTTTTGGCCCAAACTTTTCTTTCTCTCACAAAAAGGCACAAACTTTTGATCGGTACATAAATCTGGCCCTGTCACATTACCATCAAATTTCCGCTTAGTACAAGTGGAATGGCATGTCGAATTTTTTTTATAGCATTCATTGGAGAAAAGCCTGGCCGGGGCTAGATTTAGGTACCGACTGAAGTTTGTGCCTTTTTATGAGACAAAAAAAGTTTGGACCAGAATTAAGACACGAGTTAAAGTTCGTGTTTTTTATGAGACAAAGAAATAGTTTGGCTTAGAATTAGGACGTGACCTAAAATTGGCTCTTTTTAAGGGAATTAGGCCCAAAAGGCAATTTTTTTTTTCTTGTTGTAAATTTCTCAAAGAGTTAATAAGTGTCAAAATACCGTTGGTAAAAAAAAAGAATGCACAACCGTTGGTAAATTTGATGACTGACGCCTCATGCGACCAAGACCCTAGTACTTGGGCTCAGGAATCTCGGCGGGCCAAGACCAAGCCCCTTGAGAGTTGAGGCTAGGGCTTAATCTCGGATGCTCGAGCTCGGCACTCAAAAAATGATTCGATACATCACGTGTATTCCTTATATCATACAAATAGTGCATGTCTGTTCTGGAAAATAAAAGTGAATTTTTCTTAACAAGTGATGGAAATTATTTTTCTGTTCATTTCAAAGTTTCAAACCGAATGCTGGAAAATGTCTGTCATTTTCCTGAAAAATGACTTTCGGAAAAATATTTTCCAAAAATGTCACATCGCAAACAAAGCCTTTGTTACAAAATAATTAATTTGCTTCTCTCTACATGAACAATTTAACTAGTTCGCAAAGTACTATTTCCACTTGAAACATCTCCAAACGGGTGTATATAAGCGCATCCCCGGATGGGTACACAATGAAACATAGCTAAAAGAATTTTAAAACAAAAGTTAATGCATATCCAACTCATCCGACATGTTAGAAATATATTGTCTGATTCCGAGTATTTTTCATATCATAATCTACGCCTTCATCTAACACGACAAAATAAATTTTATATTTTCTCGCATGTCCATCAGTTCTTCATCATAGACTATTAACCTACCAATGAATTTTTTTTTTTAGTGTAGCTAGATAGATTTTTACTTTTGATTTATTGCTTAATCAAAATCTTCCATCATACACAGTTCGACCTTTTTTAACTCGAAGTACCCAAAACTTTCATAATATGCTACAAATGTTTACAGACATATTCACATGTAATTATTTTTCACAATTTTTTAAATTTGAATAATATTTTATAGTTTTTGCAAGGAAAGCAGCAAAATTGCTTCATCCTGTTAGACTGGATAAATCTTTATTATTTTAGCTTTAATTTTTTTTTGGTTTATAAACCCTACGATCTTACGTCTTACTAATCAGTCTTGCTTCGGCATTAAACGAACCAGAAGAAAATCTTTATTATTTTAGCTTTAATTTGTATGCATAAGTTGACTGTTCAAATGGGTATATGACGGTCAAACATAGAGAACTGAATTAAAATTGGGCGAGACTTTCAACTCTGTCGATTAAAGACTCTTTGCCAATCTCTGCAGCAGCAATAGCTACAGCAACACTAAAAAAAATCATCTTATTAAAACGTCAAAAGCATTGAATGTGAGAAGCAGACACGATCTGAGCTTTTTGCTCCTCCAGAAAAAGTCAGCCCGTGTAATCAACTTCTTGGAAAAACGATATTCTCTTGTTAAAAAAGCTTTAAGTTAAGGGTTTGTTTTGGTTGTACGGGATGAAATTGATGTGAGGGGACATGGTTTGGATTCATTCTACAAGCACGGCTCTTTCGTATGCAGTGGAAGCGCGAAGTCAAATGACATGCACATAAAATAATTTCTTACCGGTAGGACATGATATGATATAAACGGGATCTAAATAGTCTTTGACAAGTATGTGCTAACTGCTTGGTAGTCATATTTAAGAGTTCTTTGAAAAATTATGCAGCACGAGTGATCTATAACTGTAACCATGGGGCTCTGAAGCGGGAGCACCACCTCAAAAGCCGAGGACAATGATGGTTAGCCATATGCCAAGATCACCCTCGACATACGGGATGATGGCGTTGCCATCCACATCGTGCAAACTGTTGGCTGGGCGACTATACTCGAGTTTCCTTAGCTGTTATCGTTCGGGTCGTCATTCCTTCAAATGAATTACCAAAAAAGTCATAAACTTATTGTAATTGTGTCAATTTAATTATAAACATCTTTTGTCAATTGAGTCTTAAATCTTTTGCATTTATACCAATTTATTCCATTTGGCCAATTTTGGCTTGAAATTACTAACATGGATGCTAGCAATCCTATATGACACAGCTAGCATTGACAATGACAATTTTTAAAAATATTTTAATTTTTTTCCTTTTTTTCTTTTCTTTTTCTTGTTTTTTTTCTTCCCTTCTTCCTCTGACCGGTCGCCGGACCTCGGCAACTATCTAGAGGCAAAGGCCAGCGAGGTCGAGCCTCGCCCTCACTTGACAAAAGAAGGGAAGGAAAAAAAAAAGAAAAAGAAAGAAAAGAAAAAAAAAGGAGAAAAAACTCGAGGGTTCATAGTAGATTTTATGTTAGTATAGGTATGAACAAATTGAGAATGATGCGGAAAAGGTGACTTGGATAATTTTTTGGATAATTATATATATTAATGAAGAATATATCAGCCTATGTATAGGCTTTATTAGATAAATATTTTACAAGAAATCCCAATCAAGATATGCAAAATCAAATGAATAGAATATATCAGCCTATTTATAGGCTTTATTAGATAAATATTTTACAATAAATCCCAATCAAGATATGCAAAATCAAAGGAATATATACGTGCAATATATGTGCATGTACGTGTAATGTACATGTGATGTACATGCAATATATGTGCAATGTACGTGTCATATACGTGCATTATTAAGATATACGATAATCAATAGAATAATTAAATGAAATCCCTAATTATCTCTAATGGAACAAGTTAATAATATTATAAAGAGTTTTCTTGATTATTAAAACGAAATGATTGGTGGTATAATGCAATGGTAGGGTGGACAAAGATGCCGATGGGAGAAAATCACGGAGAGAGATGTCATAAAGGTATAAATGCAATCCCACCTAAAAACTAAGATCTGATCCATCTCGGTCATAGAGGCCGCTTTGAAATTTTTTTCCTGTTATCTGAAAAATGGCAATGAATTATTATTATTATTTTTTATAAATTTTTCCTGCGAGTCAATTAATAAATAGAAGTTGTTCGGACTTGGAATTGTTCAATTATGTTGAAAGAAAATAAATCATTGGTTTGTAGATCGTCAACCTGAGCGCATCAGCAAATAAGACCGCGTTTGGTAACGTTTCTATTTCTCGAAACAATTTCTGTTCAAAAATAGTTTTGTTTATTTCTATTCCATAGACGAGTTTCTAAGCAAAAGAGAGCATTTGGTAACTGCACAAAATTTCTATTCCTAAAATAAAAAAAGAACATAAATGCATTTGGTACAATCCTAAAAATTTCTATTCCCAATTTTTTCATTTAATTATAAAAATGTCAGTGAAGACTTAATAATTCATATCTGGATAAAACTAGACTAGAAATAGAATCAAAATATATTATGATATAGAATTGGATGACCTTAATACAATTATAAAGAAAAGTACTCATTCTAGACAAAGCAAATACCGAGTGGTAGCTGAGGAAATTGGGGTTTAGGGTTTATAATTTATGGTTTAGGTTTTTAGGGTTTTGTGTTTAGGGTTTGGGGTTTTGGGGTGGGGTTTTGGGGTTCGGGTTTGGATTTAGGGGTTTAGGGTTTTTGGGTTTCGGGTTTTACGTTTAGGGTTTTTGGGTTTCGGGTTTTACGTTTAGGGTTTTAGGCTTTCGGGTTTTACGGTTTGGGGTTTAGAGTTCGATTTTTGGTTTTGGGGTAGGGTTTTAGGGTTTTGGGGTTTGGGATTTAGGGTTTTGGATTTTGAGGTTTCGGGTTTGAGGTTTGGGTTTTGGGGTTTGAGTTTTTGGGTTTGGATTTTGGGGTTTCGGGTATTAGGTTTTAGGGTTTCTGATTTTGGGGTTAGGGTTTGGGTTTTGGAGTTTTAGATTTTTGTTCTAGGGAACAAAAGAACAAAAAAACAGAGAAACAGAAATGTTACCAAACGCATTCTAAACTGTCAAATATCTAGAAGCAAGCTCAGGAATATGTAGCTTTCATCGTGGAGGAATTGGACCCTGATATTAAGGGATACAACATGGTATATATCATTAAACACTCTTGTTTATTTAAGAATGAAATATTATATCTATCAAATGTAAGTTTTGACAAGTGTGCTCTTTTTTACGAAATTTAAAATTGTCATTATTGAGAATAGTGCCATTTTGATCTGGCATCACTTAATGAAAATAAACCTTTTTCACTAGCCACATATAAAATAACCATCCATATGTAACATGTTTCGTGTGTCATGGTGCTGTGGATCGTGACCGTGTCGGACCTCTTTGCCTGCAAAGTTCGTCTAGTACTGGAACAAGGCGGCCTTCGACGCGATGGGCTACTGGGTTTGCATTGCGAAGGGCGGTGCCGAGACGCTCAAGTTCAACGTGGCCCTCATCATGTTGCCCGTCTATCGCAACACCATCACGTGGATCAGGAACATGACCTGGTCAGGTGTCGCCATCCCCTTTGACGACAACCTTAACTTTCACAAGGTAATACAGAAATTATTTTCGATAAGGTCGAGATGGTTTATTTCTATTGTTTTAATTGCGGTGATTATTACTAATCTAATGATAAAATGAGAGACTCCACATTAGAATTTTTATATAATTAGCCTATGGATATATCGTGGGAATTATCTATTATTGTCCATAGTGACGCATACTATGACAAAAATAAATGTGAAAACGATATACACCCATAAAGACACTAGCCACAATCTTTAGGCTGAAATTCATACTAGCATTTAGCTTATCGTAAAGGTTTATACCTCGCTAACTTCACGGACTTTAGTTGCTCAAAATAATCTCGACTGCTGAGATCTCAACGAACACCTTGGTCTTGTGTCATATTCCTTATGCGTATACAATTGCAGGTGATCGCGGCAGGGATAGCTCTGTCGGGGTCGGCTTGCATGCGATCGAGCACTTGCAATGTGACTTCCCGAGGATCCTGCGCAGGAGCCCCAAGGCCCAAGGTGTACGCGCCCATGAAGCCCTGCTTCGGCGAGGAGCAGCCCCCGAACCACTGGTGGTTTGTGAAGTGAGCGGAGGGCGTGATGGGGATCGTGACGGTCGTTTTGATGGCGATCGCCGTCGCATGGGCCATGCCATGGTTCAGGTGGAACGAGATCGATGTGCCCGGGCCCTTGAAGAAGCTCAATGGCTTCGA
The DNA here is from genome assembly GCA_031216185.1 of Syzygium aqueum. Lineage (NCBI taxonomy): Eukaryota > Viridiplantae > Streptophyta > Magnoliopsida > Myrtales > Myrtaceae > Syzygium > Syzygium aqueum. Next base: position 25,519,558 of record CM062240.1, on the reverse strand, counting down.
CACCTTCTGGTACTCGCACCGCCTCTTTGTCGCGGTCTACACGCTGCTCTTCGTCCGCGGGATCAAGCTCTACCTCACCCCATAAATGGTACCGAAACAATCTCGATGGACTTTTGTTGCTCGAAATAGTACACAATGAAACATAGCTAAAAGGATTTTAGAAGAAAAGTTCATGCATGACCAGCTCATCCGACAAAACAATTTTTATATATTCTCGCTTAGTTCTTCATCTTAGACTATTAACCCACCTATGAATTTTATTTTATTTTATTTTTTTGAGTGCGCCTAGATAGATTTTTACTTTTTATTTATTGCTGAATCTAAATCTTGCAACATACATCGTTTTGGTTTTTCTTAACCCAAAACACCCAAAACTTTCATAATGTACTACAAATGTTTACATACATATTCATATGGCACGTATGAAAAAGAAAAGAAAAAAGAATAAAAAAGTTCGAAAAAATACTATTGAAAATTATCTACGTCAGCGCCGGCTGGCATCTATATCAACGATTTCCGGTCAAAATTGACCGGATAGACTAAATTGGCAAAACATAAAAAAATTTATGACTCAATTGACCAAAAAAAATATTTGTGACTGAATTGACATAATTATAATAGATTTATGACTTTTTTAATAACTATCTCAACTTGATTTTGCCCGTTCATACGGAATTTTAATTTATATGCATTAGTTGACAGTTTCAAATGGGTACATGACGGTCAAACATAGAGACCAAAATTAAATTTGGGCAAGACTTACACAAAGAAAAATCATCATATCAAAATTTCAAAAGCATTGAACATGAGAATGGGACAGGGCCTGAGCTTTCGATCGCCCAGAAAAATTCAGCCTGTGTAATCAACGACTTGGAAAAACGAAATTATATTGTTAAATGAGCTTTATGTTAATGGCGCATTTTGGTTGAACGGGATGAAATTGACGTGACAGGACTTGGTGGGATTTGCTCTTTAGAGCACGGCTCTTTCGCATGCGGTGCCCGACCTGTTGGCGGCCAAAGACCAAGTCAGGGTAGTTGCAATTTTAAATAATTCTGGACAATGTTGTCATTTATTATACAACGTATGACTAATGATCTTGTGGTGCGTATATATATAGGTAGACATAAAAATAAGGAAAAGCACATCAAGGAATTCAAGGAAATGGCACGACTGCTTTCTTCTCCCTCCTCCTCCTCTCTTATCAGAATGTTGTGCTTTCTCTTGATTTTCATGACCCTTCACTTGCTCGCGCGAGGCTCATGGCGCCCCGGTTGCGGTGGTTAGTCTTGCTCTCTAGTTATTTCTTCTAAGCTTATTCCATTGGATATGTACGAAGGTCATAGATGTGTAGTCGAACACGAGTTGTGCAATTTTATGTTGTTTATAGCATATGAGTTCAGTTCGGTAGTTCTTCTTAGTCGAATCGAGATATATGAACACTTGCAAATTTGAAGTACGTTTCGCTTTATTTGAAATATCAAATCACAAAAGGTTATTTGGCGATTTTTGAAATATCAAATCACAAAGGGTTATTTGGCAACTGGTGCTTCTGATAGCATAATGAGTTTGTGTGAATGGGTTTAAGTAAAACTTAGTAAATGATGGATGTTGCAGGTGGAGTGGACCCAGGCGACCCACCCCAGAGCCCTGGATGCAGTAAGTACTATCTTTCTTTAAAATGAGTCTATAGAGATAGTTTTATAGGTGCTCTCGAAAGACGATATTCTACTCAGCCAACCAATTGTCATCTGAGAAGGTCTCATCATATCAATTTATATCAACATTAGGAAATTCATAACTTGAGGTACATGCGTCGATTGGGTTAGGATTATGTCACAAGAGTACCTAAATGTTTCTCGCATGTACGTATTAGTGTACTTTGAATTTCTAAATATGCTAATATGAACATCTTTTCTTTATCATAATTTTTTTTTTGCAGGGCATCCATGACGCAAACGACTGAAGCCCATAGCCAAATCAAAAAGAATGGAAGGTCCTCGCAATGATTAGAGACGCACAATAGTGGATCATCTAAATAACAAAGCACCTTTTTTTATTTATCTATTAATGAATTTGAAAACCTCTGTCTGAGTTAGACATAAAGATCGTTATATTGACCTGTTCATGGATTTTCTGCTTTGAAGTTCCAAAATACTTTGAGGAGTTGATGTGCTTATTTCCCAATCTCAAGTATATGACTCTCACTCCATTTATTCACTTAGACGCCACCACCGCCAACACCCTCCTCGACTCTCTTACAAAAAGGATATCACAAATGTCATAACTTTTATATGTCACTTACTTGAATGCTATACTATTTTCCGATTTCCCTTGTCCACAGCACTCCCCTTCGACCATTCGTGCTGCTTAAACTCGATGAAGAAGGGGAAAGTGGAGAGAGTACCCGACTCTCGTGAAATACAATATATGACCCTTCGCTAGACCGAGCACGCCTAGGGGATGGTGGGGGTCTTCAACCCTCGTCCAGTTGCCGGCGGAGGTCTTCGGCCCTGTATAAAAAGATGGAAAAAAAAAAAGAAAAGAATAAAAAATCAATAAAAAAAATAAATAGTAATTAGAAAATTTTTATAAAAAAATTTGCAATAATTGTCTATGTTAGCGCCAATTGTGCCATGTGTCGTCATGTCAGTGATTTATGGCTGAAATTAGCCGGAAGGACTATATTGGTAAATCTTTAAAAGGTTTAGGACTAAATTGGTATAATTGAAAAGTTTAGAACCATATTAGCAAATTGTTAAAATGCTTAAGATTAAATCGGCACAATTAAAATATTTATGACTGAAATAGCCATCGTACAATAAATTTATAACTAAACCGTTCTGACCTCCAATCGGCTCGACCTCTAACCGGTTCAACCAGTTGACCGGTTCGGTCAACGGTCAACTTTCGGGTCGGGTTACCCAGTCAACGATTCAACAGGTCAAACCCCAAGTCAGTTTTGGAGTCGGGTCAAGTTAGTCGGATCAACCCTGCTCACGAAAACCCTAGCGCGTGCGTTGCTCGGGCCAGGAACACCCGCGCATGGTTGCACGTGTGCCGCCGGGGGTCATCGATGCCGCGGTGCATGCGGTCACATCCGGCGGCCCCCCAGAGGCCAGCGACCACTCAAAATTCTCATTTCAAGCCGACTTATTTTTTATGTGATTTATTCTAATTTTCATCGGACGAAAAATCGAAAATCACATACGAAACAGTACGATCTAATTCTCGACTATGGCGGCTCTAATACCACATGTTGGTAGGCCGTGAGGCACGGCTGAGCGCCCTAGGATCGCCATAGCAAGAAATAGATGGTACGATAAAAGAATAGACGGGATTTATGCATCTATTTTGGAATCCATCACCTCTCAATGCAGAAATGACGACAAACAGGTGCCGAAGCTCTTCTTTCCTATAACCCCCAGAGTTCCTGGCACTATGAGACCACCTTAGCCCTCACGAGTACCGTATGTAACGTTTGAGAGTGTTTAAGAGCGAGTTAGGATTAAGGGAGGGACCTCCAATTCTATTTATAGAGTTTCCAGCCAGACTATCTCATAACGGGCCCGGCTCAACTCGGCCCATACAAGCCAAGCCCATATCAGACTAATTAAAAATCTTTATATCCAACCTTATTAAACCAATCCCGTAAACGGTTAATCACAATCTCAATTAATGTAGCCCATATACAGAAAAACTTTTACAATCCGAATGGCCACGGAGCACATCGATGACCAACTACAATCTCTCTCCTTTGGTTTGAATTTCTTTATTCTTTTTGGCTTTTTAGTTTTCTTTTTCTTTTTAATCTATCCTTGGAATTTTGTTCTAGACAAAAATGCCTTGCTCCAGTCGCCAAAAAAATCAATTGCTAGCTAGCCGATCAAACTCATGCCCTTGTTCGAGACTCACTCGATTACTTCAAGCCATTATTTGAAATAATATTTACTTTGAGCTCTATTTTGAGAAAATAAGGGCACTTTGAACCCTTATATGAAATTTTTTTGGCAAGAGGTTGTCCAAAGATTAGTGGAAGAAAATGGAAGTGGAAGAAAGTGGAGGCGGTTACGATTTCACCCGGACCTGCTTGAGAAACGAGCAAAGGACCTAGTCAAAGTTGAACATGACAGGTCGTTCGAAATTAGTCTCTTGAATAATCTTAAAAGTTTGAACACTGTCACGGGTCAATATTATAATCGATTCACTATATAGTGGGTCGGTGTCTAACCCACCTTAGCTTCTTCATCATGCCTGTCAATAAGGAATAAACCTCATTCGGCAATCTCATCCCTATTATAAAATTTGCAAAAGAGTGGTTACCAATCTCGCATCCCAACTGGTCCATAAACAAGCTCAAAACTAGAAGGATGGCAATGAGCAAGGCTCGTTCCTCCTCTTCTCGTATCGTCATCCTCATTTGTTGCTCCATGTTGGTCACGACCTTCAGCTTCCTCCGTCGAAGCTCCGCCCATCCACAGGTTCCGATTCTGCCTTACTCCGGCAAGTCTTCTCTCTGTTTCGCAACTTGCGCCGCGGCATGGATTGTCGCAGCACAAGGACAGGAAAGGTGATCTTCGTGGCTATCGGCAAGCCGAAGGGGGTTATTATGCGGAAGGCAGCCGTTCTCGTCAAGCCCCTATTCAGAATGTTAAAACTAATACGACTACATGAGCAGAAATTACACCTCCCATATGAGGGCTTCTTCTTTTGCGTCTTCTCTTCGAGGATAGTCCGCCGCGTTATGACAGTACTTAGTGCAGGCTAGTTGCTTTGGTTGGGAGGATCTTATTTGTACTAGTTATGATTTTTAAGTGACAAAGAAACTTCAATCATAAGAAATGTGCAATAGTATGCATATCCGACCGAAATCAATAAATATACGGAGTCACAAACTATAGATGATGCTTTCTTATGGGCAATTATGCCTAGGGGTGAGCAACTTCGACCGCCCAAACCGGGACCGGACCGGACCGGCGAGTTTGGTCCGGTTCTCCGGACTATTGGTCCGGTTCCCGGTTCCTAAAAGCGGAACCGGTTTTCAGGCGGTCCAGTTCCCGGTTCCGAGGGGGAACCGGACCGGACCGACTATTTAATATATATTTTTGTTATTTTTTTCTTTAAAAAAATTAATAAAATGTGAACTAAACTCTAAGTAAACTTCATTATCATAAATTCATTGATAAAAAATAGTAAAATGTGAATTAAACTCTAAGTAAACTTCATTGACATAAATTTATTGATAAAAATTAGCAAAATGTAAACCAAATCTTAAGTGTTTGACCAAAAAAAAAAACCCTAAACTCTAAGTAACCGGTTCCCGGTCCTAGAACAACCAGTCCGGTCCGCGGTTCCCAAAATTGGGAACCGGTTCTCTCGATTCGGTTCCCGGTTCCACCTTGGAACCGGACCGGACCGGGAACCGCTCACCCCTAATTATGCCATAGTTGGCTGGCTTGAGTTGCTCATCTTGTTGCACTTCTCGTACTCTATTGGATCTATTACGAAAATTCAATCCCCAATTGACACATTTGAAAAATATTCGAAATGAATTCGATCAATGCGGAAAACGTGTCCGATGACCATCAACTCGTATCACCATCGTACAGGCATATCACACAACGAACATACTCGGTATTGTCACAGATGAAGTGTCACTTTGCGCTTGAGAGTTCTTCGATCGTCTTTCGTACTCGTTTACGTTCCGAAGGAAAAACAGAGAAAACGTTATTTTCGAAGGAGTATGTTCTTTTGCATATGAAAAAACACATTAGTTTTTTCAACGGGTGCTTACTATTTATAGTGATAGGCAAATAAATACCTTGTAGGCCTTTGTGGCTCACGGGCCGGGTTTAACCCATCTTGAGCGGTCCACCCATTATATCTTTCAGGAGCAAATACAGCTATATCCCCGAAATCAAAAAGGATGTTATTCCTTAGCCACAGCAAGAATCACCATTCCATTTCCTTGAATTGTATCGCAGGCATAAAACTGTTCTTCGCGTAGCCTCATTCATTCCCCATCCAGATCATACTTCTTTGAGTGAACTATGTCGCTGTTCACCGAGAAGATTACCTCCTTCGTTTAACAGTCGGCTCTCTATGGGTGAGATCTGCACAACATGTAAAGAGGATGGACATAACCTCCTCTACGAAGTGTCCACAAACTGAACATGGATAGGACCGCGCCGCTTTGCCTAAAGTGGCAGAATAAACACAGCATATAATCTGAACTGCAGATAGTGGTTGCACAGTATTCAAGTGCATGTCAGTAGTATAAACCAATTCATCTCAAAGCAGATGAGCCACAAAGCTAAATCTCAAAGGGCATTAAGCATGCCACAATAATGTATTTTTCCATAGGACGATACAATGATAGCATCTATCAGAATGTATTGCGGCTTTAAAACTATAACTAGTGCAATGACACAACACATGGAAAGGGCAGGGTTTTTACGGATGGTATGATAGAAACCCCCTTCAGTAACGGTGTCGTCCGCGGATGGATCCGACTCTTACTCAATTCAACAAGGGCTGGGATGATAACCGACCCAGGAAGATTCGAACAAGGAGCAACTCTTGATAAATTTTTAGAATGGCAGACCGGGCATGATTGAGCCGGACCACACATCAAAGAGGAGGGCTTTGCCGGGCAGGACGAACCAACACAGACAGTGACATCATCAGTTTCTAATGATACGAGGTTTCAATATCTTCCTAGCTATTAATATTTTCCGCCAGGCACGTGTCGAATCAGATTTAGGAACAATAACCCGAAAGGACTCCTACTTCATTAAGTAACGGGTCACCCAAGCCACCCAAATTGAGCTTGATTTCAGTAGCCATTTCCATACTTTGCATACTATGTATCTATAGAAGTTTAAGCAGTGAAATTACACATATTTGCATTCCTGTGCAAAGCCTGGGTTAGTGGTCTAGTATCTTGTCTGAACAAGACACATGAAACAAGTGAAAAACGTAAGAGAACACCGCCATCCTTTCGACTCGATCTTTTATATTTGGGATAAGTGCACTAGAATTCTTAAAACTTATCACAAAAGTGTGATTAAGTCATAACACTTTTGTAGAGTTTAATCAATTCCTAAAACTTGTAAAATTGATCCACTTAAATACTTCCATTCATTGCATTTTTTGATAGTTTTGGGATTCTGATTGCACTTTCGCGATAAGTTTTAGAATTTATTTGTACTTTCTTAACAAGTTTTAAGACTTCCAATATATTTATCCTTTAAGAGAACCGGATGCACATCTTTTGTTATAATCGTGCTTGGAAGTTATAGATGTATGTCACTCATTGTAAGGTTTGAGGATCGTTGGTCCACTTTGGCGTCGGCGACGAAGAAACTTGTTGGCTTTACATTGTTGAAGTCTTCAGTATATCCATGTCATTCCCTTTCTTTCTATTTGCTTGATAAACTCATTTCCTTTGTACTTTATCTTCCCTAACACGATACAATTGATAACATATACATTATCAAATTGCACCTACGTAGAACACGTACAGAAAAAAAATACTTTCTTTCATCTTATGAAGCGGTCATACTTCTGACTCGATCCATTTATTAAAACTAATATCTTTCTATAATACGTATCATCTGCGAAATTAAATTTTAAATACGAGAGGTCGCTTTCTCTGAAATCAATCTAGACTTTCTAGGATTCACCATAGAAAGTCTTAACCATAAAAAAGAAAAAAGGAAATTGCTTTAGTCTTAGGTAGGAAAATTACCAAAAAATTCATAAACCTACTGTACTTATATCAATTTAGTCATAAACCTTTTAAATATGCCAATTTAATCCTAAATATTTTTACGTTTTACCAATTGAATCTATCTGGCCAATTTTAGCTAAAAATCCCTTACATAGATGTCGACTTCCTACGTGGCACAGTCAACGTTAATGTGGACATTTTTTTATATTTTTTAATAATTTTTTGGGTTCTTTTCTTTTCTTTTCTTTTTGGACTGAGAGTTGGCAAGAGTTGCCAGCTGACCCTTGTTGGCCACAAGCGAGGGCGTCGTAGCCCCCGCCAACTCTGGGTGAAGGTGTAACGCCCTCGCCAACCACCAGGCTAGGGCTCGCAGGACCTCGTCCAATGCCCTTGCTCGATGCCCTCGTTGTGGCCAAGGAGTGCAGCGACGCCCTCACCAGTCAAGGAAAAGGCACGCGACCTATTACCCAAATTTGGGCCAATTGAGGATGTTGCGACGCCCTAATAAAAAAAATGTTAGCATTAGCGCCAGCCGTGCCACATAGGACGGTTGGTTTACACGTCAGCGAATTCTAGCCAAAATTAGCCAAATTGACTCAATTGGCATAATGTGAAATATTTAGGACTAAATTGGTATAAATGCAATAAATTTAGGAATTTTTTGGTTATTTTCCCACTCGTTGGCTATAAGCAAAAAATGCCTAAATTTATTCACCGCCGGCACTAGATATAAATCAAGATTAGTTTATGTAAAATTAATCTACCAATTGATGAGGCAAATTGTATATAAATATTTATATAATTGGGTCATATTTCGTATTCAACAATAGTCCATTACGTCGCTCTCTAAATCAATTGTATTCAAAAGAGTCGACTGACGAGGGCAAACGGCAAAGACTTGCAAATGATTTGAAAGATTCGTCAACACATCATTGTACAAAATAGAAAAAAAAAAAAAAGAAAGGAAATAAGACCTAAGACGTGGCACTGGCATCTAGATTGTCACAGCGTAGATGCACTACATATGCCTTCACGGAACACGACTGCTCTTCTATAAATTAAGGATGGAAAGAAAGAAGATGAAAGACATAAAGATTGAGGGAAAATGGTGAGCAGAGCTTTGCTTGTTGACTTCATATGTTGCTTACTAGTGTTTTTGATGCTGCACCTCCATTTCACCTCTGTAGCTGCAAGGTCCATCACTCCTCAAGGATGTGCTGGTAAATATATTCGACCTCTCTCTCTCTCTCTCTCTCTCTCTCTCTCTCTCTCTCTCTCTCTCTCTCTCTCTCTCTCTCTCTCTCTCTCTCTCTCTCTCTCTCTCTCTGATTGCGAGTGTATGAGTGATGATGATGATGATTCTATTTTATGGATGGATCAGTGAATTCTAGCTTATGTCGACACATGAAACCGGATGTATCTAAGCACTAGCTTGTTAATCTGCTTAACGTGTTGGACATATTGCACGGTTCAATTCTTGTAGATTGTATGTGCCGATAGCAGATTAGGTAATGTTCTTTCTTGCCTAAGCAAGATTAATCAGCAGTTTATATGAATGATTGTTTGGGGCTGCAGGTGGTGTGGGTGGAAGCAGCCCAATACATTCCCCAGGATGTCGTAGTAAGTTCTCTCTAAACCCTCGGGACGATTATGTATTATTATTACTGCTTAAGTATGTTAACTTCGTTATATTAATGGTTGGATTGCAGATGGCTGATGATGGAAGCCGTGTGCTGTTCCAGCGCCAAAGGCTCCTCCGTGAGCATATTTGATCCTTGAGGGCATTACATACTAAGACCTTTTCCTTAAGCAATAAAATGTGGAGAGATGGAGAAACAGTGGTGTGTTTTTTGGTGGAAAGCTCTTGATTACCCCTAGCATGAGTCATTTTGGAATCATCTATATCTTCCTCCATAAGGACTAAGGAAGTCATGTTTTGTTCTTATTAATGTTGTCATAGTCCATAGACATGGTAGTTACTCTCGATCCCTTTGGTGTTGTTTCTATTATGAGAATATTGATGTTCCGTAAACTTTTGTGGGATTATTGTCTGTTCATTTTAAGCTTAGCTTATTAGTATTCCTCTTCATGCATATTTTGGTCTGATGTTGGAGCACGGGAAGTAGATATAAATGAGAAGACAGAAAGATATTTGCTCAAAATAATTTACTTCAATACCGTGTAAAGATGGTAAGACCATTATCCATTCATCTAAAATTTAACTTAGAAGCCTTTACATGCAAAAGAAATTGCGACTTCTGATAGAGAATAAGCATGCGACGATAATGTCTTGCCACAAGACAGAATAAAGACAGTCTATTCACAATATAGTTGGTTGTGAAACATCACAAGCAAATGCATCTCAACACGTGCTGAGGGGAAAATTTCCAGTACAATAGTACGCATTGTTACGCGGAAAAGCAAATCAATCATTGTTCACGAAAATGAATTTCTACAAAAGGAAATAACTAGAAAAAATCCTCTTGAATTTTAAAACCCTGAGCTCTATTCTGTGACGCATCTGCAACTGTGCAACTATTCACTACAAAAAAAACAAGGATTTAGCCACGGAAATTAGCGACGAATAATTTTTCGTCGCTAATTAGCGACGAATTTTGTGACGGAAAAAAATCCGTGGCTAATTTGCGACGGAATTTGCCACGAATTTTTTTCGTGGCTAATTTGCGACGGAATTAGCGACGAATTTTTTTTCCGTTGCTAATTTGCGACGAAAAAAAAAGTCGTCGCTAATTTGCGACGGAATTTGCCACGAAAAAAAATTCGTCGCAAAGTTGCGACGAAATTAGCGACGAATTTTTTTTCCGTTGCTAATTTGCGACGAAATTTGCCACGAAAAAAAATTCGTCGCTAATTTGTAATGGAATTTGCGACGAAAAAGTATTCGTTGCTAATTTGCGACGCAGTTAGTGACTTATTTTTTTTCATCGCTAATTTTGCACGTAATTTGCAACGAAAAATAAATTTGTCGCTAATATATGTATTGCGTGTCAAATATTTACTAATATATAAATGTAAATTGTTAATAGAATTTTTCAAACTTCAATGTATGAACTACCACCAAATGAGTTGAACTATTTGTGCGATGAACAATTTGCAGCATGGTTCAAAACATATGTAAGTTGCCTATGGACCAAAATCAAATTATTAATATTTTATACATCATTTAAATATATATTATTGACTTTGCGTGTGTGACCTTAGGTTCACAGTAATCATGATCAAGTTGAAGAGCAAAGATTGCTATATTATTTGTCATGGGATCTAAAGTCAAGAGTACGAACTTGGCCAGCATATTTCATAAACGGGTATAATTTTCACACTCTAAGAATATTGAATGGGAAAAGCCACAATGAATAGTGGTGTGTGTTCAGTCACCCAATGGTTGTAGTTCAAAAGATGATTTTTATGGCTTGTTGGATGAAATCATGGAGATAGAGTACCCCGGACTATTAATGCGGATTATGTTATTTAAGTGCATGTGGTTCGACCCCATCAAAGGAATGAAAGTGCATACGAAGTTTAATTTGGTTGAAATAAATTACAAGAAAAGGTATATGAAATATGAACCATTTGTGTTGGCACAACAAGCAATTCAAGTATATTATGCATCATCATATTCTAGTTTGAAACGTGACAAACTGATTGATTGGTTATATGTAAAATCAAAGCACGAAGAAAAATGGAGGAACATTGGAAGGATACAGCATATCAATAAGAGGAAGTTTGTAACACGGTTCAAACTGAGGAATATGATGATGATGAGGACGACGACGACGACGACGACATTCAAGAAGAATATCAAGATCACGATGAAGACGAAGGTGAAGATGAAGATTTAGATTTTTGAGACTTTTTACTAATTATGTCGTAATTATTATTATGACAAGAGTTTATTGTTGTTGTCATATTTATTATTATTGTTGTTGTCGTAATTATTAGTATTGTTGTTGTTGTTATTGTTATTATTATTATTAATGTTGTTATTGTTGATTATTATTATTGCTATTATTGTTACTGACACGTTCTTGTCGGGAAAAAAAATGAATTAGGCGTGTGCGGGCTAGTAGAAATGAAATTCGTGGCTAAATGCGTGGCAAATTTGCGACGCATTTACCACGGATTTAACCACGAATTTGAAAAAAAATGAATTGCGGGCATTTTTATGAAAATTCGCGGCTAAAATCCGTGGCAAATTTTTAAAAATTCGTGGCTAAAATCCGTGGCAAATTTGCCACGGATTTTAGCCACGAATTTCATAAAAAATGGACGTAGGCATGCGTATGGGCATTTTTTAAAAATTCGTGGCTAAAATCCATGGCAAATTTGCCACAGATTTTAGCCATGAATTTCATAAAAAAATGAATCCGTGGCAAATTTGCCACGGATTTTAGCCACGGATTTCATAAAAAAATGAATTTTGGGAATTTTTATGAAATTCGTGGCTAAAATCCGTGGCAAATTTGCCACGGATTTTAGCCACGAATTTCATAAAAAAATGGACATAGGCATGCGTATGGGCATTTTTTTTAAAATTCGTGGCTAAAATCCGTGGCAAATTTGCTACGGATTTTAGCCACGAATTTCATAAAAAAATGAATTTTGGGAATTTTTATGAAATTCGTGGCTAAAATCCGTGGCAAATTTGCCACGGATTTTAGCCACGAATTTCATAAAAAAAATGAATCCGTGGCAAATTTGCCACGGATTTCATAAAAAAATGAATTATGGGCATTTTTATGAAATTCGTGGCTAAAAATCCGTGGTAAATTGCCACGAATTTCATAAAAAATGAATGTAGGCATGTGTATGGGTATTTTTTTAAATTTCGTGGCTAAAATCCGTGGCAATTTATGTCCATGGCTTTGTTTAGCGACGAACTCTTATGTCCGTGGCAAAATTCCCTAATTTGTTTCCCCGCCTTCTCTCAAATTTGCCCGCCCTCACCCCAATTTTTCTCTCTCTCTCTTATTCCTCGGATCCCCCCTTCCGCCAAACACCTCTCCGTCGCTCCTTCCTCCCCTCCACAAGCCATGATGGCCACCCTTACCGCCACTGCCGCCGTCGCCTCCTTCTCCGTCGCCATCCGCCCGTTCCGCTCCCACAAGCCCTCCCGGGCGCCCGCCGGGATCAGGTGCTCTGTTGCCGAGGGCCGCCGGCGGGGGACTGGTTGATTGCGTGGTGGTCGGGGGCGGGATCAGCGGGCTCTACATCGCCTAGACACTCACCACGAAGCACCGCGACAGGGCCCCCGACGTGGTCGTCACCGAGGCCAGGGACCGCGTCGGCGGCAACATCACCACCGTCGAGAGGGACGGCTACCTGTGGGAGGAGGGCCTCAATAGTTTCCAGCCATTCCGAGATTAGTACGTTCCCATTCCGAGATTAGTACGTTCCGTCGGTCCCATTCCGAGATTTGTACGTTCCGTCTACTCTGATTTTGTGACCTTCTTATTGAAGTTCTCGAGTATGTTCGTGTGTCAACTGATAGATATATCGTGGGATTATTGTAATGATTGTCGTTGCTCTTGTTTCGTTAGAATTGGGTATAGTCTCGATCGAGAAATGGAGATGATGTTTGTGAGTTTATAGGGTAAATGGGTCAGGATTTGGTGCTTTGCAAGTGTTTGATGAATGACCCAGTTCTCCAATTTGAGAATAGACGTGCAATTTTGGACCTTTTTTTATGCTGTTGTGAATAGCGGGGCGAGGCTCGAATAGGCGTGAGTTCTTTCTTGGGTGTTCTTTTTTTTTTCTGGGGAAAAGGAAGAAAATGGAGAGGACAAAGCAATCGTTGGATAGATGCTCAAGAACACTTAGACTTCACTTGCAGAAGGTAGTGCTTCATGTGTTAATTTTTGTGAAGCTTTCGTTGGATAGATGCTTGCGACCTTTTTTAGCCAGGTTATGGCTGCTATTGGAGGAAATACTGCAGGTCCAGGTAGGAGAACTTTAATTTTAAGCCCTTGAGTTAATAACTATTTTAGTTCACATTTCTATTATGGTATTGATTTTCATCTTTTGTTTTTAGGTGCACAGGGGATGCTGTTGTCAATGTTTACATAAACCATGAAAAGAAGTTTGCTTTTGTGGAAATGAGATCTGTTGAGGAGGCAAGCAATGCAATGGCCTTAGATGGCATTATCTTTGAGGTAAGTTCAATTACATTTTTAACATAATTCTACATTTTTTCTTGCGGTGGATCTGCCCCCTTTTTTCAAGGACATTCATATATCTACGACATTGACAAAACGTTAACTAGTTTGAATTTTTGTGCAGGGAGCGCCTGTGAAGGTCAGGAGGTCCAGTGATTACAACCCCTCCCTTGCAGCAACTCTTGGTCCTAGCCAACCTAATCCTAACTTAAAGCATCTTGGTGCGGTTGGTTTAACCCCGGGTTCTGCTGGTGGGCTTGAAGGTCCTGACCGCATTTTTGTGGGTGGATTACCATATTACTTTACAGAAGTGCAAGTGAGGGAGCTACTGGAATCTTTTGGTCCTCTTAGGGGTTTTGATCTAGTGAAAGACAGGGAGACTGGAAATTCCAAAGGCTATGCTTTTTGCGTTTATCAAGATCTCTCAGTCACGGATATAGCTTGTGCAGCTCTCAATGGCATTAAAATGGGCGACAAGACTCTCACTGTTAGGCATGCTAACCAGGGTGCAAACCAACCAAAACCTGAACAGGAGAGTGTTTTGTTGCATGCACAGCAGCAGATAGCTCTGCAGGTGAAAGGTTTTTACATTCATCGTTGAGTGCTTTTGCATGGTCAAGTTTTTCTACAATTTCAATTTTTTGGCTAATTCTTGCAATTTCAGTTCCATGAATTATAGCAGCATTGTTGACATATTCTCGAGTATATTCATAGTAGTTTTTTTCAGCGCCATCTCCGCTTTTATTTTATTTTGCATCTGTGAGTTGGAACTTTAACTGAGATGTGGTTCATTGAATGTGTGACATTGGTTTCTTCTTTTTAATTTGTCTTGTTACGATTATGTCCTCAAGTCTAAATTACCAAGGCTTTTTAACTTTTGCAGAAGCTTATGTATCAACTTGGTGCACTTGCTACTAAAGTGGTATGTCTAACACAAGTAGTTACTGAGGATGAGCTTAAAAATGATGGGGAGTATGAAGATATATTGGAGGATATGAGACAAGAAGGCGGAAAATTTGGTAAGAACTGTCTATATAGTTCTTGTTAATTTCTGCTCTTATTTTGAGGTTTTTGACTAGCCAAAAGTATATTAATATTTTTGTTCTTTCTTTCTGCTGTATCTCTGTTTTACAGCCTTTTCTTGTTCCACATTCTGCTTAAAGAATCAGGCCTAACATTCAGAAAGAAGTTTCCAAACCCTTATATCTTCACCTAGATTTCAAAATCTAAGCTCTTTTCTTCGTTCTAATGATACTTGTTTTGCAGGTAATTTGGTGAATGTGGCCATACCTCGTCCCAGACCAGATGGAGAACCTTCCGCAGGTGTTGGAAAGGTAATTCTACCACTTGCTATGGGCAATGCTCTTATGCCTCCCTGGGTATCTGCGTTTGTCTTCATTTTTCTCCCTCTGGGTGTTGGGAAGACATGGGTGCTCATGTGTCTTTCTGCTTTTGGTTTTTTTATGACGTTTGGAGGAGGGGGTAAGGGGTGTTGGCTGCTACCATGTTACAATACTCTCCCATCATAAGTTGCAAATTATCTGTTATATTATGATTCGTTGTCTCTGATTCTTTTCTATCCTCTGTGGCCAATGTGCCTACTGTGCAAGACTTAGGAAATGATGGATTTGGGGGTTGATAATGTAGTGCTTTGTTGCCATAAAAGACCTGACCGCAAATTAATAATTGTAGTGCTTTGTGGCCAATCCTTGGTAATGGACCATCCTCTACTGAAAATTGTAGATGAGGGTCGAGATCATGTCTCCTTTGGTGCCCCGAACCAATGTAATGAAATGTATGAAGTGATATTAAATTGCCAATCCAGCATTCTTATCACTAATGCAATTGCTGGATTCCAGAAAATGCTCTGCATGGATCCTAGAAGAAGCAAGATACTTTGCAAGAACTTCACAATCTTATTACCTTGAAGAGATCCCGAGCATGGCAAAATACCCTTGAGAGGATTATGTTCAAGTACATTGAGCTATGTGTTGATATGCGGAGGGGGAGATTTGCCAAGGATGTTTAAGTACATTGAGCTAATGTTCAAGTACATGAAAAATGCAGATGAATGTATTTCATTTTCATATTATTATAATAGTTTGATCACATTGAGCTATATGTTCAAGTACATGGAAAATGTAGCTGAATGTATTTCATTTTCATATTATTATATTATTTTGATGTTATTAAGTGCTTAATCAATGTTAAATACAAATTCTAGAAATTAATTTTGCTTTAAATTACATTTAAAATCGAATAAGAAAATGAAATACTTTCATTTTGGTGGGTAATTTAAATTACCCATGAATTTTGCCACGAATAAGTTCGTTGCAAAAAACTGACAAAAAAAAATTTGGTGACAAATTAGCCACGAATTTTGTCACGAAATGTGTTCGTCGCAAATTAGCGATAAATTTTGCCATGAATAATTAAGAACGATTTTTGCCACGAAAATATTTCGTCGCAATTTCGCGACCAACAAAAAAAAGTTTTGAAAAAAATAGCGACGAATTTTGCCACGAATACAGTTCGTGGCAAATTAGCGACGAATTTTGCCACGAATAATTAGCGACGAATTTTGCGACGAATTTTTTTTCGTCGCAAATTTGCGACGAAAATTGAAATTTTCCGTCGCAAAATTTTGCGACGACCTATTAGCGACGAATTTTTTTCCGTCGCTAATTTCGTCGCAAATTAGTTTAGCGACGAATTTTGCCAAATTTTTCGTGGCAAAATTCATCGCTAAAACCAACTTTTTTTGTAGTGATTGCACAAGATAGTTTCTTGTGGGCCTTCTTCAAAAGACCGGGTTATAATGCCACTAGCTTAGGTACTTCTTCCACACAACTAAGTAAAGAGGGTGCACCAGTAGGTTCTAATGGCCACTTCGGTGGTATTAGTGACGTTTCTTAAGCAGTCTCAGACGATGGTGTTGCTATAATATGTCATTATCAGTTAGCTGGTAATTTTCAGAAAGTTGAATCGCCGTATGTATCTTGACGGTATGTGCATCCCCCTCTTCAAAACCCCTGATGAATCGTAATGAATAACGATCATATCCTCTCATCTACCATGATGTGGTGTTTATCTACGATTGACGTCTTCGCTTAGCATTGTAGATGAATATCCATAATTTGAATGAACCCTTCAACACCTGCACTTGCTTTTCATCGTTTCCTCTACTGCGTTCCCCACTTACTATCCACTGGACCAGTATAAGCTTCACCTTGCGATGCATACCGTGCATCACACGACACTTCTCTTTCACACCAAGGCCAATGCTCAGTATATTGTTTTATTAAATACTGAAGCGGGTCGTGTCAACCTACCATGGATAGGTAAAGATTGATTGAGACATATATCTAATATGAAGGAATTTCAACACATCAGACTTTGACGATTATAATTGCATTGAATTTCAATGAATGTCCATAAAAATCATAAGCAGAAAGTAAATCCTTAAATAAGACAAGACATGTGGTCTTCGCCAGAGCCACCTACCTTAGAGGAATCGTTGCCTCACACTTTTCCTTGGCTTTCGTTGTCATCTTTTTTTTCCAACCCTGCTTGCGAAATTTTCGTCTTCTTCGTGGATCTTTGAAAACCAGCTTTACAACGTTGAATCACAAAGAAAATGAACACAACAAGACATGAGAGCTCGGGACAGCAAAAGCCAAGGGCAGCCACGGCAGCCAAGTCCAACCTCATCCCTCTCCTAAACTCCTTACAAATGGGCGACACACCGACATTCCACCCACTTAGTTCTGATTTCCCCAGGACAAGAATCGAACTTGCAACATCTGTTTTCGAGCCAAAATCGGATCATTTATAAACATGCAGTCATCACTTTCTTAGGAGAGTGCGTGTTTGTGTGCTCTCTTTCACCAGAGTCTATCAAGATAAAAGATTTCATAAATTTTTTTTTGGTCAGAAAAAAAAAAGATTTCATAAATGAGTGGGTAAAAAGGAGAGTTTGGACTTGGAGAATCCGATGCAAAACATCTCAAGAGTCATAAGCAATGCTAGATGATTCATCTTAAAAAGTTTCTAGTTATCAGCAACGAACGACCCTGTATAAACTTTTTGTATGAATTTGAATCGATATTGCTGTGTTGCAGATTGGTTAGGAGAAAACCGACAGAAGCAACAATTGTTGTTCCAATGCCCAAGATGTCTACCGAGCATATCTACTACTGGGGGTCCATTACCGATATTATATGGGGACTTTAGTGTTGTCAGATTTTGGAACTTTATGTTGATTATCAAGTTCATTTTGTATTAATTTCTTTTTTACCCATTTATCACAAAGGCAAACTCATTTATACACATATCGATATTTGCTAAACACGTATGGTAATGAAGCCTCGGTGTTCATTCTGGGCGGTTGTTTCTATACTATGAGTATATTTACTCTTGAAAGCTTTTTTTTTTTTTGTTTCGAAAAGAATTAATGTGAGATTTACTCATTGTAAGTCGTGTCTACATTCCGTTTCAAAATAATGTTGTATAACTGTCGACACCAAAAAATCTCCAAATCCCCAATCAACGACTCGGCTAGCAGAGGCCGAATTAGAAGAGATAGAGGCAACAAATCACCGAGGTTGCGTTTCGTCGTCTGGATTTCTAACTAGGATAGGATATGAAATCCAAAAGAATTGTTATATCTTATTTACTGTTTGGTGAAGCGCGGAAATAAACCGGATATTTTAACTTCTTGCCATGTCCATTATTTGCTATGAACGTCATATCAATGTAAATGAATCTAAAAATAGCACAAACGAAAATAATAAAAATCTCTCACGACACTCTTACCTACTTTCATTTTTATTTGATTATTTTTTATTATTTTTCCTCTTTTTTATTATTATTTTATTATTTCTTTTTTTCCCTTCATCATTCTCTAATAAAATTTTATTAAATAGTAAACTATACTAATATACCTAAAATATGTAATAAATATATATATTAGTACTGATTTATATATATATATATGAAATTTATATCACGTGATATAAAGAAATTTTGAATATATAAATAAAAACGATTTTTTTGTTATTTTGAATTTTTTATATTAAAATTAAAATAATATTTATATTCAAATATTATTTTAATTTTATTAATTTAACAAGTTTGTTATTCGAGAAAATTAATTTTTATGTTATAGATATTAGAAATCCTATCCACCTTTATCCCACCTGCCCCATGGGATAATTTTATTCGGGCTATATCCCTCCTATATCCGACTTTATCCTATCTTGGACAGACACCAAACACAGGATAGGATAAAATTCATTTTATCCTGAATTTTATCCCGATTACCAAATGTAGCCTGAGTATTTAGAGGCGTTGGCCAACAAACCTATGGGTTGTAGTTTTTGCCGATAGAGATTGTCAATGGCGCAATTAAGTCTTGGAGCAAAATGTCAACAAATGAAGACAGACTTAATCGACCAAGGAACGAACCATGATTGACTTAACCATTGATGGAATGGAAATAAAATAAATCGGAAAAATTATCCAAAAAGTTCTAAATATATTGCACTTTTGTCATTTCAGTCCTAAACCTTTCAATTTTATCGATTAAGTCCTAAACATTTTCACATTTTATCAATTGAGTCAATCCGATCAATTTTAACTGGAAATTACTGACGTGGATGCCAGTAGTGCCACGTAAAACGACCAAGGCTGACGTGGACAAATTTGTATAATTTTTTTATAATTTTTTTCTTTTTTTTTCTTTCTTTTTTTTTTCTATCAAGTGCCGACCCTCGCCGGTCACAAGCGAGGGCCAGCGACCCTCGCTAGCCACTGGCGTGATGGTTGCCCAACTAAAAAGGATGGCAATAAGCAATGCTCTTTCCTCCTCTTCTCCTATCATCCTCATTGTTGCCCGATGCTGGTCCTGACCTTCGGCTTCCTCCCTCGAAGCTCCGCCAATCCACAAGTTCCAGTTTTGCCCTACTCCGGCAAGTTCTCTCCCTGTTTCTCAGCTCGCGCCGTGGCAAGGATCGTTGCATCACAAGATGCCCAAGATGTTGATGACCATCATTATGGGACTGTGATAGATAGGGGAGTCACTCTGTATAGAAATACCAATTCCAAACTATGCCCACTTATGAAACACATGGTATAAGAATCGGATGGTTAATTATCATTGGCGTTTTTCTTTTAGTAAGACTATGTTTCGAATATGACAAGAAGAGCAAAGGGAACGTGGATGGAAAATGGAAGCAGTGATGATTAATCTTTATGACTATAAGAGTTCAACCATAGTCACAATGTGAAAATGAGAGCCCGTCCAAAGATTCTAAAAATAAGACCCAAATAGAGTGGGTTAGGTATTAAATAACCAGCATTTGTCTGGTACGACTGTAAACAACTTTATATGCTTGTATCTCATCCTTCTTCTTTGTTGACCATAAGTCTCACCCTCATTATAAATAGCAAAGAGTGCTTAACCATCTCGCATCCAGTTCCATAACAAGTTAAAGAACTAAAAGGATGGCAACAAGCAAGGCTCGTTCCTCCTCTTCTTCTCCTCTCACCACCCTCATCTGTTGCCTGCTGTTGGTCACAACCTTCAACTTCCTCCCTCAGTGCTCCGCCGATCTGCAGGTTCCGATTTTGCCCTACTCTGGCAAGTTTTCTCTCCGTTTAACGACTTGCGCCGTGGCGTGGATTGTTGCAGCACAAGGAGCACGAGGTGAGAAAGGTCCGGTGACGGGCAGTCTGCCTCGTCGAGACTCCACTAAAAATCATAAAAGCAATAAAAATACATGAGCAGAAATTACATCTCCCACATGAGGGCCTTTTCCTTTTCTGTCTTTTCTAAGGAAATAGTTCTCCGCCGAAACTCGCGTTGTAATAAGTTTTAGTGAAGGCTCGTTGCTTGATAGGGAGAATCTTATTTGTACTAGTTATGCTTTTTACGTTGCGAAGAAAATCATAATCACTTAGGACAGATTACTGAGAAATGTGCAGTTTGTACGTTGATCCAACCGAAATCGTTCGATTAGCAACTATCAATGAATATACGGAGTCACAAACCATAAATGTTGCTTTCTTATGTGCAATTAGGCCATGGCTGGTTCGCTTGATTTTGCTCATCTAAATTACACTTCTCATACTCTATTCCGCAAGATATTATCATTATTACAGTGTTCGAAATGTACTTCTTCTAGCCTCATTCATTGAGCATCCGGATCATTCTACTTTCCATGAACTACATCACCGTTCACCGAGAATCATACCTCCTTCACTTAACAGTAGGCTTTATATGGGTGAGATCTACATAACATGTAAAGAGGGACATAAACCTCCTGTGGAGTGTCTATAAACTGAACAGGGATAGGATCGCGCCGCTTTGCCTGAAGTGACGAACAAACACGGCATATATAATCTTTACGGCAGATTGTGGTACAACAGTCTTGAACGCAAATCAGTAGCACAAAACAGATTCATCTTGAGGCAGATAAGTCGCAAAGCATACCTGCCGAACAAACATGAGAACCTTAAGAACGCTGTCTTCACAGTGATGGAAGAAGAGATCACATACACAACGTACGCCGGGTGATAATCAAGAAAGCAATCTGTCGTTCTAGTTTTTCTTCAGTAATCTTGAATATCCCTAACCAACATGACGAGCAGTCAATATCATTAGAAGAAAGACGATGGTTGGAAAGGGAACGAGGAATAAGGGCCCGTTTGATTCGGTTTTGGGGGAATGCTTTTGGCAAAATGCAAAAGCCTTTGAGCTAAAAGGATTTTTCGAAATGTAAGTAGTGTTTGGTAATGTGTATTTTAAAATCACATTTGAAAGTAACAATAGCCTAAATACCATTTAGCAAAAATTATATTTTTCAAAAGACTTTTGATGATTTTTTTGTAAAAAAATCAATCTCGGTGGAGTTCATCCACCGATCACCACTGACAGCCAAATCTGGTTGCCGGCCAACCGTCAACGACCAAATCTGGTCATCGACCACCACTACCTGACCTCAGGCGAGGCGGCCTAAGGTCGCGCGACCGCCACCTAGGGTCGTCGAACCTTGGGTGACGCCCTGGGTCGCATGACCTAGGCAATGCTTGTCCTAGGTCACGCAACCCAAGCAATGCCTAAGGTCCGGCGACCCCAGGTGGAGGTTGCTGGGGTCACGCGACCTCAGGCCCCCTGTTGCCTGGGGGTCGTGCAACCCCGGCGACCGCCGCCTAGGGTCACCAGACCTCGGGCGATGCCCTGGGTCACGAGAACCAGGCTTGGCCTGGGTCTCGTGACCCAAGGCATCGCCCAAGGTTGCACGACTACCAGGCGGTAGTCGCTAAGGTCACGCTACCCCTTAGACGGCAATCGCCAGCCGTTGGACTCAAAGTTTGAAGAAGATGAACGGTGACGTTGCATCCCAAAAATGCAAGTTCCCAAGGCTCATCCATTCAGCCAAAGGCCACAGGAGAGCTTTGGAGATGCAATTGCATCCCCTCAAAGCTTGCCAAACAATTTTGCACTTGCTCAAGAGACTTTAAAGTCCTAAAACAGCATTCAAATACTAAACCAAACAAGGCCTCTTACATTAAATGTATCAACTAACCAAGGTTAAAAGTGATATCATGGATTATGCCATCACTTTGTTAAAAAATATGGTTGGGAATTTTGGAGACGTGGCAACATGAATGAGTCATAAGTGGTTATGAAAGAGGAAGACAGAGAGCATAATTCGGCCAAGGCAAGTACACGAATGAGAAGCTTGATTTGAGTTGCAATCATTTAAGCATTCATAGGTTAGAGTTAATAAATGATCCGATGTATGATATAATTGCATAGTTTAAACATATGGTTGAAAATGAAATATGTGGCTAACTTTGTTGGCAAAACTTGGGGTAAAATAATCGTAAGAGTAGTTAGTAAGTCGTGGCTTTGAGGGAGAGTCTAAGAACTTCTTAGATTTTGCAGGGCCCATGGGCTATTCGCCTAAGAGGGTACACGCTCTAATTACCTCCTTCGCTTAACAGTCGTCTTTGCATGGGTGAGATCTGCATAACATGTAAAAAGGAAGGACACAACCTCCAGTGAAGGGTCCATAACCTGAACATGGATAGGACTGCACCACTTCGCCTGAAGGGTCGAACAAACACAGCATATAAACTGAACTGCAGATAGTGGTGGAACAATATTCAAGCGTTTGTCACTAGCACAAAACAGATTTTTCTCGAAGCAGATTAAGCCACAAAGCTAACGTGCAGAACAAACAGGAGAACCTTAACAACGCTATTCCATGTATCTGAACTTCCCGATGATAGAACAAGAGATTGCATACACAACATACACCGGGTGATAATCAAGAAAGCAACCTGCCGTTCTAGGTTTTCTACAGTAACCTGGAATTCCCCTAACCCACGCGATAAGCAGTCAATATCATTCAAAGGACCAGAAAAACAAGGACATTGCAAAGGAAAATGGTAAACACGAATCTCAAACCACCCAAAAACCCAATCTATCAGATCCACTGAGCAGCGTCTCTCCTGGCAGATCTAATAAATAACACAGCCAGTGTCACCCTGCATCAGTTTAAGTCTCAAGCTATAAACGTTCAATTTTCACTTCTCAGGCCAAATAGCTTCACGCATTAGGATTTGTATTTTCTGCTGTAATCTCCTCCTTGACCTCCTTGTTCCCTTCCTTATCTTCTGAGATGAAGTCCAAACTGTCCTCGGCAACCGATAACCCATCATTATATTCTCCAGGCTTTGGCCAATTGAAGAGCTCGTGATTTTCTAGTTCAGCTACTTTATCTTTGGCTTCACCCTTCAGAAGCTCCATTACCTCGAGCATGGTGGGTCTCTTCTCTGGCTGGCTCTGAGCACATATTAGAGCAACAAGCGCAACTCGCTTAAGCTCTTCCTCCACATACTTGCCATTAATCCTCGGATCTGCCAGGTCGCTGAACTTCTTTTCACAGGCCAGTGGTAAAGCCCAGTCAGTGATCGAACGCTTTGTAGTGGCATTCAGTTTCTCAAGGGGTTTCTTCCCACTGGCAAGCTCAAGCAATAGAATGCCAAAACTATACACATCACAGCTCTCCGATGCCTGCCCTAGCATAGCATATTCCGGGGCCAAGTAGCCAAGAGTACCCTTAACTCTTGTTGTTACATGCGTCACACCGTCAGGAATGAACCTTGCAAAACCAAAATCAGCAACTCGGGCCTTGAAATCGGAATCCAGCAAAACATTGCTGGCTTTAATGTCCCGATGAATGATATGCGGGGTTGCATGGTGGTGAAGATACCTAGATTGACAAAAGAAATAAAATAAGCAGTTAATGACACCTCTATACAGAGCCATAGCTAAAACAATATTGTATTCTCGAACTACAAGACTTGATCATCTTTGACTCAAATTATAGAACTTCATGTAGATCTTTGATATGGTAGAAAGCAGAACCGTCTTACAAAAAGGAAGAATATAGTGAAATATATATCAGTAGTTTAGCTTAATTATAGAGCCAAAGTGGTCATTCAATGCCTTCATAAGGGTTTAAATTAAACATAAAAAGACAGGCAGGGTTGCTCAAAGCTTACGCAATTCCCTCAGCAGAACCTATAGCAATATTCATCCGCCGGTTCCAGTCAAGAAGGCATTCTGATGAGTGCTGCCCATGCAGGTGGGAAAGTAAGCTCAAATTTGGCATGTAATCATATACAATCAGACGCTCTTGCCCTTCCGCGCAATAGCCACGAAGGCTAAGCAAATTGTCATGCCGTACTCTTGCCAGTATCTCAACCTCAACAGCAAATTCCATATCTGCTTTGTTGCTCCAGACCTTCAGCCTTTTTACTGCAATCTGCCAATATTTCACTTTAAGAATAGAAGCTACTCCATAAAATATGAAAATTTTATGTAAAACGCAGATGCAAAGTGTTAAGATCCATTGTAATGTCTGGACGCAAAAAGAAAGGATCTCTTTTGATGGTGATTGAACATGCACTCTGAAAAAGCACACAAAAAGAAAGGATCTCTTTCCCATACGCACGAGCCGTCAATGTCACTAGAAGAAAAAGAAAAAATAGGAGGAGGAGGGAAATCGGAGAAGAGGGCTACTAAAGAGTTCATACCCTCACTCTCAAGGGTTGTGCAATTTTTACACACTTTATAATTTTTCCAATGTTGAGGAAAACTCCTATGGAAAACTCTGATTTCAGTTGACTATTGATCAGGATGTCATACTAGCAAAGTCCAAAAAAATTAATCACGTCCTAGGAATGTAGAGATCTTTGGAGTTAAATCTCAGAGAACTACATAGTGCTCCATCGCCCTAGTCGTCTTAGCCAGATACAATCACCACCAAGAGCCCTAGTCAAAATAAAGGAGTTCAGTTACACCACACTTCGTAAGTGGCCAAAACTATCATACATTATAACTCAGACTCTACCGAAGTTGCTGTCCTTCATCTAGTTCCACGTCCTAGACAAAAGTCAAAATGTACAGGACTTCACTGATCAAGATTAATTACTTTGGGAAAGCTTCGTCCAGAATAATGCACTAAACAATACATTTTCTACTGAGCAAGAAATTTGGTGCCTCATAATTTAGAATTTTTCACTGCAAGGAATCCAAGAATGGATACGCATAACCAAATAGCAATACAAAATCAACATAATCACAGCGAATTTGAATGAAGCAATTGGCTATTACTTGAGATCCATCCCATAGCTGTCCCCAGTAAACGCTGCCAAAACCACCTTCTCCAAGCTTATTATCGTAATTAAAATTATTCGTAGCTGAATGCAGTTCCTTCAATGAGAATATCCTCCATGTCGGCTGCTTCTTGCCCCGTTGATTTCTGTGATGCAACTCACAACATCAGACCATCGTTGCATTGCTAAGGAAACCCAGAAGAAAAATATAGAGGCACCTCTCCAGAGAAATCAAGACATCAACATGTAAATGGGACAATCACAATACAAGTGCCGTTCATCTCAATCAAGTCAAACAACAGCTGTTAAGCTCAATTTGTCTCTGTCTATGGTCCTCTCCAATCAAAAACAAAATAAAATTGGTCATCTCCAGCTTCGACTAGCAACTGGACACTAGACAGAGCGCCAAAACAGAACTTTTCTCAAACACCCATGTAACAATCAGCGAAATCCGAATCGGATCAAGAATCTGAACCCTCCCTAGATCACATTTGACTTTGGCAAAAAGGAAAACCGACAACGGAGCACGGTTCATCCACAATCAAAATTCACCAACAGATGAATCAAAACGACCCCGAAATCGCACGACCCGCGAGTTCCAAGAACCGGCACAACAGTCCATTGCAGAAAAAATAGCGGCCGAACTCACCGATCCAGTCCCTTCCCACAACAGAACAAGGGACAAAACGCCATTTCCGCACCCACCCACCAATCAAAACCCACTTCCCCTCCGTCTCCCCGCCTCTGTCTCTGTCTCTCCTCTGTTCCTCCCTCGGCTCCTTCCCTCCGCCCGAGCAGGCAGGCTAGCTTGTGGCAGGGCCCCCCCCCTCCCTCCTCGCCGTTTCTCTCTCTAGAACGGAGCCCGGTCAGCGGAGGAGAGAGAGAGAGAGAGCAAGTGAAGCGACCGTAACCGACGAGGAGATGCCAAGCGTGAGCCTCTCGAAAGCAGCACCGCGCTCCACATTCGCTCGTCTTTCGTTCTCGCCCGCTTTCTTTCCTTCTCCTCGGAAAAAAGCAGAGACAAGCGAATGTCGCGCAAGCGCCTCTGTTTCGCTGGACAATAAAGTGTGCAAGCCAAGTCTCTCTCTCTCTCTCTCTAGAAGTTTTGGTTTTTTACGGTCGAGCTGATTTCAATTTTCAAATTTGCCCCCCCCCCCAATTGGGCCCCACGTGGGGGGCCATTCCTTAATTTTTAATCACAACTGTACCTGTTTGTGCAATGACACAAAACCAATTTTGAGGTTCGGCTCGGTTCATTATTGGTTTTGTTTTTCTTCTTTTTTTTTTACTTGTCTTTGGTGAGAATTTTGGTTCGCGGGTGGGGCACAATCTTCCTCGCAGCTTGGTCGCGAGGATTTTTAAATTTGAAATTTGTTAAATCGGATCTCGGGGGTTCGAATTTATACTCCTGAAATAGTTCGGGGATGAATAGAGCATAATGTCCGCATGATTTGTTTGCTTAGCTATCTCTATATAATAATTCCATATTTAAATGAAGTACAACGTCACATTTTCGCGATTGTATTCAATTCCGATGTCCCGTTTTTTAGGCAGGTCAAAGGCTAGATTCATTATTGGAGATGTGAGATAGCATCGATTCCTAGATTAGAGTGGTCTTTGCATGCCTAGTGTCTTTGTTATATGCAGAAGTGAGGAAATCGGATGCGGAGTATTAGACATTTCGCCATGCAACTACTATTATTGGGATTCAAGAAACATTCTTGCTCTACATCTTATTGACCAGCGAAATCCATTTGTTAAAATTCGAGGGTCAGTTGAATTGTAAAATAATTGAGATCTTACACATTATAAAGCATGAAGTCTCGGGTTCGATTCTCACTCGGACCGTTAACTCAGAGAGAGCTAGTTCGAAACATCAAATGATCTTCTTTCTAATGAGATAAACCATTTTAACATGCTCCAAGAAAGCTAATTTGTCTTATTGCCAATGTGAGGAGGAAAAAGTAATCCCAATTTGATTGTTTAAACCCTCTCATTTGATTGGTTTTGGATAGAAGAGTTGGTCTTCCAAACGACACCAAAAAGTTAAAAATAGTATAAAATTTTAAAAAAACAAAGAAGGACGGAGCAGGTATCTCGTTGGGCTATGTGCTTCTCGAGTGGCTAACACAACACTCACTTCCTCCTTTTGAGGAACCAAAAATTAGCATTTTTCTCGAAAATTTTCTTGGGCAATGTCTATTATCTTAGTGCAGCGCTTGTTCTAATCAAGGAATAACTTAGTTTAATCCAAACAACATCACCTGCAGTCAACTTGGTCCGAATCCTACAATGTTGTTCCAAAATCTTTGAGTTCTTCAATGGGATGAGTGATTAGATTAAGATAAATTGTTAATGAAAAATACTCAACTTATTCAATTGGGGAAATGATTCCCTAATTAAAATATCAAATGGGGAAAAAAATTCACTAGAGAAACGTGCTTGGAAATATAATGAAGAATTTAATTCGTTAATTGCGCGGATAAATTGGCAAGGCAAGATAATGAAAAGCTTTTGCTGGAGATTGCGACCGACAAATAATTCCATTGAATTGTGTGGGGCTTGATTGAACGGGACGTTAGAAAGGACAAATATCGTTACGGGTATTAATTAATATTCGATTAACGCAATTACTTAAACCATTCAATTCAAATTAAATAAATAATTCACCCAATGGACATATATTTTTCTTATTGGGTTAATACCACGAAAAATTCCAAATCGGTACACTTGTGATAATTTTACCCCGAACTAATTTTTTTACCATGAAAAACCTCAAACTAGTATATCTGTGACATATTTACCTCAAACTAATTTTTTTACCACGAAAAATACTAAATTAGTACACATGTGACAATTTTATCCCGAACTAATTTTTTGACAACCAAAAATCCCAAACTGCTACGTTTGTGACAAATTTATCCCGAACTAATTTTTTTACCAAGAAAAACCCCAAATCCGTACACTTGTGACAAATTTACCCTCCTCTAAATTAGATAAATATCACGAAAACCACAAATTCGTAAACTTGTGACAAACAGAGGGGTAAAATCCTAAACCGGTACACCCGTCAACTACCACGTGTTATCAAACTCAGCAATTTGATTATAAAATTTAACGAAAACTAACATAGGGTAGATTTGTCGCATGTGTACCAGTTTGAAATTTTTTTGTGGTCAAAAAATTAGTTTGGGATAAAATTGTCACAGGTATACCAATTTGAGTTTTTCGTGATAAAAAAATTAGTTCAAAGTAAAATTGTCACGTGTATATCAGTTTGGGATTTTATGTGATCAAAAGATTAGTTTTTGATAAATTTATCATAAATGTACCTGTTTAGAATTTTTCGTGATATTAACACTTTTTTATTTTAATGGCTTATCGTTTTTATCTTTTACGGTGGACGTTCGTGCTCCTTAAAGTAAGATCTCTTCTGCTTTCTTTTCTGGCTCAGAAAAGAGGAGAAAAAAGGAGATAATATAATTAATTAAACCGTATCTTTTCTCTACTTTATACATTACCCACCATATCCTTACTTTGAAGTCCTCATCTTTTTTGGCAGAGATGAGCTGAAATGTAGGCCCACATTGCAATAATGATTGCATAATTCAAGAATTACATAAACGGTCTTGTAAACAAGTGATGTCGGAACACTTATTAATTATACTTAGTAAATAAATATTTGTATTTTCCATGCATTAACTACGCACGATACAAGAGAGACACAACGCATTGAAAATAGTAACGATTTTAGTTTTAGGGAACTTATTAACAGTTACATCTTTATATAAATTCCAAACGGATGTTTTTCTTTAGTTGGTAAGAGTACACTTGACCCAAAGTAAAACTGTTTTGGAGACTCAAAAAAAGTGCTAGTTGGACACTTAGTTGTGCAATTATGGGCCTGTTTATTTCAAGGAAAATGAATAATTTGGAAAACATCTTCATGAAAATGACCACTCGTATTTGTTACGTAAATTAATGAACAAAAAAACGTTTCCATCGTACATGAAAATATTTTGAAAAAAATTGCTATTGATAATAAAAATATTTTTATTAACTGATCATTTATAGCGATACGAGTGATTAGTTTTAGGAAAATATTTTCACAATCATCCATTTTTCGCGTAACACATGAATAAGAAATTTCAAAAATGTCAACTATTTATAGGTACATATATCTCTGTTGTTTTCTGCCATTACTTGGCTAGAAACTTCAAAATAGGATTCCTTTTTTTTTATTTTAACATAGCAAAGCAATGAATAAGACATGATTGCTCAACTTTGTCTGGTTATCTGGTTTATAAATGCTTTCTCATCACTCCAACTAAGTGTTGGGGAATAATAAGGACATTGGGAGTGGGAGGTAGGTGAAGAGATTCAATCAGATCTTTCTAAAAGTACACAAAAATGACAAGAGTGTACAAGGACTTGATGAATATCTTCGGCCAACTTTCCTAACTACTGCGAAGCTCGGCAATAAGTCGATAGGGATTCAGGGCTTAATTCCAGCTTCGGTGCCTGAAAACTATAGTTTTTGACTACGGATGCGTTTAAATTGTGCATTTGTTGATGTCCTGATACTGAAAATTAATTTATTATTTTTGACAAAAAACTGAAAACCATTGAGTATTTTACAAGACTCCTTTGGCTTTGTGAGATTTTGTCTTTTTCTTTTCTTTTTTTAACAAAGTGACTTATCTTGGATTTGCAGAGCAGCAAGTTGATGGCATATTTCGATGCCCCAACCACTTACTGCACAAGGCTCCAAAGTCTCTGGGCTGGTATGCCTACCAATGATTGATGTCAGAAAAAAAGTGCACAACAATATTATAGGTCTTCCCATTCCTACAAGACAAAAACTGCCCCTAAATCATTCTATCGTGCTATCCTCGGTGTCCATACCAAACTTAGAAGCAAGACAAAAGCTGTGAAATCCAGACAAGCTAGTGCAATACTTCCCTTTTTCATCCATTTGGACTTTTTTCTTTATTTCACTTGCCAGCTAGCTTTTACTACCGGAAAATATTGAGATGCGATTCATACTCCTCATTTGCAGAAAGGCACGAGGGATCATGCTCTCCGGTGAACAGGCGGGGGATCCGGAGCCAGCGCCTTTGGGCCACTAGAGGGTTTTTATAACTTGGACTAGTATTTTATTGATAGTTTGGACTTGAGCCCATGAATAATTACTAAGTAATCTAGGGCTTTCTCAAGCTCACCTATATATAATATCTTTCTCTTGTCATTGAGAGTTGTAATAGAAATGTGAGATATGATAATTATAATGTGATTTATCTGCTAGATGTAACCCCCTAGGTTAAGGGCGAATCATGATAAACTTTGTCTCTTGATTTCTCTTTTTCGCTTTGATACTCTATTTCGTTGTGTTTATGCACATAATCTTAATAGGAAAGTGATCAATTCAAAAATTGTCTTCAAATTGGTTTATGGGTTTTTCTTTAATCTTCGAAATTTACTCGTCTATTATTATTATTATTATTATTATTATTATTATTATTTATTTTACAGCTACCACACAAAGATAAAGATCAGCAACCTCTGAAAAAACAAAATTCTATTGAAAGTGTATATATCCTTATTTAGTTATTTTCTTTTTGTTTTGAAGAAGAGGAAAACTATTGAATTCATACTTTTGCAGGGCCCATAATTGTCCCGAAGAAGGCCCAAGTGGGGGCATGATACACCAATAAACAATGGCAAAGCCTGCTGGTGCAGACCCAACATTGGACCCATCTTGAACTTTCCCTTTGTACTTGTATATAAAGCCTCTTCAAAAGCCCAACAAAATTGACCGGATTTCTTTTTCCCTTGGAAATGCAAATCACAGTAGTAATTTTAGAGTGTATTGACATCCCTTAGCCAAAAAAGAATGTATTTACACCTTTTTAAGTGCATAATTGTTTACCAGGAAATTCAAAAAAGTTCATTAATTCAAGCCTTTGCATGTTGAGAAAGCAAACATTCCAAATCAGGTTCAAAGCCGCCTTGAGCTAAAGGCCCTTGGAAATGTTAGCATTTTCCAATGGGCTCCAAAAAATATTTGCCGGACACATTTGCATTTGCTCCCAAGGGCTTTGCAAATGGGGAAAATTTCATTTTGGTACCCAAAGTGGGGCCTTTTTCTCAATTTGGTACCCAAAGTGGACATAGTCTCAAATTGGTACCCAAAGTGCCTATTCAGTCTCAATTTGGTACCCAAAGTGGGGCCTTTTTCTCAATTTGGTACTCAAAGTGGACGTAGTCTCAAATTGGTACCCAAAATGCCCATTCAGTCTCAATTTGGTACCCAAAGTGCCAATTCAGTCTCAATTTGGTACCTGGGTTCGCCGGCCGGTTGAATGCTCACTGGCCGGCAAGAAATTTACTGTTCCGGCCACCGGAACAGTATTTTTTTAAATTTTTTTTTCTTTTCCTTTCCCTTTTCATTTTCTTTTTTTTTCTCTCTTCCCTCCGCCGGCCACCGTGGCCAGCAGAGGTCGCCAGCGTCCAGTGAGGGCCGCCCTCGCTTGCCCAGGCGAGGGCGGCGGAGGTCGCCGGCGTCGGGCGAGGGCGACCCTCTGGCGAGGGTTGCCCTCTCCTGTGTCGGGCGAGGGCCGCCCTCGCCCGACGCCGGCGACCTCCGCCGCCCTCGCTAGATCCGGCGAGGGCGAGTTGCCCTCGCCGAATCTAGCGAGGGTCGGCCCTCGCCCGACGTAGGCGAGGGCGACCCTCGCCAGCCCAGGCGAGGACCGCCCTCGCCTGGGCGGGCGAGGGCCGCCCTCGCCCGACACCGGAGAGGGTCGGCCCTCGCTCGCCCAGGCGAGGGTGGCCCTCGCTAGACGCCGGTGACCTCCGCCGGCCACGGTGGCAGGCGGAGGGAAGAGAAGAAAAAAAAAAGAAAAAAAAAGTTTAAAAAAATACTGTTCCGGTGGCCGAAACAGTAAATTTCTTGCCGGCCGGTGAGCATTCAACCGGCCGGCGAACCCAGGTACTAAATTGAGACTGAATGGGCACTTTGGGTACCAAATTGAGACTGAATGGGTATTTTGGATATCAATTTGAGACTATGTCCACTTTGGGTATCAAATTGAGAAAAATGCGCCACTTTAGGTACCAAAACGAAATTTTCCCTTGCAAATGTATTGTCAAGCACACCCTATCACTGGTCCAGGAGTATTGCCTTGTAACGTATCGGAGAGTGTTGAAAAGAAAAATCTCATATGATCCTATCGTCATCTCGAAGACCAAAGTTCGAAATTGAAAACTAAATCGTTCGTAGATGGTTCTTCTTTAGGAATAGTCAACAGTCGTCAGCTTCAGAAAACAATTAAAAATTGTGTGACGATGTATTATACAGGCTTCAGACACTCCTCTACGACAGAAGTGGAATAAATACAATCGAAGTCATCAAGACCAGAGGCAAAACCAGTAGAGAACGACGACGGTGGGCTTCGACCGATGATGACGCCTGAACTGTTCTTGCCATGTCCCCATCGTTGCCTTCAGACATATGCTGCACGGTTCTTGCGGACCCACTTCTTGCTGTGGCATCATCGCACAAGCCAACCCCTGCATCGTGAGAAACGTCCGAGCCATCTTCAAAGCCACTGCCAGCATCGTAGCAGAGTCCTGAGTTATTGTAGAGCCTCAGTTTCCTTCTCATCCTCCAGACCATCTCTCTCCCGAATGGGATTGGCCCCGTCAATTGGTTGTCATTCAGCCTCAACTCCGCGATGCTCCTCAAGTTCCGGAAGCTCTCCGGTATCGAGCCATTCAGGCGGTTCCGGTCGAGGTGGAGCACGCGCAGGCTTGGCAACCGGCCTAGTGATTCGGGGATGGGTCCACGCAGGTTCATGTTTGACAGTGCTAGAATGGTAAGAACGTTCATGCCTGCGAAGGTGTCATTTGGTATGGTTACGGATTCCATCGGGTTTCCTTTCAATATGAGCGCTTCGAGAGAAGTCATGTCCTCGAGCGAGTCGGGGAATGGACCCGAAAGGCGATTGTAGCTCAAGTCCAGCAAAATGAGGTCTCCGAGATGGTTGATCGACTCGGGGATTGGACCAGTGAGATGGTTGTGGCTGAGGTCAATTTTGATCAATGAGGGGCACGTTCCTAGGGTTGATGGAATTGGACCGGTTAAGAGGTTTTGGTTCAGGTCTAGTACGCTCAAGGACGGGAAGCCGAAGCCCGGTATCGACCCGGTCAGTCTATTTCCGCTCAAATCAAGCGACCTCAAACCGGCGACCCGGCCCAGGGAACCCGGTATCGAACCATTGAGGTTGTTCTTGTGGAGATCGAGGACCCTCAAGCGGGTTAGGTTCCCAATTTCACTAGGAATTGGACCCACATGCCCATTTTCTCTGAGCACCAAGGTTTGCAATGTGGAGCCAAGTTGGCCCAAGAATGCTGGGATTGGCCGAGGATTATAGCTGAAGCAACGGTAAAAGAACAAGGTCCTGATGTGAGGGAGCTTGGTCACGGACGGCGAGATGTAGGACCGGTTCGGGTCGCAGGTCGGGAACGCGGTGTCGTCCGACAGCGCCCCGAACGAGAGCGAGACGACGTGGTACACGTCGTCCTTGTCGGGCATGCACTCTATGCCATGCCACCGGCCGCGGCACACGTCGGCGATGTCCGTGGCCCACCCGTTCCCCGTGGCGCGCATGACGTCGTAGACGGCCTCCTGCTCCCCCGCGTCGGTCCGGGCCCCGCTCTTCAGCCCGTTCTGCGGGGCGTCGACTAGGCCGGAGTCCGAGGGTATCACGGTGAACGGCGCCGCGAGAGGTACCAGACAGGAGAGGATGGCGGCGGCGAAGACCAAATTTGGTGGGAGGAGACGGAGTTTCATCTTTGTGGGAAGGACGAAGGAAGTGAAAGTAGCTGGAGGGAGTGATCTTTGATTGAACCGTGCGTGGGCCTTGTTATAAGGGGGTGGATACAGGATGAGATTGAACAAAGGTTGGTGCAGGCATTGAAGTGATCAGCTAATTATAGGGTTCACGAGAATGGAGAGGAAACGAAATAAATGTTATGGAATTCTCAAAGCATTCAATGAGTTTCACGGGACTTGTACTCGGCTTGGGCTGCTTCGTGGTCCTATCTAATTGGATACGAATCGAAGGACAGGCTCGGGACGTCCTAAACACAAGATCAAGACCGATTTTCACTCAAAAGTTGACCGCTAATGATTGGGAGAAATCGTTCGATCATGCCTGAACTTAATTGTACGGTATTCAAAACATTTCGATTTTGCCAATTTCATTTTTAAATCTTTGTGCGATGATTGGGCCGCCACGATGGCAATTCCAGCTACATTGGAATTTCACGCAAGGATTTAGGCTAAATCGATAAAATCGAAAAGCTTAGGACTGAATTGACATCCGTACAATAAATTTAAGACCGGTTATCTAGTTTTCTCCTGATGATTGAGCTAGGGAAATTTGGCAAATCATGCGAGCCAACAAGAATTGGAGCGAGCGACGTGATTAAATCGCAAGAGTTTTGCCAAATCTTTGGATCCAACAAGAATTTGGCGCGTGTTTTCGCCATTCCCCAATTGTTAAAGATCGATGCTACTGGTAGGAGACAATAAGTGAACAATCTCCTCCAAAAAGCAAGCTTGATCAACAGCCCCTAATCAATTGCATATGGATCTCATGCATGCACCGATTCTTAAATTAGGTGGCCCGTTTTGTGACCCGTCTGATGCTATAGACTTGCAAAAGCCGTGACTGAGTGCACCAAGCTTCCTAGTTTCTATCGATTTGAATTAGACTCAAGTTGACGTTTCACAATCGTCTTCAAGTATTAGAATCCACTAAAGGTGAGCTTGGAGTAAATCGGATTTGTCCTTTCCGTTCTTGGATAAGGAGAAGAGATGTCAGGCAGAGTGTCAGAAGAAGCAAAGTGTCCTACTTTTAGAAATGGCTTTCAATGCTAAGCAGGACATTCTGATGACCAAAGAAGGTCGGACCAACGGGTACGCGACTCGATAAAAGATTTCAACGCTTATTTTAAGTTTAGGAGTCTTTAAAAAGAATAGATCAAAGTGGCGGGTGACGCTTATGAAGCTCACGATCGACGCTCTCTCTATTGAATGGAATCTCTTGCTTTCCTCTACTGATCAAAGTGGTGGGTGGCACTTATCAAAGTTTGAGGAATTTCTGATTGTTATTCTATATGAAGAGCCTGAAAATTTGTAACGATGGAAGAGGTGTGATATAGTGTCGTGAGAGAGGCTAGAGTCTGTTTATGCATTTCTAGGAGTTTCGACTAGAAAGTAACACGTTTTTTACGAGCTGTAATGGCTCGAGAATTACCTAGCGGGTTATCATCTTGTTGGAATCGTTAGAGCTGGGAGAATGGAGTAAGCCAAATGGAAGATTTGACCACTATAAATCTGATCAGTACTTCTTTAATCCCTTAAACTCTTTCGAGTTTTGTTTGGTAATTTTTACGGCACAAGTGCGCATTCTATGCACTATCCATCACAAATTTGTGCAAAAAAAAATTCAAGGTTTCTAAAATAATCGATTCACCTCCTCTTGATTGGCGTGCGCATTCTACACACGCGATGAATCAAGTGAATATAAGGATGATACAAGTTTACAATGTCCCCCCAATTAACTTCTCCCTACTGTATTCTGAAATTAACTAGGTGTATATTAGGTAAATTGTCAATGGACTTTGATTTACCGTGGACAAAGTGACTGAACTAGTAGGAAGCAACACACCATCTTAAAATTTGTCCTTTCATCCATATTTTTAGAAGTCATTCTCTCTTCTTTTCCAAATTTGTATATGCTTTATTGATGTTTTCGTATAATCCTCAATAAAGTATTTATTCATGTTAGGGATAAATGCATCGGAAATCCTAAAACTTATTACGAAAGTACAATTGAGTCCTAAAACTCGTAAAAAGTGCAATCAAATCGTAAAACTTATTGAATTAGTGCAATTAAGTTATTCCATTGACTCCGTTTAACTTGATTGACAAAAAATGCTGATATAGGTTTTTTTAATATTTTATCTCTTCTACGTGGCGATGAAATGGCTAAAATGACATTGTTTTGGTCTAATTTGATTTTTTGTAGAAATCTTATTTATATTAAAGTAATAAGCTAAATTAAAAAAGGGTTAATACCACGAAAAATCCCAAACTGGTACACCTATGACAAATTTACCCCAAACTATTTTTTTTGGTAAGTTATCCCAAACTATTTTTTTGACCATAAAAAACCCTAAACTGGTACATCTGTAATAATTTTACCCCGAATTATTTTTTTGACCATCAAAAACCCCACACTGATCTACATGTGACAATTTTACCCCCAAACTAATTTTTTGGCCACCAAAAACCCTAAACTGGTATACCTATGACAAATTTACCCTCCGTTAGTTTCCATTAAATTTTACTGTCAAATTGCTAAGTTTAATGACGCATGGTAATTGACATATGTACCGGTTTTGGATTTTACCCCTCTGTTTGTCACAAAGTTATCAATTTGTGATTTTTTGTTATATTAATATAATTTAACAGACACTAACAGAGGGTAAATTTGTCACAAACGTACCAGTTTGGGGTTTTTCATGGTCAAAAAATTAATTCAAGGGTAAAATTATCATATGTGTACCAGTGTGGGGTTTTTTATAGTCAAAGAAATAGTTCGAGATAAAATTGTCACAAGTGTACTAGTTTGGGGTTTTTTGTGGTAAAAAAAATAGTTTGGGGTAAATTTGTCATAAGTGTATCAGTTTGGGGTTTTTTGTGGTCAAAAAAATAGTTCGGGGTAAAATTGTCACAGGTATATCAATTTAGGGTTTTTCGTGGTATTAACCCTTCAAAAAAAAAAAGAAGAGCTGGAAACCAAGTGACAAGGGCTCTTCTGACTTTTCTCCTCCTTTTTTTATTTAGTTTTTTTAAAATTTAATTAAAATGAAATTTGTATAAAAAAATCATTTTTGGACCAAAACATTGCCATTATAGCATTATGTGCCTCATTTTAATCACGTCATCGTCACATAGAACAGATAATCGTAAAAAAAATAATATTAGCATTTCTGTTAGTTATATTATACGGAATTAATGGAATGACTTAATTACGTCATAATTTTTAAGAAAATATTTTACAAATTCTTCAATTTTCACGAGAAAAATATTTATGTTTTCTTTTCATTTTTTAGACCCCGCTTCTAGAAGCGTGTGAATTCCTGGGATGTCCGCATGTGCTAATCGATAGTCAGTTAATACAAGTATGAAAGAAAACAACTGAAAAGTGTACTGTCTTATCACTGGCTCGTTTTTCTTGGGAAAATTCCAATTAAGGACCCCAGGTGGAGTCAAATTCTCAAAAAAGGGCATAAAGTGAACATTATGTTAAATAAAAAGCATGAAGTGCTCAATCAGTCTCAAATAAAGACCTGAAGTGTCCAAAAAGTCTCAAATAAGGACTTGGGTCCCCGACCTGCCAAAATAGCTGCCGGCCGGCGAGAAAGTTACTGTTCCGGCACTGGAAACAGTAATTTTTTATTTTTTATTTTTTTATTTTTTGTTTTTTTTATTTCCCTTTTCCTTTTCTTTTTTTTTCTTCCTCTGCCGGCCACAACCGGGGCCCGCGGGGGTCACCGGCCTCAGGCGAGGCCGCCTTTGCCCGACACCCGACCTCGCCCAGCTTAGGCAAGGGTGGCCCTCGCCCGACGCCGGCGAGGGTGGTCTCGCCCGAGGCCGGCGAGGGCGGCCTCGCCTGAGGCCGGCGACCTCTGCCGGCCCCAGCTATGGCCAGCAGAGGAAGAAAAGGAAAAAAAAAGAAAATGAAAAGGAAAATAAAAAAAAACAAAAAAAATTAAAAAAATTAAAAAGTTACTGTTTCCGGTGCCGAAACAGTAACTTTCTCTCCAGCTGGCAGCTATTTTGGTCGGCCGGGGACCCAGGTTCTTATTTGAAACTTTTTAGGCACTTCGAATCCTTATTTGAGACTGATTGAGCACTTCGGGCCCTTATTTAACACAATGTTCACTTTGGGCCCTTTTTTGAGAATTTGACCCTACTTGGAGTCCTTAATTGGAATTTTTCCGTTTTTCTTTTCTCGCGTGAAGGGCTGCGCGACATATTATTTTAATAACTTGTGAACGAATTCAAAAATTAAACCAAAAAAAAATTCAAATTACAAGTGCTTGACGATCTAATTGTGTTTTCTCAAAGAAATAAGTTCTATTTTTGGTCTTATTCTACTCTAACTCTTAACTCACTCCCAGATTTTTGTTTTACCTCCTTGTAGAACATAGAAGTCAGACTCCACACTTGAAACTAAACGTCTACACCCCCAACCTCCTTGAAAAAGTGGGAATTTGAACTCTCCACTTCTCCCTTCCCAAGTGGGAAAAGAAAAAAAGTTCTTTTTTTTGGTTGAGAGAAAAAGAGAAATAAGTTCACGTACCAAATTTTACCGCTTTTCATAATTTGGTTTGGTCTCAAATTTTTATGAAATTTCAAATAGCCGCAATGCACTAGATAGTGCCCAATTGAGAAAAGCAATAAAAAAGTCCTAAATATGTTCATTGATACCGATTCGATTTCAAACTTTTTAATTAGATCAATTTAGTCCTAAGCATTTTCACATTATGATCGATTAAGTCCATCTGACCAATTTTGGCCAGAAATCGCTTACTCCTCGTTGGGCATTGGACAAGGGCCATGACCCTCGTCGGCCACAACAAAAGAAGAAAAAGCAAAAGAAAAGAAAAGAAAAATAACATAAAAAATATTTAAAAATGTAAAATTTGTTAGCGTTGGTGACATTGGTGTTACGTAAGACAGCCAGCGTCCACGTCAGTGATGCCAAAAAGACTCAATTGATACAAATGTGAAAATGTTTATAACTAAACTGGTCTAATTGAAATGTTCATGACTGAAATAATCCCGATGTAATAGGTTTATGACCTTTTTTTTGTGCTTTTTCCCTTTAATTTGTTTTCCATCTTTATTCATCTTTTTAGCTGGAAAACTTAAAAATAGAAAAAAGAAAGGTGGCTCGATGGGCGAGCCTGAGCAGACTAGGCAGGAGCACGCCCAATGAACAGATCTAATAATGCCTAATTTTTATTTGTTATTTTAGTTAGATTTGAACTAGATGTATGTGGTTTATTTCATGCAAGTGAATACGAATCTGTGAAATATTATTTCTTATTATTTTCATGAATAATGAAAATATCTTCTATTTATTTATTTTTGTAAGCTATATAATTGACCATTTTCAGAAATAAAAACATTTTTCAAATCATGTAAATTTCCACGAAACAAATGAAACTTAAATTGAACCGTATCGTGGTTGCTCTTGTACTCGAGCACACTCTCAGTGTCGCACAAGGGTCTCACGTGGGTCATATCCAATTACAAACAAGGTAGGAGCAGCTAATAATTTTCCTATTGTTTTGTTATGCGCAACACTTGTCACATTTTCCGGCACGACTTACTCATGCCATTCAAGGAACTTTTACTTTGCAAACTGAAATAGGACGAGCAATTAACAATTTTCCTGTCGATCTGTCATGTGTAACACTTGTCATGTCTTCCGGCACGACTGGCACCCATTGCCAATATTCATGCATATCTCGTATTCTTTGTTGTCTCATATAATGACTCCTCTAAAAAGAGCTTGCATAAGGTTATACTAACAGAGTATCTCGAAAAGATCAGCTAAATATGCCGTTATAGAAATTTTACTTTTCAAACTGAATTAGGAGGAGCAATTAACAATTTTCCCGTTGATCCATCATGTGCGACATTTGTCGCATCTTCTGGCACAACCGATACTCATTGCCAATATTCACGCATATCACGCATTTCTTCTTGTCTCATATAATAACTCCTCTTAAAAGAGCTTACAGAAGGTCGTACTAACAGAGTATCTCAAAGAGATTGGCTAAATTTCACTTTTCAAACCAAATTAGGAGGAGCAATTAACAATTTTCCCGTTGATCCGTCATGTGCAACACTTGTCGCATCTTTCGGCAAGACCGTTGCTCATTGTCAATATTCACACATATCACGCATGCATTCTTGTCTCATATAATAACTCCTAAATACTAACAGGTATCTCGAAGAAATCGGCTAAATTTTACTTTTCAAATTGAATTAGGGGTAGCAATTAACAATTTTCCCATTGATCCATCATGTGCAACACTCGTCGCATCTTCCGGCAATACCGGTACTCATTGTCAATATTCACGCATATCATGCATCCCTTCTCGTCTCGTGTAATAACTCTAAAAAGAGCTCACAGAAGGTCATACTAGCAGAGTATCTCAAAGATATTAGTTAAATATGCCATTAAGGGAAATTTTTACTTTTCAAACTGAATTAAGAGGAGCAATTAACAATTTTTCCGATTGATCCGTCACATGCAACAATTTGTTGTGTCTTCCGGCACGAACGGTACTCATTGTCAATGTTCATGCACATCACGCGTTCTTTCTTGTCTTATATAACCACTCTTCTAAAAAGACCTTACCGAAAGTCACGCTAACAAAGGATCTAAAAACGATTAGCTAAATATATAATTAAAGGAAAGTTTACTTTTCAACCTGAATTAAGCCACCAGAGCGCACTCTCTCGTGCGCGCAGAAGTACCGTGTCTCGCGTGAGTACTGTCCATCTGCAGATTCCGGTGTTCCGTCATGTGCAACACTTGTCGCGTCTCCCGCCACGACCGATACTCTCTGTCGGTGTTCACGCATATTGCGCTCCCTCCTTGTCTTGTATAATAACTCCTCTGGAAAGAGCTTACCGAAGATCGCGCTAATTAACATGCATCTCGAAGAGACCGGCTAAAATATGTTGGTAAACGAAATTCCATTTTTCAAAACATTGGTCATGTAAGAAAAAGGGATTGATTGCTCGAAAAGCTCATTGTTAGTAAATATATATATATATATATATATATATATATATATATAATATGAAAAATTCACTTGGGTTATCAAATCATGGGATTACCACGTTCTTGCGAATTTGTGTTGCCTTGCCATCCATGATTCCTCCTAATTCTAGGCAATTTGAAAAATTTGATTAGGCAATCCAATTTAAAGCAGCGTGTCGCCATAAGTGCAGCTTATTCGGTGCTCTCGGTGGCCTTGTTCTGGATCCATATCAACCGTTGGATACGCGCGCGGGCGTAAGATCCGATGCGCACGGGAAAGCAACGTGCCCGACCGCCCGATGAGAAATCGACGGCGGCGGAGGGCGAAGGCCCACGGGGACCCGTGGGCTCCCCCGCACCTGATCAAGATCGCTCCCCGTTTTTATCACACGCCTTGGCGCCAAGCCTCACTCCTGCTCTGAGCATTTTCCAGGAAAATTTTTCCTCTCCGAGAAAGGACTCCTCGCGAATTCCGTTTCTGGAGAGGAAGAGGGAGCGAGAAAGCGAGAGAGAGAAAGCGAGAGCGCCGCGAAAGGGAACGGGCAAGGGCGTACGGTCGCAGCCCGGAGAGCGCTGCCTCCCTCGCCTTGGTCGATCTTCGGGCCGAAGCTGCGGCGAGGAGCCGAAGGTCCGTCCCGCGGAGGTACGGGCATTTCGACGCCCACGCCCTGTTCCTGTTCCATTTCGGGCATGTCCTTGTCGGGCGGCGCGCTGTTCGCGTGCTCGCGCTTGCTTTGCGGTTCTTGATCGTCGCCCATGTCTTGAGAGGTGGCGAAATGCGGAAGCTGGAGCCCTAATTTCGGTTGGGTGTTTCGTTGTTTTTTTTTTTGTTCTTTTTTTGGGCAGTGAATCGAGTTGATCGGCGTCGGCTCGAGCATGTCGTCGCTGGGTAAGGAGCTGGTGCTTCTGATACTTCAGTTCTTGAACGAAGAGAACTTGAAAGAGACTGCTCACAGGTGAGCTTCCTGTCGGTGGGGGGAATTTCTCGCCGTGTCCAGGTCGTTGCGCGCCGTTGCGCTTGCCTGTGTGATCGGCTCTGTTTGCTTGTTTAAGTGCGAGGGAAATGGAGAACAGGTCTTCTCTTCGTGTGATCACGGCGACGGCGGCGCATTCGTGTGCTGCTGGAAGTGTTTTTTGGACTCTGTTTCTTCGTTGTATCTCTGTATTGGAACATGGAACCCTTTAGTTCCCTTGTTCATCTGGAGTAAGTTCCCGGTGCTGGAGTTAGTTCGGTTTTGATCAGGAATTAGACTGTCATGTTTCTCTCTGTTTGGTTGATGTAAGAAGTCGTGGGAATCTTGAAGGCCGGTGATGGTTGGTTCGGTGGAAAGCGAGCATTTTGAGAACTCAGGGTAGTTATTTAGGGCTCTTGTGGTCCTGTCATTGATCAAACGTCACGACATCGTGATGATTGGTGAAGATGCTTGAGTAAAATTGTCATGCATTAGTATATTTTGGTTGGTTGATTGCTAAGCACATTGGAAAAATAGTGAGAGCCAATGGTTACTTGCTTTCCTTTTCCCTCTCTGGTTTTTTTTTTCTTTTTTTCTGATTCACATTGTTGTCACGTGAAGATTAGAGGAAGAATCTGGCTGCTTCTTCAATATGAATCATTTTGAGGATCTTGTGACCAATGGGGAGTTGGATGAGGTCGAGAAGTATCTTTCCGGGTTTACAAAGTTTGATGACAATCGATACTCGACGAAGATTTTCTTTGAGATTAGGAAGCAGAAATATCTCGAAGCATTGGACAGGTAAACCAGAGATTCTTCGTGTGTGCTTTAAGAGGTGTAAATTTTCTGGGAATATTTTTTATGGCATCTTGACTTTGTCTTTTTCAGATGCGATGATGCTAAAGCTGCAGAAATTCTTCGTAAGGACCTCAAAATGTTTTCCACTTACAATGAAGAACTTTTCAAGGAAATGACGATGCTTATGTCCTTAAATAACTTTAGGTATGTTGCGTAATTTTATTGATTTGTCTGCAGCTAATTACGATACATGATCCACGATGCAAAAGTTTGCAATTTGTAAGCTGTCGGGCAAAATGTGGACATCTACATAAATAGCCAAACTCATTGAATAACCACTATTGGCCATTTGATGAGTGACGTTTGCAGTTTCTGGAAAATGGTCTTGGAGAGCAGGAAAAACTTTATATGTTCAACAATATTAGAAAGATGAGCCATTTTATTGTCAACATAATGACACCAATGGGTGTCAAAAAGAGGAAGAAAGAAACATCTAATCTCGCTGCTTTTAAGTCCTTTTCCGTTAGAGAATATAATTTGCACCTTGAATATTTATGTAAGTTCTAGTTTTTTGTCCTTGGAAACTGAACTGTGTTAATTTGCCCCTTGAGGTTTACTCAACTGCTTTATCTTTCCCAAGCTTCTGTCTGTGAGACTTTTCAGGAAAGAAATCGGCATGCCCTTCTCACTGGACTTGTTCCTAGCTTCATAGTTGGGTACATTCATCAAAACCATCGGTTTGGTCCTGAAGACATGTTTCTTAAGTAGCAAAGTGTGTTTCACTGTGAAAATACTTCACTTGCAGCAAAAGATGAGGTTAAATGAAGCTAAGGAAGATGGTAGAGTTTTGCCTCTGTTGAAAGAAGACTGCCGTAGGGAC
This sequence comes from Syzygium aqueum, assembly GCA_031216185.1. Lineage (NCBI taxonomy): Eukaryota > Viridiplantae > Streptophyta > Magnoliopsida > Myrtales > Myrtaceae > Syzygium > Syzygium aqueum. Next base: position 25,475,408 of record CM062240.1, on the reverse strand, counting down.
ATCTTGGACTAGTGAAACCTGGGAGGCTTTTACTTGCATGTGAGAAGTTTATGGTGGAAACACCCTCCTGGATTTACATGGATCTAATGTGTCCTTGTTTCCACTTAGCTTCGCGGCTGTGAAACTCTACCATCATCTTCAGCCTTACATGCCACTCTTGTTAGTATGTTAATGAATTGGCACAATAAAACTCTTCCATTGCCTTAAGAAGTGCAACTTTGGTGCCAAACTGAATGGTTTCGACAAGCATGCTTTTCTTGAAGTCGGGGACGTGTCACTTACATAAAGCCTCATGATGTCTCACTTTTTGGGAGGTAGAAGGTTAGGGCAACATAAAGTAGTTGCGAAAACCTCAAGGGGCAGACTTAGGTTTCCACTTGCCTGTCATTACACCTCAAGAATGTAACAACTAACAAGTAACAACCAGATGAAGTATAACAGTTAGGTACTTCTTTTTGCCTTTTTGGTCTATCCTTCTTCATTTCTTTCTTTGGGACAATTTCAGGGAGATTGAACAGTTATCAAAGTACGTAGATTCTAAGAGTGCGAGGGCCGTAATGCTAACTGAAATTAAAAGGTTGCTTGGGGCAAATCCACTCTTTCGCGATAAGCTACAGTTTCCTTGCTCAAAAAACTCCAGGCTGAGGGGACTTATAAATCAGAGGTAAATCAATCTACAGTTAAGTAATTAAGGTTTTCCATATCGCAGCTTTTGTTTAATCTTGTTTATCCTGCATAACTTTACTGTGTTGCATTCAAAATGCAGTCTAAATTGGCAGCACCAGATGTGCAAGTATCCCAACCCTGACCCTGAGATAAAGACCCTCTTTGTCGATCATTCTTGTGGGACATCAAATGGAGCTCCAGCTCCAGCTCCACCTCCTGTAATGAATCCTTTGTTGAGTTGCACTCCTAAAATTGGTGGATTCTCAGCGGTAGAATCTCTTACTGTAATTTAGAAGTGTGTGTTTCGAAGGTCTTTGCTTTTGGCTTTCTACATTTACCTTTGCTTTGACATTTGGAATTTGGCTTTTATTTAAGATGGAACACTTTAGTAATACTATGTAGAAAATATTTTTGTTAATCTTTCAGAAAGGAATATAATATCTTTTCATTTCATTGGGAAACCTAAAAGTACGTTTGACATTAAGTGGAGGTGGACACGAGTTGATTAGCTCTTATATGTCTTTAAATGAATTATGAACAAAATGTCGGTTATTTTGTTTGGCTTTTCTTATTAATTAACAAGACATGTATTTCTTTGAGCCTTTCCGGTTCTTCCAGCTAGCGCAAGCACCAGCGCCAGCAGCTCCGATGGCGTCTCTGGCAGGATGGCTGGCTAATCCATCCTTGACACCGCAACCAACAGCCTCTGGCTGTCCCATTGTAGTACCTGCTCCCAGGCCTGCAGGTTGGAATTACACTTTTGAAAGACAATTCTCCTTCTTGTTATGCTTACGTTCTCGGGAATGAAGTATGCTAAACCATGTACATTCTTGATAAGATTAATGCAACATGCCTTTTCAAATCATAATATGTCATGTTCAATCTGAATAGATTTTAGGCAATTAAATAGCTTGTCTGAAACATTCGATGTTTTTCATCAAAAGAGTTTCCTTTTTTCCCAGCTTACGTAGAAAAGCAGAGTGTGACAGAAACATACTGAATATGATCATGCAAATATGTGTTTTATGTGAATTGAACAAAAGTTGACATAAGTGGTTTACTTCCATATGCATGTTGGGCTTTATATGTGGTGTGGCTGCTTTCTGGTTCCCATTGATGTACATAATATAACTACTGTTTGTGAATGTGAAGGATGTCATTGCATGCGAACTCTCGATTCTTATGCTTTTTCAGTCGTGTCTTACCATTTGGCATGTTGCATAATTGGAGCAGCACCTGTGAATAAACGCCTTAGAATGCCTCCTTGCGGCCCAGCAACAGATGACGTGCACATTATCAAGAGATCCAGACCTATTGAGATATCGGACGAGGTAATTTATTCAATTTGGTTGGGTCGGAAATCCTTCACGTTAAATGAAAAAATTCATATGAACTTGATTGTACCACCAATCTCAAACCGAGAATTGAAAAACCAGATATTATCTCCTTAAACATTGAAAAAGTGACTCAAAAGTGGTTAGGACAAACTCCATAATACAATCACTGTCAACTCACAGATTAGTTGGTGGGCCATGGTCATTTTTACGATATTAATGAAAGTAATCAGTTTACTGGTTCTTGGACTGATAAACAGACACGGAACCACTAATTTGAATAAATGAGAAAACAGCTCAACCTAAACCAAACCTATATCCTGATCGCACCAAAGGTTCAGATTATATGATTTTGGTTTTTTAACACCCCCAACTTTGGGTCCATGGAGTGAGGTTGCATGTCTGCTATACATACTCCATGGATGCTGCCTTATGTGCCACCAGAGTCATTGTCCTTTTCCTTTGGATTCGAACCTATGTAGATTGTGGTGGTAGAGTTGCAGAGGAAAGGGAGATTTGACAATTGAGAGGTGACATCAGGGTTCTTTTTTGGTCTAAAGATTTCCTGATTGAGTGCTTATGTGTATTTCTCCCTACAATGTATATGCTCATCCTTTTTCCTTTTTTTTTTTATTTACTTATTGTTTTTGCCACATTAAAAATGAAGAGTGAGGTCAAGCTTTAATTGCTACAGATAAAAAAGATCAAGTTGTAATTATAAAATAGTAGTTCAGGGTAATCCAAGATAGATTTGAGGTCAAGCGGTTTCTTTCACCCTAAGGTTCAGAACTTTAGGTTCTAAACATTGCCACCTATCTTTGGATTGATCAATTGTTACTGTGGCTGCGCATGCTGTTAATTTTCATTTTGTTTCTAGCCGATAACCATACACCACGCTTGGTTTGCTTTATGCTGTTAGAATTCTGGGAAGAATGCCATTTTTTTTTCTCTTGCAGGTTAACCATCCAGCTGTGCTGCATTCTTCTGATGATTTGCCAAAGACTGTTGTTTGCAATTTGAATCAGGGATCTGCTGTCAAGAGCATGGATTTTCATCCAGTACAACAAACCCTACTTCTTGGTTAGTTCTTGTCTCTATGTAACCTTTCTGTGCGAACATTGTATCATCAAATCTTTCTTTTGACCCTTAAATAAACAACTGTTGAATTCTCATTAAGTCCTCTAACATGTCAATTTTAAGTTGGAACAAACATTGGTGATATCAGAATCTGGGAGATTGTCAGCAGGGAAATGCTTCATTTGCGGAATTTTAAGGTCTGGGACCTTGGAGCATGTTCAGTGAATTTGCAAGTATGTGTTTCATGCCTAAAATAGTTTAGTTAGTTGATGATATGATTTCCAAATCGTAGGAGTGATTATCATGCTTATGTGAGTTATGAATTGTGTAATAGGCATCCTTGGCCAGTGAATATACCGCATCAGTGAACAGAATCGTCTGGAGTCCCGATGGAAATCTCTTTGGTGTGCTTAAGAGTGCTTACAACTTGCTTCGTGAAAATTTGTTGATATTTCCTTCAGAGTGAATCATTAAGGACTATTTATTCTCATTCATGTTTATAAATTTATGTTTTTTATTCTTAGCATTTGACGAATAATGATTTCATGCTTAGTGCAGTGTCTTTGAAGGTTTCTATTTCCCGTTTAGATGAAAATGGACTTGTCCCTTATTTGCTGAGGATCTTGCTGGCTTCTCTTTTAGGTGTTGCTTATTCGAAGCACATAGTGCAAATATACTCCTATCATGGTGGCAACATACAGAACCACCTGGAGGTTTGTTTTATTCATGTGTCTGAATATGTTCCCACAGTATATTATTTTTTCTTCTGTTCCAACTTATATTTTTTGTAGTGCTCTTTCATCTTTTAGTGTCTGTTCTTCCTCTTGCAAAATGCTTTTCAGATGGATGCTCATGTTGGTAACGTCAGCGATCTTGCTTTTTCACAATTAAAAGAGCAACTGTTCCTTGTCACTTGCGGTGAAGACAGGACAGTAAAGGTTTGGCTAAAAGGACCTCAACCCCTCTTCATCCTATATCTTCAAGGATATTGGCTTCCTAAAACATTTTCGTTGTCTAGGTGTGGAGTGCTATTAACGGCAATAGACAATACACTTTTGAAGGTCATGAATCACCTGTTTACTCGGTGTGCCCCCATCACAGGAACAATGTTCAGGTATCAACTTTATTTCTGCTTTCGGAGTAAATAATTGCACAGGGGGCAAGATTTTAAGAAGTGTGTATTATGATTGGTTCCTAAAAACTTTCTAAGCATTTCAGGACCTTTTACTTTCTTCTGGTCCTGCTTTCTTACCCTTGATCATGTGTTTTCTTCCTTAGTTCATCTTTTCAGCAACAGTTAATGGGAGAATTAAGGTATGGTTGTACGATAACCTGGGTCCTAGACTTGATATTGATGCTCCTGGCCTTTCTTGCACAAAAATAATGTACTCTGCTGATGGGACAAGGTAATGTCTGCTTTGCTCAAGGATCAGATACGCAAGTTCGTCAAGTCCTTTAAATATTTCTTCCCTTTGTTTATGCACTTGGCAGGGTTTTTTCATGTGGGACTAACAAGGAAGGGGAATCTTACCTTGTTGAGTGGATTGAAAGTGAGGGGGCCATTAAACGAACTTATCATGGCCTAGGAAAGTGTTTGGTCGGGGTTGTCCAATTTGATACGGTTAAGAACCGATTCTTAGCTGCTGGTGATGAATTTCTGATTAAAATTTGGGATATGGACAGTGATAATGTCTTGACAACTATCAATGCCGAGGGTGGTTTACCGGTATGCTTGCTGAGGTCACCCTTGATTAATACGCCAGGATTCTTTTGGGAAGGGAGTTGGACTATTGTTCATTTGACAATCTCGAAATCCCTTTTAGGTTTCTCCGTGCATAAAATTTAATAGAGAAGGTTTACTCTTGGCTGTCTCCACAAGTGAGAATGCTGTCAAAGTACTTGCAAGTGATAAAGTTGTGCACCTTCTTCAATCCAATGGAAGTCGTTTGCTGGATGCGTCTAAAGTTTTTTATGGGACCACAGCAAAGGTAGGGTGAGTTTTATATTTCTTCGACTCACCCACATATGAGCCATCATATTTATGCAGTTTCATCATGCAGGGTCCTACAACGGGGTCTTTGGGTGCTTCTGGTTCATCAGCTGGAACAAGCATTCCCACCAGCAGCAGAAACTCCCCAGCACCTTCGATATTTGGAATGGTAAGAACATCCTTCCCCCATTGAAAGTCAGAAAATCAAGGTTCAAATTTTGAGAGCATGGTGATTTTGATTAGGTCATCATGTACTCTTTAATTTCTCATTAACTTGTGTCAGATGTGTATGTCATTTATCTGTTTTTGTTTAATGAAGTAAGAACCATCAAACTGGATGGCACTAATACATATAATTTGCAGAATGGGGATACTGAAAACTTTTCAGATGTCAAAACAAGAACCAATGGTGAATTAGAGAATTCTCAAACCTGGAAGCTAAAGGAGTATAATGAACAGTCTCAGTTTCAGTCTTTACGGCTTCCAGATAGGCTGCTGCCGACTAGAGTATGTATTAGCTCCTCTGGGGACCTCAATGGAATTTGCAGTTCTTATATATATTTATTTTTTCCCCTTTGGCTCCTTTGGGTTGAATGTCTGCCTATTTATTCATTGGCTCAGCTTTTTCTGTGAATCTAGTAGGTTAAACGTTTGGTCTACCTTCTGGATTAATGTGTGCTTATTTTTAAGGGAGTTTGGTCATTTTGCAAACATCAGCATAAGCAGAGCGCTTAGTTTCGTTGGATGTATGTACCTTTTTCTATTATTTTGGGTCTCATATTTTACTTCCCTGAAGATTTGCTCATATAGCAAATATCTCTTCTGAAAATTAAGAGGACTTTAGTTTTCCCTCATCTCAACTTAGAATATCTCCTTTTTGGTAGATATGTATTCATCTTTTGTATGCTGCTTCTTTGGATATACTTGTAGAGTTAACCAAGAGATAGGGACCCATTTTTTTTAGTTTTACATTTTGCGAACTTGCATGATCATATTTATTGACACAGCAGTGAGATCCATGCATGCTTGATGTGCACAGCTGATTACAACTGTGGATGTATAAAATGTTTCATACTTCATATTTCAGATTATCAGGATGATATATACAAATTCAGGAGGTGCTATACTTGCTTTAACATATAATGCCGTGCACAAACTTTGGAAATGGCAACAGAATGAGTTTAATCTATCAGGAAAGGTATCTCACGTGTTTAAATAGTTGCTTAGCATGTTTGTTTGTTGATCTTCCACTTAATAAGCCCTGAATTTGTTGTAGGCAACCTGTGCTGTCGAACCAAAATTATGGCAACCCTCCAGCGGAATAATCATGACAAATGATATAAGCGACATAATTGTTGGCGATGCCAACCCCTACTTTGCCCTTTCAAAGAATGATTCTTATCTACTGTCCACTTCGGGAGGGAAAATTTCTCTTTTTAATATGATGACATTTAAGGTGTGGCATCTTATGGAGTTTTGTTTCTTGGTTTGGTGCTGACTAGAGAAATTATAGTGCTTGTGTTTGAAATTTCTTGACCCAAGGTGAATCCCCACTTTTTTTTTTTTGCTGCAGACAATGACGACTTTCATGCCGCCACCCCCTGCAGCAACGTGCCTCGAGTTCCACCCTCGAGACAATAACATTGTAGCCATAGGCATGGAGGATTCTTCCATCCAAATCTTCAATGTCCGAGTTAATGAGGTATTTGGCTTCATCGGAAACTATGGTTGCCAGTTTCATACTTAGTAGAGTCAGACGTGAATTTTTTTCTTGTGACCACTTTGTAGGTTGAAAGTAAGTTTAAAGGTCATCAAAAGAGAGTAACTGGTCTTGCCTTTTCTGACATTTTGAATGTTCTTGTGTCGTCAGGAGCTGACGCTCAGGTATGTTTTTTATGATATGATGGAGAATAGTGTTTTGAAGTGTGTCGATTCTCTCTTTGTCTCACGTTTTCGTGCTCTCCGTAGTGCCATAATGTGTATGTTCTCTCTTTGAGCTGTGGGTGGGTGGCTTGGCATAGAGATAGCGGTCAAATATGGATTTGGTTGCATCATTTTGCTTTAACATTGAAGTGATAGGTTTCTCAGTCTGGAAATTATTATGTGAGAGTTTAGATTCCATTCTTGCTATGAGGTCAAACTTTATAGGACACGGGGCTGGTTGTCATCTTTGAAGGTAATTCCTATTTTACGAGGCTCCTACCTATAGCTGGAGTTTAGATTCCATTCTTGCTATGAGATCAACTTTATAGGACATGGGGCTGGAAGTCATCTTTGAGGTAATTCCTATTTTACGAGTCTCCTACCTAGAGCTGGAAATCTGTGACTTTCATCAACTGAGAAGAACCCACGGTGCCAATCTAGGATTTTTGTTGTCAAAATCAGACACTTGATGTACTTGTTCTAGTGCTAGCTAAAACTCCAACAGAAACTTTAACTCTTGAATTTGTGAGGTGGCTGTCTGTCTGGAGTGATGATGTATTAGCTTTTCGTTACTCATTTTAAGTGGTGCTACATATATGAACTAAATTCACAGCTTTACTTTGGTTGAATACAAGTGATTGCCTGGATTTCTTGGTTAAATTTTCCTTTTGCAGCTGTGTGTATGGAGTACAGATAAGTGGGAAAACCTGGCCAGTAAGTTCTTGCAAATCCCAACTCGGCCTATGTCCTCTACTCTTGCAAAGACGCGTGTGCTATTTCACCAAGATCTACGGCACTTCCTTGTTGTTCATGAGACTCAAATAGCCATATATGAAGCTCCAAAGTTGGATTGTCATAAGCAGGTGTCCACTCGCATACTCGATGGTTTTTTTTTTTTGCTTCAGTTAAATGTGCTAATTATAGAACACTTGGGATCATAAGTGTACCCCAAAGTGTCCCCAAAAACTAATTTTCTCCTTTTATTTCCTTAAGATCTGACTTTGACACGCATCTCCATTTATTAGATCCAATCATCCAATAAAAAGTTATTTACATTTTCATATGGTTAAAGTACTTTTGTGCAGTGGTTTCCTCTGGAGTCTGATGCTCCAATCACGGATGCTATTTATTCGTGTGATGGCATGTCGATCTACACAAGCTTCGAAGATGGAAGCGTGGGCATTTTTGCCTCCTCAATGCTCCAATTGAAGTGTCGGATCAGCGCCGCTGCTTATCTGCCTTCTAGTTCCAGGTGCATTCTTTAAAAATGCGAGGCCTCGTCTATTTTGCAATTTAAAGTGTACTATTACTGATGCTGCTATGTGACAGCTCCCTGGTATATCCAGTTGTCGTCGCTGCTCACCCTTCTGAACCTAACCAGTTTGCTCTGGGACTCACGAATGGCGGGGTTGTTGTCCTGGAGCCTCCAGAATCGGAGCGGGAATGGGGCACGGCTCCTTCTGTTCCAAATGGTTCGGGGCCAGGGCCCATTCAGGTCTGAATCACACAAACTGCCCAGGGGACGTTGCTCATCTCTAAGTAAATAGAGCAAAAGTAGCTGTAACGACGATGCGGCGCTTGGTGTATAGGATTTCTAGAGGTTCACAAGGACTTCCCTCCGTGCAAATCATGGGTCGAGACTAAAAGGTACAGATATTGACATAACATAGATACTTAGGAGATGAGGATTGGGAACTTTTAGTTTTAACTCACCGGGAATATAGCAAAAACAAAAGCTTCTACAAATCTCATCATACAGTGGAGATATACATAGTAACACCCGACGAGCATTTAAATGCAGAATGTGAGTACATTTTCCTCCTTGGTTCATGCCAAACCCTGTACAGGAAGAGGATGCTGTTTGACCGTCCTTAAAGAAAGGAAATTCTGTTATCAACAGTTTAAATTGCATTCTGTCTTGTACCCTCTTTTTCTCTGCAGCTCGGGTGCCTAGCGTCTTTCCTAATAAAGTGAGCGAAAAGAAGACAGAAAATTAGAGGATGAAGTATGTGGTCCGAAGTTTAAGTGCATGACAGTCTCTTGTTATATCACTGTCTCTCTCAGAATTTCAAGTTCGCCATTAATGATAAATTCACAACAAGCGTCGACATAGTTAACAAAAGCTTCTTATAATGTGGATATGGTTTGATGTAGACACGTGGATACTGGACTAATTAGGTCCATGAACGATCCTACTACTGAGGATTTTCCGGGTATGCTTGAGTTGAATTTTGAAACCAACATACAACACCGAGATCGAATTTAAATCTTTCATGTGACCTGTACCGACAAGGCGCAGTGTTTCATTTTCCCCTGCAAACCCACGTGGCAAAGGCTAAGCACATGCATGCAAGTCTTCTTCAACCGAGTCACGACACGTACGTAGTAACACGACATAGAGGCAGTCTTCGTCTGCACTCATCTCATGTCCTCCTTCGATGCTCGAATCAACCTCCTTAGTGTACTTACAAGTTCGGTAACTTTGCAAAGAAGAAACCGAACCCAAAGCAAAAACAATGGCACAAATCAGCGGTGCGTCGTCACCCAGGCCACTCGCGGCCGATCCAAGCCAGCCCTTGAGAGACAAGAAAGTGAAGGACATGGTCGTCAACGCGAGGTCCCTTACACGGCGTCGCTTGCCCACACCCACACCATGAACGCGCTAGTGGCGAACAGCGTGGCGGCACTGCCCGTGGCGGCACCGCCTGCCCAGTGGATCGGCGCGGGCGGGTCCATAATCATGGAGTCTGACAAGCAGACGGGCACCATCAGGAAGCATTACATAGGGATGGTGACCATGCTCAATATACTCGCCCATATCGCCGGAGACGACCAGGTGAATGGCGGCGGCAGTGGTGACGGGTCGTCGGATCTCGATCAGAAGATGGCCGTTCCAGTGTCTAACATCATAGGACACTGTCTTGAGGGTCTCAGCCTCTGGACTCTAAACCCCAACACAAGGTGATACGAAGGTTTGACTTCATTATCTTATATTGGAATTAATGTGTATGAACTCAATCATTAGTTCAGGATGCTATATAATTCATGTCGCTGCGAAGAATCTTTATCATGTCAATCGGAGGAAAATTCGATCATGTAATCAATTGTAGCTCTTGCGAAATTCCAGTGTTGGAAAATATCAAGGAGCTTTTGGGTACTAATTACGGAATTTATCAGACAAAACTAATCCCCATGAGTTACGCTAAAAATACGCAGCATCCTAGATTGTAAGGAAGTGTTCACCAAAGGCATACACCGAGCCCTGGTGCCACTAGACAGCCACATGGAGAACATTTCAGGGGTCGAGCTCGTGGAGTCAGCGTCGAGCTATCAGATGCTCACGCAGATGGATGTGCTCAGGTTCCTGAAGGAACACGAGTCTGGGACCGCGGCAATCCTGTCGCAATCCCTAGAGCAGCTAGGAGCGATAAATGGGAACTTCTTCACCATAACCGACAGGACAAGAGTCATTGAAGCCATCAAGTGCATGAGGGCTGCTCTGCTCAATGCTGTCCCAATCGCGGCTTTGGGTGTTCTTGAGGAGGAAGATCACAGCCAACTTGTGGATGTATGGCCTTCTCATCCTGCTAGTTCCCTATTATTTCAGCTTTCTCCGGCATCGCATTTTCGACGACTTCGCAAGTCAAGGCCTGTCTTTTTCTCATTTTCAAAATGGGTTCACTTTGAGATTCTGGAGATTGAAAACTGCCTCGATCTATAGTTTTTGGCAAATCATGGGAACTAACAATGCATCACCTTTCGTGGGCGTAGATTTTTGTGTCAAATTTATCACTTTGACATTTTTGCCGCCAGTAGCATAGCTTATGAAAATGTTAGCATGGCATTTCAGACTATTGCCATCACTCTTATCCTATCCTCTCGATTGTGATTCACACAGGGAAGAGGCAGGAAGCTCATAGGCACGTTCTCGGCGACAGACTTGAGGAGGTGCCACGTTTCCGCGCTGCAACCGTGGCTATCAGTGACCGTGCTCAAGTTCACGGACAAGATATCGATGAGCCCTATATACTCGACTCCTAGCGAGGGGGTTCCTTCATGGGAGCTCGTGACTTGCAGGGACGACACCCCGCTCGCTGAGGTGATGGACAAGGCCGTGGATAAACACGTGCATAGGGTGTGGGTGGTGGATCACCAGGGTTCACTGGCCGGGCTCGTGTCCCTCACGGACATGATCAGAATCCTCAGGGCGTCACTACTGTCGGCTTAGCGCTAGGCCCCTGTCCAACATTCGAGGGTTTTTTGCAGTGCTAGTGAAGATTTTTCTGGCGCACGGCTTCAACGGCAAATTTCAGGTTTTCTCCACTGATTGGAAGCCTGATGTAGACCATTGGAAAGCTTCACAAGAATCTCTCTATCTTGTGCAGGTCAACCTGTCAACCTTAGAAGCATGCTGTGTCTTTTGCATTTTGACCTTCTAGAACTATAAAGTCCAAAGCTAGCCAAGTCCAACCCTTTTGGAGGGTCGCAATCCTGCATGTGTTTCATGATTTGTCAAAGGAAAGAAACGGAAAACTTCTCGATTTCGTTCATGATAGCAACATGTATCTGAATTAGGTGGTACGACCGATTGGAACATCACAGACCCATTTATGGATTCGGTATAGATCGTGTTTGTCATGTTTCTTGTACTATGCGTGGCCGAATTGTCTTGATCATGTCAATCACACCCTGTTTGCTTCCGGCAAACATAAAATGATAGTGAATTCGTGAATTCAAAATTGGATAAATGACACAAATGGTTAATGAACTTGATTCAATGTAAAATGTGATTCCTCAATATTGAACATTTTCATACAGTTTAAGGACTAAATTAAACATGTACTAAAAATTCAGGGAAAAAGGGCCAAAAAGTCCTAAACCTTTTACATTGATGCCAATTTAGTCCTAAATCGTTTTATGGTGTCAATTCAATCCTAAACATTTTGCATTGGTGCTAATTTAGTCATAAAGCTTTTTTTTGTGTCAATTCAGTCATTCCGATAATTTTTGGCCGGATTTTGCCGACGTGGACGTTAATTGGCCGGCGGTCGATCAACGTCGCTGACATGGACAACGTTAATAATATTTTAATATTTTTTGAATTTTTATCTTTTATTTTTTTATTTTCTTTTTTTCTCCCTCCCCTCCCTCCTTCCTCTGGCTGGCGCCGGCAAGGTTTGCCCACGCCGGCCACTAATGAGGCTCACCCTCGCGCTGGGCAAGGCTCGACCTCGCCAAATCCAGCAAGGTCGTGCCTCGCCCAATCGCCGACGAGGCTCGAGCTCTTTCTGGAGGCCGCTGGAGAGGGCTCGAGCCTCGCCGGCGGTTGGCATGACCTCGCCAGATCTGGTGAGGTTGGGTCTCGCCCAGCCATGGCGAGGCTCGCCTTCGTTGTTGTTGGTGAGGGCGAGCCTCACCCAACCGCTGGCGAGGTCGAGCCTCGCCCAGCTCAAGGCTCCCCTCACCAGTGGCCGGTGAGGGTGAGCCTCTCTAGCGCAGGCCTCTGGCCAGTCGGCGGTCCGGTGACCGGCTAGAGGAACGAGGGAGGGGAGGGGAAAAAAGAAAAGAAAAGAAAAGAAAAGAAATAATAAATAAATAAAATTCAAAAAATATTATTATAGTTGTCCACGTTAGTGCCGATGATTGGCCGCTGGTCGGCCGGCGTTCACGTCAACAAAATCCGGCCAAAATTGATCGGAATGAATGAATTTGCACAAAAACAAAAAATTTAGGACTGAATTGGCACAAAACTGCAAAAGGTTTAGGACTGAATTGACACAAAAAAAAAAATTTAAGACTGAATTGACATCAATGCTAAAGATTTAGGACTGAATTGGCACAAAAAAAAGTTTAGGACTGAATCGGCATCAATGCAAAAGGTTTAGGACTTTTTTGGCATTTTTTCCAAAAATTCAGGGATTCCATTGAATAAATTAAAAGTTCAAGAATAATATTACACATGTCATATTGAATAAATTGAACAAATTTAAAGTTCAGAGATCGTGTTGTATATTAGATAATATTTTAAGGATTATTTGTGTTGTTATCCCATCAAAATTCAATTCAACTGTGCTTATACGAATGTACGTAACCTTTCCGTAAACTCTGTTTTGCTGGAGAAGGGAAGATGACGAAAAGCAAAATGGTATATGCTCAGAGACGCAAAGTTGGACGAAGCACAAAAAAGCTCAGCCATGAATGATTCACGCCTCAAGTACGTTGAATTCATCGCTCTTTGAGAGAGAGAGAGAGAGAGAGAGAGAGAGAAGCAAATGACTAAACATGATACAGAAAGACGTCCTTAGCGATAGCGAAACAGAGGAAAATGACAAAGCAGAGCATCCCCTCGCAATCCATCACAGATTACCAATATCTGGTTCCAATTCCTGTCCACTCTCTCTGTCTCTCTCTCATTGTCGCTCCACTATAAATTATAGTGCTTCATTCATGTCCTTCTTGACCGAATCTGCAACTACAAGAGTGCCAATAATGTCCTCTGTTCTCCCACTTCCAACCCATTTGTCACCCTAACCAACTCCTTCCACTTTGACGCATCATGGCTCTGCTTCAAGCCAACCCCAAACCCTTCCTTCTCTCTCCTCGCCACCGCCCAATTCGCTCCTCAACCCACCACCCGATTTCGTTCAACAATCGTCAGAAACTCAATCTCATTCTCCGCCCGCCGATCCAATACAATGCGCTTCGCGAATTCGCAATCCCAAACAATCTCCCCAGCAAAAACAGAACGTCCCGGCTCAATGCCGAAGCCGGGTCGGTCGGAGTCTCTGAACCGGGGGCCGCGAGCGGGAGGAGGATTTTGCTGTCGGACGTGGTGGTGAAGAGGAAAAGGCGAGTCTTTTCGGGGAGGAAGTGGAGTTCCCAGGACATTGGGACTGCTTGTGTCGTTTTGGCAATGCATTTGCTCAGCTTGTTAGCGCCGTTTTACTTCTCTTGGAGCGCCTTCTGGGTCGCCGTTTCGTTGTACGTAGTTACTGGTCTGTTAGGCATTACGCTGTCGTTTCACAGGAACCTTTCCCACAGGAGCTTCAAGCTGAGCAAGTGGCTGGAATACTTGTTTGCTTATTGTGGTGCCTTGGCTCTTCAGGTTAGATAAGAAACAGATGAAATGGGGAAAAGGTTTGATTTTTGATGGGCTTTTCTTTGTGGGTTAATTTGCTATTTTCCTTAATGGGATTTGCAGGGTAATCCAATAGATTGGGTGAGCACACACAGGTACCATCACCAGTACTGTGATTCGGAGAGAGACCCTCATAGTCCCCTTGAAGGCTTTTGGTTCAGCCACATGAGTTGGCTCTTTGATACCAACTCTGTTGTTCAAAGGGTATCAAACATGAAACTCTATCTCTCTCTCTCTCTCTCTCTCTCACACACACACACACATTATAAGGGGAATGATGCATATATGAATGACATTTGTTTACAGTGTGGAGGACCAAACAATGTGGGGGATTTGCAGAAGCAGCCATTTTACAGGTGCCTGCAGAGCACCTACATTGCACACCCCATTGCACTTGCTGTTCTGCTCTACGCATTGGGAGGAGTTCCTTTCCTTGTGTGGGGAATGGTAAGTGAAAGATGATTTCTCCGATCTCATCTTCTATATCTGAACACAGTCACTGAACACCACTAGACTTGTCCAGATTTTTGTCATCTTCTCTCACGATCCTCGCCATCTGATGTCTAAGGCATCAGCTAAGTCTTGTGGGCCTAATTTTTCTTCGGCCACTCATATTGATGGGCCAGCTCAGGCATCGCAGACTCCATGAGCTGGGTCTATAGACTTTTTGGACTCTTATTTGTTCAAACAAAGCACTTTTTTCTTTATTTTAGGGTGTTTTGGGATTGAGAAATTGCTGTTTTAAGCTATAAAAGAAAATACCAAGCATTCCATTAATCATGATTTTCCAACAGAACCATTTTAGTTTTTGGAATCTGTGGACTATGAGCGTGCTTTGTGAATGTTTGGTTCAACTTCAGATTTCGTTTCCAAATTCTTGCTGCTTTTTGAAATTGCTCATTAACTTTTTTGTCTCTTATATGAGCTTTCTTTGCTGTGTAGGGTGTAAGAATCGTATGGGTTTATCACATCACATGGCTTGTGAATTCAGCTTGCCATGTCTGGGGAAAGCAAGCATGGAACACTGGGGACTTATCAAGGAACAATTGGTATTGTAATTTTTGTCCCCAATTTCTCACATATTCATTCTTCTTGGTTTTTTTTTTTTTCGGTCAAAAAAGTACCTCATTCAGTAAGTGCCATAATTAAAATAAAGATGTTCGATATCAAAACATAAAAGATCCCAAAGGGGTTTGGGAGTTTTAGTAATCTAATTAGAGGGGAAGATGTTTTTATGAAGGGCTTTGGTGATACAGTCCGCCATGTGATTTACGCGGACCAACGAGTACTTTTTAACTGGGCCAAAACTCCTTTTGCAATTCTCAATAACAGTCCGGATGTGCCATGAGCTTGGATAAATGCCTGCTATAAGCCCACATACTGATAAACTATCACTTTCGAGCTCTAGCTTCAGAGCAGCTTCTTGGTTATTAATTTATTCACAGATGTGGGTTTTTGTTTCGTATAGGTGGGTGGCAGTTCTTGCATTTGGTGAGGGTTGGCACAACAATCACCATGCCTTTGAGTACTCGGCTAGGCATGGGCTAGAGTGGTGGCAGCTTGACATGACATGGTATGTGGTGAGGCTTCTTCAAGCTCTTGGCTTGGCCACTGATGTGAAGTTGCCCAATGAAGCACAGAAGCAGCGCTTGGCATTGAACATGGGCACCACCAGTTGAATCTGGAAAGTCTAGTCGAAGGCCTAATTTCAACAGTTTTGAGATGGATTGCCTCCAATTTCCTATTGACCTCCTTTTAAAAGGCCTTTGCAAGCATGAAAAGCCACTGATTTTTGACTGAATGTATATTATAGAAAAACTTGTATGCATTACGCTGGATTTAATTCCAATGAGTAGAGAAACTCGATTATGTGAACTTCACCATGTACTTGAGCTTTGCATGGAGAAAGACCCCCACTATGTTGAACGCTTACAATCACAAATGAAATGTCATATATCCATAACGATGACAGATTAAGAAAACCAGATTTGCAGAAGCAAGAATAAGGAGATGTTAATTCACAATTGCGTTCAGGTCTCTAGTCTGTACAGTTTGGATGAATATTTGAAAGAATTGGATGTTATTTGAATGAATCAGATAGTTACAAATGGATACACAAATTCAGAACATTAATGCTCTGGTTTCTGGGTTGGCTTCAAATGTGAACTAGGACTTGAGAGAACCCCGGCCTGTCTTGTTATTACGAAAATGAGTTAAGAAGGAGCACAGCCGCAACAGTTGTGAGAGCCAACATGTAGGAAGAACTAAAAAACTCCTGAAAAACATAATGTAAAAGAACAATGCATCAGAGCAAGAACAACATTTCGCTGTGCATAAAGCTGCCAATAGACGGGTACAACAAAAATGGCACGTTGGTATCGTCTTGTTATTAGCCTAAATACCCACATAAAATCTCCCATTGTTATGATGATATGAATTAATAGAAGTAGCAAAAGTTTGGTCAACATGCGTGATCGAGATTTCGAGAATATGAATGCTAAATGTGATCATCAAAATTCAAGCCCTCGCAAGTACACTCCCAGCCAGTAATCTAGGAGAGTCCTGAAACTTTCTCTTTGAAGACTTCATCCTGGCAATTACGGAAAAAAAAATGGAAGGATAGGATAGAGAAGCTGACGGAGAGATCCTGTACCTTGAAAGAGATCCGAGTCGAGGCTGCTTTAGAAGATACAAGACCAGTAAACCCAATATCGTACGAGATGCTCCCATCGGCCTTAAACAATCCGAAGTTCCTTTCGGAGGTTGGTCCTGGCTTCAAATTTTCATTGAACAACGCGAACACGTATGCCTTCACTGCGATCTTAGGTCTGTAAGGCGTGCCCTTTTTTTTTGCAAGCTTTTTACGCAGGTTAGAGTTGTAAGCCTTGGCGTTCTTCATTGTCGCCCCAGCTTCGTCTGGATCACCCTTGGAAGCCCAGCCTGTTTCCGACACAATGACCTCCATTTTTGGGAACCCGACCTTTTCAAGAGCTGCATATGCTGCATCTACCTGAGCCTCAAACATGTTGTCATAATGTAAATTAGTCTTAACATCACGTATGCCCTGATTTGATTGGAACAGGGCGTAGTTTAGGTCGATGTGCTCGGGATCGCTCTTATATGCTAGGAAGGGATATGCGTTTATGTAAAATGGAGATCCAATCCGGGAGAAGAACTGTAAAAGAGGCTTCATGTATTGAAGGACATCCTCCTTGAAAGCCCCTGCAGAAGGAGGGTATGAAGTCGCAAAGACGGCTTCCGAATGCGCAGTCTGGACTTGAATGCTATTGGTCAAGCCTAGACGGTGAAGCGCGCTATAGACATTTTCAGCTGCTGGAAGCAAGACTTCCCAAAGTTCGGGATCAGTACTCCCTAAAATCTCATTTCCTACAGCGATTCCACGGATGCTGGTCCCTGGGAGGTATGGCTGGACATTCTCTTTAATCCAATTCATCGCGCGGTCCTCACCTACGCTTATATCTTTCAAATACTCGTTGCCAAGGCCGACGACTATTTCAATTCCAGAGTTCTTAAAGGCGGTGAGGACAGACTGATCGGCATCATAGATTCTGATGTTCTTGATCTTTGCTGCTCTGAGGAGGGTCACCACGCTACTAGGCGCAGGTATATTATCCGCGATTCTTCCATAGCACACTCCATATGTCCCCGTGAAAGCATGCGCTGTCAAAATAACTGAAGGAAGGAGAGCCTTGTGAGCCAAGCATTAGAAAATGAACTTCTAAAAGTGTATGTTTATATTCATATGAAGACTTCTTCCTTCTAAGCAGATAATGAACTTCTATCACAGCATTTCCATCCTCTCGGTAGCATTAAATGTTCAAAATCCATTAAGTGTAATCAATAATCAATTACAAAACTTTTCTACGCAAAATTTCAAATTCTTGACAGAACATCTGAATGCAAGTGCAACTGCAATAAAAAACTTAGAAAGAGAGGATCAAGATTGTGCATACCATTAGGAGTTGCGAAAAAGAAAATGAGGAGGAGCCAGAGGAAGAAAGAGGAGAAATCCTTCATTGTTAGAGAGGAGGGGAAAACAAGGTTATGCAGAGAATAGCATTCCACTTGTAGAAAGGATGAAATGCGGTGTGACCCTGTATTTAGTAACTCAAGAACTTGTGACAAAAAACCCCCATAAAACCAATTCTTTGGATGATTCAAATGCTTTTCCTTGAGCCATCCCCATGGACCAACCCAGATTCTTAACCTTAGTCCAAAGATGGTGACAGAGACAAAAACACCACCCCACGCAGAGATTCTTGACGTTAATCTAAAGAAGAAAAGGTCGGTTTGGCTAAGTTAAAAGGGCTTGGAATAGATTCTTCCTTTGCTCTCACTTTTTTCCATCCTCTCAGAAAAAGATACTTTGTCTAAATTCCTTGATATTCTTTCTTTACTTTGGATGTTTTCATTTACTTCTCTCATAGTTAAACCATGTTGTGATTCAATCTTTGCCTGATATTCGGTTTATCCCTCGTGCTACAGGTTCATATCAACCAAACAGGTGAGTAAATTATTCGATAAAACAAGTTCATGCATGGCCCCAGGGGCCTTTTTTCTTTTTTATCAGCTTATGAAGAAAAGAAGAATATATGAGTGTACGACGATGCCCCTGGGCATTGTTGATTGATTTGACCACACGATACGAAACGAAACCCGAAACACCCAGGAGTGGCTCTTGGTTCTTCAATGAGCGCATGGGAATTGACCACATATTGAAGTTACTTTACAAATGCCTGTGATTTGACCACATGATGCGAAACGAAACCCCAAAGCTGACGTTTTGAAGATCGTTCTTGCTTCTCAAACGTTGCTGAGGTGGAGCAGGGAATTTCAGAGAATGGTCAAGTTCTCTATGTGTATATTTTTTACTCCTTATTCTGTGAAATTTCTCACATATGTACGTTCGAGAATGCAGAACTTGGATCAATTACTTCCTCGTAACTTAGCCTCAAAAGGTTACGCTGAGGTAGCTCGAAAAAATTCGCACTTTCTTCTTTTTCATTACAGGAACACGTGTGTCTCGTCTGACACTATTCCAGATTAAGCTAATTCAGCTGCAAAACACATCCAGCGCCATCGGGCAAAGAAAAAAGCAGACTGTTCTTTGGCCATTTACTTTCCTTTTGTTTCTAACGAGAGACTTTGCGACCTCAGTTAAAATAGAGAAACTTTTTCGAAACAAGTTTCACTTTCCTGATTAAAAGAAGACCCACGATCCCAAAAGTTACAGCTGTGGCTGGAAACATGACCAGTTTCCATAGAATAACACCAATGAAGTTTGTGCGTGCGCGCATGTAAGAGAGAGAGAGAGAGAGAGAGAGAGAGCTACCAAATATCTTATTCATCTGCCAAGTGCATCAGAGAATTTACGCGGCATCTCAAGATATTCAGATACTTAGTTAATTCCTGTCGAACAGCATAGGCAGCTTCCCTACTATCTATTCAAAATGAGTAACAGGGAAAAAGCCTCAAATGCCAATAAACTAGGGAGTCATATTATCATGTGATTCCTCATAGTCAGTATACAAAGCGTTTCTTGATTAGTAACTTCTCTTTCAAGCAAAGAATGTATGTTACAGCAGCCGATAAGAGCATTTGGAACCTCCAAACATCTTTTTAAGCTCGTGCGATTTCTTCAGTCATATAGTCCCTCCTGTTCCCAGGTGTCCACGAGAAAATCCACCATTTCCTGTCAGATGATGAAGTTGCACAAAGTTCATGCATAATATACATCTCCGAAAAAAATTAGCCCGCAAGTCAAAGACTTACCGAGAGAGGGATAGGCTGTGGGAAAGGCTTGTCGCTCCCAAGTAAGTTATCATATGTAACATTCCAGCTGCAAAGCCAGACAGAAATTGATTCAACAATCAGGGGCTACAAGTTTCACATAAAACAACCACACATTGTCCATGCACTCTCACAGAGAACCAGACTTTGATGACAATATCTACTCGACAGAGAGTTCCCACACATCAGACAAACTATTAGCAACACAATAGTGACCTAAAAAATATGCTATTATTAAAAATCACATTTATGTAAGATGATGAGTGACGTCCACAGATAAAGAATGTCAAAATGATGCAATTAAATGGGACAGAGCAATCCAGCAATTCCAAAATCTTTCTAGTCACACAAGACTGAAATCATGTGGGAAGATTGCTTTGCTTAATTAAGGCAAAAAGTAGGAAAATGCTAGTCTAATTGGCTCTGCTAAATTGTAATTTAGTCACAAGAAACTCACTTTAATTTAGGTTGAACTTGTTGCGTCTGGTTCTCAGACCTTTTGTTACCTCTCCAACGCTGTCTAGTCTGATTCCAGAGCATAAGACCTACAAGCAAAACTTTTCATGTCAGGTAAAAAAACAGACAGACATGCATCCTCTAGTGGTAATTTTCCCCATAGACCAGAAAACAACCCAGCAAAGTGGAACAACGCATGTCAACACATTATCTTCACGTCATTGCATGGTATCTTAATGCAACCGACCATTTAAGGATATCAGAAAGCAAGTTTATTTTCAAAGATGGTCCAACCGGGAAGACAGATCATGGTATGTCAGTTTTGAGGCAACATTCTTCACATCACTCCGACAGTTCGTATTTTGAAATGGTATCAAAATAGCCATTCTAGCATGCACCCTTTGTTTCTCTTGTTAATGGAAGCCTGACCCAAAGGACAATCCACAATCGAAAAAACTCACCATGATTAATGAATTCAGAAGGCGTCCCAGGATTGCCAGCTTGTGGGTCGATAGTCTGGTTTGAAGTACTGATTGATGAGATGCTTCCCTGTGACTGAACTGCACTATTGTCCATATCAAATGTGCTACTGCTCCAGAAGTCTTCTGATTTGCTTGGATTTTTCAACTTCTGATCATGAACTTCTGACCCTTTTGATGGCGCATCCACTGCAGTAGTCAGTTTGGGCTTCAAACAGCATCCAAAACAACTTCTGCTCTGTTACAAATCATATTAAATCATGTAGGAACATACAACAAAGCAAATCCAGGCTAGAAGAAGTCAAGAAGCGTAAGAAGCATATTCGTTTTCTTATGAGACTGGAGCACAATAACAAGGAAGGGGTTAAGGCTGAGAGAGCACAAGAAGCGGCTCTAATTTTTTCCCTTTTCATTAGATAGGAAGGGGCCGTTGGTGAGAAAGCATGACATCCAAATCATCAGCCGCAAACAAGAATGTTAAAAAAAAAAAAAACCTTCCACAAGAAGTTATGTACGAGGCCTATATTCAGCGACCCTTTCCAAAAGATAAGGCTTAGCTTACAGACAGAATTCCTAATTGCCATGGAATGACAAACATCCTGACCATAACCAGTAACCTTGCTATGATGTGTAATCATTTACAATCTTTCTTGAAGGCAAAAAAGAGAGCTTGAATTGCATGATAAATAATTTCATACTTCTTTCATAGATGCATTTTCCAAATATCACAAAAGCATAACATTCCCTCTAGGAAAAGATAAACCAAATGCAAAGCATATCACTGGATAGAACAGCATCGTCTCTCATGTCTAATGATCACTAGAGACTGCGTAACAAAAGAAACAGATAATATCCCTACTTCTCAGGTACACCTCGTCCCATGAAAGTCCATTCTTGAACAAATTCTGAAGAAGTGCTTCGCAGACTATAGCAAACTATACGGACAAACACACAATGGAAAAGAAACCTCAGGAACTTCATATGCAGCATGGAAACCTCAAGAACTTCATATGCAGCACGAAGTGCCACATGACCGCTAATACAAAACAACTTGTGAGCTCAAGTAAATTTGTCCCACCGCCCGCGAAGAATTCGCTACTTTCAGAGCAAATACCCTCGCAGGAACAGAAAAATCACTCATCAAATTCGTCAGCAAATGAAGCAGCAAGGATGCGATCAGTGCATTGCAATCTTTTGATCCCAATCCCATGATTAACACATAACTTCATCGAGACCTACGCATACAAAGAAACTCCCCCACTACCACTGACTACTACAAGCTGGTCAGATTCCTCAGCCACTTCCCCAAAATAAGGAGCACTTAAAAAACCCCCAGATAAGAAAACAGATTACTCGGTTGCTCCACACACCGAACGTAGTTCTCCACCATTCTCATCCAAAAAAGGAAGAAACTTTATGCAAACTCCAAATCCAAAACCGAAACTTTGAAGTGGGAAAATTACCCCATGCATGGAATATGTCAAGAAACAAATCCGGGAGCTGGAGCAGATTGGCCTGTGCGTGTACCCAGGAAAGAGCCACCACAAAGGCCTGACAGAGAGACAAATCACAAACCTGAAAAACAGAGGAACAAATCATCAGAAAAATCTTTGTTAGAAATTCAAAAGGGTAAGAAGATGGGAAGATACCCACCTCGGAAACTGTCCATGTGATCTTTTCGTCTTCTTCTTTCTCCTCTTCTCTTTGGATCTCCTGTCCGTTTTTTCTTCAGTTCTGATCACCTAACGCAGGACAGAACAGATGGGTTCTCTTCTTTGGATTCTCTGTCGCTCCTCTTGTGCCGCACCCACGCTAAAACTGAACAGAATATTTTATTGATAAAAAATTTATCTGCCTTATTTAAGTCAAAAACTCCCTTTTTATCTCGCTTTTAGTATTTTCCAGAAAACCCCCTTATACATTTATTTTCCTATTTATAAAACAGATAGAGAGAGAATTAAAAAAAAACGTAAATTTAACCCAAGAAAAATGACGAAAAAAATATATAAAGTAATTAACCATTCGCTTATTATTAAAAAAAGTGCACTTAGTAGAATTACTTTATTGTCTTATGGTGGAGTCAACCTCGTCCTGCACTCTATAGAACGATTTTAGAATGCTTCTCGCTTTTATATATTTATCGAATTTTTAAATAAATATCCGTTTCCTCCAATTATTGAAAATATGACGAAAATGTTGATTTAATAATTTCATAATTCAGGAAAAATATTTTGTATAGTTATAAATAGAGAAAATAGTGTTAAGTAATTTTTCGTGCAGTTAAAATTCTTAATGATTTGACTGCACTCATTGAATTAGTAAAGTTTCACAAAATATAGTAAAACTCTTCTAACTTGAGGACGTTGCCACGAGTAATTATCCAGCAATGAGTAATTTTCCTCATTCAGACGGAGTGGGTAGTTCATTATGGTTAGTAATTTTCTATCAGTAGTAATAACTTCCCTTTTATGGAATTACTAAATTGTAATTTTCCTCGATAGGTGATAACTTGTAATTCCTGTTCTTAATTATTATGGAAAATATCACCAAAAATTCCAAACTATGCCACTTGTGACAATTTTGCCCTAAACTTTTTTTTTGTGACACAAAAAACCCTAAACTATGTCATTTATGACAAATTTACCTTGAACTTTTTTTGTGATACGAAAAACCCTAAATTATGCTACTTATGACACATTTACCCCAAAATACTTTGGCCCATGGGTATTTTCATATTTTTCTTTTTTCTGTTTTTTTTTCTTTTCTTCTCCGACGAGGGCAGCCCTCGCTGGCGTTGGGCAAGGGTTGCCCTCGCCCGCCCAAGCGAGGGCGACCCTTGCTGGCGTCGGGTGAGGGTCGCCCTCGCTAGATCCGGCATTGGGTGAGGCTGCCCTCTTTGGAGAAAAAACGAAAAAAAAAGAACAAAAAATAGAAAAAGGAAAAAGACGAAAATGCCCATGGACCAAAATACTATGGGGTAAATGTGTCACAAATGACATAATTTGGAGTTTTTCATGTTACAAAAAAAGTTCAGGGTAAATTTGTCACATGTGGCATAGTTTGGAATCTTTCGTATTACAAAAAAAGTTCACGATAAATTCATCACAAATGCCATAGTTTGAAATTTTTTGTGGTATTTTCCCTAATTATTATACCTCCAAACTATTGGTAATTTGCCTGAAGTCTTCGCGATCTCAATTGCACTCATAGTAACTTTCCTTTTTGCTAGTGGTAATTTAGCTATACGGTTCATAACAAGAAATTCCTATCACTTCGTAATTAGTTGAAGGGATAGTAAGGTACCTTCAATCATCTTAGGAGATAGAACTTATGATCAATAATTGACCTCGATAACCGTAAACTCGCTTATAAATTCATGTAAATAATGGTTAGTAATCCACCTTTGGAGATACTAAATTACCTCAAACTTTCGCAAGCATGTAGGTTCTCATGATTGTATCTTCGGAATAAAAATAATATAACTGTCATAAAACTTTTATACGATGCTTACTTGAGTGCTATAATCATTTTTTTTCCGTTCACTTAAGTGCCTTAAATTTGAAAAATTCATCATTTAAGTGTCATCGATGATTTGCCTCGCCAAAAAATTTGAAGCGACATTAAAAATAAATTAAATCATCCGATGTGGCATGCCGGCAAGCTAAAGTCAACGATTGAGATGCTTAACGATGTCACTTACTCATCTATTGAAAAAGAACCCTAAACTCCAATGCTTAACGATGTCACTTACTCATCTAATGAAAAAGAACCCTAAACTCCAATGCTTAACGATGTCACTTACTCAACAAATTAGGGCAAAATTCCATTTTCATCTTCAAGAACCCTAAACTCCAATTCTTCAAATTAGGCAAGATTCGTCACGCGATAAGCCCTAAGTTTTCCCTCCAAGCTGTTGCCTTTTTAGTCTCTGTATAGTGAGAGACAATGACGAGCAAGACCAAACTCGAGAAGCCCTAATTTCTTAAAGAGAGCTCAATTTGGAGTTTTTCAGAAATGAGCTCACTCAAGAATCCCTAAATTCTTAAAGAGAGAGCTCAATTTGCTTTAGAGACGAAGTGTTCAAGAAGATCGAGAAGCCCTAATTTGCGATTAGAGAGAGAGAGAGAGAGAGAGAGAGAGAGAGAGAGAGAGAGAGAGCTCAATTTGGGATTTTAGGCTTACTGAGATTTAGAGAGAGAGAGAACGAAACGACGTGTCGTTTAAGGAAGAGAGATAGAGTGTAAACGTTGTTGTTTCTGTTAGAGAGAGAGAGAGAGAGAGAGAGAGAGAGAGAATGTCGTCGTTTTATGTTGAACAAAAATTTCCACGATGAACTTTCATTTATTTTTAAAAATTCTAAGTCGGTGTGGAAAATTAAGAAAAAAAAATTCACGTAAAATGATTTACCGGAAATGACATTCAAATGAGTGATTTTACTTTGATGTAGTACTTAAGTTAGCAAAAAAAAAATTATGGCACTCAAGTAAGTGCGACACTCTTGCTACTCTTATTCTTTATATCTTCTCTCTAAAAAATTACTGTGACTTCCTATTTTTCTTTTCTTAACATCATTCTTCCCAAAATCCATAATCAATGGAGCTTATTCAAAAGAAATGAGGTTAATACCACGAAAAATCATAAACTGATACACTTATGAAAAATTTACCATTCGTTAGTTTACAATAAAATTTTATTGTTAAATTGCTGAGTTAAATGACATGTGACAGTTAACAAATGTACCTGTTTTGGGATTTTATCCTTCGTTTGTCACATGTGTACTAATTTGTGATTTTTTATAGGGAAAATACCATAAAAAATCCAAACTATGCCATTTGTGATAAATTTACCCTGAACTTTTTTTGTGACACGAAAAATCCTAAACTATGTCATTAGTGATAAATTAATCCTGAACTTTTTATTGTGACACAAAAAACCCCAAACTATGTCACATGTGACACATTTACCCTATGATACTTTGGCCTGTGGACATTTTTGTCTCTTTCCTTTTTTTTTCTTTCCCGGCAAGGGTTGCCTTAGCCAGGGCAGAGAGAAAAAAAGGAAAAAAAAATAGAAAAAGGAAAAAGACGAAAATGTCCATGGGTTAAAGTATTGCGGGGTAAATGTATCACATGTGGCATAGTTTGGGATTTTTTGTGTCAGCAAAAAAAGTCCGGTGTAAATTTATGACAAGTGACATAGTTTAGAGTTTTTGGTGATATTTTCCCTTTTTTTATATTAATCTAATTTAACAGAAGGTAAATTTATTACGAATGTATTAGTTTAGGGTTTTTGGTGGTCAAAAAATTAGTTTGGGGTAAATTTATCATATGTGTACTAGTTTGGGGTTTTCAGTGGTTAAATAATTAGTTTGAGGTAGATTTGTCATAGATATATCAATTTAAGGTTTTTCGTGATATTAACTCAAAACAATAATCATTCATTGTTGCAATTTCCATTAATTAATTGTAAAATTGCAACCCTATTTCAGTAAACTTCCTTAAATGTCGGTACGTTACGGCTTTAACAGGTAATGGAGTGCGTTTTTTGAAAATTGATCTAACGGACCAAATTGTTCGGCTTTTAAATCCAATGGCCCGTATTTTATCCGGACCGATCCGGCAAAACACCTCCTAGGACTATAGATTTAATGTTTGCGTGCAATACAATGAATCTGTGTCAACGAAACATCTCCTAACGATTTTAATTAACATATAATAAACACAATGAATCACCACTAATTCAACATAATTTAAATTTTTGTTTGAATTAATTGACTACGACCTTTCTTTTCTGCAGAAGTTTCTTGATGGCTCCCGAAAAAAGGGGCCTACAGAATTTAAAATAGGACGCAGTTCTGTTGAAATACAGACGTCAATCCTTAGTTAATGAATCGGTGGGGTGGCGCTTTACGAAAATGACAAGGGAGTTGCTTGTCTCCTTGTGATATCGGTGCAAGCCTTATCGAGAGCGTAGGGAGATAAAATCATAATTCTGAAAGCACCAGATCGAGACGGAGGAGTCCGCTCTTAAGATTCGTAGGAAATGTGGACTTATTGGGAGTACGCGAAAGCTGATCCGGACATCACACGATCATTCGACAAAAAGAAAATGCATTTGCATAAGAAAATGCATTTGCAGATAATTTTTGCAGATTAATCTGCCACTTCCAACATTCCAATAGGGTGCTTTTCGCCGATCTGAAATGTCCATGGGTCTTGGCTTCAATTTATCAAACATTTTGATGAAGTGGGTATTAAGTTTATTAAGGATCCTATAAAACTGTTTCACCAAAACATTTCGACCAACAATAAGTTGGGAAAAAAAGGATAACAGAGCGAAAGTGATTCAAGGAGGTTACAAATTCGGAGATGCTTGATCTTGTCTTTGCAACTAAAAGCCATAGCTTCCGGCGAAATAGTCGTGTGCATGAACCACCGGATCACCCGTGAACAACATTCGTATAAGCTGTCTGAAAGGAGAATATGGTCAAAGTAGACGGCTCGTTACACAACTTGCATCACACATTGATTGGCCTTGTATGGGCAGGAACTGGTGAGTCGCAACTTCTCAGATGGTGCCAGGTTACCTCCTCTTTGTCACTGTGGTCCATCCCCATTAGCTCTATTCAGTTCACCTTCACATTGCCCAACTCGCTAGCCAGCTATATATTTGGAAGATGGGAGATATGTATGGACATATGTCTATAAAAAAATGTGTGGTGCGTTCTGCATAGCAATTCCAACATAGTTGTTCAATTTCTTCGGCG
This sequence comes from Syzygium aqueum, assembly GCA_031216185.1. Lineage (NCBI taxonomy): Eukaryota > Viridiplantae > Streptophyta > Magnoliopsida > Myrtales > Myrtaceae > Syzygium > Syzygium aqueum. The sequence continues at coordinate 25,447,768 of CM062240.1, read as the reverse complement.
GTGTTACGAAAGATAACCCAATTTTTCATATGGCGTTAATTTTATCAATCATGTATCGCTTCATTTAGATAGATATCTACGTTCTGAGCAAAAATTTTGCTTTCGGACAAAACAAAAAAGAGGCGCTTCACATCTATTCACGTGCAAGCTGAACCAAGGTTTTATCTATATGGACTTGGTAATATACTGTTAATAAATCAGATCATGCAAATTGTTAACAGTTAACACGGCCTTCTCTTATCAAATGAGAAAAGCATTAACTTTTTGATTTCTGCTCCAGAACCATCTGAACAGCTTTAATCAAGCGAATGTGACGGAAGCTCTGATCTTGATGAAGGTTGGAGAAAAAGCCTAGAAACTCATATGAACCAAACGACAGTGACAATTAAAGTAGTCATAACAAAAAAGTAATCTTCATTTTCCAAAGTCATCGACAAGCATTATTTACATCCACACAAAAAGGCCCAGATCTTTTCTTTCCACAGAAGAACGAGCACAAAAAGTATTTGCCCCTTTCTTGCTCTGTTTTGAGAGCCACACATCTGTTTACCACGAGTTAACAGCGGGAAAGACGTGGAAAATCAAAGAAGAACTAGAGTTACATTGTACACCAAAAAGTGAAAAGAAGAAAGGAAAAACGATTGGAGTTAATGAACTAAATTGATCAGTGCGAGCACGCCATCCGGTTGGCTCGATCCCTGAGGATTCCACTGTACAAGGCGATTCTGTTTGCAGGAATTTCAGGAATTTCGCTCCTGCAACTTCTCTCGACAGGACTTGATGCTCTGATCTTCTTCATCTTCATCCTGAACTCATCCCCATTCCCTCTGGGCTCCTTCACGTCAGCCGCAAAACGTACCTTCTTCTTCTTTCTTTCCTTCTTTTTTCCATCTGCCAAACAGAACAGATGATGTGAGACAAGACCCATGGGTCAATCTTGTTTTTTTCATTGAAAAAAACCGGGGGAACAGAACTACCAGGTGAAGAGAAGAAACACTGCCCACCCAAGAACGCAAAGGAACACGAAGCCAAGTACCTGAACATAAGCAAGATCGCAGAATTTGCTCAGGGGGCTGAGCTTCTTGGTCAGGAAACGGGGGTTTTTGCCTGGAAAAAGCAAGAAACAGGATGGTGCTGGAGACAGCAGCCATGGCCGTTGTAGCTAAGACCAGACTCGGTGAGTTCATCGTAGAAGATGATGACGACTGCAGTGATGGAGATGACGATGGAGGAGGGAGCGGGGAGGAGGGAGAGCGCCAGAGAGCGAGGACAAGGTTGAATCCGTTGCATGTGACAGGAGGCGTGAACAGGGGAGATGTCTATTTATGCGCAGGGCAGGAGTTTGTTGTTTGTTGGCACCCGTGGAAAAGCCGAGGAAAGTCTCTGTCTTTTCCTTTTCTCCTTTTTTGCTTGCTTTGCTTCGGAACTTGACACCTTGGTTGGACTGGGAAAGTAGAGTTGATTTGTGGTTAATGCAATGCCAAAATTACTAAAGGAGAAACTATAGTCTCTCCCCATAGATCATATACCATAAAAGGGGTCTAGTGCTCGCTCGATTCACCGAGCTAGAATCATGGGAAAGATCAATCTCTTAACGAGCCTTCCAGTGCCGACACGAGACCGGTTCCGGAACCCCTTTTTCCATCCTAGGGCCGAGGTTCAGGACGAAAAATTAGGGGTAATGTCCAAATCCTTGTGGGGAGTTTCATGGATTTGGGGAATGTATGGGTGAGGAGTAGGTGGGTTTTTAGGTATAGTTCAAGGCGTGGGGGGGATTAGAGAGCAGACGTGGGCATCTCCAGCTGTGTCTCTTTCTAGCTCTCTTTTTCCAAACTGAAAAAAAGGTGAGGAAGTGGTGGTCGGTGAAGAATTGGTGTTGGGTTTGGCTTCCTTCTCCAATGCAATGCACCGCACGCAACGGCGAAAGAGGAGAGACCTTTAAGAACAGTCAACGGTCAACCCGGTCGTGGACTTCTAGAAGAGACTTAGGATTAAGGTGCGCATGGAATCCATTCTGGAGCAGAAATTCTGCTCCAGAATCCATTCTAGAATAAAAATGCGTTTGTTAATAAATTTTCAGAATGCATTCTGAAGCAATTTTTGCATTCTGGAATAAAAATGCATTTGGTAAAACTTCATTCTTTTTTTGGCCCTAGAATGAATTTTTGCTTCTAGAATGAATTTTGATCCAAAAAAGAGAAGCTGCTTTTTGTAGCTTCTCTCTTCCAGAATGTATTCTAGCCCAAATTTCCTTCTTTACAAGAAATCAAAAATTTCAAAAAATCAAAATTTTCAAAATTTCACAGAATGCCCTAGAATATCTGTAGACACTCACTTTAAGTGAAATTTAAATTTTTTTAGGTGCCCAAAATAATTTAAAAATCAAAAATTTCAAATTTTTACAAAATGACTTAGAATATGTGTGGTCATCCATTTTTAGTGAAATTTAAATTTTTTGAGGTGCCCAAAAAAATCAAAAATTTCAAAATTTTACTGAATGACTTAGAATACCTGTGACCACTCACTTTGAGTGAAATTTAAATTTTTTTAGGTGCACAAAAAATATAAAATATAAAAAATTTTATAGAATAACTTAAAATACATGTGGCTACCCATTTTGAGTAAAATTTAAATTTTTTGAGGCGCTCAAAAAAATAAAAAAAGATTTACGTAATGGTTTAGAATATTTGTGGCCACCCATTTTGAGTGAAATTTAAATTTTTTAGGTGCCCAAAAAAATCAAAAAATAAAAAATTTCAAACTTCACAGAATGGCTTAGAATACATTTGGCCATCCACTTTGAGTGAAATTTAAATTTTTTGAGGTGCCCAAAAGAAAATTTCAAAATTTCACAGAGTGGTTTATAATACCTATGGCTACCCCCATTTTGAGTGAAATTAAAATTTTTTGAGGTACCGGAAAAAATAAAAAAAAATAAAAAACTTCAAAACTTCTTAGAATGGCTTAGAATATCTATGACTACCCACTTTGAGCGAAATTTAAATTTTTTGTGGTGCCCAAAAAAATCAAAAATAAAAAAATTTTAAAACTTCACAGAATGACTTAGAATACTTGTAACTACCCACTTTGAGTGAAATTTAAATTTTTGGGCACTTCCAAAAGCAGAAATTTCCTTCTATTTCATCAAACAGATTTCTCTTCCAGAAATCAATTTCTGGAGTAGAATTAGTCCTGTTTTATTAAACAGATTTTTTCTTTAAAAATCAATTTCTGGCAAGAATTTAATTTTTGGAATAGAATGGATTCCATTCGCGCCCTTAATATCCCTTTTCGTCTATCGTTTGGATGATTGGAGCTAAATTAGACATTTTTTTTCCATGATGGTACGATATTTATCGTTTAACTTTGGATGGTTGATATGTGTACTGTTGTTTTCTTTTTCATTTTGTTTCCATGTTTGATCATATTTTCTTTCTCATGACATGGAGGGGCTTAGGAAATGAGAGATGGAGGGCGAATGGCCGTTGCTCACCACCGCTGCCAAGAGCCCTTGCCGTCGCGCTTCTATTCGTCGGCGACACCAACCCCTTTCCCGCTCAACTCATCTGGCTCCTCTCTCTCTCTCTCGCTCTCTCTCTCTCTCTCTCAATGCCAAATTCGCAACTTGCGGCTATGGAGATCACAACCTCGAAACACGAGGCCGTAGGTCTGAGATCATGCAAGGCTAGCCACCTACATGGATGCAGTGATGGGGCTTAATTTCACCAAAACTATTGAGATATGCGTGCGAATAGTGTTACCAAAAAATCTTACATCAGATAAGTGATGTAGCGTGAAATAGTTAATATATCAAATTTTGCAGTGATCCGAACGAGACTTATACATGTTCTAACATATGTCGTGTAACATATCATCTCAATATGTCATATTTGGATTCCATCCGATTAAGTGTGCGACATGATATGACTATAAGGAAGATGAATTGTTAGTTGTACCCAAAATTTGCATTGCGGTACAAGTTATCGCTTAAGAGAAGCATTTTGAATGGCAGTGACGCAAGCCAAAAGGTTTTTTGCTCATGATAGGACGGAACATTTTAAAGTAATATTTACCTAAGTCAACTTTATGATCCCGCTAGTTGTAATGATGCATTTGTTTTGTGAAAAAAAAATAATTTAAAAAATATTTTCATAAAAATAATCATTTATCTTGCTTAAGAAATGAACGAATAAATTTTTTTTTCATAATTCACGAACATGTTTAGATGTGAATTGTTGCCGATAATGAAACATATTTCATCGATTACTTATTTCACACGATACAAGTAATCATTTTTAGAAAAAAAAATTTCAAATCGTTCATTTTCTATGGAACAAACGAAGCTTATATCGAGCACAAATCTCCACCAAGTCCATAGCATGTAATATCAAACATTACTTGATGGCCGACATTGATGAAAAGTGTGCAGCTTGGTCCTTTTGGGGTTGTTCTTCTTGGGCCCTCCCCACCCACGAGAGAGTGGCAAGGAAGGAGGGCCGCCAGCAGTCCGTGACGGAGGAAGAAGGTGGCCGCCGGGCTGCCCCGCGCGGCTGAAATGGAATGATGATTAATGATAATTGAGCCAGCGAATGTCCCTTTGGAATCTTGCTAATCAATGACCAAGGCTTCTCATTTCTCCTTCTATAAACAATGCAGTTCGTAGTTGTCAAGATGGACTACACAGATTGATTCTTTGGCATCAACCAAAAAGGCACAATACCTCTGGCTCAAGATTCCATATATACCCCAAGATCAAAAGCTCTTCTTCCTCACGGGTCTTCTTCAAGCGTCTTCTTCAGGCTTAAGGGTTAAGCAAAAGAGATGAACCGGGTTCTGACTTTTGTCCTCTGTTTCGCTCTGCTCTCGATTCTTTCCCATGGCAGACCCTTCACTCCAGATGGGTCGGGATCAGTCCCTCATGCCCTCAAATCCTTCGAGGTCAATAGCACTCAGGTATGAACACTCTCTCCGATCCATTTTCGTTCTTTGTTTTCTAGTTTTTGTGAATGGATCCAACCCCTTTTGATAAAGCCATTTCTGAGGGAGAGAAGATATGGGTCCGCAACTTGCTAGAAAGTTGAGCGACCCTTTTTCGTTCTTTCTTTTGGAGACTCGTGTTTCTTGCTTGAAAATCACTCTCTTTTGAGTTGAGAAAGTAAGTTTTGAGGTGTTGCATTTCAGGGTGCGAAAAGCTGTTCTTACACAGTGTCGATAAAGACGAGCTGCTCTTCAACTTCGTACACTCGTGACCAGATCAGTCTTGCGTTTGGGGATGCCTATGGAAATCAGGTAAACTGCTTGATCTTATGTCTGCTGCTCCAAGTGATTTTGGTTCGTGTTGTTTCCGGTGGGCGCACAATGATATCCCTTGATCGTACAAGTGATTTCAGTTCTTAAGGATGATTAAGACCATAATGATCTTACCTGTTCCTGCAATAAGTGCATTGATAAGCTGATCTGATAACAACCCATAAAACAAGAAGTTCATTTCTTGATAATTGGGTATTTCGTTACTGTTTGCAATTCTGGCCAACAAATTGCAAACCCTGTTTTCATTTCCTATTCCAAAAGGGTATTTTAGCTGAATGAAATCTAACTTCTGCGTCCATTTTGATCTGTCCGACCAGGTTTATGCACCTAGGTTGGACGATCCATCGACTCGTACATTCGAGCGATGCTCCACGGATACGTTCGACATACATGGACCCTGCACGTACCAAGTCTGCTACATCTACCTCTACCGGAGCGGATATGACGGGTGGAAACCCGAAACCGTGACCGTGTATGGCTATTACACCAAGACTGTGACCTTTTACTACAACACTTTCATTCCGAACGGCGTTTGGTTCGGTTTCAACCATTGTGGCAGCTATTTAGCATCATCAGTATCCTCATCCGCACTGTAGTAGAATCTGCTTGCACATGTGCTACTTGGTGAAGTTCTCCGGGGGGGCTGCTGGTGGTTTGTATTGGGCAAGGTTGATGAGCTGATTTTCAGATTATTGCTTCGGTTAATAAGAGGATGAGATCAAGACAATAAGATCTACATCTTGCATCAGTTAAAATGCAATCTCAGTTTGATTAGGAATGTATTCGTCTCTGTTACCATTACATTCTTAAATATTTCAGGACCACAAGCAAAACCTTCATCATTTTGCAATTCCTCAAGAACACTGTGCATTGTGTGCTTTTCGCAGAATCGACTCTCCCATATAAGCAACCAAAGTTTATCTCTGTGTAGGCAATTCATCCTAGAGTTATTTACCATAAAAAAGGATACTTTTGACGGATCAAAAAAGTCGCAATGACTACCAGGGAAGGTGGGCAATACCAAAAAGTTTAAAACTTTGATTGTATATGAGATGATCATGAATTATTTTAGCTTAATTCGTATAAAAGTAAAACCATCAGTTACAATATGTAATAATTTCACCAAAACAACCCTTTTTATTAGCGGGAAAAGTACCGAACTTAACTCCCATCCCACCTAAGATTCATTCTTCACCACCCAACCCTTCTCGCTCTCTCTCTCTCTCTCTCTCCCTCCTTCGTCGCTTCCTCCTCTGCATCAGAACTTATCAATACAGCCCCGTCAACCACCGTGAAAAGGGTTGGTGCCTCGTGCACTCCTCGCCTCCTCTTCTCCTTGATGGGGAAGAGCTCGTCGTCCCCCTCGCCGTCGTCGTCGCCATTGCCAGCATCGGACATAGAGAAGGGCACCAAGATGCCCCGTCCCGCCCATCACCATTTTCCTCCGCCGCCGCCTCCGAAGCAGTGGTTCTCGTGGCTCATCCCGCTCATCTTCTTGGCCAACATCGGGCTATTCGTGTACACGATGTACGTCAACGACTGCCCCAGAAAAAAGCCCAAGGGTTGCACCCTGTATCCTCTGCTAGGGAGGTTCTCTTTTGAGCCATTGAAGGAGAACCCTCTCTTAGGCCCCTCCGTCCTCACGTAAGAAGGCTCTGTATTTTCTGATCTATCATTTATCGTTTTCCATCTTCCACTTGTTTTAATTTCTTTCAATATAGCAAACCGCTACATTAATGCTAGTTTCTAAACCCTTCTGATAAGCCAACAACCGAGGGCTAGGGAATTTCTTTTTCCTTTCTTCCATACAACCGAGGGCTCAGGAATTTCTTTTTCCTTTCTTCCATCTTCGTGTTAAGAACGTTTCGAGCATAGAAGTTCTCTCTGAAGCCAAATGCTTTGGCTTGTTCAGTGAAGGACGAGAAACGATTGTCATGCAGTTTCAGTAACATGTTAGAGCTTGATGATTAGTTGGTATATGTATCTCCGTTCAAGTTCACTAGAATTTGTAAGAGAGTTAAAAAAGATTTCATCTCATTGATAAACCCAGCCTAAATTCTACTAACACGGAGACAAAAAAAAATGCTCCATTGGAAAAGCGGTTTTCCATCCAAAGGACGGGCACATGAGTATACAGAGTCGATTTAGCGTGATGTTTTGGCAGAAGTTAGGCAAAAAAAATGTCTCGAAAGTGGGCTAAAAGCCCCAAATGCATTAGATGTGAACGTGAAATTTCGAGGAGAATGTCATTTTGGGTATACCCAGTGCATTCTTCTGCGCAGCATAGTTGATGATAGGAATCTTGTGCTTCTGAGCATTCTCAGACTAGATACCATTTTGAACAATCTAATTGCAATGTGCAGGCTGGAAAAACTTGGAGGCCTCGAGCGAAAACTTGTGGTAGATGATGCTCAAGGATGGCGAATGATATCCTGCATATGGCTTCATGCGGGAGTCTTACATTTGGCTACTAACATGTTGAGCCTCATGGTTGTTGGCATAGGACTTGAGCAAGAGTTCGGATTTTGTAAGAATTAGGGACTCTAGAGGGTAGAATTAAGCTGACTAATGTTTCCTAATCGTCACTGATTCCAAGTACCATGCTTGTGCAGTGAAAATTGGAGCTTTATATGTGCTCTCTGGCTTTGGCGGAAGCTTGTTATCTACACTAACCATCGATGGAGACTCGAAAATATCGGTCGGGGCATCCGGTGCTCTTTTTGGACTGTTGGGAGCTATGCTTTCTGAGCTGATCACAAACTGGACCATTTATGCCAATAAGGTAATTCTATCTTCCAGTGACTCTGCTCTAACAGTAAGTTGAACCTGCTTGATTGTAGACTTTCTAGTTCAACATATATGCCATGGTTCCTTACCTCGACAGGGGGGCAAGGATGGCCTTAAAAAAAAAGTTCAGAGGGCAAGGTTTTTTTAATTCTTGTCCATTCAGTGCACAGCTCTTTTCACTCTAGTGATCGTGGTCGCCATAAATCTGGCCGTCGGGCTTCTCATACCTCACGTCGATAACTCAGCCCATATAGGAGGGTTCATCTCCGGGTTCCTTCTAGGGTTTGTTCTCCTAATTCGTCCCCAATTTGGGTACGTAAGCAGGAGGTACATCCCCGATGGATACGATGTGAAGCACAAAAAGTCCAAGCATAAGAGCTACCAATATTGTTTATGGGTGACGGCTCTAATCCTCTTAGTTGCAGGGTAACTGACCTTCTGTGGATATCCTTCACTTCAATACCGAAGAGCTTTCAACGCAACAGTCCTCTGATGCTTTCGATTTGATGACAGATATGCTTCAGGATTGGCTAAGCTGTTCAACGGCCAGGTTCTGAAGAATGTGCCGTTTTAGAGAATGGATGATGCCATTGTTTCGATCCCACCGCCTCTTGTTTGAGCAATGGCAGGTACCGAACTAAGTTCTCTCGCATTTCTAACTATGCCTTAGCCAAAATAAAATTTATGGCATCATCAATTGCTGGAGGTGGCAACATGCCAACAAATATCGCAGAAGTTTTGAGTTGATTGTATATATGTGTCACTGGATCTCGAAATGCCAGTTTATATTTAATGCTAGTTCGGTAGTAAATTAATAAATATCTGGTTTTGCTCGTCGCTCCAATGAACAGTTGCATCTCTTGCTTTCTGCAGAACATGTCACTGTATCTCATCCGATTTTTTTTTGTCAAAACTGTGATTGTTTTCAAGGTTACATACTTTCCTGAGCATATCAACAGAAAGCAGCAAAATCAGAAGACTGGTGAAAGCGGCTATTGGAAGACATTTTGGAAGACCGAAAGTTTGTGTACACAATAATGCAAAACATATGCCTACTTGATCATGTTAAGCATAATAACTTGCTCCAATTTGGCTTTTTTCTCGAGGAGCAGAACTGCAACTGCGGTTCGGTCTCGAGTTTTAGATAAAAATTTACCCTCCCTCCCTAATCATTTTGAGTTCGTTCCTAGTAGCCGTTCTCACAACATACTTCCCTTTTGTGAGATGACGGCATACCCTTTCAGGGACATTCCGTAACAAGCATTGCGGTAGGAGCGCGTAAGCAGGAAATATTTGGGAGATTAAGTGCTCATTAGTAGTCAAAATGATGTGAGGAACACAAAACCGCGATTCACGACAAAGTTTGGGATTTGGAACATCGATTGTGTTAGAAAGTCTCACTACCGTTTGATTCCGCAAAACGCAATCTCAGAATTCGATTGTTTCCTTTGCAGATCTAAATGAACTGTCATTTAGCAGGACTTTTAAGACAATTTTACCAAACTCATTTTGATGAAACTTGGCAACACATGTTAATGAGTTCAGCATCAAGAATGGCCAAGGGCTCTAGGATCTCAACTTCCATCTAACAAGCTTTAAATTCAATAGTAGCATCCACAAGCAGAGCGATGACCCAACTCATGCAGCTTGTAGCCTGTAAACCACAAGAACAAAAGACAGCAACAGAAGCTATCAATGCCAGTATTTTGAACTTCTTGATGTAGTTCTGATCCTGATCCAATTCTGTAATCAACGTTCAAAGTTTCAAGATTTAAGATGAAATATTCTCAAGCAGCACCATCCGAAACTCCGAAAGAATTACCAGGAAGTAAGAAAACATCCTTCTAAATAAATTATCAAGTTCATACAAGGAGCACTCAGACTTATTCTCCAATGGCAATTGATTACAGAGACCCCCATATCATCAGTTCACTCATCATCTTCGGAGCTCGCGTCGTCGCTACTGTAGTCACTGCTGTCGTCGAAATTATCTGGAAGTTCAAGGTCGACATGCCGGACCTGTATTGTCTCGGGCTCCTTATGCAATCCCGGAGGACCAACCGGTTGCAATTGCGGCTCCTCGGGCCTGCGAACAGGAAGAGCGTCCATCGGGGGCAATGCGATGGGATCGCCCGGTTTCCATCCGGGCGGTGGAACAGGCAAGTTGGTCGGCAATTCCACCGGCATCCCCGGTTTCCACCCGGACGGGATGATGATGTTCGGAGGTAACCCTGGAATTGCCGGCACGTTCGTGCTCGGAGGCGGCTCGACGATTGATATACCCGCTTTGTCATCATCCTGGACGGCCGATTTCGGCAGATGGATGTCTTCAACACTGTACAGCTGCGAGCAGCGCAGTTGCTCGTCCTGGGGAGCCGGAGGCAGGGCCCCTCTGAGAGGAGCCTGCCCCGCGCCGAAGTCCGGCGGCGCGAACGTGGTGTAGCTAATCCTATGAGCGTAGGACACGATGTCGGACAGATTCAGCCGCGAGGCGACCGTGGTGGAGCTGCTGAGATCATCGTCCCCGTGCCCCTCATCCTCCGCCGCGGCGGCGGCGGCGGATGATCTCGACCGCTTCGGACGGCGATAGTCGGCGTAATCATCGACCAGGACGTCGAGGACATGCTCGGCGTCCTTGAGGCGGTTGGCGAAGGAGAGGAGGGCGGAGTCCTTGGACCGGATCTCGCGGGCGAGCTTGTCCCTGGCGTCCTGGAGGTCGAGGATCTCCTGGAGCTCGGCGACGGCCTTGAAGAGCTGGGTCTGGAGGGAGGTGAAGAGGGAGAGGATCTCCTTCGTCGAAGACGGCGGCGGATCGGGGAGGGCGGCGTGCGGCGGGGCTGGCTGCGGCGGCGACTGGGAGGAGAGGAAGGAAGGGAGGGAGCCGCGGAAGGAGGAGAGCCAGAGGGCGCGGCTGGGGGAGACGTCGAAGAGCTTGGAGGCGAGGGAGGACATCTGGAGGAGGAGCGATTGGGCCCGCGGGAGCGGCGGGAGGAGAGACAGCAGGGTCGACGACGTGGCCCCGGGGGCGGCGGCGGAGGCGGCGGAGGAGGAGGGGAGGCCGGGATGGTGGTGCGGCTGCTGGTGGGCGGCGGCGGCGGCGGAGGCGAATTTGGTGGGGTTGGGGTTCGGGAGGGAAGGGGAGCTGGAGCTGGTGGGGCTCGTGAGGCCGAGCCTGGCCGGAGAATGGGAGATTTGGTGCTGAAGCATCGCCGATGATTAGGGTTCCGGCGACCGGAGAGACGAAGACGAAGGAGCGCAGAGATTTAATTAGAGGGATCCATCCAGATGAAAGAAAGGGCGAGTTTTGCCCAATAAATAATGCGTTTTTTTTGTCCATTGTTCCACGATTAATTGATTCGTCGCCTCACGAGGCTACGGCCAAGTACGCATGACAATGCTCTTTTATAGACAACTGCATGTACCGGGACCTAAGCATAATCAAGTCCTAAAACTATTTCGTCTGAATTTTGAGACGTTAAACACAAATGGTATTCCTCGAGGGTAAGAAAGAAAAACACTATCCCACAATTAGAGAGCTAAGCGTGCGACACTGATACGTTAATATAAGAAACGTAGACTTATCAATCCATTAGATGTATATATCAAAATAGGCCGTGCGACTTTTGTTGGAAGCTTCGGCTTCTCCTTGGATTTTCAGTAATTTCAATAGATCCCTATTGTGCATTCAGTATGGCTGCTTTTAGTTATGCATGGACCGTAGTATCACAGCGGCGTATCAACACCGTTGGCTGTATTGAAAAAGTCACGAGAAAATGGTATTTGGCAAAAGTCACGAGAAAATGGTATTAACTTTTTTTCGTTAATACGAGTAAAATCATGTATTAAAGAAAAGAGATGGAGACCCTGGAAGAAATTATTTGAGGGAAGTTTAGTATAATCTCGCCGGTACACTCGACATCGATGTTACACATGATGATGTAACCGATTAAGTTGCGTAGCGATTGTTAATATCTGCAACTGGTCTGTCTACCGAAGCTTATCAAGTCATTAGGAAATTTCTATCATATAGATACAATCTCATGAATGAGATCTAATAATTAATTACCGTATGATTGTATTAATTGATGTTGCATTTAAGATCATCTCAATAGTTTCTACAATGTCAGAAGGGCCTAAAATGATCATATGAGTCTTAAAGAAGGGTCTAATATCGCCGGCGGGCCAAATTTTCCGGCTGCTCAGTGGCATCTTTGTCCACATATATATATTTATTATTTCTTTTCTTTCTTTTCTTCTCTGTTCATCTTCTTCTTCATTGCATCTCCTCTTTTCCATTTTATATTTGTACTAGGGCCGGCGAGGGTCGCCGGAGCGAGCCCGTTGGGCACGTATCGGGATAGGGAAGGCATCTCTACGCTTGCGGTAAAAGGAAATGGGGGGAGCGATTTGGAGGGCTTCCAAATCGAGGAGGTTCATGAGGTTAACGACGCACGTCAAGAACCTCTCTTTCTCGAAGGCGTGGTTATGGTTGCGACCGCGGACGCATTTGATGGGGGGCGCCTAGCATCGCTCGGAGGGGGCTCAAATTGAGGCCATTGCAGCGCCTCGCCCACGGCCGCGATGGCCTCATTTAGATCTAGGCTAGGTCGGGCAAGGGATTCGCAGCCCTTATCCACGGCCGGTGCCACTGTTACAATACTCGGGTTGGTTGTTCCGAACAAACATGCCCAATACCAAAACATATCGCACAGCTCCTCCGACCACTCGTCCCTGTTCATCTTGTTGGACGAAGAAGATAAAGAGGGAACAAGAGAAAATAATTGCATTTGGACTAAAATGCCCTTAATCGGTAGGAATGTTTGGCCAACCAACGAGGCAAAAATCCTCATTTGAAACTGTTGTGGTCACTTCGGACCTTTATTTGAAACAAGTTCCAGTCATCTTTTGAAAAAATGAGGGCACTTTAAACATTTATCTGCAGCCGATCTATCTAAAGAAGCTTACCAAGCCATTAGGGAATTTCATCATATAAGGTACAACCTCAAGCATGAGATCCAATAATTAACTACTATATGATTATAATAGTTGATGCTGCGTGAAGATCATCTTGATATTATCTACAATGTCAATGTCCATGTAGAGATCATTTTTTTCTACTTAAAAGGAATTTTTTTAGGGACAATAATCTTATTGAAAATAACATTTTAGACGTGTGGCATGTCAAATTTCAAGAAATTTAAAGGTCGAACTTTCGTTAATGTGTTTTTTTAGGGAAAATGGCATAATTGATCCCTGAAATTTTGTATATATTCAAACTAGCCCTTTGACTATACGAAAATATTTAATGTGGTCCATGAATTTTAATTAATTTAATATGGTCCACAAAATTTTGGTACACGTTTAAACTAGTTTTTGGACTATATGAAAATGTTCGATATTGTCATTTGATTAAATGAAGTTCGTGGATAACATTGAATATTTTCACATAGTCTGTGAACTAGTTTGAATATATACCAAAAGTTTAAGGATCGTATTGAACAAGGTAAAAGTTCATGGACCATATTACAGTTTGGGCTAAAATTCAATGACCATATTGAACAATTTAAAAGTTTATGGATCTCATTATATATTGGGCTAAAGTTTGGCCTAATTCCCAAAAAAAGCACCAACTTTACCACAATTCTAGCTTGAACTTTTTTCTTCTCATAAAAAATCATAAAATTTCACTTAAATCCCAAATTTAACTCAAAAAATTTAAAAATTTTCACCTCAAGGGGGCTAAATTTGGGACTCGAGTAAAATTTGATGCTTTTTATCGAGACAAAAAAAGTTCGGATTAGAATTGTCGCTCAAGGTACAGTCGATACTTTTTTTTTTGAAATTAGCCCGCTAAAGTTTAGGTACTTTTTTTTTGAATTAGCCTGTCAAAGTCTAGAGACTATTTATATCGTTATTTTTTTTTTTAAAGGAAGAGGATATCGAAAGAAAACATATCGATTTATTCTCGGGGGTACCCATTACGCCGCGACGCGTTCCACCAAGGGCCCCAGCCAGAAAGCAGGTCCACAGTTGCTTACCGTGCACCCCCACATCAAAACCCCCCGGGGCTCCCAAAACCCCTCCTCCGCGAAGAGCCACCAGAGACGCAGAGCGCCCACCAAGAAGATGAGGTCGGCCTCTCCCAGATCCCACCGTGTTCCACGGTGATCTCAACCTCTCCCTTTCCCGTTACCAATTCGCTTTTCTTTCTGTAGGGTCGTCCCCCGTTTTCCCATGTTGGGTCCGAGAAGACCCAGTTCCTCAATCCGATTCGGGCCGTGAATGGTCGCTCTGACCCGCCGTCGCTCCCCCGTGTTCTTCTTTCATGTGGGTCTTCGTTGCTGGTGTTCTTTCTCTTCTTGTCCGACGTTGAGGACGTTCCTGGAGCAGCAGCGGCAGCAGCCAGCTGATTTCTTGAATTCTTTTTATGTAAGTTGGATAAAGACATTCTGACTGCTCGGGGTTGGATGTTATTCGGCATTGGGCTCGCGGGGAGTCTTGGAAAGGAGGCATTTCTAACGTTTTCGGGTGATTGCGCTGGAATTTGTTTGTTGGGGGGCATTCGGGTTCCTGCTCTTGTTGGTTTTTATTTATGGGCGGTGAACATCGTCCGGAGTTTGTGCTTGGATTGTCGAGTTCGCTTCGTGGGTATGTTTCCATGTGAAGAGAATCCCAGAACATGCTTTCTCTGCGTCCCATTCGCAGATTTTGCCATGCCGCCGTTGCCGCCGTCGCCACCATTGCGTCGAACAGTAGTGCGGCGGCTGTATCGGGCCATGTTCATAAGGCAAAGGCAAAGGCAATAGAGGAACCTGCTCTCGTGAAGCTCAAATGTGAAAGGGACCCTGATAAGCTATTTCACCTATTTCGGGCGAATGCTCACAACCGCCTCGTCATTGAGAACCGTTTTGCGTTTGAGGACACGGTTTCTAGGCTAGCAGGCGCTGGTCGGTTTGACTACATCGAGCAATTGCTTGAGCAGCAGAAGGCCCTTCCACAGGGTCGGCGTGAAGGGTTCATTGTGAGGATTATCATGCTGTATGGTAAGGCCGGAATGGTTAAACACGCGCTCGATACTTTCTATGACATGCACTTGTTTGGTTGTAAAAGGTCTGTCAAGTCTTTCAATGCTACATTGCAGGTTTTGAAAGAAGCCCGTGATTTAACAGCTATTGAGGCCCTCCTTAGCGAGGTTCCACAAAGGTTTAGTATAGAGCTGGATATAATTTCTCTTAACATTGTTATTAAGGCATTCTGTGAAATGTCATTTTTGAATAAGGCCTATTTAGTCATGGTAGAGATGGAGAAATCTGGTATCAGACCAGACATAGTTACATATACTACACTAATGTCCGCGGCCTACAAGAGTAATAGGTGGGAACTTGGTAACGGTTTGTGGAATCTTATGGTGCATAAGGGTTGTTTGCCGAATCTAGCAACTTTCAATGCCAGAATTCAGTACTTGGCAAATAGGCGAAGAGCTTGGAATGCTCATAAGATGGCTGCTTTGATGAACAAAATCGGGATTGACCCTGATGAAGTCACATATAATTTGGTGATTAAAGGGTTCTTCCTTGCTGGATATCCTGAAATGGCCAAGAGGGTTTATTCTGCGTTACATGGCAATGGATGCAGACCCAATATTAAGATTTACCAGACCATGATCCATTACCTCTGTAAGGGAGGCGATCTGGATTTGGCATATTCAATGTGTAAGGACTGCATGCGAAAAAGTTGGTTTCCTAGCGTCGATTCCATTATTGCACTTCTTGAGGGCCTAAAGGAAAGTGGGCAGCTTGGGAAAGCTAAGATGATCATAGCACTGGCCAGGAAAAAGGCACCACTTTTTTCTGAGATTCAGATGGACTCTTTTCGGTCCAAATTATCCTAGAATTGATTTTGGGTGGATGATGAACCTCTCAAAATTTTTTCAGACAGTCAGAATCGTCATGCCTGACTTGAAATTTTGGAGCACTGTGATGTCGTCACATCAGATCAAAGGAGCAAGAGTATATCATAATCATTCTAAGGAACATTGGTTTCTCCAGTCCATGGGTCTTGGTTTTTGCTACAAAATGAGTATTCCAGGTGGATGACAACCATGCGATTGCCATTGCTTGTAATGTAATCTCTCTCTCTTTCCCTCTCTCCCTCCATCCCTCCCTCCCTCCCTCTCTCACGAGCACTTGCATGAACATGAGCATGAAGAGGCCCTTCCATGTTAAGGCCATGGCTTAATAGACTTTTCCAAATAGAATTATTTTGTGGGAATTAGAGGTTGAATTTGACATTAACACTAGCTACCACCTCAAAATTCTTCCCAGTCCGCAGTGTTTGTCCTGATAGATTTGGCTTCTGCGTTTTCTCAGTGGGCTTGTCAATTCAATGTTTTTTCTGTGAATGGATGGCGATGGACACAGAGGGAGGACCTCCTCAGGCTCTCGGTACATCTAGCATAGGATGACCAGCCTTCTTCATACCCTCGTGGTTGGACTTAATATGACCATACCTCAAGGTCAGAGGTTCAAGGCATGGTGAGAGAGACAGGCTTAGTCGGAATAACTAGCACGGTATATCTCATATTTCCTTGCTCACGTTTAGTATGTATCCATGCAGCCAATTATTATGATATTTGATTACATAAGTATCCGTCCTTGAGAAAAGCTTGAATCTTGAAGTAATACGTCTTTTCTTTTTTATGTTTTTGAAAGTAGGTTCCATCCTGAGTAGTAGCACACACTTAGTGGAAGCTAGATTTGTTTCTGAATCTGAATTGCTTCTTTTAGTCTGACTTTTTTATGTAGGCTTCACAAGTACCTGTTTACAACGTCTATGGTATCAGTAATCGTTTTGTATTTGATGAAATTTATTCACAAGGGCGATTTCAGGTATTACACAAGCTATGCAATATCAAGAATTTTGTAAAATTATGCAGAGAATTACTTTGTGACTGTGTTAACGCCTATCATTTTGGACTGGAGTTGGATTACTAAGTACAAAGATATTGAACCTTTGAATTTTACCTGGAAAGTAAGAAAGCACTCATCAACAGATCATGTGGCCTGTTTGATATCATGAATGGCTGAGACCTGGTAGGGGTGCAATGTAATTTCTATACTGCAATTAAACTCTTCTTTTGGAAGAAGGTTTGCCCATGCATCTGGCTGATCACATTGTAATCCTTTTGACATATTGAAAATTGGAATTATGGGGCTTTCTGAACTTTTCTTTGGAAAATGAAGCAAGAGAGAAATTCTAGCCTCAAGCCTTGAAGTTGTCCTAGGTTAACAATTTTGGTGCGGAATTACTTTGCATCCCTTTAGCTGAAGCAATAATTCTCTAAGCTTGTTGGATCCACATATGTTTTGTATCTAATCCATTTACAGAGATCAAACATGTTGCTAATTCTCTGATTTCCTTTTACTTAATGCAAATGTAAATGCAGAAGTTTGGATCAACTGGACAAGATCGAGCTTAATACAACTTCCACGAGAATTGCCGGTGCCTCTGTTAGGATACTGATCAAGAGCATATAGCAAATAACCAACAGATGCAACTCTTTTCTTTTTCAGATTAAAAAGAAACAGTTGATGCTCTTGCTTCCTTACGATGCTCGAGTCTTTCGTGGTGGTTGTGTGGGAATTAAGCCCTGCCACTGCAATATGGACCTAGATCCTCTATGAAGGTAATAGATAAGTGATTACTACCAACCTCTTGAATCCTCGGCCTTAGCGCTTGTCTTGTTATGGAGATGAATGCTTACTATATACCCGTCAATACTTTGATGCAATAGGTTCGAAAATTGTTTTCCATCAATTTCAGTCACACACCATCAACAGACTCCTTTGGTTCAGCCTTTGGCTTCAAGTTGAATAATCAAGTACCGGAGAAAGTGGAAAGTTCCAGAGCAATATAGAGACATACTTTTTGTCGTTAACTGTGTTTTCGTGGAAATGCTGTAATTCTTTGAGATCTGACCATTGGTTCAGTCAGACTCGTGTTACTAATAATGTTGTTTATAAGTCATGGCTTCCCAAGAGTGTTGTGGTGATGCATTGTATTTCCACAAACATGCAACTTTTCCACTTGTTATCTTTGATCATATACTAGAGGTATATGGCGGGCATGATGGAGTTGCAAAGAGAATGCACCAGATAGCCGTGTCCGGGTGCATAATTGCAGCGTAAAATGTGAGAATGAGCCTATTTTTCATGCTGAGTGACCACGCGCTGCGGAAGGAGCGCGTAGTTTGGGCTATCCATTTGCCTATACAAACTCGTGTTTTGTTTGGAGTCGCGGCCTTTTAATTGGACTCCACACAGTTGACGACTCAAGTACAATACAACCCATATGGGATTGAAAATTTGGATTGGTATTACCGGGATCTGTACGAAGAGGCAGGGTCAAGGAGAACTTGCCAAGCAAGTTACTACTTTGTTGATGAGGGAGCATGGAGAGCCTTCCTTGAATTGCTTGCCAAGGCAATTTGAGTAGTGCATTATTCATGGATTTGTTGAAATCCCATATTAACAGCACTTCTTGTTCTTTAGATATTGCATAGATTTCGTTTTTCTATCCGCAAAGTGTTGTAGTTTCAAGGCATTGTTTTTAAATCTATTCGTGGGGGCAAGCCTGGATTTTGGAAGATGAATGAGAAAGCTCACGCAAGTAGGAGGAAGAGGAATGGCAGTGAGGCTATAAATTCTTGCATTGAAGCTGGCTAAATCAAATAATTTTGCTCAATTTAATCATGAATTTGTATTGTGTACGTGACTAAGATTCAACTTCTTTACCCTTAAACGCTAAATCAATATTCGAATTGGTATCTTGTAGATTTGCATTCATCTAGCCTTAACAATCCAAAAACTGTTTTTATTTCTTGTAGGGAGATCCGTTATAATTAAGTAAAACTGTCGTGACTAGGGATGAAGCATGGTCCGGGTGGGTGATTCCCACCCTAGAACCTGGATCCATCCACTAAGGACCGATTTCGAAAAATTAGAATTGAGAACCGCCTGTTGGTTTGATGGACCCACCCGGGAACTGGATTGGCGGTCCGGTCCGATTCCCTGGTGAGTCCACAAAATCGGTCCTACCAAGTTTCTCTGGAAAATTTAGAAAATGCATCGGTCTAACCCTGTCTGTTGGTGGGTTGTATTCACCACATGCTGCTTTCACTATAACCTTAGTGCACGTGTACGATGTATCTTTAGCATATAGAATCGTCCTTTGGCATTTGATTTCACCAATTCTTTCTTGTCCAAGTGACAAATGAGCCTTCCACAATGGTCTGATGCAGAAGTCATAGTAAAAGTGCTCATTCAAGATATTCTCTGCCATCACCCCTTTATTCCTAGTAACCTGCTAGTACGTGCAATCCTCCGAATAAGACGCCTAACTACATATCCTCTTCCTATGTTCGACGGGATCACTCCATCCGAGATGAGATACACAATTGCCCGCATATGGTCCCCTATGATCTGCGAAATAACCCCATGTATGAGGATCATCAGCACTCCTTAAAGAAATAGAGGATCACCATGTGGATAATTAATTCAAAAGACCGAATGGCACTTAAAAATTGCTACCGATACAAATTTTGAGTTTCGAGTATTGAGTGTCTCGTGCGTTTAGGGTATTAGGATTTCTCTTTTTTTGTAAATAAAAATTAAATATATTATTATATTACCGATCCGGTCCGGGTGGGCGGTTCCACACCTGGAACCGGAAACCGGACCGGTACCCACTAGTTCCCTTAGGAACCACCGGTTCCGAGCCGGTCCGATCAAGTTTTGAGCAGTCCGGGCTGTTCCCAGTTCTTTTGTATACCCCGAATCATGACGTATAATTATCTTTTATTATGTCGCGGATACACGAAAAGTTATGATATTCAAAAAAAACCTCGCACGTAACAATGTTATATCATAGAAATTGCTTTCCGACGAAGTATGTCGAAAATCATTCCAAGATCAATCTTTCGTAAGTGCATTGGAAATCCTAAAATTTATCATGAAAGTGCAATTGAGTTTTTAAATTTTCAAAAAGTGCAATTAAATCCTAAATATTTCAAAAAGTGCAATCAAGTCCTAAATTTTATCAAATTGGTTCGACCAAGTAATTCCATTAATTGCACGTTTTAAAGGTTTTATGACTCAATTATATTTTCAAGACAAATTTTAGAACTCGGTTGCACTTTTTCAAAATTTTAGAATTTGATTACACTTTTGTGACAAGTTTTGGGATTTGATTGTATTTTTTGAAAGTTTTAATACTTAATTATACTTTCATGATAAATTTTAAAACTTTCGGTGTACAAAAAGAAAAAAGAAAAATCAATGGCACCTTGTTGTGTGTGTGTGCGTGTGTGTGTGGGTGAATTTTTAAATTTCAATTACTATTGTGTAATTTACATCTTGAAAAGGGAGTGAAGCTAACTGATTTCCCGGGCATCGACGCGAAGAGAACGTCTCTAAATCTCAAATGACCGAACCCCAAGGTGTCGCCTTTCCATGTCGAAGAACGTTCTCGCCCGAATCAAACCCCTTCGCAACCCAACCAGTTCATCTTACCTCAAACCCCACCTCAAGAGATTCGTCAACGAAGCCATCCGCATCCTCAGCGACCCATCTCCCCACTGGCAAGATTCCCTCGGAAACCACTTCGCCGAGGCCGAGATCCTCGTCTCCGACGTTGCCCACCACGTGTTTGATAGAGTGTACGACGCGGGATTGGCGCTGAGGTTCTTCCGTTGGGCGTCTGAGCAGCGCCCGCAACGTGGGTCTCTCGGGGAGAGCGGTTATTCCTCGCTGTTGAAGCTCCTCGCCAAATGCAGGCTGTTCCCGGAGGTAGAACTGGTGCGGAGCGGCATGGCAAGTGAGGAAATTGAGCCGACCCGCGAGGCCGTGAATGCTCTGATCCGTTCGTATGCTGACTGCGGGATGATTCATCGGGCGCTTCGGTGTTATGATGCCGCGCGGAAAGTCTGTGGTCGGTCACCGGATGTTTTCGCTTGTAATTGTTTGCTTAACGCGCTCGTGAATCGTGGGCAAACGCGGGATGCCCGTAGGGTTTTCGATGAAATGCTCGATAGAGAGAATGCTGGGGGTGTTGACGCCGTGAATAATTTTAGCGTTTGCATCATGGTCAGGGGTTTGTGTAGCGAAGGCAAAGCTGAGGAAGGTGAGAAAATGATCCAGTATAGGTGGGGACATGGTTGTGTACCGAATGTCGTCTTCTATAATACGCTTATTGATGGATATGTTAAGATTGGGAATGTCGACAAGGCCCACGCACTTTTCAAGGAGTTGGTATCGAAAGGTTTTTTGCCGACGCTGCAAACTTTTGGGTCCATGATCAGAGGTTTTTGCAACGCGGGGAAATTTGATTTGGTTGATAAGCTCATCACTGAAATGGAGGAGAGGGGTCTCGGTGTCAGTCTGTATATATACAACACGATCATCAGTGGTCTCTACAAGCATGGTCGCGCAGAGGAAGCTGTGAAAATGGTTGAAAATATGGTTCAAGGTGGTTGTGAACCAGACATTGTGACATATAATATCCTGATTGCTTCTCTGTGTAAGGATGGGAAGCTGAGGGAAGCTGAGGGTCTTCTTGGAAAGGCACTTACAAAAGGATTCACACCAAACAAGTTAACCTGCAATCCGCTGATACTAGCATATTGCAGACAAGGGGAACATGAGAAAGCCTCCAATTTGCTTATTGATATTACAGAAAGAGGAGAGAAACTCGACATGATTACTTATGGAGCTCTCATCCATGGAAGCGTTCTCCTTGGTGAGATTGATGTAGCCTTGACAGTTTACAGAAAAATGATGGAAAGGGGAGTTTTCCCTGATGCAGGGATATACAATGTCTTGCTGAGCGGACTTTGCAAGAAAAGCAGGCTTGAAGCTGCCAAGTTGCTACTCATGGAGATGCTTGACCACAACATAAACCCTGACGAATATGTTTTTGTTACTATAGTTGATGGGTACGCAAGACATGAAAAAATCGCAGAAGCTAAGGATATTTTCGAATTTGCAGTTAAGAAGGGTCTAAATCTAGGTGTTGTTGGGTACAACGCGATGATTAGGGGTTACTGCAGGCTTGGAATGATGAAGGACGCAATGTCTTATTTCCATGGAATGTTAAAGGAGCAGCTCATGCCAGATGAGATTACTTATACCACGATTATCGATGGGTACGGAAAGCAGCAAGACTTGGAAAAAGCAATGGGGATGTTCAGGCAGATGATTATGCGAAAATGCAAGCCAAACGTGGTCACCTATACCTCTCTCATAGATGGGTTTTGCCGCAGTAAAAATCTTGATAAAGCTGAAGATTTATTTTTTGAAATGAAATCTTCTGGCTTAGAGCCCAATGTGGTAACATACAGTATACTAATAGGCAGTTCTTTTAAGGAGGGAAGGCCTGAAAAAGCGGCCTCCTTTTTTGAACTGATGCTGGAGAATAATTGCAGTCCTAATGATGTTACACTTCATTATCTTGTCCGTGGGCTCATCAACAACATATCTAGCTCAACATCTAAGATAGCTAATATACATCAAGAGGAGAAATGTATTTTCCTAAAACTTTTTAGAGATATGATATTGGATCAATGGGCACCGCAAGCTGCTGCTAACAGTGTTATACTCATTTGTCTTTGCCAGCACAAAATGGTTAAAGATGCTCTAAAGTTGTACGATAAGGAGACAAAGGAGGGATTACTTCCAGATCCTGTCTTATTGGCTTCTCTGCTTCACGGAATTTCCTTAGAAGGTCAATCACAGGCCCTGAAGGGTCTAAATCCATGTAAATTGAGCAAAGAGGATCTTAAGGTAGCTTCAAAATACTCTTCGATGTTGGACAAATACATGTATGAGGGAAGGAGTTCAGAGGCTTCTTATATTTTGCAAACTCTAGTGGCGAACCATGGGTCTCGTGAACTAGAGGTGCATGAGGTGGGAGTGACATAAGAGGACTTTATTCTTCGGTGTGTTTCTAGGACATAAAAGTTTTGCGACCTGGGTGTGATTCAATGGATATGGATTGACATTGCTGTCTCAGTGTTGCTTTCTCCAGAGTGAGGACTGTAAATTTAAAACGCCTTTCAGGTTAAGTGAAGTCCCACCTGGCTTTGAACTGTCATCTGATGGTTCCTCCTTCGGAGTTTTGAGGAGCTGCTTCACTCTTGTTATTAAGTTGGATTTGATGATGGTAGATGCTTTTTTTAATAGCAACTTTCAGTGAATGGATAGACTAGCGGCTGCTTTTGTCATAAGACTAACATCAAATCAGGGTTCTTTTGCAGAAACTTTGATGCTGCCTATTGCAAATTATCCTCCCGTTGATTCCGGAGCATAACAAATGTGGATAACTGCAGGAAACAGCTTGTCTTTGATAGATATAAGCATTGTGACCAGGCAAGCGGTTTAAATGAAACGCTAGCCAGGTCGGGTTGCTTTGCTCAATAAGGTAATAGGTTTTGAGGCAGGACTATTATCGATTACATATTTAGAGCAGCCATCAGCTGCGAAGCAAGCTTTATCCGGGAATGTTAAGTTGAGTCCTGATTAAGGCAAGCTACATCAATCGAAAGATGACTTTCTTTAAGATAAATGTATATACTGTAATACAAAGCTATGGGATGAGATAAATATTTCATATACTGGATTTATTTTCCCTTTTTGCTGGGAGCATGAGAATTTCTTCAGTTAGTCGTCGGAACACAACGGTTCTATAGTCCCTTGGGCTTTGAGGCTAATTTCGTTCAACATCAAAGCGGGTCAACCACACTATGTATAGGTGACTGACAATGAGAATTAGCGAACCCTCTTCCACTATTTGCCAGCTCCTTATTTAGTCGAAAATAGAACAATCAATATTTTTGTTAAGTCCCTTACCAAAAAAAAAAATATTTTTGTTAAGAGAAACTCTTCCAGTTTCGATTATCCTGACAACTTGGTAAGGTGCCTTCGGAAATCTGCTGTCGAGCAGGCACATCCTTTTAGGACAACCTCCTTTAACTTTCTCAGCTTGCATCATCGACATTGCATAATTACGGGCGTAGCTACGAGCACGACTACCGGTACATTGAATAAGACGCTCTCCAAGAACCTGTGAGGCTGTCACAGCTCCAATTGTATCTCGAGTTCACTCACTTTCAGGCTCAGTTTCTTCGCTTCTCCATCTTGCACGCACCTTGTTACCTCTCATCATGCTTGCGAACTCCTGAACCGAGCAACAAGTGCTACGATCCATCTTCCCAGCTAGAACATCGATATGCTCCAAGAGGCCCAAACCTAGAAGTCGATTTCTCAACATCTCCACCGTAGAAGAATATGGAGGTATTCCTTCATCAATCATCATCTCAAAATATCTACAAGCCTCCTCCAATTTGCCCTTCTTCTTGCACAGACCATGGACCATAACGGAGTAAGTCGAGACCGAAGGATAAAACCCTACCTTCCCCATGCTATGCCAAACAACTTCTGCCCTATCGAATCGCCCCACTCTGATCAGCATTTTGAGCACCATGTTGTAACTGTGCCGGTCCGGCACACAATTCTCTCTCTCCATTCTAGATAACAGTCTCAGAGCCATATTGACTTCAGCGTGATCGCAGTGGTAAGCTTGAATGGCATTGTAACTCCATGCATCTGGAATGACCCCTCCTTCAACCATCTCATCTAGTAATTGGTAAGCCTCTTCAACCTTCTCATTCTTGCATAGTTTATGTATTATGCAATTGTAAGTATACACATTAGACACGAGGTTATATCTCCTCATTCTGTCGAGCACCCTGAAAACCGAATGCAAGTCATTCGCTTCGCAGTATGCTCGGATGAATATCGAGTACGTACAAGCATCCGGATCAAATCCTTTCGGACCCATCTCCCTAAAAATATTATATGCTTCATCCACATTGCCCCCTTTGCACAAAGCCTCCAATAAGCTGTTCCACGCCTGAACGTCCAACGAACAGCCCCTCCCCAGCATTTCGTCGAACAGCTTACGCGCTTCATTCACTTCGCCTATATCACCCCACCCTCTAATCAGAATGCTGTAACTCTTCACACTCGGTTCAAACTCCACCTTAGCTTTGTCGAAAAACTGCTGAGCATGCCTCACGTGCTTCCTCTTACACAGAACGTACAAAAGCTGGTCAAAATCAGCAGTACTCGGCGCGATCCCAAACTCACTCATTCTACCAAACGCCCTTATAGCATCACCAGGCAAGTTAGCTCTGCTATAACCTCTGAAAACGATAAAAAAGATTTCTGGGTTCAGCTCGAAGTTCTCGGAGTCTCTCGTCTCTCGCAGAAAATCCCACAGCAGCGCAAACTGCTTGCTGCTCCCGAGCACATCAACCAAGATCCTGTAGCTCTCGCAGCTGTGTTCGAAGCCCGGGAGTTTCTTGGCCCAGAGAAAGAACCTGTGAGCCGGAAAGCCGAGATTTTTGCAGCGCTTGAGGACCTGCTCGACCAGGTTCGCGGATATCTGCGTGGAGAAGGCGGACAGGGAGTGCTCCAAGTCGTGGTGAGGGTTGCGATGGTCGCTGAGGACGCGGGAGATGTCGTTCACAAGCTCGGGCAATGGTGGGTCCGACGCTGGATAGGAGGCGGGACGAGACGGAGCGACGAAGCAGAAGGGCCGGTTGCGAAGAGCGTGGAACAGTGAGTGCAGAGTTCTTGATTTGGAGGACAGTGAAGCGACGGCCATCGCCAACTTCGTCAGAATCGAATGGTACGATGATGCGAAATTTTGTCTTTTGATTTGAAGCAACATACAAAGGTACGTGGTCTGTCTGTTTGTACGCTCGGTTCCTTGGTACTTGGACGAGGTCTAGGATCTGAAAAATGGGTAAAAAAAGTTGAACTTCGTGTGCCAATTTGCCAGCGAGGGTTTTGGTTACTTGTCCAATGTCATCAACGTTGCTGAGAGATCGAAATCTCATTTCTACGTATCTGAACTTTTAAGCAGGAGATAAAAGTAAATTAATGCTAAACCGTTGTTGCAGCACTTATTCAATTGAATGTTGGCTTGTCATGGATGCTTATTGTTATGATAAATACACATATTTGATTGATATCTTGCATGATATTGCGTTGACTCGTCATATAATGCGACATATCATAGTATGATGTGATATAATTTGTTGAATATTTTTATGTCGAAGATATTGCCGGGTGGCATGATTCTAGGAAGAAAAGCTCTATTAAAGCAGACAAGCGCCACCTAAAATTGGCTGATATTCACAGCGGAGCCAAGCATGATCTAATACAGACATGATCGTGGATCTAGTAGCTAAAGAGCTCTCTCAAGCCCGTTTGGGCCCAAGCTCCATGGGCTGGGCCATGGCAAACCGATGGATTCTTTCAACACCCACTTTTCCACAATCGAAATACTTTCCCTGGATACAATTCTTTGGCCACTTTGCTGCCGTTCAAGTACTATCTATGATTCGACCAAAAAAAAGAAAAAGTACTATCCATGATATGCTGTTCTTACAACTTCTGAAATGCTGCGGGATATTTTTTACAGTGGAATGCCACGTCCATTTTGTAGTGTCTCTGTAGTGACGAGCCAGCTACTTGCTGAGAAGAATAATCTTTCTCACATGTTAAAGAGTTGATTTAGCTTGGTGCTTGATCTGCATTGAGATGTACTAATATGTTCGGTAGTCATTTGATTATGTGAGACTCACCATCAATGACTACGATTGATCAGGTAGGGATAAGAAAGCATTCTAAATATTGTTTTTTATATATATTTCACGGGGTGATAAGCTTTTTGATCACTCGACTAATTCTTCTCGAGTATGATAGTCTTTCCATCCGGCACATACATACCAAGTACTTACTGGAGATGCTTACAACGTATGTATATGAAATCAAATTCTGCTAAATGAACAAGTGATTATGATTGATCGAGATATAGTATATGTATGTTAGAAGTCTATCTTGCAAGTTGTTAAGTCAGAAAAAAAGGCTGACCATTCTACATTGAAACTGGTCTCCACCGAATGTTGCCTTATTACTCCTTTTTATTTCAAGCAGCGAGTCCCTTTCCCACAGCACTTGAGAAGGACTTATGAGGTGGGTAGTTACAATAATCAATTGTTCAGTGGATTGAGTGAATATTATTCAAATGCATGCATAGTGTTGGCCCAGTTAACACATCCCTAGTTAAGAACATGACTCATCTTCCAAGATCCTCCGGGACCTTTTTGTTTTGACATAGGAGATGTGCTCTTCGCAGTCATCTGCCATAAACTTTATTTCCTGAGTTTTCTGTGTCTGTATTCAAATTTCTCGAATCGTCTGGTTGGTCATTCAATCATAAATAACTAAAAGGCCCTTTGTCAGAACAAAGTGGTGAAAAAAGCAGAAAACATGGTCACGCATCATTTTCACCTTTTGTGCTTGCAGTGACAGTTCCACATGTACAAGTACCGAAAATGAAAGTGAAACCTCTAGTATACTCCAGCCCCTTTTGTATTATTAGGATGCAAATGGTAACCATTCTGCTCCAAAAATTAAATTCTTGCTAGAAATTAATTTCTGGAATTCTTGTCAGAAATTGATTTCTGTAGGAGAAACCTGTTTGGTAAAATATGACTAATTCTGCTCTAGAAATTAATTTCTGGAACAGAAATCTATTTTGATTTGTTGATTTTTTTTGCACCTAAAAAAGTTTAAATTTTACTGAAAGTGGGTGGTCACAGGTATTATAAGCCATTCTGTAAAGTTTTGAAATTTTTAATTTTTTTAATATTTTTTGGGCACCTAAAAAAATTTAAATTTCACTCAAAGTGGGTGGCCACATGTATTCTAAGCCATTTTATGAATTTTTTTTATTTTTTTGGGCACCTCAAAATATTTAAATTTTACTTAAAGTGGGTGGCTACAGGTATTCTAAGTCATTCTGTGAAGTTTTGAAATTTATTATTATTATTATTATTATTTGCACCTCAAAAAATTTAAATTTCACTCAAAGTGGATGGCCACAAGTATTTTAAGCCATTTTGTGAAGTTTTGAAATTTTTGA
The DNA here is from genome assembly GCA_031216185.1 of Syzygium aqueum. NCBI lineage: Eukaryota > Viridiplantae > Streptophyta > Magnoliopsida > Myrtales > Myrtaceae > Syzygium > Syzygium aqueum. The sequence continues at coordinate 25,419,622 of CM062240.1, read as the reverse complement.
TTTTTTTTTGGCACCTCAAAAATTTTAAATTTCACTCAAAGTAGATGACCACATGTATTTTAAGCCATTTTGTGAAGTTTTGAAATTTTTTATTTTTTTGGGGCACCTCAAAAAATTTAAATTTCACTTAAAGTGGGTGGCCACATGTGTTTTAAGCTATTCTGTGAAGTTTTGAAATTTTTAATTTTTAATTTTAAAAAAATCGCCAAATTTCATATTTTCCTAAAATCTGACTCTTTTTAAGCCATTTTCTGGAAATTTTTATGAATTTTTCTAGAATTTTTCAATTTTTATGTATTTTCTGAAAAAAAAGATTATGAGAAATAGGGAGAATACATTCAGGAATCAAGAAGCTACAAAAAGTAACTTCTCTTTTTCTTGCCAAAAACTCATTCTGGAATCAAGAATACATTATGGAATCAAGTATTTTTAACAAACGCATTTTTATTTCAGAATGCAAAAATCGCTCCAGAATGCAAAAATCGCTTTAGAATTTTTATTCCGAAATGCATTCCATGCGCACCCTTGCTCATCAAACGCTGTCATTCACTCCCAACTTTCCACTATTGACACTCTTTTGCACAGTTAGTGCATATTGACAAAGCTTGGCGCGTAAACAAGATGGAGCTTTCACCAACGACATAGAAGCAGAAGAACAGTTTCTCTAGCTTCAGTGTACTTTTCAAATGGTTCCAAATCCAATCAGTGTCGAATGTTATTGAACGTACGAGTGCATGCACAACCTTTGCATCGCAACATTTGAAAGATGGAACACATCACATTCAACAATTTGAAGCCTCTAGAAAGCTCTCTATTCGGGCCGGTAACGTAAAAGCTGTCCTTCAAACATAATTAGCATGTTCTCTTTTTTGGCAAACTTCACAAGAGATGGTTGTTATATTTGCTTTCTACATGCAAAGAGCAATCTTTTCCTTGCGTAACTTGAGTTGATCAGAGAAGGAAGAAGTATCCACGCACGAACATGGAGTTTCCTTTCTGCGCACTGCGGTACAATTCAACGAAGGCAGAAAACGTGACAGAATCATCTTTGGTTCCATGAAATGTCATGATGATTGAAACCAGCCAGAAAAAAAAGCAATTGGAGGATGTGTAGTATTGAATATTTTCATATAGTTTAGAGATCAAATTGAACATGTATTAAAAGTTCAAGAACTCCATTGAACAAATTGAAAGTTCAAGGACCGGATTACACATTAGGCTAAAGTTGACGGACCACATTGAACAAATTAAAATTTCATGGCCCACGTTGCATATTTGATCAAAGTTCATAGACCATTTGATTCATTTTACCTTCATACATTATAGGTGCCAATATGAGGATGGTCCCTTCCTTTGCAAACCATACAAGAAGAAGAAACAAAGTTTCTCATGTAGTATCGCGAGAGATTATCACAGTTGTCAGAAATATATTATCTGATTATGTGCATCTCTCGGATCATAGTTCTTTTTTATCGTAGTTTCAATCGTAATATTATATTACTATAGATAGCCGTATTGTAAAGCAGTACATAGAAATTACGATCAATCGGGATTACGATAAAAGAGATACACAGAATGAGACAATATATTTCTAACACCAATATTGTTCCAGCCTGGTCAATCCGAGCATTTACATGCGTAGTCACGCATCACGGTGGCGGTAATCCGAGTCAGCCGTGGAACCAACGTGTCAACATTATCAACAATTCTCACGTGGCCCCACGTGGCTCTCGTTGATATTCTCGTGAATGCCATGGCCTTGTATATATAAAGCCCTCTCCACATCTCTCGCTCAACCCCATACGCACTTCCGTGTACTTCTCTTTCTCGGTGCATGCTTATCTGAAACAACCACAAGCGCCACATCTACATCTCTCTGTCTTCTTTATCAGAGAAACCATAGAAACATCTTGTTTTTGTTGGGTCTGACTGAAAGTTCTCGAAGTTTTTAAGTATATGGTGTGGTGTCTTTCTTGAACTTGGGTTTGCCATTTTCTTGAAGAAGAGAGAAAGATGAAGGAAAGCTCGCAGAATCCTTTGCATCTCAAGTCTTTGAACCACATTTCGCTCGTCTGTCGATCGCTTGAGAAGTCCATGAACTTTTATCAGGATGTTCTTGGTTTCGTCCCCATCAGGAGGCCCGGATCGTTTGACTTTGATGGTGCATGGTATTCAATCTCTCCTTAAACAATGAGAGGCTAATCGAAAAACCTAAAGAATAATGCAGTGTCAATCTTTCGTGTCTTTTGCTCTGAGCGAAAAACGAATGTTCTCTCTTGGATAAGCTTTTTTTATCCTTTACACAGGCTGTTCGGATATGGGATCGGAATACATCTTTTGCAATCGGAAGATCCGGAGAAAATGCCCAAGAAAAGGGAGATCAACCCCAAGGATAATCATATTTCCTTTCAGGTATATCTTTCTTAAAATAACTTCCTTTAATTATGTGCACAAAGGAGCACCCGATACCGATGGTTGGAGTCAAATCATCATTTGTCAGTCTTGTCTCACTATGTTAATGTTCCATTCAACGTTGATGGGAAAATCGGCTTCTATCAAATGGTCGTTTGAATACAAATATATTGATCAGAAAAGATTACGTTGCTGCCGATAAATAGATATCACCTTTGTGGGTATTGCGTTGAAGAAAACGTTAAGAAAGGTAACTTTTACTGAGTATGAAACAAGAAAAACCAGGGGAAATATTTTGAACTTTTTGAAAGCATTTAATCACTGGAAAATCAAAATGTGATGTACAGTGCGAGAGCATAGGGGCAGTGGAGAAGAAGCTGAAGGAGATGGAGATGGATTTGGTGCGGGCGACTGTAGAGGAAGGTGGGATCCAAGTGGAACAGCTCTTCTTCCATGACCCAGATGGGTTCATGATCGAGATTTGCAACTGCGATAGCCTCCCCGTGATCCCTCTGGCCGGCGAGATGGCGCGGTCATGTTCTCGTGTTAACCTCCAGATGTTGCAGCAGCAGATCAAGCAGGTGGTCCAGCAGTAATGAAGTTCTCTTCTTTTTTATTGTTATATTACTAGTTTATCTCAGAATGACAACTTGATTTGATCAGCAATAATAGACGGCATTCTGAGTTTTGTGTCCAGTTCATTTTCACCATTGCTTGTCCAAGTTTTTAAATTTGTAATGTAAAAAAGACTGTCTAGCATGTTTTGCCTGAATAAGATGGGACCTGTACAGAATCTCTCTCTATCTCTCATGCTGTTCTCTTCATGGTTGATCATGTTTGTCACGTTGGAGGTTCAGAACCATGGGCTTAATCTACGAAACTTTTCATTGCATGATGGCTTTCTCCTTGAGAGAGGTTCTATGTGGCAAAATTACTGCATGAGTTGACAAGTAATCAAGTTTGTTTCCCATTAGTATTAATAACTTTCTTAACATAATCTAATTATATCTGAGCAAGGGATCAAAATCATGGAAAGAACCATGCACATTGTCGAGGTACACAGAGTTCTCTCTTAACCTTGGAGTTTATGCTTGAGAGAGAGAGAGAGAGAGAGAGAGAGAGAGAGAGAGAGAGAGAGAGAGAGAGAGAGAGAGAGAGAGAGAGAGTCCTGTGTCAAGTGAGAGAGTAGTATCACCAGGAAAAAAAATGAAGGGGCGGGTTTAGAAGGAAATTCCAAAAACCATGGAAAACAAACAGAGCAAACCCAATTTGTTTGCTCGGCAGTGAAGTTACTAGTCACACGTAAAAAGCTGCGGAACAAATAATCATGCAAAGCTGACCATTTCACTTACATTTTCTTTTCTGTTCCTGGATTAAAAACAGCATGAAGAACAAATTACAGTAACAAGAAGTATTAGAGCGTGACTTCTTAACTAATGAAATCTCTTCCACTCAATCTCATGTCGAAAAGCAACTTAAAAAGCGAGAAGATATATACATCATTACTGTCCGTCCCCGGTTGGTCAATGGACGAGCCTGCTTTTATTTCCCGACTGGCTTCTAATTATAACCAGAAAAGAATGCAGAGTCCTTGAAACCTTACCTTGGAGATGCAACGGCTTTATGCAAGCCCCAATGCAAAGGGAAGGGAAAACATCATAGACTCTTCTTTCAGAAGGGATGAACATTTTCAGAGCCAGACTGAGTTTTCTGTTTATCGTTTTCGAATGAGAGGCAAGGAGGAGGATACACTAAACCGGAGACAGAACCGTGTGCTTGCCAACAAAAGGATCTTGTAATACCACCAGCATGTGAAAAGAGATGTATGTCTTCTAAATATAGCCCTTCACATGGAGCATCATCGCTGCAGGCAAATATCATAGCATTCTCAGTAGCTGATGTCCCTCTGATCCCCAAGAACTGTATATTTCCCACTTGAACAGCCGATGTCTGCATTGATTACGTAATGGGAGTTTCAACAGCATTTTAAAGTTGCAGATGAAGGGAAATTACACCAGATCAATCAAGAAGAAATGAAATGTAAACCCTTGAATGGTGCCGAGGTTTTGCATTGTATAAAGTTGAGGCAGGCACTACAAATAGAAGATGCAGACAAGGATCTGAATCTAAGACTGATTAAAAGGGAAGTCCAATTAATTGTGCTAGTTCGAGGTCAAGCAGGCATATGGAAGATGGTCCTGTATTCCCAAAATTAAAGGTAAGCATTCTTTGTCCAATTGCAAAGGGTGCAGCAATTCTTGATTCAATTTTTGGCAGGCTTTATGAAATAGCTCATTCTGCATGATGCCACAACTTCTGAGGCTTAAATGTATGAAAATGGGACAATTCCATTGTTCGACGGGATTTCTGTTTATAAAATTGCATGGTTCTCCAAATCTAGAAAACAAATGGAATCCAAGAACCACTCCATCCATATACTTCTTCTGCTTGATCCACAATATACCCTTAGTCAAGTAAGACAGGATATATTAGCTACAGTTTGCATAGGACTACATCCTACATAGCAAACAACAAGGCACTTATAGCCATTTGAGCCAGTAGAACGGTGAATTACCTGATTGGGACAAGGCTGAAAGGAATCGCAATAATACTGATCTACGATTATAGGATGCGATACATTTTCCATCCACACATTCTGGAAGATTACATTGGTGACAGAGCCACCACCTCCCTGAGAGACAAGAAGAAAGTGCAGGATGACAATTCAGAATAAAGGAAGTTACTTTGCATGAGGGATTGTTTATTGAAGAAGAGGTTTTGGAAAAGAAACCTCATATGCCATGATACATAAAAGAGAAGTTTACCTGCCATGTTTTAATTCTCAAACCATTTTCAGTGTTGGACACAAGAGCTCCGTCAACAACTACATCATGAACGTCTGCCCAAGAGTTCAATTTTCCCAAGCTTCCAATACTGAAATAGTGAAGGATGGTCGGCGTTATCCCTTGTATTCCTTAAATTACAGTTGACTGAAGGGAGAAATTCTTTCTTACCTAATACCATGTCCTGGCCCACAGATAATGTTTCTGACCGTGATCCGTGAAGAATTGCTGACTATAGAGATGCAGTCATCTCCTGGATAAGGTTCTCATTATGTTTCAGAAATAATTTAGATTTTTATGAGAATCAGACATATTCATTAAGCCGATATTAATTGTTGATAATTCAAACAGGAGTAAGCCCCAAGACAAACTTGCTTAAAGATACTAGCAAAAGAAAGAAACAAGATAAAATATCAAAATGGAGTCACTTCAAAGTAGTATAAAGTTGTTATTCGCATCCTCTATCTTCTGTAGTCAGTTGGGAGTCCAGGAGATAGGTTTTAACTCCAAACACATGAAATCACTCATAGTTGAATGGTGCTATGATGAGTAAAAAAGCCAAACCTGTTCTAATAATGCAATCATCAATCTGAACACCACGGGAAGCACTTATATGGATTCCATCAGTATTAGGGCTCACAGGAGGGGCTATCACTCTGAGGTTTGATGCTTTAACCCGCAGACAATTGGTAAATGCTACATGCATCTGCTGACTGTTGATCACCCTGAGGTTCCTCACAATCAAATCTTTGCATCTATGGAAAATGACAGCCTGGATATGAAATTTTTAACGTTAAAATCATAAAATAAAGGTTCGATTCTTAAACATTGAAGAAAACAGTGACATCGAGTAAGGCAAACATTGCTGCTGACTGCATAGCATCCCAGATAAATCGTCACTAACCGTTGGAGCAGGATGACATGGCTGCATAAGAAGTAATAAGAAGCTTAGATGGATGCAAGTTTTGAGAAACTCGAGAAAAATGAGAGATCTTCGTAAAACTTTTACATTAGTTGCGTTTGTCTTGCAAGACCGATCCCACCATTCCCGCCCCATTCCATTGATTTTGCCCCCTCCTGCCAGAGTAAGGTGCTTCACTCTGTGGAAATATATCCATCTATGGGGATTTAATCCTTCCCAGGCTTCAGGATCTTTGGGAGCAACAATGCTGCCTGCAATCTATCATAAGTTCGATTTCTTCATATGTTTAAATACAGACTATTGGTTCCCATGAAGAGCAGAGTTAGGGTAAAGTTTTACAGGAATCCAGTTTTCATACTTCACGAGTACCTCTAGGGTGACCTTCGATCGACAAGGTCCAGCAAAATCAATTGAGCCAAACAAGTAAGTCTTTCCAGCTGAGAGAAGAATTCTAGTTGGGACAGAAATCGAGCAAGCCAAGTTCCATACATTTCCAATAACCTGAAAGCATGAGATCATCATTACAAAAGATGTAGGTGAGCTGAAAGCTAATATATGCAAAGGGTCTCGTAGGCAGTTCCCAGTTACTACCTGTGGTTCTTACCTGCACCTACTTCATTCTAAAGAAATAATATTTTAAATTTTCTACATCAATTGCTTGTTCATACAAAGTCGTAGTATCTCAAGCTATTTCACACCAGCCGGGTACTCAGACTGGATTCAACATGACAAGAAAAGAAAGGCAAAACTGTTGCAGCAACAGATATAATAGGAAACAACCGGATCACAGATTTCATCAGTTCCGGAGCTTTCAGATCCTCCAGAGAGAAAAAACATCTACAAATGACACGGTTCCCCTTAGAACAAGAACAGTTCCATGTTTTCCAGACAAACTTTCCTCATTTTAATATTCCGAGAAATCATAATCAAGCAGACAAAGTGCAGCTGAAGCAGCAATCATAGAAAATAATACCTCGCTCAAGGAACTCAAGAAGGTCAAAATTTGCTACGTTAATTAACGAACCACCAACTACCCACCATTTTCCTGACAATTTGGAAAGCCGCATTGATCCCCCATTTATTCACAAGACAGACAGACACAGACAAAGTTCAGGACTCTACCGCAGTATCGTCACTAACACCATCTCCTCTAGCACCATGATCGTCGACCGACAGAACAATTTTGGGTTTGGGCAGGCTCGGGATCGACCCAGAACGTGGTAGCCGCAGCAGAGAATCGAATCTCTCTGCAAGACCGATGCCTGAGCAGACAAACAAGAGGACATTAACGTGAAGAACGACGCGTCCCGGAGAAAAACTTGACCTTCGTCGCCTCATGATCAGTCAGCTAGAAGAGAGGACAGAGAGACAGAGGGAGATGTCAAGTTTCTTCGGGGATTTGTACAGGCGTAATCGGATCCAAGCGGGAGATAATGAAATCCAGGGACGCGCTGTCTTTTCGCCGCTGCCGAATGGCTAGCTTAAAGAATGAAAGGGACGATGCGCTTGAAATTGTCAGCAAGTGCGAAAGTTCGGAATCCATTGCCACACCTCTTCACCGTTGTAACGCTGTTCCGGAAAATGCAAGTACAGCGACGAAGTTTCCGCAAACCATTGGACCCTGTACTTCTTCTCGTTGGTCGAATTACCTGCTTTTGGCTATTGTTGTTCTTTATCCACGTTCTTGCTTTCTAACCAGGGCCAAGTTAGCCAGCGAATTCAGCAAAGTTCAAACCTTTTCTTGTCATTATCGCATCGTACATAAATTGAAACGTTAGCAAGTATCATTCTTCTGGTTGAATCCTCACGGATCTATGAATTCTAATGAATTCGTCCTTCCGCACCAGGAAAGAGTGAGCTTTGATATGTACTTTCGAACACAGTTTTCATCCGAATGTCACGTTAGACAACCCAAAAAGCGTTTCTTTTCTTGCCAAACAAGATCAGAAGTCGAGGGAGACCAGTTCCTACATCCTGCGTTTTGTGTCATTGCTGCTCCTTTTGTCTGTGTTGTCGTGCTAAACGCACTGCTTCCTTTCGTTTGTCAATTCGGGCATCTGTCTTTGCGTCTGCGCGAGGCAAAAGAATACCATCCATCATCATCTTCTTCCGATTCGTGCGGTGGATGAGAAGGAGCGCGGGACTCAGCCTCGAAACCGATCGAAAGCCCAATGATGGTGGGCTTCAATGGCTCTCGGAAAGAGAGAAAATGAACAAAGGGCTCGTGGGCTTCGAGGGTCTCAACACCCACGCCCAAAACTTTGCGCCCCCTCCAACGATCCCATTTGCGGCGGCGGCGGCGGCGGCAGCAGCGAGACGGCGCAGTTTCTCGCCAGCCCGCGGGGTGCATGGGGTGGTATATCTACCTCTCGTTTTCACTAACTATACAGACTCGATGCTGACATACGAAGTTACAAGAACAGTGCATTTTGAGATAGTAAAGATCGATGACCCAAAACCCATAGAATCTTGTAACCATGTTTTATCTACTTGGTTCTGCATACCTCTCGGGATCATGCATGCATATTCTTTGACGGTGCATCTCGTCGATTGATTGATTGATTATATTCAGAGTTATGTTCATCTTATTACCTCGCATAGTCATTTAATAAAACCTATAAACGGACTCAAATGTATTCTTCTCTCTGCACAACGAGATACACACACCACGATTCCCTCTTCTGCTTTGTTCTCAACTTGCGTGCGAACTCCGATGACACGAGCTTGGCGGGCGACAAAGAGAAAAGCCAAAGGAAGAAAAACCGTTTGTATCGTCTCAAAATCTTATCATCGCGTACAAAGACGTTTCGTTAACGAAAATTTCATGTTAATTAATTATTCCAAATAACATAAACCATTATTTTTAAGAAAAGTATTTTTTTTTTAAATTATTGGAGCCTAAGCAAGAGAGCGGTCAAACGTGGGCGCGCGAGATAAGGGGGCGTGATTAACGGTCAATTACGGCTCCAACGTTCCAACTTGGCTGCTAAATGTCGGCCCACACGTACCGCGCCGCCTCGCCCTACACTACCACATCGTGCCTATCCTCGTTCACATAATTATCAACGTCTTCGCCCCTTTCGTTTAACCTTTATCCGACGGACGGTGGTGGGGGAGTGGGGCCCACGAACAGTACACGTGTCGCGAGGACGCGCTAGGTGCATGCCAGCAGGATCTCTCACTTTAGCCCATTTATTATCCTTTTTGTTTCCTTCTGTCTTTTTCCTTTATTTTTTTTTAATTTCTAGTGGCGGTTTGGTAATCGCCGTCCAGCACAAAGGAACACCAGACGCTCGTGAACTTTTTCGGATTCGCCGGTTTAATTTCAAATCTTTGCACGGGATTTCAATGTAGTTCTTTCCCTCGAATTCTGCCGGAAATCGCTGAAAATCATCACCGGTTGTCCCTGCGTGCCACATTGCCACGCCCACGGCTTCGAGTATCGGAATTCTATGCAAAAGTTTGGGACTAGATCGATAAAATTGAAAAACTTTGGGATAGGTCGGACAATTTTCTTAAATAAAAATTATGTTATGTGTGCAACCCACGTTTCCCCATAAATCAATGCGAAATGCGGTGGGATTTGACACTAGATCGACGTACCAATGTGCAACACGGCCTTGCTTATAATTGAATTATGGGGTGAGGTTGGATAGTACTAGGTTCTGGATTCGATTCCCGTAATCACTGTATACACATGTACATAGAGAAGATATGCGGTACCCAAAAAAAAAAAAGAAAACAATTGGACCGACAAGGATTTTTAGGGTTCGTGGCGATTGCTCTGCAAGTGCAAATGCAGAGAGAGAGAGAGAGAGACCTGCGGGCACGTGTCCCGAAATCGAGACACGGTTGGGGCCTCCCCCATCTTTGGTTTTCGGGTCGGGCCGTGGCATCGGTTTTAGGAAATATTAATTGCCGGAATATTAAATTAGATGGAAAAATGGAGCCTATATAGTCCCGAGGTGGGGTCCACACCAACGTTTGGATCGTGTCGTGTCGAGTTACCCCGATCTTTCGTGGGATCGGCATCTCCTCGGGAGACGCCGATCCTGTTTCAGAACATGATGTCCTGCTCTTTTCTATTTGTTTCTTCTTTTTTTTTTTTCCAAATAATTCATCGGCTGTTTTTGCAGCACACTTTTTGCCGACTTCTTATCGGCAATTTAGCAGCGAAAAGAACAAATTTGTCACGTGGATTAGATTTCTTGAATATTTAAGGTGGTCCATATATTTAGCACATCGGCTAACATTTTACGATGAAAAATTTGGATAATTTGACAATCATCCCTTAAGAGTAATTCTTAAGGCACCTACTAAACTCTTGCCACATGTTTGAGAATTGATTCTCCAATCATAATTAGAAAAACATGCACGTATATTGCTAATACAGGGCGAAGATTATGCAATGCGTTGAAGTCGTTAGAAAAATGCGCCTTGTTAGGTTTTAGGAAAAATTATTTAAAAAGTTTTAAATTAATTATACGACGGCCAATTCAATCCTAATTTTTTTAATTGATCAATTTAGTCTTATATCTTTTTTACGGTTTTCTTGATATAATTCTCTCGGTTAATTTTGATTAAAAATCGCTAACGTGGCGATCCAGAAAGTGTTGGTCATTGTACCTGGCAAGGTCGACGACTGACGTGGACGAATTTTGTAATTTCTTTAAAAAAGAATTTGAAAATCTTTTTGGCTTTCCTTTTTTTTTCTTTCTTCTCTCTCTTTTCCTGTTCACTTCCTTGAGACGAGCCGGTGAGGGTCGCCAAGATCACAGCCCTCGCCAAGATTTCGGCAAGGGATGTGACCCCTCTCTCGGGTCGCAAGTGCTGGTTGCAACCCTCACCCAAGCCGCAAGTAAGGGCCCTACAAAGATTATATATATTAGTGTTGGTTGTGTCGCGTATATGGCTAGTTCTGATTTGATCGCTACATTAAATATTTCTAATTAAAATTGACTGAAACGATTATATCGAGAAATTGTTAAAATGTTTATAACTAAATTGGATAAATAAAAAAGTTGAGGAACTAGATTAGCCCCGTACAATAAGTTTAATCCCGCTTTCGATTAAACCCATTAATTTATCGACAAAGTCTTGCTCGTGGAGAAGTATGTACGATCCTAATTGCATGATTACCCGTCAAAACTCCTAATAAGAGTCCGTGATTAGGTGTACTGGCGAGGAGTAAAGGTGTCACGAACGCGCCCCAATACAATGTACCGACACTGACGAATATTGATTAGAAAATAATCTTCCGATGATTAATCGGACAACTAAATTAATTATGGAACATTTAGTCGGCGGTCGTTATCATGAGACCCGCTCGAAAATAAACGAGAGCAAAGGAACTCTCTCTTGCTATGTCGAGAGCTCGTCAATCGAGTCATTTTCTTATAAAGAAAATTATCCAAAAAATTCTGAACCTATTATTCGACAATCAATTCAATCCCCAGCATTTTAATTTTGCCAATTTAGTTCTAAAAATTTTGATGATTTATCATTGTAGTCTTTCCGACCAAAATTACGTTGCACGACTGCCACGTCATCGTTTTTCCTGCCAAAATTGACCGGAAGGACTACGTTGGCAAATCGTGAAGGCTACGTTTATTCGACCGGATAAAAGCTAGGATATAATATGTTTTATCCTATCCTGTGTTTAGTGGTGGTCCATGATAAGATAAGGTTGGATATAGACTGGATAAAAAAAATTTGAGGGGGAAGGGATAGACCCGGATAGGATTTTTAATGTCTATTTTTTCAGAAACCCTACGCTCCGCTCGCCGTCATCTTCATCCTCACACCTTGTGCACTTTCACCAAAAAAATTTCTCGGCTTTTTTCCCTTCACCGACTCCTCCGAACCCGTGAATAGCAAAAAAATAAAATAAAAATTATCATATCCAACTTTAAAATCTGTAGTCCACCAAACAGTGAACAGGATATGAAGAAATCCCATGATTTCTTATCCTATCTTATTCAGTCCTATCCTATTTAGAAATCTGGACGATCAAACGCAGTCGAAAGGTTTAGGACTAAATAGACAGATCGTCAAAATATTTAGAACTAAGTTGGCAGAATTTGAAAAGTTTAGGACTAAATTAGCCGATGGACGATAAGTTTGGGACTTGTAGGACAATTATCCTCTTTTTCTTTGTGTGCTAATTGCCGTTGATGGGATTGCTAAAACTGGCACAAATCAGTGGGTCGATCTTGAGACCGTGCTAAGCTCGGGCACCATTTCTATTTTGTTCGAATTCTATCTGGTCCCTAATTTATGAACCATAGAATATTCAAAAATAGGTGTGGCCAGTTGGGGGGTGGGGTGATGTGTGGCCGGACTACATTGGCAAATTTCTAAAATGTTCAGGACTAAATGGGCTTATCTTCATAGGGCTCAGGACTAAACTGGCAGAATTTGAAAAGTTTAAAACATAATTAGCCGCCGCACGGTTGGTTTAGGACTCGCAAGGCAATTGTCCTCGTTATTCTTGTGTGCCGATTACCGCCGATGGGATTGCTGGAACCGGCACAAATCAATGGGGTCGTTTTCGGGACCGCGCTAAGCTCGGGCACCATCTCTATTTTGTACGCATCCTATCTTTTTCTCTAATTTGTGAACCATAGAATATCCGAAAATGGGTGCGGCCGGTGGTGGGGAGTGGGTGATGTGTGGATCGATTGATTTCGGACCGGATCGTGACGGGGATTTGCTAGAGAAGCGTCGTCATGCGTCCCCCCATCTTTGCTCGACTTTGGCTCGTGGTAAACATGGTCCCCTCAATCTCGTCGGCCAGCCCCAGGAAGATACCATGTTCATGTCCATCCAAAATCGGAAAAAAAAAAAACCAAGTTTGAATATTGGCTCATCAGCCTTCTATTGTTAATTAATCATGTAAAGCTTCGTGAAAATGATATGATCTTGTCGATCCAGCTACGTGCGAGATCGATCGAAAAAAGGATATATGAGTTAATATACGGCGCGCTTGAGCGAGTAAATAATCCGAAGGAAAAATAGGAAATTAGGAAAAGAAACCTTTAAAGAGAAATTAGTCACGAGATAAGCCGTACCCTCGAAAATTCCCAGGGTCAGGGTCCGTTGTCGACGGGAGATTTCGGATTATCAAAGTTTGATATGCAACTTTTTACAAAGATTATGTGTACGGTGAATCTAACGATGGGACTTATGCAGAAAATCGCACATGGCAAAATCTAAACAAGTATAAAACAGTTGAACATTGAAATAGCACTGTATAAGGAGCAACCAAAACAATATACACAATCCAGAAAAAAAGAAAAAAAACTTTCGAGATAGATCTCGAGATTTAAAAAATATTTTCTGAAAAAACATCGATTATATCGCTTATAAAAATGGATGAATGAAAATTGCTTTTATCACCCACAAAAATAGCTAGCCATAAACTACTATTGATGATAAAAATATTTTTTATTAACTGATATTTCTAAGCGATATAATTAATTATTTTTCAAAAAATATTTTCAATTCTCGATTTTTTGGTTAAGCATAAGCACCCTCAATTTCCAATTGTTCTCCCAAAAATCCTCAACCTTACTTGTGATAAGATCAAACGAAATGACCAGACCGCCCCTTGCTCCAGCACAAGAACTCGAACATGTCCTAGAATTCACAATTGAAAGTCCTAACAAGTTTAAGGAAAAGATTCATCTGGCCTGACGCTTGCCGTGCTTGTTCGTGTGCTTCCTGGCCTTGTGATGACCACCGGGCGGCTTCCTGAACGCACTGCAGAACCCGCACGCGGAGACCCTCGGGGACGGCGGCTCCACCGCCGGCGGCACCCTCCCAGTGGAGGCCCGGTAGCCTCGCCCCCCGGCGCCGACGCCGTTGGATTGGCTACTCTCCAGCGCAGCAGGAGCCACGCTGATTCCTGAGGGCCGGGTCGCGGCGTCCGTGTCGCGGCCCCGGTCCCCGCGGAGCTTGCCGTCCCTGGCTTGCTCTTCTTGCTCTTGCTCGTGCTGCTTCACGATCTTGTTCAGCTCGCCGGACAGGAACCTGTCGTCCCAGACGAGCCCCGACGATCCTTGCCTCCTGAACGACACCTCAGATCTCTTCAAACCACCCATCTGGTCCATGATCAATCTCTCTCCTGCTCTCTCTCTCTCTCTCTCTCTCTCTCTCTCTCTTTGTGGATGTTTCTGAGATGATGAGAAGGAACGAGACGTGTTTTCTGTTCTTGTTTGCCTTTTCTTCTTGCTTTTCTGCGGGCTAGCAGTTGCAATGTTGGACTTTTTTTTCTGCGCCAATATATTTATACGCGAGGAGATGATGAAATATGAAGGTTTGGTGGTGCATTCGGAAGTGGGAAAAGTCATCTTGTGGCTAGCTTAGTCAACATGTCTTTTTCTCCTTTCTTTTCCACCTCCCTTTCAAGTTGGTTTAACTCAATTAGTCTTCACGTTTAAGGCTTGATGCTAAAAGATAATCATGACAGTTTTCAGCAGAACTTCATCGAATCCATTAAGGACTAAAAAATGTTAAAATTTTTCCCATAAGCTGGATTTTACTGGAGTTGCGTATTTCCAAGCGAAATAATTTGTTAATTATATTTTTATAGGTTATATTTATGTAAGGGTTAATACCACAAAAAATCACAAATTATGTCTACTGTGATATAAATACCCCGAATTATGTCACTAAAAACCTTAAACTTGCCTATTGCGATATAAATACCCTAATCTTTTTTTGTGTCATAAAAACCCCAAACTTATATCAACGTGACAAATATATGCCGGATGAAACTGGAATGGATGGTATATATGTCACACGTGTATAAGTTTGGATTTTTTTCTGACACAAAAAGAAGTTGGGGGATATTTTTGTTACAGTGAGCAAGTTTAAGATTTTTGGCGACACAAATTTTCTATCGAGTATTTTTCTCATAGTAGGCATAATTTAGGGGGGCTTTTTTGTGGTTAAAATATGTTTATTTCCAACAAGATCGAGATAACAGAATTATCACCAATTCGTGATGAGTCATTCAAGTATTCGACCTTACGAGATTGGCTTCGTAATGGTTTTTAGACAAAAATATGGATACGGATTACACACACGATGCACGAACGTACGATTGCCTGACACGGATTGAAAGAGCACAAATCATTCTATGCATAGCCATTTACTATGTCCATCAAAGTTTTGGGTATTCTCTTAGCTAATTTATGAAGCTTAATTACTGCATATTCCCTAGGTCGAATTTCACCTACTAAATTCAGTGAACTTGTTAAGACCAAAAAAAAAAAATTGAGTGAACTTGGTTAATAAAATCAAACATGGAACGAAAATAGTAAAAAGAAAAGAAGAAAAGCGAAGGAAAAGGGTAATTTTGAGCACGCCGTCGTCCAAGACGCGGACGCTTTGTCAGGGCGCGAATATGTCGACGGGGCTTTTGGATTCTCTTTGGAGTATCAGGCAGTTCAACCCCACATTGCATCAAAATACTATATTCTAAAGCTGGTCAGATTAGAACAACAGCATCTGTCTTATGGAGAGGATTAGACGGCGTCTTAGCCAACCCAAATCATGCCCTTCGCTCGAATATTCAATGAGGAGAAACATGAGGGATGTTCCTCAGTCCTCAGCCTCACCTCATGCGCACACATGATGACAGAAGAGAGAGTGTTCATCTGCATGTGATTAAAGAAAGAAGACCGGACGAACTTGGAGAGAAGTTCAAGCTATATAGCTTGATAGGTCTCTGAGCAACTGTGCAATGCAGCTGGGAACTCGACTTTTCTCTGATGGGTTGACTTTCTTTCCAGCAATGGAATGTTCAACCGGCTTACTCAAATAACTGAGTAAATGACATTCATGGACTATTTGCATGAGCTCATTCAATTGCTTGTCGGAGTCAACAAAGGCGTATGTGTAAACAAAACTCATGAACCGCACACCTCTTTTGAAAGAGAATTTTAAGGGTATGAATTTGGAAAATGGGTTTCTTTCATGGACTGGAGGTTTTCCGCAATCTTTCAAGGCAGTCTTGCAGATAATGGGGTCTCATGAATTTCTGAAATTCAAGGGCAAGTCAAGATGGGAATCGATGTTCGTCCTCGTCATGATCGAGCTCATTGAACGTGGCAACTTCCAATGATAGCAACAAGGGGAGCCCGGCAAGTGATTTGCTCGTCAAAAACAGCATCGAGCACTAATTTGAAGTGTGACTCATCATCATTGTCATGATAAGATCAGCATCACCGCACACAGTAAGATAAGGATGAACAGTATGCAAATTTGCGAGGGGCAATGCAAATCCTACACTGCAATTATGGATGATGTGATGAGGCAATCAATCAAGACTTTTGCTGCTACAGATGTGGTGGGCCTCAGAAATGTTTTGCAGCATTTAGTAAGCTGACCCCCAAGACTGAGGGGACCCTTTCCACTACTTACTACTAAAACGTTATTGTTGTGAAATTAGGAATTGCACTGAGCTTTGCAAGTAAAGTTTGATTTTGGATGGGCCCGTCCGTGTTGTGTTTGACAAAGCGTGAACATTATTTAAGGCGGACCTCAAGGATAAAAGAAAGCTATAAGGAAGACCCCTCCTTGTCTTCGTCAACTCAAAATTTGGTGTAATCATAATAGATTATGCACCCATTGAGATCTTAATGCAGATTTGAAAAGCTTTGCTTTCCCAGTTTCTGATCCTTGCACTGCTCTGAGTGCTTAGCTTCTTATTGATATTGCAGTGAACAGATTAAGACTAGTGGTGCCTTGATTTGATGATACAAATGAGATAGACCAGAGTGCGGTGCACTGCAATCTATGTGTTACGAATAGACTATCATGAGATAGAAACCTAATTAGCTCGAGTCGTGTTGAGTACTCCCAGGCACTTGTTAAAAGCTGGCATTCTTTTTGTGACTTATGCTTGTATGGCAGAATGAGCTTCGTAACTTTGCAATGAAAACCGTGCTCATTTCGCAACGAGATGAAAGGTTCTTACGAGGCTGAGAACTTGGGGAAGAATCAAATACAGCAGCTAAGCCCGAATTTTGTTACCGCTATTTATGCTAGAGAAATCTTCTCCAGTTGAGCAGGAAGGAGATGCATGGAAGGATTCGAATTCCAGCTCCTTCAGATGAAAATAGTCACGCCAAGTGTCAATGCCAAATATCGTCATGATAGGCGAAACGTCCACATCAGCATAGAACAGGGTTCCGTCTTTGGATTCTCATCGTAGCGGTGGCAAGTGAATCGTCCAAGGATGAGCATGAATAGCCCCGATGCAATTTTTTCTAGCCAACATCACTGGCATTCAGCTTTGCTTCCAATGCTGGAAGCTCTACTGCACCGTTGTCCAAATCTAAAGTCCAACTGATCCATCCACAAATTTTATCGGAGGTAGTTTATGACCCAACAATCAGGGCGACTCGATGATTCCTGTAAATATTCACATGCCCACCCCTGCTTGAAGCTGCATAGCCTTGTTCGGCCCCTATCTTTGACCGAACAGGGACATCCTAAGCAGTTGACTCAATGACTTTCCCAACACTCCGGACCAACCTTTGAGACTAGCCACCAATTTTAGTCGCCCCTGATTGAACCTACCCATTGTTCCAACCTTTAGACACTACTCTTCTCCTGTTCTTGATTTTTGGATGTAGCTGTATCAGTGAGTTCAAAGGTGGTATCTATTGGGCGATCTAGGTGGGGGTTATGAAGCTAGTTGGCATTTTTCTACTTAATTTGCTGTGCCAAATTTTCAACACTATGCATCTGTTCCTCCAAGTTCTGAATTCTTTTAGGAGCTTTGTTGTAATTTCTGCAAACTTGCTACTGCCGCTATCATACTGCAAAGTGCAAATTATCTGTGTGGTGGTAGAAGCAATTTGCAAAGCTTCCATGTTTTCCAGTGCCAACCCTTCAACTTTCGATCAAATTCGTAACATCGATAGACCAGACCAAAGGGCCATTGAGGAACCCCATGGTATGCTTGCAAAATGCAAAAGGAAACCAAAAATCAAAGGAATTTAAGGAGCAGAACTCTCCTGCAGAGATCGAGAGAACACGATCATTCCCTTTGCCTACATAATAGGTACAGTCATCAAAGCTTAAGCTCAACACTGAAACTGATTTAGCCATCAGGCAGTGAACATGATAATATAGTCAGATGAAAAAAGCCGCACGAGGATCTGTCGAGATAAGTCTGCAACAGGCTATCAGAGAGCCCCAAGAAGATGATCAAGTGGCAAACTCTCCTGCTCACAAGTATGAAGATACCAGCTGAAACCTCACACTCAGTTTAGAAATCAAGGAACCCCCATGAACTCCCACACTCCATTCCAATCTAACTTTTTTGACAGCTGAATCAGTAAGAACCTTCATTCCCTCTACTTGCAAATTTCCACTAAAGATACAAAGACCCGTGAATCTTATCAGCATAATGCAAACAAAGATAGTGCACTCCGCTGTTCCACTCAATCATAGTCATACACCATCAAGTCCTAGTTTCCATTTGCGCAGATGCTCAATGCAAATCAGCTAAGATTGGAACCACTGCGTCGCACTTGACACATTCTTGGATATTCGAATCGACGGGGGCCGTTATCTGGGTACGGCCCATCTAAAATCCTTGGCCCATGGGCTTTCTGTTCGGCCCATCATATGACTTTAGAAAAATAATTTATCACCACAAAACTTGATCAATGGGAATTATTATTGACATGATATATTACTCTATTCTGACATATTCTACATATATATATATATTAAAGTGAACGCGTTGTGAATATTAAAGATTGATTTGGCTTATCCATACTTTTTTGTGCTTGTCCTTTTTCTCTACTTTTGGTTGAGAGTTGGTTGGTGAATTTTTTTCATAGTATTTTCCTTTTCCTTTTCCTTTTATATTAGAAGTGGTAAATGATTTTTCAAGATTATATATTTTATACCAATCCTTGAGGAATGTTAGGAATCCAACTCTGACTAATGTTCATTTTTATTTTTTGAAATTTTTATGTTTTCATTCTGGTAGAGAGTTGTAGATATGTTCAATCTGTTATTTTCTTTGGTCTTTTGTTTTCTTTTTGGTATTAGAGTTGACGGGTGATTTTTATGACTATTTTGTTTTCAAAAAATCATTGATCAATACAATATAACATTAGAGAATAAAATATTGCTATTGTTATTTTTTTGGTCTATGTTATGGAAAAAATTAAAATTTTGATTCTGCATTTGACCATTCAGAAAAATTCTTCAAAGGTACATGTTTGTGAACGGTGTTGCACCCAAATTACTAAAAGTTGGAAGTAATAAGCCAACTTTTTAGACTTTCTAAATCTTTTCTAATAAGATATCTTTTGATAATTTGACTTCACATAAATGTATGATATGTTGTTGGTATCTAACTATTGGATCTTCAAGTACTGGTAAAAAACTTATATACTTTAAAAGAAACATTCCATCAATTATCCTTTTCAAGTGTAAGCTGATATAAATGAAATTTGCTCGTGTGACCTAAACAATTCAAGTTTTTTTTAGTCTAATGGGTCAAGTGGTGTCTGGGTCAACTGTCGCATACTTTACTAATCCATTTTCAAGGGCACACGCCCTCATATCGAGAAGGTGTATTGAGGATTTTACTTATAAAATGCTCTCAAGACCACAAGAAGAGGAACATACTTTCTTGCCATCTATGTGAATACTTTGTTAGTAAGCAATTCCATTTTTATTTGCTTTCTTCTCACCCTAGTTTTTAGTGCTTCAGAGTGATATCGAATTGATTGAAATTAACTAATACCGACCCTAAATAAGTACTCTTAATTATTTTTCCTTCGAATATTTTACATATATTATAAAAGTCATGAAAATTTAATGGCAAAGTCTATGATTCAGCTCAAAGGCCATCCTTCCTTCTTGATACCATTGGTCTCGTCCTCGCCCTAAAGGGCCGGCATGATGGCAGCTATGGCTGCTGCTGCTTCAAATTTGGAATTGGGCTCCTAACTTTATAGAGCTTGGACATGAATACGGATGTTCTCACTCAAAAACCACTCTAGCTTCGGATGTTAGAACCCGTGATGGCCTCCTTGACAAAATGCCTATATTATAATATCCTGTTGATCGTATGGTTTCAATTTTAGTGTGTTTGTATGCTGATGGGACAAAGGCAAGGGAAGGATATGACATTTCATGAGGCTATAACTATGATCACTGCTTCTGATGGAAAATCATCGGCTGTTTGAACCACACAACCTTGGAGATCGGTAGACGTGGCCGAGATGTACAAGGTGAGAAACCATCATCATCATCAGCTGCACACGACCACATCCGAGGTAGATAGGCCAAAGCTATCCTGACAAGAAGCATTTGACGTTTTCTACTTTCCTTGGTGGCAAGCTATGGCCCATGTACAGGATGCTTGACTGATTGACAAAGCCGAGGATGTGAACGATTGTTGATATGATCAGTGAAATCCAATCTTTTCAACACCATTTTCTCTACCAGCTCAAATTAATTTGGAGCCTTCAATGGCTCGAATTCAAATGGACAAGAAGCAAGAGATGGAGATGGGACAAACAGAGATTGATGGTTCATGATTATCTCATTAGATAAGGATTTACGATTTGGACAGACTCAAGGGGTGCTGCAAACTCACTCGTCCTTGGTGTATTATTAGTCTGTCTCTTATCAATACTTAACACCAATCCATTGTTGAGTGTGGTTTGTACTTTCCATTGACAAAAAGGCACGGGTCCTCGCTCCTCAGTGAGTGGGTAGGGGTTATAAGGGGCAACATCCCCAAGACTGCATAGGGTTTTTACAGTTTATGCTTGCATTTTATTGGTAGTTTTAGCTGGGGCCCATGAATAACTATTGAGTGGCCTATGGCTTTCTCGGCTCTTAGGATTTTCTTTTATCGCATGTATATAATCTCTTTCTCTTGTAATTGAGAGTTGTAATAGAGAAGTGTAACGTGCTATGTTAGATGTAACCTAGTTTAATGGTGAACTTGGATAATTATGGTTTAACATATCCACACGACCAAAATTGGCACGTAGCGATAGGAATTTTAAGTTTGATGGTTATTTGTGTTATTTTCCAAAAGAAAAAGGGAAAAAGCAACATGAAACCTCAAATTATGTCCATTGTGACACATTTATTTGAATTTTTTTTGTAACGTAAAAAATTCCAAAATATGTCCATCGTGACATTAAAGAGCCCAAATTTATACTTCTGTAACATATTTATCATCTATCAAGATTTCATTAGATGATTTTTTAGCCAAAACAAGCCATTTTTATTTCACTTAAGCTACTTGGACGCCATGTTAATATTGTTTGTTTTCTGGTGTTAGATTTTTAACGGTTCTCTATAGAAATTTGACATAGGGTAAATGTGTCACACATGTACAAGTTTGAAATTGTCATGGGAAAAAAACTTAGGGAAATTGCGTCACAGTATGCATAATTTAGGATTTTTGGTGGCTTTTGCACAAAGAAAAAAGAAGAACAATTTTTTTCTTGGAATGTAAAAATTGAATGTCGCTGCGAGGATAAAATGTGAAGGTGTTGTTGTTGCATAAGAGGAGGGAGACACCGTTAGGAGTGAGTATGGTTCCAAGTTCTACTCTGAAACTTGAGAATCTGACCTGTGGGAATTTGTAGGTTTCAGGTTCTAAGGTATGCAGGGTAGATTCCAGATTCCAAAAATTAAGGAATCTGTTTTGGCGGTGTAAGTTCCAAGTTCTAGGTAGGTGGAATATGGAATCTATAATATGAAAATTGAAAACTAAATACATTTTTTGTGTTTTTTCTTGATTTACATCTTCGCGTGATTCTGCTGTATTTCATGGCGTTAGATGATGAGTATATAATTTAGAACCATTAGTTTGAGTTTCATTTTATGACTTATTAATGTTTCATATTTTTCGTATATCTAAATATAAGTTATGGTTAGTTGATCATAGTAGTAAGTGGTAGTCATTAAAGGTGATGATTCATTACAATTGTTCAATTAATAATACATGTGGAATCTAAATAGACTCTACAACTGACCCTCGAACTTTGATAGGGTAGATTCCAAGTTCCAAAAAATAAAGCTAGGAATCTATTATCATGGGTGAAACCTATATGAAACATGAAATTGCTCACTCCCAGTATCGATTTACGCAATGACTTCTCATGTTAATTATATTTATTTGGACTGTAATGTCAGGAAAACTAATTTTTTGTATTTTTTTTTATGGATGACAAGTTTGTTTAGTATTTTGACGTTCATTTTCGTTTTGACGAAATAAAAAAAAACTGAGGAATTTATGTCTGAAGATAGATTTCTAATTTCAGACGAAACCTATAAAAAACCTAGAATCGCTCACTCCTTCTGTCGTGCTAGCAGAAGATTCCCCTTCCGCTTGCCATGTTAGGTTCTGGGTCCCTCTTCCGGGGATGATTGGTCCCCGTAAAATCCCTCGGAACTAGGGGAGCTTTTCACTTCTCCCTTCTACTTCACAAGTTTGTCTGTAGATTGAATCTTAGATAGTCTCTGGGTTTTGTTTTTGCTCTCGGAGAAGTGTGTACTGTGATTCTCGGGAGGTTCTAGTGGAGTAAACATTCTCACTTGGAAGGTGAGTTTCTTGTTGCTGGGGTTGTCTGTTTAGGGGCGTATTGCAATCTTTGGCTTTCAAGATTGAATTTTGCGAGGTCATTCGCAGATTTTAGGAATTGGGTTTGGTTGTGGATGGAAAATAAGAGCACAGATGGGATGTTTCTTGGTCTGTCTTAGAATCTTGAGAGTGTCTCGGCTTTCTTGATGGTCTTTTAGTTCATTTACTCTCCTGTTGCTAGAGGCTGGTTTTGCAATTTTGGGATCCCAGGTTGTTTGAGATCAGAATTCGAAATTTGTCACTTCAGTTGTTTTCTGTGGGATAGGAGAATGTTTGACAGAGGCTTCACAGTGTCTTTGCCCGCATTGAATTACCCGGCTCGGACATTCGGGTTTGTTAGCACGCACGGAGCACTGTATAAGAGAAGATCAAATCCAGATTTAGCTGTACCACCATCTTCTGTTCTTTTTCAAACTGAAGAGAGTGATAATTTACCAGAATTACGGAAGAACCAAAATTCAAACTTAGCTTCAGCGAGTTGTGGTTCTTCTGCTTCGATGCTCAGTCAAGCAGATTCGGTGGGCATAATTGGAGGAGTATCTGTTGAATCAAGCCTGGACTTTGTGAGAAAGCTAGTGAATTGGAGTTCAAAAGTCGGAGAAAATTGCCTGCCTTTTGTACTTTGCTCTGACCCGGTTTTGCATCAGGAACTGTTATCACACGAAAGAAGTTCATTTCCTTCGATAAGCTGTAAAAGTGAAGTTTCCAAGATGGACCATAAACTGATTGTGGAAAACCTGCGCCAGAAGCGCGTCTTTCTTGAGAAATCAGGAGCTCGATGCATAGTAATGCCTTGTCATATTTTGCATTCTTGGCACGATGACATAAGTCATGGATGTTCTGTTTCCTTCCTTAACATGGCTGAGTGTGTTGCTAAAGAGCTTAGTGAAGTGAAAATGAAGCCACTTGAAGCTGGAAGCCCTCTTCGGATCGGTGTGCTTGCCACAAGTGCAATTCTAGAGGCAGGATTTTATCAGGAAAAACTGGAAAATGAGGTAATTCCATTCCGTCTCTCCTCTGCATCTTCATGTGATTTACATTTCTGTATCATAACATAATTGGTCAAGGACTTCCCTTGAAGTTGTATAACTGGAAAACAGTGAGTCGGTGTGAATGTTTAGCAATTCATTTTGAAATTGGAGGGAATCAAACACGACAGATCCCATTTGTTTCACTTGACTTTTTACTAAATCAGTATCCACCGAACTCCTGAAAGCTTGTGGCTTTCCAGAAAGGAAAGGGCACCTCCTGACCATGTTGAAGGCCTGCTGCTGCAATATTTTTGCCTATTGCATCATTCTCTCACCATTTGCTGGATATTTTAATTTATATCGAGTTCATCTATTGACTTCCAAATATGTATAATAATAAGCTGCTTAACTGCCGCCTAGGAGTGAGAAGGATGGCGGGTTCATAATTCTAGAGGTCCTCTGTAAAACTGGGTTTTCATAGTAACGGAGATTGCAGTATTTGCAATGTGATAAAGAGGGGAGTAAAGATGACTAATATGGCTCAGGTGTATCATATGATCTTTGTATGTCGTCAGATGGAATAGTGAAAAACAGTGTGACACCTCAGAATCGAAGGGAGTTTCATTTGTTATCATGCTATTCAAAAGCATATTTATGGGAAATGTTTATCAAGTAAAATGTAATGCTACTGGTCTGGGCATAATTCCCGGTCCTGCATGGGCCATTCCTCTTGTTTTGTACGGCACAATGTGTCATGATTTGTCCACTAGTATGCTTTAATTTGGAAATCCCTGGTGAAAGATAATTAAATATTCCCTTGATGTACGCTATTCATGTACACCATTCAAATATTTTGTTGGAGTTTTGTGTAGCATATTGTGTTGATAATATAGATTGAAGTGAGGACCCAAAAATTGAAATTCTGTATACAGGTATGATTTAGGTCATTGATGAAGAAACATACAATACACAAATTGTGTTTTAGTAAATGCTGATATTGGAGAAGTACATTGTCTTGTTGAAATTCCTCTACCACGGCTATTTGCAGCCTCTACTTTGAGATTGCTGTCAACCATCACTAGGTTCCACTTAGTAAACACCACGATTTCCTTGCTGTGTTAATTGCCACTTCTGTTTCCTCCTCATACTGCCTTATTCACCTTCTGGACTTTTTATGTACCAACGGAAGATGGCAAAGATTAAATCCTCAAAAAGCAATTCTGTCTGATTTTTCTGAGATACCCAGTTTCATGAAATTTCTGTTCCTTTGACTTAAATGTGAATCAAGTAAAACAGTCAGCATAAATGTTGACATTTTTTTGTAGAAACCTAGGCTTTTTGATGGATTTTGACTGCATTATTCCACTTTTTGTTCTTATGCACAGAAGCTTTGCTATGTCCACCGTTGTGGGCTCAGTCTAGTTGCATATATAGTGCGAATTTGATGATAGCACTAGCAGAAAACCTTATCTTCCCGCTCATCTACTTGTGCCTTAAGTTGCTTGTTGAAGGAGTGGGTGGCCTAGATGAGGGCACTAAGTTTTGGTCATTTCTGTTTGACTCCTTGTTTTCTTAGTAAGTTGTGCAGTCTACCCGGGTGATGGGGTGGGTATTACAAGTATTGACTGCCCTAATTGATGACACATCGAGGTTCCTAAGAAGATTTGCGAGAGTTTTCACATGGACTTGTGGAGTAGCATTTGTTTCTGATTTTCTAGCACAGTTTTGGCAGCAACCGTTATAGATTTTTAGAGGGTTTTAAATCCTTGACTTGAGCACGACAGGTTACAGGACATCCTTCATATCATTTTCTTGTGATGTAAATCTGAGAGATCGAATTCTATCTGGGCTATCGTCTGAGTGGCCATTTTCATGCAGGGATTTGAGGTCGTGTTGCCGGATAAAGCAACAATGGAGCACACTATAGTTCCTGCAATTGAAGCTTCGAACAGAGAGGACATGGAAGGGGCGAGAAATCTTTTGAGGATCGCCCTTCAGGTTCTCCTAGTAAGGGCGGTGAACACTGTCGTCCTTGCGTCCAATGACCTGCGAGACATTTTGCCTCAAGATGACCCTCTTCTTAAGAAGTGCATAGACCCCATCGATGCATTGGCCAGGTCAACTATCAAGTGGGCAAAGGCCGTTGAAAGATGTTCTTTAGATTAGATAGGAAATTGAATACTTGTATGTGGTCGATGCTTGTTTTTCATTGAAAACCTGTATAGTTTATTTATTTCATCAATTGATATCGTGTACAGGGAACTTTGGCGACAAGAACTAGTTACTACATTAATCTTTAGCTATTGTGTCAATTAAAGAGAGAGTCAACATTGTAATTCATTTATGAACAGGTTGCTTTCGAGTAAGCTATTGGTAGTTCCCTCTGTTATTGTTTCTGTCTCGGGTGATTCAAACGATCACTAAATCTCTCTTCTTAAGCATACGAAGTTGGTTTTCAATCCCCCACGGTCCTTGATTGCATCAATAGTGAAACGTGGATACAATTTGAGGCAGAATATCAGGCAACTTGAGGTAACTTCTTGGAATGTGTTGTTCCTATTTTGTTCAATAGACTAGCTACAAACTCAACTAGGACCAGTCCGCAAGTTATGCTCTCTCCCTCTGACTGGAAAACCCAAGCCATCATCGATTATCAGACAATTTCTCCTGTGGGAGAACATAGTGTATCAAAAGGAATGCTAGTATGGCTGAGCTCAAGATCACCCGCCAAGAAAGCATATATTTTGAGTTCAGTTTTTAATCGCAGATGTGCGCAGCTTCGTAAGCAAGCTTTCATAGTCTACTTGTCTTCGGCACACAGACTTGCCCAAATTGGTGATTTTCACTAAAATGCTGTCTTTATTGCTAAATCAAGGAATAGACAAAGTACGGCATTGAAAAGGGGTCGTTTACTGTTAATTTTCAAGAAATATATACGAGGCATGATACCAGGTAAACTTTCTTATGATTAGCCTGGAGATTGCCTTACATGAAGAATTTTAATGGCCCAAGCACAAAAGGCTGAAGAAGAAGTAAACCTATCAGCATCTCGATAGCCAGGTATAACTGGTAATTTAATTCTGAATAATTCCAATCTTAATTTATTGTTGCCATAAAGGTTCGTGCTTCCAACCTTCGCCTTTGTATTCTCTGCAGCAATGTGTTAAAAACTGTCGAGACATAGGGCTACGTCCAACATTTCTGATCTCCTTGTTTCATTTGAAATAGCCGAGGGGAAAAAATTATCTCACTGAAGTGAACATTGTACCATCAATAAAGACGAATCTGAAAGTTAGAACAGCTAAATAAGCCGCGATAAGTACACTCTATCCAGGGCTGAAGCTATTGAAGATGCAACACAAGGTGTAAAGAACCATCTACTGCAGCTTCTTGATTCCAGGAAAAGAAGGAAGAATGGAGATGAGGGCATCGCCATATCCAACTGGATCTGTCAATCAAACAGAGCAAGAAAATATGAGTAAACCAAGCATATAATAGCAAATTAAAACGACTACTACATCAGAGAAGGGTACATATGGTATGTACCACCATCCTCTCGCAGGATCTTGACAACCTCTCCCGACACATCAGACTGGAAAGGATCAACAGAAGTAGATAGATTAGAAACCAGACTACTTTGATGCCAAGATGAGCCCTTTGTGTGACCTGAATTAGGACAAGAAAAGACTCCATTCAAACGCGCAGAAACAAAAGTTAAGACTGACCTCAACAGGAACTTCTCCACCAAGCTGTTCGATATAGCAAACTACTTGACCCTCCTTCACTATTTGCTTCTGTCAATCCACAAGAATTATCAGAAGCCATGAAAGAAGTACACAGAAAAGGACTGGCAGTAATTTCATAAGCAGCTTATAAGTTGATTGTCCATAGCATCATATCAACATTGTTTTGCCCATCATGCTACTTTTTTTTTGGTCGATCATCATGCTACTTTTGAAAGCGTTTAGTTTAATGAGAAACAAATAACCAGAGCATTCTAAATTGGACATCCTATGGACTTGCTCAATGCCAAAGTTCAGACCAAATTTCAACACTTAAGGTCAAATATTATTTATAGAAGGTATATCTAATTGCAAATTAAGTGAAATCATTCTGGGAGCTATTGGCTTAACTGCCAACCCAAACAAAAAAAGTACTATTCACCTGATATGATATATACAAGAAAGTATCTAAAAATTTTGCCTTAAAAATTCCCTTCTTCCTAATAGAGCTAGGCATATATGTTTCAATGACTTTGAAAGCGGAGAAGTGAACAATTCATTCCATGAAACTATCTCCTTGTATGGGCACGCAAAAACCTACCTCTTTGCATGCAGGTGGGGCACGCTTCCACTTGATGGTTCGAGATCTCCGAAAAAATCCCACCTACATCATTTGAATTTTAGCTCAGACAAACAAAACAAACTTTATTTTTCTCTTTTTTTTTTGGAGAGAGAGAGAGAGAGAGAGAGAGAGAGAGAGAGAGAGAGAGAGAGAGGTTTGAAATTCTCACCCTTGGAGACTGGAGTATCATGAGGCCTGCATCAGCTGCTTTATCGAGCAAAGTTGGTCCTCCATCTGAAGAAGTTCGTGCTTTGGAGATGGCCAAAGATGGTTTTGAAAGTGAACCATTTGTATCAGTCGCCTCAAGATTTGCATAGACTGGTGCTGGGGCTGGGGAAAGTGGAGTAAGAGGCTTGTGTTCTCCAGTTACATCCCTTGCCACATATAGCCGAAATCCATTAAGCTGACAATTTTGAAAAATTGAAAATCAAAAGAGAGAATTGCAAGGAATATGTAACATCTGGGGAAAATATACAGGAAATAAATTTATAAAATCCAATTTGTGGAGTTCAAGCACAGGAACTGGCTGCTAAGTGCTAACCTTCAATTCGAATTCTGCAATTGATGTCTCGCATATATCTGTGAGCAGAGATTCCACCTACAAATAAAGAATGTGGAGACAATTGCATACTCCAATAATGGAAGGATGCAGTAGCGAAAGCTTCCCTATTCTACGAAAGACAAGTTTGGAGGGACGATTTGCAAAAATCTCGTACATACCGAGCTCATAAAACCATGTGATTTTGCCGAGAATATAGAAAGTTTAATTTCATAAAGCTGCCCCTAGCTTGAGGGGCAATGTGGAAGTCAACAAATAGTTGTTCTGGCCCAATACCACGTGGGTCAAGCGTCCAAAAGAAGTAAAAAGAGTGCAATTTGGCACTGTCAACTGAGGATCGCATCTCAAGTTCCTTATCCTTCTATATGGGACATTATAAACCTACCACACTGCTCATGTTGAAATTTAGTGCCTAACAAGCACGTCCCATGCACAAGCAGGTGAAGTGGAACATAAAAGGAGGGCACTTTGGGCAAGCTCTTTTCACTCCAAGTGGGAGTGCCACAGTCCAAAAAGAACATTCAAACTAGCTGTTGCAAACAGATTGGGAGCTCTACATAAACATTGAATGAAGGGTACTCTTTCAGGAAAAGTATTGGTAAATACATTGATCGAGAAGCAGAAGTGACTAAGATGAAAACTTTCACGGAATTTGGCCTTATGCTCATACAACACCACATGTGTATGAAAAAAGGCATACAAAAATGGCATATCCACTTCCGCTTGATTCTAAAATTGATTATAGTACGATCTCATCATCATAACTCTGCTTTCGATGAATAAACTAGAACGCTGTATCTAAAAAAAGCTATGGTGATCAACTCTGCACTAGGCAGTACATGATTTTGTACAAGAATGACAAAAAGCAAATGACAGGAGAAAACAACGAAAGAAATTGGCTAACTGAAACATTCATAAATTTATATATATTGACAAATAATAACAAATACTAACCTCAGATGAATTTGGTATGAGCTGGCTAGTTAAACTGGATGGTTTTGAATCTTCAGAATCATCTGACAGACTTGTAGCAGCTGTTGCAGGGTTAAAGAGAACTTTCAGAATAAGCAAAGTTGAAAACTTCAAATGAAAAACAGAAGTCTCAATATGGATGCTTGCAGCAGAAGAGAAGTGTAAGCATCAACAAATGCTACTTACATGGACTTCCAGAAGATGGGTGACAGCAATCAGGGCAAATTTTATCCAACCGCTGTACGGTCAAACCTGCATACTTCGGTGTTTTCAACACTATCCATGTTCTACCATACAAGAGACGTGATTCGCCAATTTTTAGTCTACCAGAGTTCAAGTTCGATATTTTCACATTTGAAGCTCCTAAGCTACCTGAAAAAGAAAATAAGGGAATTATCACAGATCCATAGCTAAACCAGAGATAAAATATGCAGTAACAGGCCATCTCACAATTGTTTTGATGTGTTGACAGGGAAATAAGGCTACAAACTGACAACTTTGATGATTCCATACATCTACATGTTCACCATAGAGAGAGAGAGAGAGAGAGAGAGAGAGAGAGAGAGAGAGAGAGAGAGAGAGAGAGAGAGAGAGTCTAAAGCATTTTAACATGAGGTCTACTCACTTGCTTTGATAACCTAAAGTTCTACATGCCGGCTACAGTAACCAAGTTGTGGTCTCTTCAAATGTAACAAGTAGCAAAGACATAGCCATAGCCCATGAAAAATCCCGACTTAAATTTAAAGCACGCCTTAACAAGTAGCTTTCATAAGGGGCCAAATTAAAAAGTTCATTGAACAATCCTCTTATGCAGCCATTATATTAGCGCAGTATATGCGTTTAATAACCTATCGACCCGCTATGGAACCCTACAACTAACTATCCAGCATCAAACATGAAGTCAATTGGAATGGCAGTACTGCATGGATTTGATAAAAACTGGCTGGTGTCAATCCACATAAAAAAGAGCAAGAAAGTGCAGTGTTGTCATCTACACAGTCTAGAACTAATAATAAAAGAAGACAAATTGACTCTTTTTTCCTTCAAAAATTAAGTAGCTGTCTGTTCTTTCGAGCCATCTTTCATGCAACAGCAGTGCGGTGGATGTGCACTTACAGAATGTGCGAAAGTAAACAAAGCCCAACACAGAAAATACAGCAGAATCTCATATCTTTGCCTTTTCGATTTCTTGTTGCTTTGTAAGATCAAATACTACCAGAGAGCACTATGGAAAGAACACAAACAAGCAGGAAACAAGAATTAGTTAATCAAAGACGCTCCAAAGTATTAAGACATGAAAGCATGTCTTTGCAGAGACCCTGATACACTAGACACTCAATTTCCTACTACCCAAGATTTTATCAACGCGAAAGAACAGAACGCACGTAGAAAAAGTCAATGAAAGTCATGGGCGAGACCCGAAAAGCAAGAGAGAGAGAGACTCACAAGAAGCCATTGACAGTAGCATTTGAACTTGAGGCAACTGAGGGTGGCGGCGGAGCTGAACTAGAGGAACGAATTACCAGCGACGGGCTTGCAAAGCATCAATCTGGGAAAGAAAAAGAGAAGAGGAAGGCGTGGGTGAGTACTGAACTGAGCAACAGGTGGTGGAGCGCAAGAATCAGAAGCTTATACAGTAAAAAGTTGCAAACTTTTTCATATTTCCCCTTGCTATGGAGTCAGAGAGAGGCAGAAAGAGACTGAGAGACAGAAACACTCGTTGAGCGTTCTGGAGGACTGACCTTCCAGATCGCACAGAGAGAATGCGCTAAGACACCACTTGACTTGCCAACTTGCCAAGTGCGTGTCGCTCCAATTGGATTGGTCGGGCCCAACATCTTCGCTTGCAGTATATATAGCTGTCTGATCTGATCCATATTTCCACTTGAAAATAAATACAAGTTCATGAATATTAGTTACCTGTCCTAAAGATTTGTTTTTTCACAGGTGGTGTTTGTTCTTTTCCTGTCTTATTAGGATTATAGACTATGCTAACACCTACTCAAATAACAAACTTGCGTTTTTCATTCCACCCATTTCCTAGGATGTGAAGTCCTAAATCATATTCTGGATGATCAATTCATTTTATTTTGGTTGTTGTTGGAGATAATCAAATCATCACCGTGAGAAAGAGAAGCGGCTAAGTTACAAGCACATCAAACAAATGTCATTCATCACATTCTTCCCCTCCGAGCAATGGCTCAGCAGTTTACACTTGACACTAAGTTCCAAGCAGAAACGGTGTTCGATTAAAAAAGGCGAAGGCGAAACAATAGCTATTTGGATGCCCGAAAAGCTTCCCGTCCCTTCTGTAAAAGCGTCATGTCAAATGCTTCTTGAGCAGTGACTACAACATAACAAATCAGCAATCCAGAAACTTCAATCTCCCACCTTTCAGAAGCAAATGGCGGTCACTCCGAATTTGACATGTAAAATGTTCAGTTTTTGTGCGGTTTGTCGCACCATACTTGGGAAAGTTCCTCCAATAAACATCAACCACGAAACGAGACATGCAGAGGAGAGTTCATGTCCTAGGCACAGCAGATTCCTTGGGGGGCTGAAATTGAAGCGAACTAAAAACACGGAGGTGTCATTACAAGAAGCCGCAGCGACATGCTTCAGCGCAGCACTAGAAACTATGGCCTTGTTAAATGGACGTGATCACAATTGTCTGAAAGATGGTGAAGCCAATCAACATATTGCAAGATGCCTGCAGTGATACATGTCCATTGATCATCGACTAACAACAGACACGCCACCTTTTCGAGTCTCGGCAGTTTCCTTCCAGGATTCCCAAGCAGCCCTGAGTTTGTCCAACTGCGTGTCTGGAATTGGAGTGTGCTCATCCAATTTCTCAACCCATTCTTTCCAAGGGGATCTTGAAGGGTCAAGAAATCTAGCAACTTGAGGCAATATTACTGATCTGTAAAATTTGTCGACGGTGCTCAACACAGCTTCGGCCTCCACTAATGCCATCATTTCAGGCCTAACAACATCAATAGGTCCCTTTCTCATGACATACTCGTTCCCTCTAAGTATCAATACCTCAGATGGAGCAAGTGGAAGCACAACACGAGAAAATTTGGCCAGTGACAATGTTAGAATATCTCTAGGAAGTAAGTCACGCTTTACAGCTACAGCAGTCCCCACCATTTTGCGGATCTGTCGAATGCACAAGACCTCCTTATTATAGGAATACAGAAGCACTATATATGAAGGTAATTTTCAAATGAAACCGTGCATTAAAGAAAACAAATCGTTTACCCTATGCTAGAACCAACAAAATTTCTCCTGCAATCAATTGTATGAACTAGATAGCTTATAGCGAAACCACTGGAGTTAAGACAAACTACTTTGAAAAGCCTTACCTGATGCAACATGAAAGACTCTCCCCAGATGGAAAGCTCAACATAACCTGACCCAAGCAGATTCTCCAATTTGCCACAAGAGCAGTGAAGAATCTTTCTAAAATGAGAAGAACTAATTCGGTCTTTCTCATCAGGTTCATGTAACCATCTTGCCCTAATGACATTATCTGAACTTCTGCTCCGTAGATCATTCCTACGATTTTGGCAAAAGTCAATTAAATTTTCATCAAGGCCACTCCCCTGCAGAGCATGTTCATCTGCTCCCTTACAATTAATTGCAAATTCATTCTCAATAAGCTCTTCATCACTTTCTTCCTGCTCAGATGCAGATGCCGCATCAAATGGTTTTTCTTCCATTGTTGAACGCTTGTCTCTCTGTGACTTCTTTATGGGCAACTTTCTTCTGTACTTAGAACGTACAGTATAGTTATGAAAAGGATGCTCTCCCTGCAAAGAGGACATATACAAACAGAAAGGGCCTTATGAATGCCAGCTAAAATTCCTTCTGTAAAACAGAGGTAACCGCAGCATCGAGAACAGCAAAGATAGGATTAGTGGGAAAAAGAGGGAGACAAGTACAGAACCTCAAAAGTGCTCAATATATCATTAAAATCCGATATGTGATGATCAACTTCACTGGAGGTACAATTACTTTTCATCCCAATAATGTCAGCAGGAAGAAGGTACGTATACTTCCGGATATTGCACTCCCGTCTTGGATCAAAGCTCCTGTAGATTTTCCAGAAACAAAAGTTAGGATCGATAGGGAGAGAAAATAGACACAACACAACATCACATAAATGGCCATTGAAAATGCTGCGGTAGTGAGCAGCTCCACAAAACGTAAAATATTTGGAATAGGTGATAATATATGAATGCTCATCAAGGTTACTAAAGAATAATGATCAGTATCAAGTGCATACATTTCAAAATTTTGAACAAACACAAATGGCACATTACTTCCACTTCTTTCAACACCTTGAAATGTGGACATTTAGTGTTAATGAAAGGTTACATGAAGCTTCTGATGGAAAGACATACTAAAAACATACTGAGGATACGTCCCGCAGAAAATAGTATTTACAGTTCATTTAATTATTAGAACTCTTTAACTCCCTTCCCCTATGTCCAAAGAGAAGGTTCATCAGTACGATTCATATCAGCTCTAAAGACAGTTTCTCACTCAACCAACAAAAGTAGTAACACTGAATTATTACAAAGCCCCACTTGGAATAACTTAAGTGCAGATACAAAGATGCTGCCCCACCAAATCCCATCTTATGATTTTGTTTTCAGGCAGCATTTGAAGAATGTCTCAAATGCTTTCCATTCTTAGAATTTATTTGGCATCATTGTTTCTATAGAATTCTAACCAGAGATCCTCTTCAATGATATATGCTAACATCACTTTCAGTGACAGAAACTCAAGCAAATAAGTTTGAGACCCCCAGCAGCTTTCCACCAACTAATAATCCTGAAGATTATTAGTGCCGGTTCCACATCAGAAAGGAACAACCGACTAAATCCACTTGGACAAGAACAAGTCTGTGCTAGCTTATTGGCCAGTTAAATTCTCATGTGAAAGAAAGTAAAAAACAGAAAATGAAGCATTCTAGGAAAAACTATGAGAAGAAAATCCTACAACATTCGTGACATGCTGTTTTTAGTAGTGTAACCGAGCGTAGAGCTGAAAGTAGCATTACATATGACCCACAGAAAAGTAATTCTTATTAGATGAATGTGATGAACATATCATAAACTCAATTCTCCACCTTTTTGAAGGTAGAATGCTAAAAACTCTGATATCTTCAGGAAGATATGCATTAATATGACTGGCGAGATGGATACCATAACGGTCTCCCCTCCATGCACTGTCAGGAATTTCCATCTTGAGAGATATGGTAGTCGCCAGTGAATGAACCTAGAAAGTTTTCCACCACCATAAGGGTTAAGACATCCAAATTATCATCCTAAGTGATGACATGAAAAGACGTGAGATACTTATCAATGTCAAGTATTTCCTGAGAACGCACTCCTTTATCGGTCCGGCTACTTCTGGCCCAGGCAATTCTATTCAGATTCCCATAGTTACTATCTAGAATTCCACCAGCCTTGTAGATAGCATTTTCCAATTCTTCTTCTACAGCTGCATTTAGAACTTACATGCTTAGCCAGGTCTCATCTGGGGTAAAAACAAACATGACCACCACGGCAAGCATGTTTTGAGATATATTAAGACACACAAGCAAATAAGCAAATAAGTAACTACTCAACAAAAACATGAATCGCCACTCAATAAAAACGTGAATTGCTATATTTATGAATTAAAGCAGCTATGATCGAATCGCCTATTTGCGCACAACATGCTTTCATCATCAGAATCTCATTCAGATCAGACAAATGGAAGTGTGGCTATAAAAATTTCCCCTTCCACAGTGACTTCTGTAAGTAGAGCGCAACTTGTCCACACATGTTCATAAATTACAGACCTGCAACAGCCTTTGTCAACATGAACTTTGAAGAGGCTAACACCCAAGTGTGGCAGCAACGCGAGGGTGTAAACAATTCAAACGAGGTAAAAAGATGTCTCGTCTCGAATGGACTTGTGAATTGGACAAGAGTTATTTCCATTTTGTTCGTAAAGGTGCAGTGGACCAAAGTTCCACAATAGAGATCTGGCCGGGAAGACTTTGTTCAACTAGTTGGGCCCTCTGGCATCTTAGACAAAAGCATGGGAAAGGTTCTCGAAAGAGCAGAATTGAAGAAGGGACCAAGAGATTAAAGGAGAGATATAATGAAGATCAAATGACCAAAAGTCCTCATCAAATGCAACCAACTCATGATAGCTTTTCACATACTGTTGTAAATTATTCTAAAATGGCAAAGAAACCAGTTCATTGACTCGCTCCGTGATTTCATAATCACAGACGACGGTATATGATAAGGTGCAACCTGCATAAATTAAACCAGACAGCCTACACATTGGACAAGCTGCTTATTCTCAGTACAATGCGTGAAAACATCCAGTCAAACACCGAAAGCTCAGAAATTTCAGCTGAGTACAAATCAAGACAGGAATATAATCAGAGCAGTTAGTAAAAAAGAAACATTTCAGCTGCGAAAGTAAACAGAGTAGGAAAAAAAAAACGAAGAGAAAGCAACACAAACACGAACTTACTTGCCAATGAGTGCTCATCTCGTTGCATCTGAAGACCTGAGGCAAAAACCCAAAAAGGAAAACAAACTAGTTCATCAGCAAACAGATCAAAAGGCCCCATTTATCAGCAAACAGTATCACGGGCATTGCTCGAGCGCTTCGAGCTCACCTCTGTAATTGGTGCCCACGTAACCGACCCGCATCACCACCTTCTTCTTCCGAAAGGCCCGCCATTTCAGCGGCTCCGGTTCTCCCGGCGCGCCGTGGGCCTCGGGAGCGGGCGGCGGAGGCCGCGAGGGAGACAGGGCCCGAGCGGCGGAGCAGCAGGAGAAGAGCCTCCCCATGCGCCCGTGTCCATCCGGGTTTGCAAGAGCCGAGGTTGTCGGGCTCGAGGGCTTCGGCAGCAGCAGCAGCAGCCGTGGGAAGTGCAGCAACCGATGCGGACACGCCGCCATGGCCGGAGATGGAAGCGATGAAACGAACGTAGTGGAGGTGACGAATACGTGATGACGTGAATTGCAGAACAAATTGAACTCGAGAACGAGAGAGAAACAAGCTGCGGATAGCACTGAGCTTTTTTTTAAGGTAGAGACAAGCTCGTCCTTGGTAGGCGTGATGCTGTCCCTCTATTTGGTTTTGGGTTAATTACGCTAAAAAACCCCGAAGCGATTGCACCCGTAATAAATTTATTTAAAGTTAATTTTTTAACAATAAAAAATCCAAAATCGGTATAATTATTATAGTATAAAATCTTAAACTGATACATTTATAAAAAATTTACGTTTCATTAATTTTTATTAAATTGGATTAATATTATGAAAAATCATAAACCGGTAGACTTAAATCACGGATACACTCGTCAACTGCAGCGTGTCATCCAACTCAACAATTTAATTGTAAAATTTAACCAAATCTAATGTAGGGTAAATTTATC
Source organism: Syzygium aqueum (assembly GCA_031216185.1). NCBI lineage: Eukaryota > Viridiplantae > Streptophyta > Magnoliopsida > Myrtales > Myrtaceae > Syzygium > Syzygium aqueum. The sequence continues at coordinate 25,382,495 of CM062240.1, read as the reverse complement.
ATAAATGTACCAGTTTGGAATTTTTTGTGGTAAAAAAAATTAGTTTGGGGTAAATTTTTCACAAGCGTACCAGTTTCGGGTTTCTTATGTGGTTTAATCCTTTGGTTTTTCTGTTTTTTAGTCTTAAAACTTGTCATTAAAATACAATTGAGCTCTAAATTTTAGAAAAAAGTGCAATTAAGTCTTACAACTTATCAAATTGGGGTAATCGAGTTTTTCCGTTAACTTCGTTCAACTTGGTTAATGGAAAATATTGACGTGATTATTTTAATATTTTATCTTTTGTCAATGGCGATGACGTAACTAAAACATGAGACATAAGGCTAAAAGTTTAGGCTGGGCAAGAGCCGACATCACATAAGACTGGCCACTAACGAAAAGAAAAGAAAAAAAAGGAAAAAAGAAAAAAAAATTTCCTACGTTAGTGTTGGCCACTCCACATAAGACTATCGACACTAATTGGACAATCACATCAGCGTTTTTTTGTCAATATTGGCCAGAAGGATTACATTGGCAAATCGTCAAAAGATTAGGAATGTCGTGACTGAATTGGCATGAATTCAATAAATTTATGATTTTTTTGATAATTTTCCTAATTAAAAGAACAAGGGATTGATTAGAAAAGGCGCGAAAGTAAATGGATAAATTTTTTTTTTTTTGGTAAAGATAAATGGATAAAAAGTTGTATTCTTCCTTTTCTTTCATTTATTCCCAATATGCGGTTTTGTGGGGCGTTGGTCTATTATGCTAAAATTTTTTATTTCAAATAACAAAGTCAACTTCTCTCTCTCTGTAGTTATGTAATTGCATATTTTCTTTTATCTTTATCACTTAACATGTCGTGCCTAATATTGTCAACTCTACTTAAACTTATAAGCACAAATATGTTTGCAATCCCATAGCATAATAATTATACTACTCATTACGATTGAATATAATAGCACACAAATATATATATATATATATATATATATATATAAATACAGATGATGTTTCTGATTATGTTGATATTCTGACAGATGATGTTTCTGATTATGTTGATATTCTGATATATTCTTCTCTTCAATTTTTCTTGGTAAAATCGAAAGACTTCTCTCAATCACATAGTGGTTGTGCTTAGTCCGTTTCACTACACCATTAGAATATGAACACTATAATTATAAGTTTGCTAATAGAGTGAGATTTTAAGAATTTTTCCTTTTAGATTTTTACTTTTCCGCTTAATACAGCTCTAGCATAAGCTAAAATTTTTGGCCAAATTGTGTTGTGGCTGAAGAAATGAAGTTAATTCCGTCAGAAATGACAGATTATACAATCCTGGTGTTGTCTGTACTTTTGTTTCCCTTTAAATATTTCATCTGCATGACATGAACATCTGTAATCTTACTTGATATCCAAATTTTGCACGAACTTGATCAGGTTGAGAAATGGATTATTAGGACTGGCTGACTCTGTGATCAGCTGCCCTTCAATTAAAATCAGTAGTTCAAACTGGAAATGATCTCTGCAAGCATCCTCTTCATGACATGAGTGCGGAACTTGTGCCTCTTCAGTCCCCGATGGGAATGCTATTAGCTGCAACGTATGCTGATACAGATGCTAAAAGATTTTTTTTATTGCCTCTGGAAGTTGAGCACCTTGAGGGAAACAGCGAAAATGCAAGAGAAGATCATGGGGAACACGACCATCATGATGGCGGCCACCCCCAGGAAGTCGTGTCTATAACCCAAGTAATCTTTGATGTATTGTTTCACTGAGCCTCCATAGTCCTCGACCATGTCCTCCACATCGCCGTACTGCGAGGCCACCATCCCGTATAAAGTCCAAGCAGTGGGGCATGCCCAATAGAACCATCTCCACCAAACCGGCATCCTCTGTTGAAGATATAGCAGCAAGCAGTCTCTCATTGTCAGGTGTCAATATCGTGTTGGATGTAGGAAGAAGAAAATCAGCAAAATCATCCGAATGGTTGCCAGATAGAACTTACCGTTCGCGGCACTAGGAACCCTGAGAAGAGGTTCCATTGAGGGAAGGTTGCAAAGGAGATGATCCCGGCGATTTGCAGGTTCGGGGTCAAGCCTACCGCTATCATGCCAAAGTAGCTGTAACTCAAAATGATGAAGAACATGAAGAACGTGTACCAGAAAAACTTTTCAGCTGTCCATTCGAACCCAATCATCGGATAAATTACGAGGGTGTACATTATTACTTGTGCAAGGATGTAGGGGACTTCAATCAGAACCTACAATATCGGGATTCAAACCACATAACAAATGTTTAATTAGAGTACTGATTTGTAAGAGAAGATCAGGATTATTGCGAATCAAAATTTTACTTGCGCTAGAGCGTATGGAAGGGCCGAGTACATCCCTGCAGCTTGCTCTCTATAAAAGACTATTCTTTCCACTGATATAACCGGTTGCACGGGAGATGCATTTTGGACCCCAATGAAGACGGCGGTAGAATACATTGAGCCCATTGCATTGAGCAAGTCTATTCTTCGGTTCCTGCAAGATTCGAAAGTTTAAGAACACACACCAGTTCAATGGTACAACGGGCTAAAAATTTGACGTGTCTAGACAGGACTTACGTTTTAGATCCGATATCCCAATACATACTCCCGAACATTAAGGCTACGAAGAGGGTGAAGAGGTGCCGAACAGCTGTATAGTTTGTGTTGCGCCAGTAAGACCAATGTTGTTTCCATAAGCAAGCGATGAATTGGGTGAAAGTTGACTGTGAATACTTAGTGGGGAAGTAGAGATCCTTGGAATTAGGAGGTGGTACGCTCAATTCTTTGATCAAGACCTTGTTTCTCCCGGAAAATTGCAGGATGTGTCAATCTAACTCTCTGTGATCCGTGTGAGTCTGCCTCCTATGGTCACTTACAAGGCTAAAATTTGGTACTTTGGGAATTCAGTGAACCCACCTATACAAGTCCGAACTTTTGTATAATGCGGCAAAATCAATCCCCAGGGCAAATTCTCGTGCTGGCGCTGTGACTTCAAGCATCCAAGTTGCTGGGTTATAACCATCTTTGATTTTACTAACTCCTTGGATTCCCTTTCACATGAAGATTACTCTTTTTGGTGATTCTAGTAACTTCGTGGAAAAGGGAAATTGAAACCGTATCAGCCGAAATAAGTACCTCAAAGTACTTGATTAGATGACAAGAATGGCGACCCAATGGACCAACATATATCTCTTGCCCACCTCGTTTCAATAAGAGAAGCTACGGCACAAGTAAAAGCACATGGCTCATGTATCGATAGCATTACGAATAAATTCTTGTACTATGGATATGTAGACACTACTTACCTCATCAAAAGCTTCGAATAGACAGATGCTCGGCTGGTGGATCGTGCACACAACAGTTCTGCCTGTATCCACCGTATTCCTTACTGTTCTCATGACAATAGCGGCAGCTCTGGCATCAAGCCCAGAGGTTGGCTCGTCCATGAAAATAATAGAGGGGTTCGCTACAAGTTCGACCGCTATGGTGAGCCTTTTGCGTTCGTTGGTAGAGAGACCGTTGACACCAGGCAAACCGACCAAGGCTTGTCGTAGCGGATTTAGTTCCACAAGCTCCACGACTTCCTCAACGAACAACTGCAAAGGTTTTTTGAAATACAAATGATATGATGGATAAGACTGACTCTTGATGACGGCTTCACATCTAGCTATAAAAATGAACCAAACACCAGTGAAGATTACAAACTTAAATTACCAAAAGGAACCATCACTTGGGATTTTTAAAGAAGCAAGAATTTGAAGAGATTATTTCAAGGGAAAAAAGACAAGTGTGCAAAAAAACAGATATTGCGAATAGAGGCCAACCTTTCTGGTTTCATTGTCGATGTCAGCTGGTAAACGCAGCCATGCAGAGTAAACCAATGACTCATAGACCGTAACATGAGGTGAATGGATGTCGTTTTGTTCACAGTAGCCGGAAATCCGAGCGAATGTCTCTTGCTTCTTTGGATACCCAGATATCGTTATGTTCCCTTCGATGTATCCTCCAGTTTTTCTACCGGCCAACACATCCAACAAAGTTGTTTTACCGGCACCACTGATGCCCATCAAAGCTGTGAGAACACCGGGCCTAAAAGCACCACTTACTCCCCTTAAGAGCACCAATTTATCCTCGAGAACACCTTGACTCGTCATTTCCTGCCAACATAAATGAAAAAACGAATTATTTAGCTACATTTGACATGGGGATTTTTGCGTAGGAACGTTTATGCTTCTATCATGATGAGGGCATCTATCATGATGCACGATGAGGTACTTTCTTCAGATTTATCAATGTTCAACTTGGACCCTGTTACCTGTGGCATGTCAACTGAATACTTGATTTCATCGAAAGTGATAGAGTGTTGCACAAATGGCAGGACCATTCCTCTTTTCCTATTAGTCATGGCAGCCATCTCGGGCCTTGTAAATGAGGATCTGGGTGAACTCACTGCAAGTCCAAAAAGAAAACATTGGCAAAGACATTATGCAAGTCCTCTATGGAAGGAGTTGTTCTTTCAGTCTATTGTTAGTCTTTTGTTCATCACCCATCTGCTAAAGATAGACCATAGAGGCTAAAAGAAACTACTGAGACTTTGTACCTGATTCTTGTTGGTTACCAGAACCCTGAGACAGCAACTGAATCAATCCTCCTACTCTATTGCCATTTTCATTGCTTTGATGATCATGTGATTTTACTGTCTGAGATCTTCCATAGGCTGCAAAATTGCTTGCAGAACTTAGGCTAGCTCGAATGGAAGGAAGCCAAAAGAAGAAGAGACTGGAATCCACTTACGGTCAAGGAAAGTGAGAGCCACTGGGAACGCGAGGTTGAAGAGCAAATTGAATCCAGCTAGTGCCGCCACTCCTATCCAATACCAGTAGGCATGGGTAAACAGTCCACGGGACTCCAACGATTGAACTCCTAGTGTTTCGTTAGAACTTGAATTGAAGGGAACCTATCACATGGCATAAACAACAGGAAACAGTTGGTCAGAAAATGATATTAATGGAGAGATATAAAGTACTGGCATCAAGCAATTACAAGGCTTCACCTTGTTCCAGTTTGATGATAACAACTCATTAGCAGCCAGCGCATTCTGCCCGTACATTACAGGGGATACCCAATAACCCCAAATCCACCATTTCTTTATATCCTCTGCCATTCATACAGAGAAAGGAAATTAGCACTCCCTTTGACGACAGAAGGCCAAGGGAAAAAACAGTTTTGAATTCAATGTACACTATACCTCTTGAAAGAACAATACCACTTAATGCAAAGAAAACGACTAGAGAAAATGACCCGAATGTGCTGGCAAGAATCATGTTTCTGCCCACTGCCCCAATTGTCCGAAATAACGCCGATGCCATCTGCTGGGCGAGCACAAGCAAAAGGTACTGCCTGAACAACCTGCAAACACGACACAGACACTTCATAAAATTTTACAAACCCCGATGTTGGATTTGTCATCCTTCAACAGTGGAATTATCCCCTTTCTTTCTCACCTCCCAGCATGTGGATCAAATCCAATGACATAGTAGGTGAGGAACACCCAAACGGCAACCTCCACGAAGGTGAGAGGGATCTTTGAAATCCAAATCGGAAGAGCATATGCCCATGCCGGGTAAAAGAAATCATCTCTTTGCTTGTAGAAAACCGGGAGCTTGGCAATTGTCATGGAAATCTCCATCATTCCATTGAACATGATTATCACAAGAGTGAAGAACAATGCGCCAATATAAATCCCTCCGTCGCTTGTGGTTTCTCGAGGCATATGAGTCCGAAAGAAGAGGGTCATCACAATACATGCTTGAACTGCGAGCTGATAAACGAGGTGCATCGTATTATTGCATTAGCTAGTTCAAGTTTGAAACTTGAAGTCAGCATTTACCTGAATGATCTTAACAGTGTAAACTATGCAGTTCCTTCTCATAAGCAAGTATTCTCTTGAAGCACATGCACGCAGCAAATCTTTTACTCCTACACCGTACTTTTTGGCAGTCAAAGCAGCTGGGTGGTTCTTGCTTCGATCAAAAGGAGTGGAAAGCTCGTCTCTGAGTTTCCTTCCCAAGTGAAACGCATGGAATGCCTCTGCGAATTCCCTAACCGTCACAAAAGTATAAGGCTCGTCTTTACGTGCCCAATATTGCTGCTGATCTTTCTGTGACGTTACCTATCAATAGAAAAGGAAAATGTGTTCTTACAAGACAGTTGCTTTGAGAATACTTTTCCTCTCCTAAAAGCAGCAGGGTGGAAAATTGTTACGTTTCGACTTACTTCTTGCAAGAAGTCAGCCACACCCTGCCTCTCGGGGCATATGAATCCCATGGATTCGAAGAAATCTAGGACGAGATCACAAGGACCCTGGTACACGATCTGGCCATCGGATAGCATAATAATGTCGTCAAACATGTTGTAAGTCTCCGGAGCTGGCTGGAGAAGGGAGACAACTGCCGTCCCATTGAAAATGTGAATGAATTGCTTCAAGGACTTCACTATTTGGTACGTCGTTGAGCTATCGAGCCCGGTAGATATCTCATCCATGAAGAAGGCCATCGCGGGCCCAACCAGCATCTCACCTGATAAATACGCGTAAGTGATCAATTTGTTGATTAGACTAGAGAAGGAACATTGAACATTAATTTAGTGGATCAACCGCTATCCAAGTTGCTTCTAACCCGTGGTCACACGCTTCCTTTGTCCTCCGGAAATACCCCTGATCATTTGATTTCCAACCATGGTATCTGCACAAGCTTCTAGACCTAAAATCTGTGGAAAAAGGACATATTCAGTAAAGTTTTATAATTCTGAAAATGCTTGTTGAACATTTTGTCAAAGATTACCTTAAGAACATAATCTGTGACAACGCTAGCCTCCTGACCTGGTATTGCTGCAGCCTGAGGGATTTTACACCACAAAAGATTTGCTTGAGAAGACCCCCAAAAGCAAACTCAACAGTGTTTTTGGCCCACGGAAAAGAGAAGAACAGAAAAGGACTATACCAGAGCTGGATTCAAAAATCATGTGTTCCATGTCTGAGTTTTCTTATGCATAATCTATTTCATTTCCTTGTTTGATTTGGAGAAAGGGAGAAAAGCAACTATTTAGCTTCCCTTCTTTGATTACCTTCATATAGACATCAATATCAGGGTCTGGTTTTATATTTGCCGCTTTCTCTCTTCTTGATAGCTCTGCCAACATATCTACAGAATGCCACAAAAGGATCCACCTTTTTCTCATTCTGAAGATCTCCCAGATACAAATCTGACCATAGAAACGATTAAAGAAAAAACATTGCTAATTACCATATCGAGTTCCGACCCCCTGACATCTTGCAGAGAAGGCTAGAGTTTCTCTAACTGTCATTTCTCCAATGTGAAGATCGTGTTGACTTATGTAAGCAGCAGTTCTTTGGGGGACAAACTCATTGAAGCTGTGTCCATTGTAAGTAACCTTTCCTGTCATCTAAGTAACAATATTCGTGCTTTCAGTAAAATTTGGAGCAAAGATTTTGCTTCAGGAGCTAAACATTGGAAATCGGACAAAACAAAAATAAGGCGTGAAATTAAATGAGAATTGAATTAACCTTTAGTTTGGGGTCAAGCTTGCCAGCCAAAGCCAACAACAGTGTGGTTTTCCCTGAACTAGGAGGACCTAAAAGCAATGTCATCCTGCAAAAACTGAAAGCTGATCAGAAGCAGGTTGCTACAAGAACAAGAAAAGGAAAGAAAAGAAAAGGAAATCTCCATAATTTGGTTCAACCCAAAAAGCAAAAAAGCAAACTGAACTCAGAAATGCCATTCCATTTAATTTGGTTTGATTTGCCCACCTTCCAGGTTTGACGATCCCACTGACATCTTGCAGGATAGTCAACTGTTTCTTTCTACTGGGAAGGATGTGCAGGAATTTAAGGATGCTCTTCAACAACAACAGGAAAAAGATAAAAATAATACGAAAAAGAAAATATTTGGCGGAAACATATTCAGAACATTTGAGCATATGTACATAATTAGTGGCCAGTCATGTGGTCTCTGCTAAATAAAAAATTCAAAGTGTGCTTGTTGTGTTTGATGTACTAACTGGTGCTGGTGCTTACCTCTGCGAAATCAATAGTGAAATTAATGAAATTGGGCACAGCTCTGCTGCCGACATGATCCTCTGTCTCGACATTCAAATGCTCATATCTCACTTCAATTGTAGCAAGATCAATTCCAACTCTGCAACGAAACCCAAATTCACAAGAACCAAAAGGGGACAAAAATGTCACTAAAAAACTCCATCATCAGGTTAATATGTTTTTTCAAAAAAAATAAAAATAAATTATCGCTTTTGCTATTTTAGAAAGATTGGTAACGCGGTGCATTTGGTAACTTCTGTTCCACCGTGGGTTAACAACTCCTTCGATGTCTTTTCAATCCAATAATTGAAGCAGATAAATATCTATGATGATTCTATCATTCCGATTTAAAAAAATGGATTTATTTTTTGTGCCAGTAGATTTCTGAAAAAAGTTGGTAAATGTCAAAATAGGGAAAAAACAATATTAACAGTCCTTTAACTTTTGGCTAATGTGAAATGTCATCCTTGAATTTTTAATTTATTCAATATTATTTTTGAATTATTCCTGAATATTCAATGTAATCCACCACCTTTCATACTGTTCAATCTAGTCTCTCAACTTTCCAACAAAGTCAAATCGATTCTTCATTATTATTGACAAGTTTTCGTAATTAAACATCCTGCTATTTTTTGACTAAATGTTTTCATAATGAATCTAAACATGATGTTAATTTATCGATATATATTCATACAGATATTAATCTAAATAAAACACTAAATGCAAAAGATTGAAAATTTTATCAATCTAAATAATGAGGAACGATATTTAGATTATTGAAAGTTTTGTTAATCTAAAAAGTAAAGAACAAGATTTAGATTAATATTGGTACAAGAATCTATAGATAAATTAATAATGTTTCTAGATATTTTAATGAAAATAGTTAGACTTAAAGTAGCGGGAACAACAATCTGATATAACTCTAAATGAGTTTCTTTTACTATTGTGGAGATCATAAGCGAAATTTTACTTAAATGTAACCGTTGTACTATTTATAAGAACTAAAAAGGTAATAAACAGATGGTATACTTTTTGTTGATTCCGTAATCAATTAAAGTAAAAAGAAATTGTAAAATATGGGCAATTGCGTCATCATGAGAGCTTGTGAATGGTACCGAAGAATTGAATAAATTGAAAGTTTATAAACTAGATTGAATATTGAGGAATATTTTAAGAACCACGTTGAACGAATTGAAAATCCAAGGATGACATTATATATTGTTTCCAAGTATAGGGACTATTTCTGGATTACTAAATCTTATTTGAGTTTTTTTATTGTGTATTTTTTTCCCTTGAATTTACCAAATTTTCGTTAAGTTTGTGCTTTTATTTGTCTTACTTATCAATACTTTTTAATTTACCAACTCTAATTAGAAATCATCAATCTCAATTATAGTGATTACTAATTTTTCTCCAATTGCTTTAGCAACTAATTTCGTGTTATCAATTATTGTTTGTGTTAATTACCAACTTCTATTATCTCTAACAAAACATGTTTCTTTTATTCTCTACTAACTTTTATTTACCTTTTTAGCAACGCATTAATTGACTGGCTATTATATTGAAACATTTTTCATGTAACATACGAGTATTCTCTAATCTAGCTATCGACTGGGTTGCCAGTTCTCATTTGAGTTGTTACCAATGTTCATTTGGCTTTTTCTTTATAATTCACCTACTTATCTATCGTGTTACTACTTTTGTTTTCTTCACTAACCCATCAATTTCAATGACCAAATTATCAACTAATTTTTACATAAGTAACTCTTATTGAAATTAATAACCAACGTCCATTTGATTCTTTTTAATTACCGACTTTCTTTTTATATACCAATATTTATTTAGCTTTCTTACAAACACCTTCAAATCATCAACTACCATATAAAATAACCAGCCTCTATAGGTTTACTTACCACCTTTATTCCCGATTAAGAAACCGAATAGAAAAGTTAGTAAAGTAAAAAAAAAAACGCTGGTGACTAACTAAAATAAAAATTGGTATCCCAAAACGAGTAAATAATTTAATTGGAGAAAATTTGAAAAACAATTGAAACTCAAGCGAATAATTTCATATAAGATTTAGTAAATTTAAGGCGTAATTCAAAAAAAAAAAAAGGCCGGTAAGCCAACGAGTCAGCAACTTCATCGACGAATTGTTGGTAAGTAAATTTAATTAAGGCCAGTACTTTTTGAAAATTTTGGTAAATTTAAAGCGCAACTAAGAAATACACATAAAAATTAGTAAAAAATAAAAAAAATGGCAAACTAGAAAAAAGAAAAAAATAGTAAACGTCGGCAAGTAACTCAAAAGCGAATTGGTTTCCCAATACTATATAATAACTTAGGGTGCGCATGAGAATGTTTCTGTGCCCGGAAACTATTTATGAACAGAAATGATTTTTTTATTCTGTGTCCGAAAATAATTTCTGAGTATTTTAAGGCGTTTGGTAATTGTACAAAATTTTTATTCCTGGAATAGAAAAAGAACAAAAATGTGTTCGGTAACTACACAAAATTTCTTTTTATTAATAATATTTTGAATTGTTTAAGGTTTTTTTTTTCGACCCATTTTCTTCCTTGGCCATGGCCGGTCGTCGACAACCGGCGACCGGCCACAGCCCAGGGCCGGTGAGGGTGTCACGGCCCTCGCCAGCCTTCAGCGGAGGCAAGGGTCCCCCTCGCCGGCGAGGGCGAGGCAGCTCGCACTTGGGACCAGGCGAGGTTGGCCTCGCCCAGATCGGGCGAGGCCGAGCCTCGCCGTGGGTCGCGACGGCGAGGCTCGGCCTCACCAGATCTGGGCGAGGTCGAGCCTCGCCGTTGTGACCCACGGTGAGGCTCGGCCTCGCCCGATCTGGGCGAGGTCGACCTCGCCAGGTCCCGACGGCGAGCCGCCTCGCCTAGGCGGCGAGGGTCCAGCCCTCGCCCTCGCCGGCGAGGGGGACCCTCACCTCCGCTGGCTGCCGGTTGCCAGCCGCCGGCGACCGGCTACAACTCAAGAAGAACAACACAAAAAGAAAAAAAATTGATTCTCAAAATTGTGCCGAGAAATAAGAAGCAACTTTTTTTATTTCTTGTTTCTCTTCCAAAACCGTTTCTAGGCACAAATTTTTGCAAAAATGTGTCCGGGAATAAAAAGTTTACCAAACGCATTTCTATTTTCAAACTATTTCTGGGAACAAAAATTTTTACTATTTGGCACGTTACCAAACGGGCCCTTAATGAAAAAGAAGTTGGTGAGTCACGCTAATTTTAGGTTGGTAAACTCTAAAAAGGTTAGTACATTTAAGGGACTGCCAACTAAGGCAAATAAAAATCGGTAACTCAAATGAAAAGTTGGTAAATCACAAAAAAGAGACAATTAAACATTAATAACCGAAAACTAGCTGGTAATCTAGTTTGACAAAAACCGGTAAATTACTCTCATTTAGGTTAGCAATTTCACATACGAGCTATTACTTTCAAAGCGTTGGCAAGTTATCCAAATCACAGTCCGTAAGTTAGTGTTTGCAAAGTACCATGTAAGGTTGGTAATTTTGTAGAACCAATGGTAAATCGGCTACAAGTTAGCTGAAAGAAATGGTAACATACTGTTTTTTGTAACCAACATTTTTTTTTTGATAATCGAGATGTTCGCACGGCCAGCGAGCTAGGGCTCAAATCAGCGGTGATGCCCAACTAGTCCTCGAGGTGGGCTAGCGCAGCATCCCACCGCCACGACCCCCCCACTTAAATTACCGATGTGCGAGTTTGAACCCAGGACCTCTCGTGAAAGAAACTGAGCGCAAACCAATGCGGCCACTGATGGGTGGGTAACCAACATTTTTTTGACACTAACATTTATCGAAATTTATCAACACAGAAGAAACCCTATTTTCGGTCACAATAATTTTCCTAGTCATTTTATCTTGTAAACAAATCAGTAGAAACCCAGCATTTCTTAAAAAAAAAAGAATTTTTAAAAGAGAGAGTAGAATATTTCAACAAGTGAATCTCATTCAACAACAAGTCACAATCTAACCAATTATTTTTTTTTTGATAACCCAGGGAACCCCCGCACGGCCGACAGCCGGGGGGTAAACCCTGGGGGCGACACGTGCTAGCCACCACACACGTGCCACCGGTAAAGTCACCCTGCGGCGCCCGGGATTCGAACACTCAACTTTTTGCGAGAGGAAGAGTGCGCGTTCCAGCAGCGCCACCCAGGCGGGTGGTACAATCTAACCAATTATTTAGTACGACATTTTTCAAAAAAAAAGATTTACCTCTCAATGCGGTTCTTGAGCTTCAACAAGAAGCTCTCGTTGTCCTCTTCCGCCACCCTCACCAACCTCTCGATCAACTTCTGCCTCTCCTGCAAGTCGAGGCTTAGGATGTCGACTTCGTCCACCCCGCCGCGCGAGGCGGTCAGGATGCCCTTCCTCAGGCGGTCGAACGTGGGGAGCCTCTCGAGGGCGGCCCATTTGAGAGCTTCTTCGTCGTCACCCTCGTCACCTCGGCGCGACAGGGACCTCGAGAACACCTCGTCCATCCCGCCGTTCCTCCACATCCCCGAGCTACTCGCGCTGTAGACGTCTCCTCCCTCCATGAATGAACCGAAAAGGAGATGATGATAGGTGGATGTGTCCCCGAGGTTCTTTCTTTTAGGTACTTATAGAAAAGATGGGCCATGAATGGAGCATTGTTTCGAGGGGACTGCGGAAACACGCAAGGAGGCGAACAAAGTGAAGTTTCACAGAGATTACAGCTTTTGGCCCACGATTGGCGGCTTTTGATATGTCAACTCAACACTCTATGAATGTAGTCGCATTGGCATTCTAGGCTGAAGACGAAGGGAACAACAAGAACAAGAAATTGGCAGGAACTAGCAGTAGCATGCTAAGATCGGTTTTACCGAATTGATCTACCGTATTGTGTAACCAGCCTCAAATAGGTCATTAAAACGTCTGTTTCGAAAGAAGCATGTCACACCACTCTAATAATATATCTCACGCGTCAATCTTGGTGTATATAACACTCTTTCTCTTTTTGTTACGAGGATGTTTGTACCTTCCGCATGTTCACTAACAAACCCGAAGTGTACGACGTGATTTTACCGCTTTTGTGTAGGAATGGATTAAGTTTAAAGAGAAAAGGTTTTCGATCGAGTGGATCTGTAGATTTCCGACGAATGCGTAGTTTGCTATTAGCTTGATTAAAGTTGATCTATGGATTTTCAATGAACATGCGTTATAATAGTTCTCTAATGCTGTTTTCAGTCGATGGTCATGACAAAAGATTTGTCGTCTAGACTCTAGAGTGGACCGCTCGTCGTGTCATTGTTTTGCCAAGGACATAGTGTTAGGTTGCTGCTCTAGGGTGGTCGTGACTTTCCATTACTTTACCGCCTACGAATTAGATTATTAGACTACTAGTTATCGTAACAGCACCTTATATATTTGGATTAATATCACGAAAAATCATAAACTGATACGCTCATAATAAATTTATCTTAAATTAATTTTTTAACCATCAAAAACTCCAAACTGATATATCCGTAACAAATTTATCCTATGTTAAATTGGATTAATACCACGAAAAATTATAAATTGATAAATCTGTGAAAAGCAGAAGGATAAAATCCTAAATTGGTACGCTCATCAACTATCGCATGTCATTCAACTCAACAATTTAGCGGTATGTCACGTTGGATAGCCGGGATGATTGGACTACAGCGCCAGCGATTTTCCGGCAAAAATTCATCGGAAGGACTACATTGTAATTTCGCGAGTAGGTTTAGGACTAAATGGGCGAAATTAAAAATTTCATGTCTGAATTGATATCAACATAATAAGTTTAGAACCGATTTGATAATTTTCGTCCTTATTAACTAGCACGACAAATAGGACCGTGAAAGTGTATGAGTAGCTATTAATTTAACATCAGCAAAACGGACGAAGAAGAGGGTGGCTAGTTTGGGAACGCGGCCCACGCCGCTTCGAGCCACCCTAGCATGCAATTAGCTGGGGGGAAGAAGAGGGTGGCAAAATAGAGACCACAGATGATAGAGCAGACCACAATATATGTGGTAAGGAAAAGGCTTGCAAACAACACACCTAACGATTCCGCCGTTACGTAGAAGCGCTTTGCCAATTGATCTGTTGACACCAACATCGTTCACCAGCTTATCGTATGCATTTCTTATTTAATGTAAGAGGCCTCGATATAGTTATAACTCAAGTGAATCGGCGATTTTTTTTTTCTAGAGGAAAAAAAACTGCCCATTTTTACTTATTGTGAAGCGGTTGTTTGTTGCCTTAGTTGCGGTGTCTTCCTTTCCGGGTAGAGGTGATATTGGGTGGGCCTGGTTGCACCGACCCAAATGTTGGGTTTGATGTGTAATCTAGTTGCACCCGTAACTTAAAATGTACGTTGATATAGTCAGGTCGGGTTAGATTGAGTTTGGGCAAACGGTTTGGTTGGCCTGACTTGAATTTTCAAGATATATAAGACGGAAGATGCTTGCCGCTTATTTATTTATTTTTTTTTTTGGTAAGGTAAAAATTTATAACTTTCAAACAACCAAGTACAACCTAATGCTAGAGGCACCCAAGGACCCAATAAGGACAACATGTCAAAATGGGGTCAAAGCCCTTAGCGGGAGATATACAACCAACAAAAAGAGGAGTATACAAAAAGGAAACAAACAGCCTAACTAGTAGCTGAGCTAGCGTCAAAGATCGTGGCAGAGAGGCCCCAATTCCTTTGGATTCTCCGATTTGGAGGTGTGTCAGGAATTGTCCCCATGGCAAGAACTTTGTCTTTCACAACCTTGAGAAGGTGCTTGAACATTCCTGGGATAAAAACATCCTTGTTCCTGAAGATGGAGTTGTTCCTTTCTGTCCATATGATGTGACATAAGGCTCCAAATGCAAATCTGGAAAGACTATGGGCAAAGGAGGAAGAATTACAGACTTTCATTGCCCAGGTAACAAGATCGAGCCAGGCCATATTACGCCATGGGAGGTTGCATCTAGTCGCCCAGAAAAAGGCAAGCCTTCTTGTAGCGGAGCACTCGAAGAATAAATGGTTGATGGAGTTCGGGACCTCACCGCAAAACGCACATACAACGGCTTCAATCCTACGATATTGTAGGAGTAATGTCTGAGTGGGCAAACGGTTAAGAGATATAACCCACAGTAGAAAGGCGTGTCGAGGGGCCATATGTTTATCCCAAACAAAGGAATGCCACGGGACTGATTGTCTTGTGGTTCTAATATGGTTCCATGCTCGGGAGACAGAAAAAGGGAGAGAAGGGGATTGAGCCCATGTCAATACATCCGGAATGTCATCCCTGAAAATAGGATGTGGATCGGTCCAACTAAGGATGGTGTCAAGCACTTCTGAAGGAAGCCAAGTACCATCATAGAAATCTCGAACCGAGGACTCGCGGGGAATCCTAGATTGATAGATGCTGGCATTGGAGAAGATCCGGTATAGGGGCCCTTTGATATGCCACCAATCAAACCAAAGAGAGACCGAGCGACCATTACCAATAGTCCACCGAAATAATCCTTGGGCATTGGAGCGCAAATCTAGGAGTTTCTTCCAAGTCCAGGAGCAAAAGGTGGGTTTCGAAACAATCCAGAAGTTGGATTTGTGTAAGAAAGTGGAATGAATCCATTTACACCATATGGCTTCCTTATCAGTGAAAAGAAGCCATATGTGTTTGAGAGTCATAGCTGTATTGTACTCCTGAAGGTGTCTAATCCCCAACCCTCCTTCATTCTTAGGGAGACATATGGAGTCCCATGCAATCTTAGCCCCACCTGTACCAAGATCCGGCCATTTCCATAAAAACTGCCTCAATATTTTCTCAATACCTTGAATCATCGATTGGGGAAGAGTAAATATGGTAGCCCAATACACATGAATGGAGTGTAACACTGATTTGATGAGCTGAAGGCGCCCTGCAAAGGATAAAAATCGGTGTATCCAAAAGCGGGCACGGGCTGTTATAGTATCCACCAGGATCTTGCAGTCCTCTTTGGTGAGCCTGGTTGAGATGATAGGCACACCTAGGTACCGGAATGGAAGTGTGCCTTGCTGAAACCCAAAGCAGTGTAAAAGCTGTTCATGAAGGCTCAGCGAACCACCAGAAAGGAAGATGTTACTTTTCAAAGAATTGGGGAAAAGGCCTGACCAGAGGGAAAATCTTTCTAGGGCTTCCTTGATCAACTCCGCCGAGGGAAGGTGGCCTTCCAAAAAAATAAGGACATCGTCCGCGAAAAAAAGGTGAGATAAGCGAGTTTTTTTACACCTCCAGTACCACCTGAAATCCGGAGATTCAGTTTTTTCCATGATGATGCCCGAGAGGACTTGCATCACCATTATGAAGAGATATGGTGATAACGGATCTCCTTGTCTAATACCACGGCTGCTAGAGAAGTAGCCATGTAATTCCCCATTAATCGATATCGAGAATTTTGGAGTTGAAACACAAGCCATTACCAGTCGGATGAAGGAAACCGGGAATTGGAGTGCCTTTAGGGTTTCTTCGATGAACGCCCAGTTAACGGTATCGTATGCTTTCCGGAAATCCACTTTTATAGCACATTTCGGTAGATAGGCCTCATGATGGAAGCCAGCAAAAAGCTCTTGGGCAATCAAGATATTGTCACTAATTCTTCGCCATTTAACAAAAGCTGTTTGAGAGTGGCTAATCAAGGTTGGGAGTATTTGAGCAATCCGCCTAACCAAGATTTTTGAAATGCACTTATATAATGTGTTACAACAGGCTATTGGCCTGAAATCATTCATGGAAGAAGCATTTGATGTCTTTGGCACTAAAGTGATAATAGTGCTATTAAGTCCTTGAGCAAGTTGCCAGTTTGGAAAAAGCTCCTAACCGCCTCCAATACCGATGGACCGACTATCTCCCAGGAGGACCTGAAAAAATCTACATTATATATATCCATCCGGTCCCGGGGCCTTCCCTTTCGCAAGGGAGAAGAGCGTAGACTGTATTTCCTCATCCGTTACCGGTTGTGATAAGAGAGCACGTTGATTTTCATCCAAAGTCCTTCCAATGTAAGAGCTTAATCCCCAAGGAGGAGCCTGACCAGGATCAGCCCTATCAGTGAGCAAGTGTTGGAAGTGTCCAACAATATCAGCCCGTTTATTTTCTTTTTCTATATTAGACTTTCTACATTTTTAACTGTTGTATACTATATATATATATATCATGTTAGCCGTTGTAATACTTATAAAGACCAAAAAGGTGAAAAGAGAAATAGAAAGATAGCCCTATATTTTGTTGATTTAGGAAAAGTTTTGACTTTGTTATGGAAAGTTAAGGAACTAGAAATTTTTTTTAAAATTGAAAGTTTAGGGCCTAGATTGAATATTTAAAAATAGTTTAAAGACCATATTAAATGGATTATAAGTCCAAAGATGGCATTACTTATTGAGCCAAAGTTTAGTGACTATCCGTGTCAATTTTCCAAAAGTAAATGCTTTTTTCCCGACATATGATAGATTAATCCAAGAAAAGGGGAAAAAGAAATTGCACATCGGGGATGGTGTAAATTGGTGTAGTTAATGTATCTTAGTTGGCATAATTAACTCTAATATTGTGTTCCAAGAAATTTGTATTGGATTGACCCAAAATAATTTTATGCTCTATCTTATAGGATTGATTCATGTTAAATATCTACCAATATTTCCTCTATCGCATAATATAATGTAGAAAGATGGCAAAATATGCTGCTATAGATTTCTCGGATATACTCCACTTTTCGTTTCTATATTTTCATGTCTTTTCTAATGAAGTCTTTGTAGTTTTAATTTGTGAAAATAGTTAATTTATTAATCAAGTTCTATTTTCACAAATTTTCTAATCAAGTTGATCCTACGACGGTCGATAAATCCAGCTGACGTGGCCTCCTACTCTGATGTGGATAGTTTTTTCCAACATGGATGACCACATAGGCGTCTATATTGGCTTAATATTAACTACTTCACACTTTAATGTTGTTAACATTGATTAAATTTATTAACAATGATGTCCATGTAACCATCGAGGTTGGATAAATTTTATCCACATCATACTCCAACGTAGTTCGATAGCCACATCAACTGAATTTAGCGGGAAAAAAGGTTGGAGGGACTTGAGTAGAAAAATTGAGAAAGTAGAAGGACTTAATTATTCGACCAAAAAAAAGGGACTCAATTAGATAAAATAAAAGTATGTGGACTCAATTTGACAAAAAGTGTCGGAGTAAAGGGATTGAAAGTTGCATTTTTTATTTCTGTAATTTCCGTTTTATGGTTTCTTATAGTGTCCGTCTATTACACTAGAAGTTATATTTCAAATGACAAAATCAATTTCTCTCTCTTCACCTGTACAATTGTACAATTTTTCTCTTACCAACATGACGTGTCAGGCCTAATATAGTCAATTATAGTTAAACTTATGATATTTATTACTATGTTGATATTATGAAATATTCTTCAATTAAAATTTTATCAGTAATATTTAAAGGCCTCTCTAAATCACATTGTAAATTATTGTAAAATTTCACGGGACTACTGTCAACTGTTCTAAAAATTTAAGTCGTTAGATGAATGTGTGATTAAATATTTAAATATTCTAACAGTTTTACATAGTCTATTTCATTACCCATATAAAAAATCACACCATAGTTATACAATTGTTTAGAGATTGAGTTAAGTGTTTTTCCTTTAAATTTTTTACTTTTCTATTTAATGTTCAAAGTCGCTTTGAGTATGATAAAAGAGATGATGTTTAGGTTAAAGGGGAAAACAAGAGCTGATTGAACTAGCGATAACGATAGTATGTCTAATTGACACACCCCTTCTACCTTCATCTCGCTCTAGCTCCAGTACAAGCTAAAATTTTTCGCCAAATTGCGTTCTGGCTAAAGAAATGAAGTTTTTACAATCAGAAATGACAGATTATATAATTCTGTTCTTGTCCAGTCTTTTGTTTCCTCTAAAATATTTCATCTACATGACATGAACATCCGTAATCATACTTGATATCCAAATTTTGCACGAACCGATCCGGTTGAGAAATGGGTATAGGACTGACTGACTCTGTGATCAGTTTGCACTTCATGAAAATCAGTAGTGCAAACTAGATATGATCTCTGCGAGCATCCTGTTCATGACATGAGTGCCGAACTTGTGCCCCTTCAATTAGGGTGTCAAAAGTACCCGCTCAAATATGACCCGACCCGATCCAAACAAGGAATTTTCATATTGGATCGGGTTAGCCTTAAGTTGTTTGGGTAACAATAAAAACAAGATTTAAACTTGTTTTGGATCTACCCAGGCCCGCTCGAAACAAGCCCACCCATTTGTCCTTGTTGTTCCAAGCGCGCCGGAAACCCTATCATCTTTTTCCAAAGCTCCGGACCGAGAAGTTAGTGACGGACGGAAACCTCCTCGCGACGGGAACTTCATCGTCGCCTTCCCTCCTTCCTTCGACCTCCATAGCTGAGGCTCTTGCGAGCTTCAAGTTCGCCTGCCGGAGATCCCTCTCCCCGCTTCAATTGTCGGATCTCTGTCGCCGGCGCTTGGGCGGAGCTCGTGATCACCGACTCCGAGGAACCGCCGCCATGGCTCCGCCGGCTCCGTCGCAGCGGTCGCCGTCGCTGTCCCAGCCTTCCGGGTGAGTCCTCCTTCCCGTTTGAGTACATTGCTGGTATGCTAGAAGATAAGACGGTGTCTACAGAACCACATGACTAAATTAGAGCACATTTCAAGAGACATCGAAGTGGGGGTTCGGCGGTCCTGCCCTTCTTCTCCGGCGTATTTTCTCTTTGGGGGTTTTTCCCTGTCGTGGGTAGTCGTTGCTTTTGGGCTGCCTGATCATGCGCGCGCGCGGGGTTAGCGTTTTTCTTATTGGACCGTTCTTTTTGCTTTTGGGGGAGGGGCTGAATATATGGCGTTCGTAGGAGTAGTTTGATGGTTGATTTGATTGCTGGTTAATGGGGTGTCGCGTTTCGGACTGTTGATTGCAGACATTGTTCTTTTCTGCTGTTTTAGCTTTTTTGTTTTTGTGTGCCCTTAGAAGAGCTTCGGTTTGCAGATAACAGCGTGGAGAAGCAGAGGATGTCTTCCTGTGGCAGTCGAAGTCACGGCTTCCATCGTCGAAATTCAGCAAAAGGATCCTTTCTTCAGGTATTTCATTCGCATTCCGCCTTGTCCGTGTTGGGTGATGTGTTTAGTTTCCTATTAGTTATTCGCCAGTTTATTTTGCATGACATGGCTGCTTTCTGAGATTCGGTTCATTTTCCATGGGATTATGCCACTGCAATTCAATGATGCCTTTTTTCATTTATCTATTGCAGAAAAGACCTGCCCCCCAATGGGTTCTCAGATTCTGATGAAATCCTGGCTATGCTCTATTGCACGACGATTATGAGGTGAGCACTAGACCCATCTGATTAGCTTGTGATTCTCCTTCAGTCGTTTACATTATCTTCAGCAGAGCTCAAAAAGTTTGAGGTGGAAATAGTGAATTTGTCTCTTTAAAGCAGGCATCATGTAGTTTCCATATCATCTTATCTTGCGATAGTGGCTGCATCTAACAACTTCTATGCATGACAGCCATCTGTATGCAAGTAGAGGTGGGCTGTGGGCTTCCAGTGTGGTTCTGGGATAGGCTTGTATTACTTTTTCATATGACTTTTGAAAACTTTTAGACGATAGGTTGTGAAAGTTAGAGATTGAACGCAGAGGGCTGTCTTTCTGGAAATTCACGTGTAGGCTTCATTCTGTTCACAGTAATAAAGTACACAGTTTGTTTGAATATTTCTTACTTCAAAGTCTCAGCATCCTTGGCTGGGGATTTACTTGAAGTTTTACCTGTCAGCCAAGCATTTCAACGATTAAACATTTGTCTTGGTTGGTGTAGAAGTTTTTGGTCAAGTTGTTTGAACTCATGTGCACCAGTTAGCTAGTGACATTCACTTGAAAATAATCAGTGGACCGAAAGCTCTTGAGATAAAATTTACTTTACCATGTCAACTTTCTATGGCAATGATAGTTTTTGTTGATTCTGGAATGTTAATTATTTTTATTGATTGTTAGATGTCTTCGTCGACGGATTCTAGCCTCACAAATAAAAGGAAGAGATCCATTATGTGGGATCACTTTAAAACGATTCCATGTACATACAAGAATCAAGAAAAGGCTGAATGTTTATATTGCGGGGTCCACATCGGTTGTTCTAGTACTCAAGGGACTAGTTCAATGCATCATCATTTAGATAGCTGTAAGGAATATCCATATGCAAACATCGAGAAAAGGCAAAAAAATGCCTCGGGTCAACCTGTTGAGGTTGGTAGTTCACCATGAAAATTTGACCAATATGCTAGTAGAAAAGAACTAGCGGCCATGTTCATTCTTGGTGAATTGCCCTTTAAGTTTGTAAAAAATGAGGGTTTTCGGCGATTTGTATATCGAATTCAGCCAAAGTTCTCACTCCCTACGCGTAACACGTTGAGGAGTGACTGTTATGCGTTATACGTGGAGGAAAGAAGAAAATTGATGAAATATTTTGCCGACACATGTCCTAGAGTTTGTTTGACAACCGACACATGGACCTCTTGTCAAAATTTGACTTATATGTCTCTCACTACTCATTTTGTTGATGCTGATTGGAAGTTGCAGAAGAAAATCCTAAATTTTTGTCAAATCCCGGGTCATTCTGCCGAGATAATAGGAAAGGCAGTTGAGAAATGTTTGACTGGTTGGGGGATTCAAAGTATTTTTTCCATTACCGTGGATAATGCAAGTTCAAATGATTTGGGAATTCAATACTTGAAAAGAAGACTTAATTCTTGGAACACTCTGGTATTGAGAGGTGAATTACTCCACATGAGGTGTTTTGCTCATATATTGAGTTTGATTGTGAGAGAGGGGTTAAAAGACATAAATGATTCCATTGTTAAAATACGTTCGGTTGTACGTTATGTGAGGTCATCGCCTGGGAGGCTGAGGCGGTTTTAAGGATTGTGTTGAACTAGAGAATATTGAGTCCAAGAGTCTTGTATGTTTGGATGTGGAGACTCGTTGGAACTCGACATATATGATGCTGGAGGCGGCTTTGAAGTTTCAAAAAGCTTTTTTTTTTTTATTGGAAATTCAAGATAGCAAATTTGTTGAAGAACTATCCAAGGCGAGAGGGTTGCCTACTAGTGATGATTGGGATTATGCCCGTCACCTTCTTCCTTTCCTGAAGTTGTTCTTTGATACGACTTCAAAAGTTTCGGGTTCTTCTTATGTCACTAGTAATGATTTGGCAAAGGATGTCTATGGGCTTTTTGGGATGATTAATGAATATTGTGAGAATGAGGATAAAAGTTTGCAAGAAATGACTAAAAAAATGAAGACCAAATTCAATAAGTATTATGGCAATGTGAACAACATCAATCTTAATTTGTTTTTTTTATGGTAAGGTATCAATCTTAATTTGTTCATTGTTTGTATACTTGACCCTCGACATAAGTGGGAATATGTGAAATGGTTGATTAATGATGTTTATGAGAGCAAGCAAGCAAAAATTTTATGTGATAAGGTAACATCATCGCTGACACCATTGTACGAGCAATACCGCACTGGTAAATACCCCCAAGGCAATTTGAGATTAAAGGGTACAAGGACAGTAAATGTGTCAAAGTCTCCCGTGGTTGGTGCGGACTTTATGACTGCAAAGTATCTTAGCCAAACGGGACAACAAATTTTGGAAGAAAAATCTGAATTAAATAAATATTTGGAGTAAGGATGTGAACGTTATAGCCCGGACTTTGATATCTTAACTTGGTGGAAAGTTAATTTTTTGAGATATCCTATCCTCTCTTCCATTGCTCGAGATATTTTGACCGTGCCCGTTTCGACTGTAGCATCAGTGCCGAACTTGTGCCTCTTCAATCGGCGATGGGAATGCTATTAGCTGTGCCTTACGTCAATATGAATGCTAAAAAGGCTTTTATCGCTTCTGGAAATTGAGCACCTTGATGGAAACAGCGAAGACGCAAGCGAAGAGGATGGGGAACGTGACCATCACGACGGCGGCCACGCCCAGGAAGTCGTGTCTATAACCCAAGTAATCTTTGAGGTATTGTTTCACTGAGCCGCCAGAGTCCTCGAGCATGTCCTCCACATCGCCGTACTGCGAGGCCACCAACCCGTATAAAGTCCAAGCGACGGGGCATGCCCAATAGTACCATCTCCACCAAACAGGCATCCTCTGTTACATAGCAAGGGAGGGTAGTCTCTCATTGTCAGGCATCACTATCATGTTGGAAAAACGAAGAGAACCAGCAAAATCATCGAAATGGTTGCTAGATAGAACTTACCGTTCGTGGCATTAGGAACCCTGAGAAGACGCTCCATAGACAGTAGAATGCAAAGCCGACAATGCCGGCGATATGATGGTTCGGGGTCAAGCCTACTGCCATCATGCCAAAGAAGGTGAAACATAACATGGTGAAGAACATGAAGAACATAAACCAGAAAAATTTTTCGGCTGTCCATTCAAACCCAATCATCGGATAAACTATGAGGGTGTACGTTATGACTTGTGCAACGATGTAGGGGACTTCAATCAGAACCTACAATATCGGCATTCAAACCACATAAGGAGCATTTAATTGGTGTACTGATTTGCAAGAGAAGATCGGGATCATTGCGAAGCAAAATTTTACTTGTGCTAGAGCATATGGCAGGGCCGAGTACATCCCGGCAGCTCGCTCTCTATAAAAAACTATTCTTTCCACTGATACAACTGGTTGCACGGGAGATGAATTTTGGACCCCAAGGAAGATAGCAGTAGCATGCAATGAGCCCATTGCATTAACCAAGTCTATTGTTCGGTTCCTGCAAGATTCGAAGGTTTACGAACACACATCAGTTCGATGGTACACGGGCTAAAAATTTTGTGTGTCTAGACAGGACTTACGTTTTAGATCCAATATCCCAGTACATACTCCCGAACATTAAGGCTACCAAGACGGTGAAGAGGTGCCGAACAGCCGTATAGTTTGTGTTGCGCCAGTAAGACCAATGTTGTTTCCATAAGCAAGCGATTAATTGGGTGAAAGTTGACTGTGAATACTTTGTGGGGAAGTAGAGATCCTTGGAATTAGGAGGTGGTACGCTCAATTCTTTGATCAAAGCCTTGTTTCTCCTGGAAAATTGGAGAAAGTGTCAATCTAACTCCTGTGATCTATTTGAGTCTACCTCTTATGGTCACTAACAAGGATAAAATTTGGTCGTTTTGGAATGCAGTGAACCCACCTATACAAGTCCGAATTTTTGTACAAAGCTGCAAAATCAATCCCCAGAATAAGTTCTTGTGCCGTTGTTGTGACTTCGAGCATCCAAGTTGCTGGATTATAACCATCTTCGATTTTGGTAACTCCTTGGATACCCTTTCATGTGAAGGTATCTCTTCTCGGTGATTCAAGTTAACTTTGTGAAAAAGGGAAATTGAAACCGTAACAGCCAAGCAAGTCGTACCTCAAAGTACTTGATTAGATGACAAGAATGACGACCCAACGGACCAACATATATTTCTTGCCCACCTCGTTTCAATAGGATAAGCTACGGCACAAGTAAAGGTACATGGCTCATGTATCTATAACATTATGGATAAATTCTTGTACTTTAGGATGTGTTTGACATTACTCACCTCATCAAAAGCTTCAAATATGTCCACGCTCGGCTGGTGGATCGTGCACACAATAGTTCTGCCTGTATCCACCGCATTCCTTACTGTTCTCATGACAATAGCAGCAGCTCTTGCATCGAGGCCTGAGGTTGGCTCATCCATGAAAATAATGGAGGGGTTCGCTACTAGTTCGACTGCTATGGTTAGCCTTTTGCGTTGCTCTGTAGAAAGACCATTGACACCAGGCAAACCGACCAAGCTTTGTCGCAGTGGATTTAGTTCCACAAGCTCCATGACTTCCTCAACGAACATCTGTAACGTTTTTTAGAAATACAAATGATATGATGGAGAAGAATGACTCTTGATGACAGCTTCACATCGAGCTAGACAAAATGAACCAAATACCAGTGAAGACTGAAAACTTAAATTACCAAAAAGAGCCGTCATTGGGATTTTTAAAGAAGCAAGAATTTGAAGAGATTATTTCAAGGGAAAAAGACGACTGTGCTAAAAAACAGATATTGGGAATAGAAGCCAACCTTTCTGGTTTCATTGTCGATGTCAACTGGTAAACGCAGCCATGCAGAGTAAACCAATGATTCATAGACTGTAACATGAGGTGAATGGATGTCGTTTTGTTCACAGTAGCCAGAAATCCGAGCGAATGTCTCTTGCTTCTTTGGATACCCAGATATCATGATGTTCCCTTCGATGTATCCTCCAGTTTTTCTACCGGCCAACACATCCATCAAAGTAGTTTTACCGGCACCACTGACGCCCACCAAAGCTGTGAGAACACCAGGCCTAAAAGCACCACTTACTCCACTTAAGAGCACCAATTTATCCTCGAGAATACCTTGACTCGTCATTTCCTGTCATCATAAGTGAAACAACGAATTATTTAGCTACATTTGACATGTGTAGGAACATTTATGCTTCTATCATGATGAAGTACTATCTTCAGATTTCTCGCGGTTCAACTTGAACCCTGTTACCTGTGGCATGTCAACCGAATACTTGATTACATCAAAAGTGATAGAGTGTTGCTCAAATGGCAGGACCATTCCTCTTTTCCTAATAGTCACGGCAGCCATCTCGGGCCTTGTAAGTGAGGATCTTGGTGAACTCACTGCAAATCCGAAAAGAAAACATTGGTTAGGACATAATGCAGGTCCTTGATAAAACAAGTTGCTCTTTTCAGTCTTCTCTGTTAGTCTTTTGTTCGTCATCCATCTGCTAAAGAAATACAATAAAGGCTAATAGAAACGATGATACTTTTACCTGGTACTCGTTGGTGACTAGAACCCCGAGACGGCAACTGAATCGATCCTCCTTCTCTATTATCATTTTCATTGCTTTGATGATCTTCTGATTTTACTGTCTGAGATCGGCCATAGGCTGCAAAATTGCTTACAGAACTTAGGCTAGCTCTAATGGAGAGAAGCCTAAAGAAGAAGAAACCGGAATCCACTTACGGTCTAGGAAGGTGAGAGCCATTGGGAATGTGAGGTTGAGGAGCAAAGTGTATCCAAACTGTGCCCCGACTCCTATCCAATACCAGGAGGCATTGGTAAACATTCCACGCGACTCCAACGATTGAACTCCTAGTGTTTCATTTGAACTTGAATTGAAGGGAACCTATCACATGGCATACATTACAGGAATCAGTTGGTCAGAAAACGATATTCATATGAAATACTGGCATCTAACAATTACGAGGCTTCACCTTGTTCCAGTTTGATGATAACAACTCATTAGTAGCCAGCGCATTCTGCCCGTACATTAAGGGGGATACCCAATAACCCCAAATCCACCATTTCTTTATATCCTCTGCCATTCATATAGAGAAGGGAAATTAGCACTCCTTTTGACGACATAAGGGCTAGGGAAAAAAACTTTTGAATTCTATGTACACTATACCTCTTGAAAGAACAACACCACTCAATGTAAAGAGAACGAGCAGAGAAAATGTCCCGAATGTGTTGGCAACAATCATGTTTCTACCCACTGCCCCAATTGTCCGAAATAATGCCGATGCCATCTGCTGGACAAGCACAAGCAAAAGGTACTGCCTGAACAACCTGAAAACACGACACAGACAATTCATACATCGAAACAGTAAAAAATTTACAAGCGCAAGGTTGGATTTGCCGTCCTTCAACAGTGAAATTAACCCCTTTCTTTCTTACCTCCCAACATTTGGATCAAATCCAATGACATAGTAGGTGATGAACACCCAGACTGCAACCTCCACGAAGGTGATAGGGATCTTTATAATCCAAATTGGAAGAGCATATACCCATGCCGGGTAAAAGTGGAGATCTCTTTGCTTGTAGAAAACTGGGAGCTTGGCAATTGTCATGGTAATCTCCACCATTCCATTGAACATGATCATAGTGAGAGCGATGAACAATGCGCCAATATAAATCCCTCCATCGGTTGTGGTATCCCGAGGCATCTTAGTCCGAAAGAAGAGGGTCATTGTAATAAATGCGACAACCACGAGCTGATAAATGAGTTGCATCGTGTTAGTACATTAGCTAGCTCAAGTTGGAAATGAGAATTGAAGTCAGCACTTACCTGAAACATCTTGAAAATGTAAACGAAGGAGTTTCTCCATATAAGCAAGTATTCTCTTGAAGCACAAGCTCGAAGCAAATCCTTTACTTCAACGCCATACTTTTCGGTAGTCAAAGCAGCTGAGTGGTTCTTGCTTCGATCGAATGGAGTGGAAAGCTCTTCCCCAAGTTTCCTTCCCAAGTGAAACGAATGGAATGCGTCTGCAAATTCCCGAACTGTGACTAAAGCGTAAGGCTCATCTTTACGTGCCCAATATTGCTGCTGATCTTTCCGTGACGTTACCTATCAATAGAAAAGTATGTGTTATTGCAAGACCCTTGCTTTGAGAATACTTTTCATCTCCTAAAAGCTGCAGGGTGGAAAATTGTTACGTTTCAACTTACTTCTTGCAAGAAGTCGGCAACACCCTTCCTCTCAGGGCATTTGAATCCCATGGATTCGAAGAAATCTAGGGCGAGGTCTCGAGGACCCTGGTACACGATCTGGCCATCGGATAGCAGAATAATGTCGTCAAACATGTTGTAAGTTTCTGGAGCTGGCTGGAGAAGGGAGATAACGGCAGTCCCATTGAAAATGTGATTGAATTGTTTCAGGGACTTCACTATTTGGTATGTTGTCGAGCTGTCGAGCCCAGTAGATATCTCATCCATGAAGAAGGCCATTGCGGGCCCGACCAGCATCTCACCTAGAAATACAGGTCAGGGATCAATTTTGTTTATTAGACTAGAGAAGGAACATTGAACAATAATTTTGTGGTATCAACAACTATCCGAGTTGATTCTAACCCGTGGTCACACGCTTCCTCTGTCCTCCGGAAATACCCCTGATCATTTCATCTCCAACCATGGTATCTGCACAAGCTTCTAGCCCCAAAATCTGTGGAAAAAGGACATGTTCGTTACACGTTTATTATTCCAAAATTCCTTGAATGACTTATTTTTTGTGATTCTTGTCAAAGATTACCTTCAGAACATAATCTGTGACAACAGTGGCTTCCTGACCTGGTATTGCTGCAGCCTGAGGGATTTTACACCCCAAAAGACCCCAAAAGTAAACTCAACAGTGTTTTTGGCCCATGGGAAAGAAAAGAACTATACCCAAGTTGGATTCAAAAATCATTTGTTCCTTGTCGATTTTTCTTATGCATAATCCGTTTCATTTCCGTGTTTGATTTGGAAAAGGGGAGAAAAGCAACTATAAGCTTCCCTTCTTTGATTACCTTCATATAGACATCAATATCAGGATCTGGTTTTATATTTGCTGCTTTCTCTCTTCTTGATAGCTCTGCCAACATATCTACAGAATGCAACAAAAGGATCCACCTTTTTCTTATTCTAAAGATCTCTTTAATACAAACCCAAATATGAAATGATAAAAGAAGAAAGATTTCTAAGTACCATATCGAGTTCCGACCCCCTGACATCTCGCAGAAAAGGCCAGAGTTTCTCTAACTGTCATTTCTCCAATGTGAAGATCGTGTTGACTTATATAAGCAGCAGTTCTTTGAGGCACAAACTCGTTGAAGCTATGTCCATTGTAAGTAACCTTTCCTGTCGTCTAAGTAACATCATTCGTATTTTAGTGAATTTTGAAACGAAGATTTAGTTTCAGCAGCTCAACGTTGGAAATCGGAAAAAAAAAGGTGTGAAATTAAATGAAAAATTATGTAAATTTACCCTCAGTTTGTGGTCAAGCTTGCCAGCCAAAGCTAACAAGAGCGTGGTCTTCCCTGAACTAGGAGGACCTAAAAGCAATGTCATCCTGCAACAACGGAACGCAAATCAGAAGCAGATCGCGAAAAAGAAGAAACAGAACAAAAGAAAATCTTCATCATTTGGTTCAAACCAAAAAAACAAAACAAAGAAGAAAACCGAACTTAGAAATGCGATTCCATTTCATATGTGGTTTAAAGTTGTTTTTAATTTGGTTTCATTTGCCCACCTGCCAGGTTTGATGATCCCACTCACATCTTGCAGGATGGTCAAGTGTTTCTTTCTACTAGGAAGGATGTGCAGGAAATTCAAGATGCCCTTTAGCAGCAAAAGAAAATCGATGAAAAGAATAAGAATGAGAAAAAGAAAATATTGCACAGAAACATATTTAGAACATTTGAGCATTTGTATATAATTAATGGTCAGTCTTCTTGTCTCTGCTAAATGAAAAATAAGAAGTGTGCTTGTTATGTTTGATGTACTAGCTGGTGCTGGTGCTTACCTCTACGAAATCAATACTGAAATTAATGAAACTGGGCAAAGCTCTGCTTCCTACATGAGCCTCTGTCTCCACATTCAAATGCTCGTATCTCACTTCAATTTTAGGAAGATCAATTCCCACTCTGCAACGAAACCCAGATTCACAAGAACCAAAATTGGACAAAATGTCACTAAAACTCCATCAACAGTTGACCGTATTTTGCATATATATATATATATATATATATATATATTGATAAGAGGGGCCACCCTAATATTACTAGCTCACAAATGCTTAATTACAACATATAGTCATTTGTATGAACAGTTACTGTAGTAAACGAAGGAAAATAATACTTTTGCAATTTCGTATTAGTTGGTAAGGTAAGGTAGTGCATTGGTAACTTCTATTCCATCAGTTAGCAACTTCTTCAATGTCTTAGCAATCCAATCGTCAGAGCTGATAAATGACTAGGACAATTCTTCTATCATCCTGTTTCCACGAAAAAAGGAAATTTTTTTCTGAATGGGTTGGTAAGTGTCAAAATACTGTTGCTAAAAGAAATGACCAGTCACCCGATTTCTTGATAATTTGTTGCTAACAAACTAACACTTTCATAAAACTCCTAAATCAGTTTACAAATAATCAACTTTTCTAATCTTTTAGTTACTTTTATTTGTCTTTCTTGCCAACGCATTAAATTAACCTATTCTCTTTTGAATTTATCTGTCTTTATTTGAGTGGCTTACCGACTTTCTATTCTAATTAAACTATCAATTAGTTTTGAAATACCCACTCTCATTTGAATTATTTACCAAACGTTTGTTTGGTACTTTTGGATTTATCGACTTTTGTTATAGTTTAACAAATTTAATGTTTTTCTCTTACAAGCCCTTTAAATATATCAACCTTAATATGAATTCATCATCTTTTATTTATCACTTTTCTTTAATTAACTTTTCAAGTATTTTTGGGTTACCAGCTATCGTTTGAAGTCCCTTACCAATGTTTTTTTTTCTTACAATTTTTTTCCAATTGAGGTACCACTTAACCAACTTTTTTAAATTTATCAACTGATTTTGATATTGCCAGCCTCATTTAGAGTGATTACGAACCTTTCTCCGATTATGTTACCAACTGTTATTTCAGTTACCGATGTTAAATTGGTGAATTCAAGTTGTTGCTAAGAACTGCACGTAAAAGTTTGTAAACATAAGAAAAGTTGGCAAATTTGAATAAATAAATAATAAATAACTTAAGAAAAGTTAATAACCCGATACTATGTAGTAAATTGATGGAAAAAAAGTTGTTGAATCACACTAATTTAGGTTCATAATCTCTGCAAAAATTTCATAAATTTAAAGGGTTGCTAATTAACCAAAGCAAATAAAAATTGATAACTCAATAGAAAAGTTGGCAAATTACAAAAAAGAAGAAGCAATTAAACGTTAATCAGCCTAAAAATAGCTGGTAATTTAGTTTGACAAAAACTTCTAATCACTCTAATTATGGCTGGCAATTTCGTATAAGAGCTAGTACATCGGAAGCATTGACAATATATGCAAATAACAATCAATAAATTAGTAGATAAATTGCTAGTTTGCAAACTACCATAAAAAGGTTACTAGTTTCAAAAAACTTATGGTGAGTCACCTACAAGTTATCTAGAAATTAAAGTCACCGGTAGTTTTTTAGCTTACAGTTTTTTGAACCAATTCTTATTGAATTTTACCGGCATATAAAAGAAACCATATTTTTGGGCACAAAATAATAGATTTCTATAAATACCAAGCGAGTTTGTGATTCTCTAAACGGTAATAATATTGTTCCAATTAGTTTGCTTTTCCACAAGGTCCAAACCATTTCCTCTTCCGTTAATCAAGGATTAGTACGTAATTTGCTGAGGAACTCTGGGTTTTTGGAAGTATAAGAATATCATAATACGACGGATTTACCGATATGATTCACTCATTTTAATACTTACTAATCATTTGCTACTCCATTTTATATCATGAACAAGTTATTATCATTGCTTCTACGAAAGGCTAATCACAAAGGGAGTAGAATATTTAAAATAAGTGGATCCGGTTAAATAAATAGTAAAATCTAATGCGTTATTTAGGGTCGGTTTGTTTAAAAAGAATGTTTTCGGAAAATTGTTTTCCGACTTTCTAGTGTTTGGATGATGGAAAATTAATCGATAATTTTCCATGGACTGAAAATAACAAGCTTAGATCGGGAGAAAACAACTTTCTCTTTCGACAATAAGGAAATCTCTTTTTTCTAAATTACTTCCCTAAACAACCAAATAAATGAAAACTAAACATTTTCCTTAAAAATGACTTTCATCGAAAATATTTTCCATTATCATGAAATTTTTACTGAAACAAAGACACCCTTAGTATGGCATTTCTCAAAATCTTTTACCTCTCGATGCGGTTCTTTAGCTTCAACAAGAAGCTCTCGTTGTCCTCTTCGGCCACCTTCACTAACCTCTCGAGCAACTTCTTCTTCTCCTGGAAGCCGAGGTTTAGGACGTCGATCTCGTCCGCTCCGCCGCGCGAGGCGGTCAGGATGCCCTTCCTCAGGCGATCGAACGTGGGGAGCCTCTCTAGGGCGGCCCATTTGAGAGCTTCTTCGTCGTCATCCTCGTCGCCACGGCGGGACGAGGACCTGGAGAACACCTCGTCCATCCCACGGTTCCTCCACATCCCGAAGCTGCTCGCGCGCAGGCTCTTGCTCGCTCTGTAGACATCTCCGCCCTCCATCAATGAACCAAAAGAAGGAGATGATGCATGTGTCTCTGATATTCCTTCCTTTATGTATTCAAAAAGACGGGCTATGAATCGAGCATTGTCTGTAGTGACTGTGAAAACACACAGGGAGGTGATAAAAGTGGAGTTTTTGGAGAGAGAGAGATTACAGTTTTAGGCCCACAATTGGCGGCTCTTGATGTATCAACTCATCACTCTATGAATGCAGTTGCATCCGCCATATTCTAAGTTGGAGAGACGAATGGAGCAACAAACAAGAAATCTGCGGGAACTAGCGCGAGCACGCTAAGATCGGTTTACTAAATTTAAGCTGTGGGATTGTCCATGAATATGTTGTTAAAAGTAGTTCTCTGACGTCGTGTTGTCTAAGGTCAGACTGCTGCCAATTGTGAGACCATCCTCTCCTTTTCTTTTTTTTTTTTGGTAAGGAGCCTCTCCTTTTCTTTGTCCTTGCATGGAGAAAAGATTAGTAAAACAAATAATTTGAAAAAAAATAATTTTAAAATGATCGATTTTATTGCTTGTAAAATCAAAATGAATAATTTTTTTTACATCATCCATAAAAATGTTCAAATATAAATTATTGTCGATAATGAAAATATTTATTACCATTAAGCGATATAAATAATTATTTTTTTAAAAAAAAAATTCCAAATGATCTCTCCTCCGCAAAGAAAATGAAGCCCAAGACTCAGTAGCTCCACGGAATATGTAATATTTGGGTTAAAAAAAGGGTTAATACCATGAAAAACCTTAAATTGGTACACTTGTGACAAATTTACTCTAAACTATTTTTTTTTACCACAAAAAATCCTAAACTGGTACACCTGTGATAATTTTACCCCGAACTCTTTTTTTTATCATAAAAAACCTCACACTAGTATACCTATGATAATTTTACCCTCAAACTAATTTTTTGGCCACCAAAAACCCAAAACTTGTGCACTTATGACAAATTTACCCTCCGTTAGTTTTTTTTTTTTGGTAAGGTAAGATGTATATTAACTTTTAAACGCACCATTTACAAAGAGGGGGTAGTCGAACACAAAAGCCTCGTATCCAGTTGGACACCAGCAGTATTCCAACGGGTAAAAGGAGTGCGACTACACAAAGCTAAAAGCTAACAAAAAGGGAGAAGACGAGCCTATACATAGACTAAGGGGGAACAAAAGGAAAAACCAACCTAATAAGGAAGGTCAATCAAAGATAGTTGCTGGGATGCCCCAGTTGCTTTGGATTCTCCGGTTGAGGGGATTGTCTTCCACGGGTTTAAAGGATAACCCTCTATCTCTTGTGACCTGCAAAAGGTGGTTGTGGATGGACGGTAAAAAGAGATTTTTGTTTCTGAAAAGGCTGTGGTTCCTTTATGACCAAATGATGTGGCAGAGGGCACTGAAAGAAAACCGAGCGACACGATGGTGGAAGGAGTTGCCCCCTATAAATCGAATGACCCACCGAAGATTATCTTGCCATAGACCATTGCGCCAGCGTAAACCGCATTTGGATGCCCAGAATAAGGCAAGGGAGCCCGTATGGTTGCAGCCAAAGAATAAGTGGTCAATGGAGTCCGGTCTATTCTGACAAAAGGCACAGACTCCATCCGCAATTCTATGATAGCTCAATAATAGTACCTGTGTAGGAAGCCTATTGAGCGTGGTAAGCCACAAAAGAAAGCCATATCTGGGAGAAATAGAAGAGTCCTAGATGAAGGAGCTCCAGGGAACTACCTGACCTTTGTTCCTAATTAGGTCCCAAGCCCTAGAAGAGGAAAAGATACCTGAGGGATGATCCTGCCAAGATATATGGTCCTTCCCATTCTCATCTAGGGATACATCAAGTGGCCAGGAGAGTAGTGTGTCCAATACCGACGATTGGTGCCAAACCGAGGAATAGAAATCTCTCACAGAGGACTTTCTTGGGATTCCTGATCTATAAATATCCCTGTCAGAGAAGAGTTTATAAAGAGGGCCCCTAGTGTGCCAATGATCAAACCAAAAGGAGGTGTCAGCTCCATTGCCAAGTCGCCAGAAGAATTGTAGCTGGAAATCTTGGCGAAGGTCCAGAATTTTTTTCCAAGCCCAAGAGCAAACAATTGGCTTAGGAGCGACCCAAAAATTCTTATTCTTCAAAAAGATGGAGTGAATCCATTTGCACCAAAGTGATTCCTTGTCTGAAAAAAAAAAGGTTCCAGATGTGCTTGAGTAAGGCTGCCCTATTGCAGTCAAGGAGCCGGCGAATGCCCAACCCACCTTCGGCTTTTGGGAGGCACACAACACTCCATGGCACTTTAGCCCCTCCAGCCCCCAGGTATGGGCCTCTCCATAAGAATTGTCTTAGTATCATTTCGATCTTAGAGAGTACAGACCGAGGTAGGGAAAAAACCGAAGCCCAATAAACTTGGATAGCATGAAGGACCGATTTTATAAGCTGTAATCTACCTGCAAAGGATAGGAAGCGTTGCGACCACGATCGAGCTCTAGTCGT
Organism: Syzygium aqueum; assembly: GCA_031216185.1. Classification (NCBI taxonomy): domain Eukaryota; kingdom Viridiplantae; phylum Streptophyta; class Magnoliopsida; order Myrtales; family Myrtaceae; genus Syzygium; species Syzygium aqueum. The sequence goes on along the minus strand of CM062240.1, from coordinate 25,347,657 downwards.
AATGGCGTTTACTAAGGAAACGCAGTCAGCTTTGCTTAGTCTAGTCACAATGATAGGCACACCAAGGTATCTAAAAGGGAGAGTACCTTCATTGAAGCCGAAAATGTGCTGAATTTGGGATCGAGTTTCATTTGATCCACCTGAGAAATAAATCTCACTTTTGTTGGCATTCGGCATAAGCCCAGACCAATCTGAAAATAAGTCAAGGCCTTCCTTCAGAAGAGTAGCAGATGTTCTATTTGCCTCAATAAACAGCAACACATCATCGGCAAAGAATAGGTGTGTAAGCGATGTCGGCTTGCATCTCCAGAAGAATTTGAAATTCGGTTGTCTAGCTTTGGAATTGAGTATCCCTGAGAACACTTCCATAACAAGGGTAAAGAGATAAGGGGACATAGGGTCACCTTGACGTATCCCTCTTCCACTAGCAAAGAATCCATGTAGTTCCCCATTTATGGCAACAGAAAATTTGGGGGACGTGACACATTCCATAACAAGCCGAATGAAGTTCAATGGGAAGTCAAAAGCTTGCAGGACCTTTTCCAAGAATATCCAGTCTACTGTATCATACGCTTTCTGAAAGTCCACCTTAATGGCACACTTAGGTAGATAGGGGTTATGGTGAAACCCAGCAAAAAGCTTTTGGGCTAGCAGGATATTATCTCCAATCCTTCGGCCTCTAACAAAAGCATTTTGAGAGGAACCAATGATGGAGGGCAAGACTGAGGCAATCCTATTAGCCAAAATCTTGGAGATACATTTATATACAGTATTGCAACAAACAATTGGACGGAATTCACTCATTGTTGATGCATTAGGAACCTTCGGAACAAGAGTGAGAATGGTGGTGTTAGTCTCCTTTAGTAACGAGGAGGAGCGAAAGAAGTCTTTGACCGCCAAGATGACCGAAGGACCAACCACATCCCAAGCCGAGATGAAGAAATCAGCATTATATCCATCAGGGCCAGGGGCCTTACCTTTCGCCAGAGAGAACATAGAGTTCTTAATTTCCAAGTCTGTGACCTCCCGGGAGAGAAGGAGACCTTGTTGATCATTGAGTGGCCTCATAATCATAGGTTTAATCTCTTCCACACCAGCTGGAGAGGTATCGGGGTTGGCCTTGAATAAAGTCTCAAAGTAGGAGACGATATGATGGTGGACCAAGTTAGAATCAGTGAGAAAAACACCTTCATCATGAGTAATTGAGAGGATCCGGTTCTGGAGATGCCGTTTTTTAAAAAAATGGTGAAAATATTTTGTGTTTCTGTCTCCATCTTTTAGCCACCTGATACGGGACTTTTGTCTGAAGAAAGACTCTTCTTGTAGACGGAGAGTCGAGAAAGCTTGGAGTTGCTCCTTTTCCATATTAGCTAAGCCCACGTTAAACGGGTCTAGTGTGAGGGCATCTTGCGTGGCAATAAGTGCTGACCTTGCTTGGGCAGAATGGTTCGCTATGTCCGAGAAAGAAGTCCTGTTGAGTTGCTTGAGGCGACCTTTGAGGATCTTCAGTTTGCAGCATAGAATGTACATAGGCGTGCCAACACAATGGGAGTCCCAAACCTGAGAAACAATGGCTGGAAAGGAAGGGTGAGACATCCAATAGTTGAAAAATTTGAATGGCTTCCTGAATCTAGCTACAGGGGCGATTCTAATGATCATTGGGGTATGATCAGAAACACCAGGGGCCAAGAAAGTAGCTTCCGAGAAGGAGAAAGAGGAGGTCCATTGATCATTAATTAAGACACGGTCTATCTTCCTCTGTTTGCGAGTTGCACCGGAGGACGTTGACCAAGAAAACCTATGCCCAATATAGTGAAGGTCCTCAAGGCCAGCCTGGTTTAAGCAAGAGTCAAGCTCATCAAAGGCAGGGATCCAAGAGTTCGTGCTACCCATTCTGTCTGAATTGTGTCGGATAGCATTAAAATCACCAGCCACTAACCAGGCTTCAGCTTCATATTGAGTACTGGAACTGATGAGGTCAGCCCATAGAGATCGACGAGCAACATAGGTGTTCTCACCATAGACAACCGAGAAAATACAGGTTTTATTCAGAGCCAAAATACGGACCTGACCATGAATGACTTGGGCAGATTTAGCTAAAACCACAAGATCCACGTCTTGGGGGTTCCACCCAACCCAAATTCTCCCAAGGGAAGAGTGGATATAGTTATTGGTCCAACCCCAACCCGACAGTAAACCAGCAGAAATTTCTCTAAAAAGTGTCGAAGCTGCTCTTGTCTCAAGGATGCCAAGACAAAAGAGCTTGTGCGATCTAACGAGGTGACGAATCTCAGCCTGTTTGAGGGGGTTAACCAGTCCCCTAATATTCTACACGCCAAAAAACATAAGTTGAAAAGGAGGGGCACTTACCGCCTTCTAGTACCATCCCGCTTCCTAGATTTCCGGGAAGACGGGTTGGGTGCGGGGGGCCTGATTTCCAGATTGGGGCCATTTAGCAGAGCCGGCAAGGTAGATATACATTCTCCTTTCTCAGTATGAGCAGGGAGAATTTCCTTCATGGGGAAGTCTTGAATAGGTGTGGCCAATAGAGAAGTTTGGTTGCCAGAAGCAGGGCCCCCCATTTTTATGCAATGGAACACTCATCCGGCCAGGAGATAGCCTAGGGGGGAGGAGTATGAGTCACTAGATACATTACTTGCCAATGCTGCATTAGATTCGTCAGAATCCGAGGAGGCTGGAGAGGCTAGCCGAGATGACTGAGCAATGGGCATGATAGTGTCTATGTCCATATTCGCCTGGGAAGCTTTTGATGATGAGGGAGCTGCAGTGTGTGCATCCTTAATCCTAGAACGCCCAGTCCCATTTTTCTTAATAACAGTTTGCCAAGTCTCTTCCGTGTGAGGGGGAGCAGCATCTTGGTTGACCGAAGAAGGCACAGTCTTATCAGGGACTGAGGGCTCCTTGTTGTTCACTGTACACCTATGTCCAAAGGAGCCATAGGATGGACAAGAGATAGGACGCCACTCATATTCTACTCCGATATGCTAGATTTCACCATTGAGCATAACATCAATTGTGTCTAGAAGGTTCTGCGAGGCCTTTATTTCAATGCAAACCCTGGCATATGAAATCATTCTCATGCTTTCGGTCTGCATATCCACATGCAGTGGTTTTCCTATCGCTCTAGCAATAGCGCTGATGCCTGGGGCTGACCATAAGGCGAAAGGAACGTCCCTGAGTTTTACCCAAACGGGCAGTGACTTGTGTTGATCCTTGACAAGCTTAAGAGCGGGATTCCATTGTTGTAGGATCATTGGCACTCTCAGAATTGTAATAGGTCCCCCATCTAGGACTTTCCTTCGAAATGCATCATCCGGAATGTGGAAGAAAAAGAATCCATCCGCATTTGCCAGAACATCAATGACATTATGTCCCCAGACATTCTTGACAGTAGTCTCAGTTAGTTTGAAGGGCAATTTTTCCCCATAAAGTACCCCACTAGGCATTCCTGCCATTTTGGGTTTGCTTTTTCCAGAATAGCTTCAGAGATTTGGACAACTGGTTTACCTTCAACCATGGTTGGAGGAACATAAGAGAGGTCATACCCCTTTTCCGCCGATTTAGCTACCGCAGCCCAAGATCTCTGTGTTGGTTGCTGTTTTGTTTGGCTATGCCCTTTGCCTTGTCCAGAGTTTGATGGTTTCACCCCTTGACTGGGAATGAATGTCCCAATATCAGCCGTGGCCTTACCAACAGCAGCAGAGGGGGCAATGCGAGGAGCAATGGACTTAGAATGTCCCCTGCTCCGACCATGTCTTTGTGGCCTTTTTCCCATGGGATCAATAACTTTCGAGGATTCCGCGGCTACCGCCAATTCCTCCTGTGCCATTGTGGAGAGAGAGCCCCTAAGAATGGTATTTCCAGCAGTGGAATCCATCACAAAAGGGTTACCATGGCACAATATATAACAACAAAGCTCAAACAACAGGCACAGAAATTCCCAGAGACCAGGAGCTGCAGACCAGAAGGAAAACTCAGTGGGATCTCAATCCAGTCTGAGCCTATTGCACGAAAACCGTGGGGCGACACAGCAGCAGCAGTCAGAGCTCAGTTCCCACAATCAGCCAAGCCACACTCAATGAATAGTCAGAGTCAAATGAAAACACTCGGGGAAGAGGCTAGAAAGACAACAGCAATCCAGACTAGACCAAAGCCAAACAGAATCCACACCGAGATAAGAACCGGATTAGGGGCAATAGGATCACCGGACTAAAAATCCGAGCCAGGGAAAGAACAACCTGACCTGACAGTGAACATCCATTGCCCCGAAGAGACCGAGATCTGTTCACCAGGCACAGGAAGAGCACCAAATGGTTAGGTCGCAGAGAAAGGATGGGAGGAGTAACAGGCGACCTTATCCTCCAAAACCCAGAGGATTTAAACCAACGGAATTCCAGCTGCACCGAAAACCAAATCGAATGAACAGTATACTCGAGCACCAGAAACGCAGAAGTCTAAATATGATATTCCGAGTACAAGAGACCACCAAACGAGAAATCCTTCAGAGGGATGGGGAATCAGTAACTGGCGAAGTAGAGCACTAAAAATCAGCCAAAACTGCCGGTCAGAATGACCAGAAACGGTGAAAATCCAAGCGGATGAGCAGTGCCCAATCGCCTGTCCTTCGAGAGAGAACACAGACCAGTTCCGAATGAACAGTACGAGCTCCATTAGTTTCCGTTAAATTTACTGTCAAATTGCAAAGTTTAATGACGCGTGGTAATTGACATGTGTACCGGTTTTGGATTTTACCCCTCTATTTGTCTCAAGTTTATCAATTTGTGATTTTTTGTGATATTAATATAATTTAATGGATACTAACAGAGGGTAAATTTGTCGTAAATGTACCAGTTTAGGATTTTTAGTGGTTAAAAAATTAGTTCCGGGGGTAAAATTGTCACAAGTGTATCAGTGTAGGGTTTTTGGTGGTCAAAGAAATAGTTCGGGGTAAAATTGTCACAAGTATACCAGTTTGAGGTTTTTGATGGTCAAAAAAATAGTTCGGGAAAAATTTATCACAGATGTACCAGTTTGGTATTTTTTGTGGTAAAAAAAATAGTTCGGGCTAAAATTGTCACAAGTGTACCAGTTTAGGGTTTTTTGTGGTATTAACCCTAAAAAAAAGATCAAAAAGTCAAAAAGTTAAAAGCAACTACAGTGAATGCTCAGTTCCTTCTCTTCTAACCAAGAGCTTGCACCACAACTATTGCAACGCTTGATAAGCATTCGCGTCCCTTATTCGTCCAATCAGAGAAGTTTTCATATTTAGGATTTAAATTCGGAATTTTGGAAAATTCAAGCTGCGAAGTCCGATTTTTGAGTCGTTGGGCTGCATGTGTGTGTGTGTGTGTCTATATATATACATATATATATACATATACATACATATATATATATATATATATATATATGGTAGTTTAAGGTGTCATGGAGCTGTGAAATTTTACGGATCTTGATTTGGACTTACTGTTTGCTCGAAACAAATTTTTGAAGTTTTCCGCGTGAGATGAACAAGTACATGTCTGGCAAACTTCAGTCCATATTTCGTTAGTTTTCGGCTCGATTTTGGGATGGCCAAACTAAGGATTTTGTAATACTCTGAACGGGCTTTCTTTTTGACCATAAGTTTGCTAAGATCAAAGTTCAATGAAGAAAGTTATGGTACGATCAAGTTTCGCGTTATGGATAATTTTGAATACCGCTTCGGTTGTGAGTTTTGTTAGTGCGTAGGAGTCTTTTCGTTAGTGTTTAAGCTTACTATAGCCGTTTTGTAGTTTTCATAGTATTTTACTTAGTGTTAACGTCTATTCTCATTTAATTAATAGGATTTCGATATTGTCGGCGAGTTTAGCCACGTTGTTTGGTTATGGGGCATTCACAAATAAGTGGTGTTATCTCTTCTATGAATTTCTAAACCCATATCTTGAAAGTGGAAGAGACTCGATATATAATGAATTGTGAAAGAATATATTTGTTGCATAAAAGTATAGATCGGGCTTTTACTACATTTTGGTATTTGTAAATGGTTTAAAATATGTTTTGGGAATGGTGTTGCGAAACGAGGTATATATATATTGATTTGAAATGGGTATGTGAAATGTATTACGGTTTGAGAAACGAGTTCTCGAATGATTTGAGAAATACTTTACAAAAAGGATTTATGGTGGTTGAGTTGAGTTGTGAAATGTCATATACTTAGTTTGTGAAATTTGTTTATGAATGATTTGAGGAATGGTAGATGAGTTAAGTTGTGAAAAGTTAATTGTTTAGTTTATGAGATTGTATTATGAATTGGATTTCTGATATTGGATGATGATTGTTTGATGCTCAATATGATTGTGAACCCATTGAGGGGTTTAGGGATATGCATACTGGTTTAGGATATCCTTTTGAGCCGAACCACCGATTTTGTAGGGGAAGACCTTGCCAATGGGGGAATCTTGGTAGCCTTGTCACAAGGCATTGCGTCATGATCATGATTTGATATTAAACAATAGATTGGTCGATGGAATGGACTATCAATATGTGCTGTGATATGAGATTCATCGATGGAATAGACCATTGATGTGTGAGTTGAGATTAGTCAATGGAATGGACCATTAACGTGGTTTTTAATAAAGATTGATTAATGGACTTGACCATTGATGTTTTATGATGATTTAAATAAGTATTTTCTGAATTGTATAAAATCTTGTTGAAATGAAGCAACTCTTACGTGATTCTATATGTATTTGATATCTTGAGTTTGGCTCTTGAAATTCTGGTATGGCTTTATGTATTCATGCATAGTGGTTATTCGATCTGTTTAGAAGAGATACGCATTGGTTATTGAGCTGTGATTGCTCACCCCTCTCTTTTCCCAATCTTTTTAGGTTCTTTGGTTGGTAACCAATAAAGCGAGAGTGATGTCGTAAGGATTTTTGGGTGGTTTGAAGTTATGTCCTTAGGGTGAAAAGAAAGCTGTGTCATCTCCCATCCTAGTAGATTTCGAGTGGATTTGTAGATTTCCGATGAATGCATAGTTTGCGATTAGACTGATTAAAGTTTTTTTTTTTGGTAAGGAGATTGATTAAAGTTGATCTATGGATTTTCAATGAACATTCGTTATAATAGCTCTCTAATGCTGTCTTCAGTCGATGGTCATTACGAAAGATTTGTCGTCTAGACTCTAGAGTGGACCGCTCGTCGTGCCTTTGTTTTGCCAAGGATATAGTGTTAGGTTGCTGTTTTAGGGTGGTCATGACTTTCCATTACTTTACTGCCTACAAATTAGATTATTAAACTACTAGTTATCGTAATAGCACCTTATATCTTTGGGTTAATACCACGAAAAATTATAAACTGATACGCTTATGATAAATTTATCCTAAACTAATTTTTTGACCATTAAAAATTCCAAACTGATATACCCGTGACAAATTTACCCTATGTTAAATTGGATCAATACCACGAAAAAATCATAAATTGATAAATCTGTGAAAAACAGAGGGGTAAAACCCTAAATTGGTACACCCATCAATTGTCACATGTCATTCAACTCAGCAATTTAACGTTATATCACGCTGGATAGCTGGGATGATTGAACCGCAGCGCCAGCGATTTTCCGGCGAAAATTCATCGAAAGGATTACATTGTAATTTCACGCATAGGTTTAGGACTAAATGATCAAAATTAAAAAGTTTAGGACTGAATTGATATCTACACAATTAATTTAGAATTGATTAGATAATTTTCGTCCTTATTAAGTAGCACGGCAAATAGGACCGTGAAAGTGTATGAGTAGCTATATATTTAACATCAGCAAAACGGACGAAGAAGAGGGTGGCTAGTTTGGGAACGCGGCCCACACCGCTCCGAGCCACCCTAGCATGCAATTAGTGGAGGGGAAAAAGAGAGCGGCAAAATAGAGACCATAGACGATAGAGTAGACCACAATGTATGCGGTAAAAAAATGGCTTGTAAACAATACACCTTCCGGTTCCACGTTACGTCGAAGCGCTTTGCTAATCGATCTGTCGACACCAACATCGTTCTCCAGCTTATCATATGCATTTCTTATTTAATGTAAGAGGCCTCGATATAGTTACAACTCAAGTGAATCGGCGATTTTTTTTTCTAGAGGAAAAAAAAATTGCCCATTTTTACTTATTGTGAAGCGGCCGTTTGTTGCCTTATTTGCGGCGTCTTCCTTTCCGAGTAGAGGTGCTATTGGGTGGGCCCGGTTGTGTTGGGTTTGATATGTAATCTAGGTGTGCCCATAACTTAAAATGTACGTTGAAATATTCAGGTTAGGTTAGATTGAGCTTGGGCAAAAGGTTTGGTTGGCCTGACTTTTGATGATATATAAGACGAAAGATGGTTGCCGCTTATTTTCTTTTTCTATATTAGACTTTTTACATTTTTTACTGGTGTAATACTATATATATATATATATATCATGTTAACCGTTGTAATAATTATAAAGACCAAAAAGGTGAAAAGAGAAATAGAAAGATAGCCCTATATTTTGCTGATTTAGGAAAAGTTTTGACTTTATTGTGGAAAGTTGAGGGACTAGAAATTTTTTAAAAAAATTGAAAGTTTAGGGCCTAGATTGAACATTTAAAAATAGTTCAAAGATCATATTAAACGAATTATAAGTCTAAAGATCACATTACTCATTGAGCCAAAGTTTAATGACTATCCGTGTCAATTTTCCAAAAGCAAATGCTATTTTCCCGATATATGATAGATTAATCCAAGAAAAGGGGAGAAAGAAGTCGCACATCGGGGATGGTGTAAATTGGAGTGGTTAATGTATCTTAGTTGCCATAATTTATTGGCTAAATTTTTGAATGAAGTTGGATACAACTGCCGAGTTCGTTTGTCTAGCATATAAGCTCACTTTCACTTATCACACATCTTATATGTCCTGTTTTACTAAAACTGAATTTATCACAGAGTATTTTTCTTTTTAATTCGACACAATTATTTGTCATTTTCTAAGGAATCATCATTCTTTATTTTAATAAAAATTAACTCTAATATTGTGTTCCAGGAAATTTGTATTGGATTGACCCAAAATAATTTTTTGCTCTATCTTATAGGATTGATTCATGTTAAATATCTACCTATATTTCCTCTATCGCATAATATAATGTAGAAAGATGGCAAAATATGCTGCTATAGATTTCTCGGATAAACTCCACTTTTCGTTTCTATATTTTCATGTCTTTTCTAATGAAGTCTTTGTAGTTTTAATTTGTGAAAATAGTTAATTTATTAATCAAGTTCTATTTTCACAAATTTTCTAATCAAGTTGATCCTACGACGGTCGATAAATCCAGCTGACGTGGCCTCCTACTCTGATGTGGATAGTTTTTTCCAACATGGATGACCACATAGGCGTCTATATTGGCTTAATATTAACTACTTCACACTTTAACGTTGTTAACATTGATTAAATTTATTGACAATGATGTCCATGTAACCATCGAGGTTGGATAAATTTTATCCACATCATACTCCGACGTAGTTTGATAGCCACATCAACTGAATTTAGCGGGAAAAAAGGTTGGAGGGACTTGAGTAGAAAAATTGAGAAAGTAGAAGGACTTAATTATTCGACCAAAAAAAAGGGACTCAATTAGATAAAATAAAAGTATGTGGACTCAATTTGACAAAAAGTGTCGGAGTAAAGGGATTGAAAGTTGCATTTTTTAGTTCTGTAATTTCCGTTTTATGGTTTCTTATAGTGTCCGTCTATTACACTAAAAGTTATATTTCAAATGACAAAATCAATTTCTCTCTCTGTACCTGTACAATTGTACAATTTTTCTTTTACCAACATGACGTGTCAGGCCTAATATAGTCAATTATCTTAAACTTATGATATTTATTACTATGTTGATATTATGAAATATTCTTCAATTAAAATTTTATCAGTAATATTTAAAGGCCTCTCTAAATCACATTGTAAATTATTGTAAAATTTCATGGGACTACTGCCAACTGTTCTAAAAATTTAAGTCGTTAGATGAATGTGTGATTAAATATTTAAATATTCTAACAGTTTTACATAGTCTATTTCATTACCCATATAAAAAATCACACCATAGTTATACAGTTGTTTAGAGATTGAGTTAAGTGTTTTTCCTTTAAATTTTTTACTTTTCTATTTAATGTTCAAAGTCGCTTTGAGTATGATAAAAGAGATGATGTTTAGGTTAAAGGGGAAAACAAGAGCTGATTGAACTAGCGATAACGATAGTATGTCTAATTGACACACCCCTTCTACCTTCATCTCGCTCTAGCTCCAGTACAAGCTAAAATTTTTCGCCAAATTGCGTTCTGGCTAAAGAAATGAAGTTTGTACAATCAGAAATGACAGATTATATAATTCTGTTCTTGTCCAGTCTTTTGTTTCCTCTAAAATATTTCATCTACATGACATGAACATCCGTAATCATACTTGATATCCAAATTTTGCACGAACCGATCCGGTTGAGAAATGGATATAGGACCGAGTGATCAGTTTGCCCTTCATGAAAATCAGTAGTGCAAACTAGATATGATCTCTGCGAGCATCCTGTTCATGACATGAGTGCCGAACTTGTGCCTCTTCAATCGGCGATGGGAATGCTATTAGCTGTGCCTTACGTCAATATGAATGCTAAAAGGCTTTTATCGCTTCTGGAAATTGAGCACCTTGATGGAAACAGCGAAGACGCAAGCGAAGACGATGGGGAACATGACCATCACGACGGCGGCCACGCCCAGGAAGTCGTGTCTATAACCCAAGTAATCTTTGAGGTATTGTTTCACTGAGTCGCCAGAGTCCTCGAGCATGTCCTCCACATCGCCGTACTGCGAGGCCACCAACCCGTATAAAGTCCAAGCGACGGGGCATGCCCAATAGTACCATCTCCACCAAACAGGCATCCTCTGTTAAATAGCAAGGGAGGGTAGTCTCTCATTGTCAGGCATCACTATCATGTTGGAAAGAGAGGAGAATCAGCAAAATCATGGAAATGGTTGCTAGATAGAACTTACCGTTCGTGGCATTAGGAACCCCGAGAAGAGGTTCCATAGACAGTAGAATGCAAAGGCGACAATGCCGGCGATATGATGGTTCGGGGTCAAGCCTACTGCCATCATGCCAAAGAAGGTGAAACACAACATGGTGAAGAACATGAAGAACATAAACCAGAAAAATTTTTCAGCTGTCCATTCGAACCCAATCATCGGATAAACTATGAGGGTGTACGTTATGACTTGTGCAACGATGTAGGGGACTTCAATCAGAACCTACAATATCGGCATTCAAGCCACATAAGGAGCATTTAATTAGTGTACTGATTTGTAAGAGAAGATCACGATCATTACGAAGCAAAATTTTACTTGTGCTAGAGCATATGGTAGGGCCGAGTACATCCCGGCAGCTCGCTCTCTATAAAAAACTATTCTTTCCACTGATACCACTGGTTGCACGGGAGATGAATTTTGGACCCCAAGGAAGATAGCAGTAGCATACATTGAGCCCATTGCATTAAGCACGTCTATTGTTCGGTTCCTGCAAGATTAAAAAATTAGGAACACACATCAGTTCGATGGTACATGGGCTAAAAATTTTATGTGTCTAGACAGGACTTACGTTTTAGATCCAATATCCCAGTACATACTCCCGAACATTAAGGCTACCAAGATGGTGAAGAGGTGCCGAACAGCCGTATAGTTTGTGTTGCGCCAGTAAGACCAATGTTGTTTCCATAAGCAAGCGATTAATTGGGTGAAAGTTGACTGTGAATACTTTGTGGGGAAGTAGAGATCCTTGGAATTAGGAGGTGGTACGCTCAATTCTTTGATCAAAGCCTTGTTTCTCCTGGAAAATTGCAGAAAGTGTCAATCTAACTCCTGTGATCTATTTGAGTCATCCTCTTATGGTCACTAACAAGGCTAAAATTTGGTCGTTTTGGAATGCAGTGAACCCACCTATACAAGTCCGAATTTTTGTACAAAGCTGCAAAATCAATCCCCAGAATAAGTTCTTGTGCTGGTGTTGTGACTTCGAGCATCCAAGTTGCTGGATTATAACCATCTTCGATTTTGCTAACTCCTTGGATACCCTTTCATGTGAAGGTATCTCTTTTCGGTGATTCAAGTTAACTTTGGGAAAAAGGGAAATTGAAACCGTAACAGCCAAGCAAGTCGTACCTCAAAGTACTTGATTAGATGACAAGAATGACGACCCAACGGACCGACATATATATCTTGCCCACCTCGTTTCAATAGGATAAGCTACGGCACAAGTAAAAGTACATGGCTCATGTATCTATAACATTATGAATAAATTCTTGTACTTGGATGTGTTGACATTACTCACCTCATCAAAAGCTTCAAATATGTCTACGCTCGGCTGGTGGATCGTGCACACAATAGTTCTGCCTGTATCCACCGCATTCCTTACTGTTCTCATGACAATAGCGGCAGCTCTTGCATCGAGCCCAGAGGTTGGCTCATCCATGAAAATAATGGAGGGGTTCGCTACTAGTTCGACCGCTATGGTTAGCCTTTTGCGTTGCTCGGTAGAAAGACCATTGACACCAGGCAAACCGACCAAGGCTTGTCGCAGTGGATTTAGTTCCACGAGCTCCATGACTTCCTCAACGAACATCTGTAACGCTTTTTAGAAATACAAATGATATGATGAAGAAGAATGACTCTTGATGACGGCTTCACATCTCGCTAGACAAAATGAACCAAAAACCAGCGAAGACGACAAACTTAAATTACCAAAAAGGGCCATCATTGGGATTTTAAAGAAGCTAGAATTTGAAGAGATTATTTCAAGGGAAAAAGATAACTGTGCTAAAAAACAGATATTGGGAATAGAAGCCAACCTTTCTGGTTTCATTGTCGATGTCAACTGGTAAACGCAGCCATGCAGAGTAAACCAATGACTCGTGGACTGTAACATGAGGTGAATGGATGTCGTTTTGTTCACAGTAGCCAGAAATCCGAGCGAATGTCTCTTGCTTCTTTGGATACCCAGAGACCATGATGTTCCCTTCGATGTATCCTCCGGTTTTTCTACCGGCCAACACATCCATCAAAGTAGTTTTACCGGCACCGCTGACGCCCATCAAAGCTGTGAGAACACCAGGCCTAAAAGCACCACTTACTCCACTTAAGAGCACCAATTTATCCTCGAGAACACCTTGTCTCGTCATTTCCTGTCATCATAAATACAACAATGAATTATTTAGCTACATTTGACATATGTAGGAACGTTAATGCTGCTATGATGATGAAGTACTATCTTCAGATTTCTCGCGGTTCAACTTGAACCCTGTTACCTGTGGCATGTCAACTGAATACTTGATTTCATCAAAAGTGATAGAGTGTTGCTCAAATGGCAGGACCATTCCTCTTTTCCTAATAATCACGGCAGCCATCTTGGGCCTTGTAAGTGACGATCTGGGTGAACTCACTGCTAATCCGAAAAGAAGACATTGGTCAAGACGTAATGCAGGTCCTTGATAAAACAAGTTGCCCTTTTCAGTCTTCTCTGTTAGTCTTTTGTTCGTCCCCCATCTGCTAAAGATAGACAATAAAGGCTAATAGAAACGATGATACTTTTACCTGGTACTTGTTGGTGACTAGAACCCCGAGACGGCAACTGAATCGATCCTCCTTCTCTATTATCATTTTCATTGCTTTGATGATCTTCTGATTTTATTGTCTGAGATCGGCCATAGGCTGCAAAATTGCTTACAGAACTTAGGCTAGCTCTAATGGAGAGAAACCTAAAGAAGAAGAAACCGGAATCCACTTACGGTCTAGGAAAGTGAGAGCCATTGGGAATGTGAGGTTGAAGAGCAAAGTGTATCCAAACTGTGCCCCGACTCCTATCCAATACCAGGAGGCATTGGTAAAAATTCCACGTGACTCCAACGATTGAACTCCTAGTGTTTCATTTGAACCTGAATTGAAGGGAACCTATCACATGGCATACATAACAGGAATCAGTTGGTCAGAAAACGATATTCATATGAAATACTGGCATCTAGCAATTACAAGGCTTCACCTTGTTCCAGTTTGATGATAACAACTCATTAGTAGCTAGCGCATTCTGCCCGTACATTATGGGGGATACCCAATAACCCCAAATCCACCATTTCTTTATATCCTCTGCCATTCATATAGAGAAGGGAAATTAGCACTCTTTTTTGATGACATAAGGGCTAGGGAAAAAAAACTTTTGAATTCTATGTACACTATACCTCTTGAAAGAACAACACCACTCAATGTAAAGAGAACGAGCAGAGAAAATGTCCCGAATGTGTTGGCAACAATCATGTTTCTACCCACTGCCCCAATTGTCCGAAATAATGCCGATGCCATCTGCTGGACAAGCACAAGCAAAAGGTACTGCCTGAACAACCTGAAAACACGACACAGACACTTCATACATTGAAACAGTAAAAAATTTACAAGCGCAAGGATGCTTTTGCCGTCCTTCAACAGTGAAATTAACCCCTTTCTTTCTTACCTCCCAACATATGGATCAAATCCAATGACATAATAGGTGATGAACACCCAGACTGCAACCTCCACGAAGGTGATAGGGATCTTCATAATCCAAATTGGAAGAGCATATACCCATGCCGGGTAAAAGAGGAGATCTCTTTGCTTGTAGAAAACTGGGAGCTTGGCAATTGTCATGGTAATCTCCACCATTCCATTGAACATGATCATAGTGAGAGTGAAGAACAATGCCCCAATATAAATCCCTCCATCGGTTGTGGTATCCCGAGGCATCTTAGTCCGAAAGAAGAGGGTCATTGTAATAAATGCGATAACCACGAGCTGATAAATGAGTTGCATCGTGTTAGTACATTAGCTAGTTCAAGTGGGAAATGAGAATTGAAGTCAGCACTTACCTGAAACATCTTGAAAATGTAAACGAAGGAGTTTCTCCATATAAGCAAGTATTCTCTTGAAGCACAAGCTCGAAGCAAATCCTTTACTTCAACGCCATACTTTTCGGTAGTCAAAGCAGCTGGGTGGTTCTTGCTTCGATCGAAAGGAGTGGAAAGCTCTTCCCCGAGTTTCCTTCCCAGGTAAAACGAATGGAATGCGTCTGCAAATTCCCGAACTGTGACTAAAGCGTAAGGCTCATCTTTACGTGCCCAATATTGCTGCTGATCTTTCCGTGACGTTACCTATCAATAGAAAAGTATGTGTTATTGCAAGACCCTTGCTTTGAGAATACTTTTCATCTCCTAAAAGCTGCAGGGTGGAAAATTGTTACGTTTCAACTTACTTCTTGCAAGAAGTCGGCAACACCCTTCCTCTCAGGGCATTTGAATCCCATGGATTCGAAGAAATCTAGGGCAAGGTCTCGAGGACCCTGGTACACGATCTGGCCATCGGATAGCAGAATAATGTCGTCAAACATGTTGTAAGTTTCTGGAGCTGGCTGGAGAAGGGAGATAACGGCAGTCCCATCGAAAATGTGATTGAATTGTTTCAGGGACTTCACTATTTGGTATGTCGTCGAGCTGTCGAGCCCGGTAGATATCTCATCCATGAAGAAGGCCATTGCGGGCCCGACCAGCATCTCACCTAGAAAATACAGGTCAGGGATCAATTTGTTTATTAGACTAGAGAAGGAACATTGAACAATAATTTTGTGGTATCAACAACTATCCGAGTTGCTTCTAACCCGTGGTCACACGCTTCCTCTGTCCTCCGGAAATACCCCTGATCATTTCATCACCAACCATGGTATCTGCACAAGCTTCTAGCCCCAAAATCTGTGGAAAAAGGACATGTTCGTTACACGTTTATTATTCCAAAATTCCTTGAATGACTTATTTTTTGTGATTCTTGTCAAAGATTACCTTCAGAACATAATCTGTGACAACAGTAGCTTCCTGACCTGGTATTGCTGCAGCCTGAGGGATTTTACACCACAAAAGACCCCAAAAGTAAACTCAACAGTGTTTTTGGCCCATGGGAAAGAAAAGAACTATACCCAAGTTGGATTCAAAAATCATTTGTTCCTTGTCGATTTTTCTTATGCATAATCCGTTTCATTTCCGTGTTTGATTTGGAAAAGGGGAGAAAATCAACTATAAGCTTCCCTTCTTTGATTACCTTCATATAGACATCAATATCAGGATCTGGTTTTATATTTGCTGCTTTCTCTCTTCTTGATAGCTCTGCCAACATATCTACAGAATGCAACAAAAGGATCCACCTTTTTCTTATTCTAAAGATCTCTTTAATACAAACCCAAATATGAAATGATAAAAGAAGAAAGATTTATAAGTACCATATCGAGTTCCGACCCCCTGACATCTCGCAGAAAAGGCCAGAGTTTCTCTAACTGTCATTTCTCCAATGTGAAGATCGTGTTGACTTATATAAGCAGCAGTTCTTTGAGGCACAAACTCGTTGAAGCTATGTCCATTGTAAGTAACCTTTCCTGTCGTCTAAGTAACATCATTCGTATTTTAGTGAATTTTGAAACAAAGATTTAGTTTCAGCAGCTCAACGTTGGAAATCGGAAAAAAAAAAGGTGTGAAATTAAATGAAAAATTATGTGAATTTACCCTCAGTTTGTGGTCAAGCTTGCCAGCCAAAGCTAACAAGAGCGTGGTCTTCCCTGAACTAGGAGGACCTAAAAGCAATGTCATCCTGCAACAACGGAACGCAAATCAGAAGCAGATCGCGAAAAAGAAGAAACAGAACAAAAGAAAATCTCCATCATTTGGTTCAAACCAAAAAAACAAAACAAAGAAGAAAACCGAACTTAGAAATGCGATTCCATTTCATATGTGGTTTAAAGTTGTTTTTAATTTGGTTTCATTTGCCCACCTGCCAGGTTTGATGATCCCACTCACATCTTGCAGGATGGTCAAGTGTTTCTTTCTACTAGGAAGGATGTGCAGGAAATTCAAGATGCCCTTTAGCAGCAAAAGAAAATCGATGAAAAGAATAAGAATCAGAAAAAGAAAATATTGCACAGAAACATATTTAGAACATTTGAGCATTTGTATATAATTAATGGTCAGTCTTCTTGTCTCTGCTAAATGAAAAATAAGAAGTGTGCTTGTTAAGTTTGATGTACTAGCTGGTGCTGGTGCTTACCTCTACGAAATCAATACTGAAATTAATGAAACTGGGCAAAGCTCTGCTTCCTACATGAGCCTCTGTCTCCACATTCAAATGCTCGTATCTCACTTCAATTTTAGGAAGATCAATTCCCACTCTGCAACGAAACCCAGATTCACAAGAACCAAAATTGGACAAAATGTCACTAAAACTCCATCAACAGTTGACCGTATTTTGCATATATACATATATATATATATATATATATTGATAAGAGGGGCCACCCTAATATTACTAGCTCACAAATGCTTAATTACAACATATAGTCATTTGTATGAACAGTTACTGTAGTAAACGAAGGAAAATAATACTTTTGCAATTTCGTATTAGTTGGTAAGGTAGTGCATTGGTAACTTCTATTCTATCAGTTAGCAACTTCTTCGATATCTTAGCAATCCAATCGTCAGTTCTGATAAATGACTAGGACAATTTTCCTATCATCCTGTTTCCACAAAAAAGGAAATTTTTTTCGGAATGGGTTGGTAAGTGTCAAAATACTGTTGCTAAAAGAAATGACCGGTCACCCGATTTCTTGATAATTTGTTGCTAACAAACTAACACTTTCATAAAACTACTAAATCAGTTTACAAATAATCAACTTTTCTAATCTTTTAGTTACTTTAATTTGTCTTTCTTGCCAACGCATTAAATTAACCTATTCTTTTTTGAATTTATCCGTCTTTATTTGAGTGGCTTACCGACTTTCTATTCTAATTAAACTATCAATTAGTTTTGAAATGCCCACTCTCATTTGAATTATTTACGAAACATTTATTTTGTACTTTTTGATTTATCAACTTTTGTTATAGTTTACCAACTTTAATGTTTTTCTCTTACAAGCCCTTTAAATATACCAACTTCATTATGAATTCATCATCTTTTATTTATCACTTTTCTTTGATTAACTTATCAATTATTTTTGGGTTACCAGCTATCGTTTAAAGTCCCTTACCAATGTTTATTTATTTTTTCTTACAATTTTTTCCAATTGAGGTACCACTTTGCCAACTTTTTTAAATTTATCAACCGATTTTGATATTGCCAGCCTCATTTAGAGTGATTACTAACTTTTCTCCTATTATTTTACCAACTTTTATTTCAATTACCGATGTTAAATTGGTGAATTCAAGTTGTTGCTAAGAAGTGCACGTAAAAGTTTGTAAACATAAGGAAAGTTTGCAAATTTGAATAAATAAATAATAAATAACTTAAGAAAATTTAACAACCCGATACTATGTAGTAGATTGATGGGAAAAAAGTTGATGAATCACACTGATTTAGGTTCATAATCTCTACAAAAATTTCATAAATTTAAAGGGTTGCTAATTAACCAAGGCAAATAAAAATTGATAACTCTATAGAAAAGTTGGTAAATTACGAAAAAAGAAGAAGCAATTAAACGTTAATAGCCTAAAAATAGCTGGTAATTTATTTTGACAAAAATTGCTAAGGCTGGCAATTTCGTATAAGAGCTAGTACATCGGAAGCATTGGCAATATATGCAAATAACAATCAATAAATTAGTAGATAAATTGCTAGTTTGCAAACTACCATAAAAAGGTTAGCAGTTTCAAAAAAAACTTATGGTGAGTCACCTACAAGTTATCTAGAAATTAAAGTCACCGGTAGTTTTTTAACTTACAGTTTTTTGAACCAATTCTTATTGAATTTTACCAGCATATAAAAGAAACCATATTTTTGGGCACGAAATAATATATTTCTATAAATACCAAGCGAGTTTGTGATTCTCTAAACGGTAATAATATTGTTCCAATTAGTTTGCTTTTCCACAAGGTCCAAACCATTTCCTCTTTCGTTAATCAAGGATTAGTACGTAATTTGCTGAGGAACTCTGGGTTTTTGGAAGTATAAGAATATCATAATACGACGGATTTACCGATATGATTCACTCATTTTAATACTTACTAATCATTTGCTACTCCATTTTATATCATGAACAAGTTATTATCACAAAGGGAGTAGAATATTTAAAATAAGTGGATCCGGTTAAATAAATAGTAAAATCTAACGCGTCATTTAGGGTCGGTTTGTTTAAAAAGAATGTTTTCGGGAAATTGTTTTCCGACTTTCTAGTGTTTGGATGATGGAAAATTAATCGATAATTTTCCATGAACTGAAAATAACAAGCTTAGATCGGGAGAAAACAACTTTCTCTTTCGACAATAAGGAAATCTCTTTTTTCTAAACTACTTTCCTAAACAACCAAATAAATGAAAACCAAACATTTTCCTTAAAAATGACTTTCATCGAAAATATTTTCCATTATCATGAAATTTTTACTGAAACAGAGACACCCTTAGTATGGCATTTCTCAAAATCTTTTACCTCTCGATGCGGTTCTTTAGCTTCAACAAGAAGCTCTCGTTGTCCTCTTCGGCCACCTTCACTAACCTCTCGAGCAACTTCTTCTTCTCCTGGAAGCCGAGGTTTAGGACGTCGATCTCGTCCGCTCCGCCGCGCGAGGCGGTCAGGATGCCCTTCCTCAGGCGATCGAACGTGGGGAGCCTCTCTAGGGCGGCCCATTTGAGAGCTTCTTCGTCGTCATCCTCGTTGCCAGGGCGCGACGAGGACCTGGAGAACACCTCGTCCATCCCACGGTTCCTCCACATCCCGAAGCTGCTCGCGCGCAGGCTCTTGCTCGCTCTGTAGACATCTCCTCCCTCCATCAATGAACCAAAAGAAGGAGATGATGCATGTGTCTCTGATATTCCTTCCTTTATGTATGCAAAAAAGACGGGCTATGAATCGAGCATTGTCTGTAATGACCGCGAAAACACACAGGGAGGTGATAAAAGTGGAGTTTCTAGAGAGAGAGAGAGAGAGAGAGAGAGAGAGAGATTACAGTTTTAGGCCCACAATTGGCGGCTCTTGATGTATCAACTCATCACTCCATGAATGCAGTTGCATCCAGCATATTCTAGGTTGAAGACGAATGGAGCAACAAACAAGAAATCTGCGGGAACTAGCGCGAGCACGCTAAGATCGGTTTACTAAATTTAAGCTGTGGGATTGTCCATGAATATGTCGTTAAAAGTAGTTCTCTAATGTCGTGTAGTCTAAGGTCAGACTGCTGCCAAATTGTGAGACCATCCTCTTCCTTTTCTTTGTCCTTGCTCTTTTTGTTTCTTTCTTCCTAAGTAAAAAGTTCGAGAAAATGAATTATTTGAAAAATATTAATTTGAAAATAATCACTTATATTGCTTGTAAAAGCAAAATGAATAATTTTTTTCGCATCTTCCATAAAAATGTTTGGACATAAATTATAGTCGATAATGAAAATATTTATCATTGATCAATCATTCTAAGCGATATAAATGATCAATATTTTAAAAAAAAGAAATTTCTAAATCATCCTTCCTCCGCAAAGAAAATGAAGCCCGAGGCTGTGCAACTCCACAGGATAGGCGTACTATAGTGGGGAAAGTCGCATAATGTGCGCTCGTCGTGTCTTTGTTTTGCCGAGGATATAGTGTTAGGTTTTGTTTTAGGGTGGCTGTGACTTGCACCTTTCACCTTTTTCCATGAGTACTGCAAATTAGATTGCTAGACAATTATTTATCATATAGCACCTCGAATCTCGTCGATCATAGTATAAGCGGTGCAGACGATGCTCGCTCGCTAAATTTTTGGTAAAAGATTTGTGTAATTAAACGTAATAATTTGATAATCTTTTGAGTAATGAGAGATCCTATTATAAGGTCATGTTGGACCTCGTCTTTCATTGTAAGTAAGCAGAAAATAATGGATAAAACCCTTGTAATCACAACAATATCCCTTTGCTTTTCTTTCTTTTTATTATTTTTTATGGATGGTCAAAAGCAATTTTCTGATTCACAACATCATTTTTCTTCTTTTTTCAGTGAAAGTAGGCCAAAGAGAAATGATCACACGGTGGGAGCTAAGTTCATGCATCGATTCACCTTCATTAGCACTCGGAAATGATCCAACTTGAGATTAGAAAAAAAGCCACCAAAAATCTTAAATAATGTCCAATGTGACACATTTACCTTAAACTTCTTTTTGTGATACAAAAATTCCAAACTTGTACCATGTGACATATTTACCCTAAATTGCATGGATACAAGTTTAGGGTTTTTGTGTAATAAAAAAAAGTTTGGAGTAAATATGTCAAACGGATATAAGTTTGAGGTTTGGAGATAAATGTGTCACATGAATATAAGTTTCAGGTTTTTTGCATCACAAAAAAAAAATTTGAATAAATGTGTCAAAGTAAGTATAATTTAGGATTTTCAATGACTTTTTTCTTTGAGATTATAACGTCGAGTTTGCTTTTGTTTTTGTTGTCTTTCTGGAATTCCGTGTTTTTGCAGAGCTTCCAGATTCGAAACTGTTCATACTCAAACCTAGCCGTAATGTCTGAACTCATAGCATGTTTTAGGCTTCACAGTCTTCCTGGTTTTGGTTAGTACGACGATTAGGACTTTGAAGAGGGTGGCTGGAGCACTGCGAGCATAGCCCACACCACTTCGAGCCACGCTCTAGTATGTAGTTATTGGACGCAGAAAGAGGGTGGCTATTTAGAGATCATAGAAGCAACAGGCCACAATATAGGTGGATGCTGGTAGAAATGTAGCTTACGTTTTAACTCGATCAATTCGCCCGTAAGGACAAATGAATTATGTCGAAGCTGGTGCTTTGCTAATCGATCCTTCCGACGCGGACATTGTTCTCCAGCTTAGGATATGCATTTTTCATTCAATATAGGGGGCCTTCATTGTACCAAAAACTCGAGGGTGTCGTGCTTTTTATAGAGAAAAAAGAGAAAGCCCCTTCTACTTATTTTGAAGTGGTTGGTTGTTGCCTTAGTTGCGGGGCCTTCCTTTCCATGGTAGAGGTGATACTGAGAGGGCACGGACGGGCCAAGCCACAATGTCGGGTTTGACGTGTCATTTAGGCCCGGCCATAGGTTAAAATGCGCATTAAATTGTTGAGGTCGGGTAGGATTGGGCTTGGACCAAAAGTTGAATTGGCTGGGATTTTGAATAAATAAACCAAAGAGTGTTGCCCAAATCTGTTCATTTGTCCTTGAGGCTTGATATGCCCTACCGTTTGCCCACCCATTTATCAGATCTACCTTTCCGATTTCCGATTCTTGGGAAGGAACCGTACTGACCCGACTTGACTGGACTGAACTGGCGAAATCGGCTCGGAGTATGCTAGAAAACATTTTAAAAAAATGAAGAAAAAGTATTGATCGAGCAATATGTTCTCGGTTCATTGCAAGTTTGTTTCATTTTTTTTTAATTTTTTTCGTAAAAACCATAAAATAAAAATAACACCGCCATCTCCAAGGTAACGAGGTTGGTTCTTGATTCCACAAACCGAGAACCGACCCTAGTCCGATTCTCAATTCCAGGGTGAGAACCAACTCATCTTGGAACCGATTACTTCTACTTGAATACTGACGGATGCAGCCGATAGAGTAGTATTTTTTTATATATAGTTTTATGGTTACAGAAATGTATAAATGGAATTGTAGTACTAACTAAAGCCAGGTGATTAGATCCAGTAAAAATTTAGTTGACAATAATTTAGTTAACACATTGTGTAGAACGCGTCAATCAAATCAAGTTTTTAGTACGTTTGTTTAGAATATGTATGTATCTTTTAATCTGAGAATAAGCTTTCTAATTGTGACCAATATCAATAAGAAGATGTGATCTTTTTTTTATATCTTTTCTTTATATGTATGTATATTTGATATCACTGCCTCACAAGTCCTGATCTTAGGTCACTGGAGAGTTCTTCTAGAGCAACTTGATTTGACCAAAAAGAATGAGGAGCCATTTGAATGCACAAAGATTTCATTATTAGTTTCAAAGCCAACATTTCAAGTGTTTTTTCATCTTTGAAATTTAGTAAATCTTTCTAATGACATTAATAGTCATTTCTCTTGTGTTTTTTTTTGGCTAGCGACAATATTTATCTACTTGTGATTATCTATTTTACAGTATCCAATTTCCTCTAGAATTATCTATTTCCTTATGCTTCTTTTTCTTTCTTCACATTCAAGGAATCCCAAAAGAAACAGGCTAAACATGTTAACTCATCATTCTCCAATTCTCGAACTCATTCATAACCATACATAGATCGCTTTGCAACATTGGTAAATTTGGTATATATGTTTCATTGTTACCATTGAAATTATGATTCGAGTTCGAGCTCGTGACCGACCCAACCGAGATAAAAGTTTTGGAACATCCCAACTTGAAAAAGCAAGAGAAGGATATAAAAGGTAATGAAAAAGAACATAGAAAAGAATCCAACCTGGAAATTTTATTGGATACAGGTTTGTTTTTGGAAAATATGGGAATCAACTTCCTGATTGAATCCTTACCCAAAAAAAAAAAACTTCCTGATTGAATCCTTACCCAAAAAAAAAAAACTTCCTGATTGAAGTTGGTCAAGAAAAATCAAAAGGGAAACTAAAAGATATTTACTTTCGGTCAGAGCAAGGGGCTTCATCTGGACTTGAGTACATGTATATATTTCCATGGGTTATTGACTTGTCATCATGCGAAGTTGACGTGCAAAATCAAACTTCTTCGTGAGATTTGGGGCGTTGCACTCAATTGCATCAAGAGGCTTCGCTAATTGCATCTTCAGAAGTTCCACGAGTGCTTTATAGCCGATAGAAAATCTTGTTTAAGATTAATTTTGCTTAATTCATTTATGAGATTAAGAGTGTTTGAGTAGTACGAGTGTGGTTGTAATTTCCGGTGTATGGCTTAATTTATAGAGGAAATCTTTGCTATTCTTCCCCGTGGACGTAAGTCACCTCGATCAAACTATGTAAATCTGAGATAAACAAGACTTGTCAAGTAGCCTTTAAGTCTTATCATACATTTTTCTTCTAATTCGCTGCCTATATAGTAAAAAGAGTTTTCAAGCTCAAAGACTAGTAGGTTGTAGAGAGTCATGCATTACAAGATCGATAAGCTGAACTGTTACATTTCGTGGTCCAAGATAAGCAAGACTTGTCACAAACTGGCGACTTGAGCCGATGAATCACAGGCCATGGCAAGCCAAAATTGGATTGTATCCCTTTCTAGCGCATTGATCGATAGATACTTCGAGCTACTTTGTGCAAGCTGTTGCAAACAACAACATGAGAAATGCCAAAATGGCAACAAAGTAATCGAACAGAGACAATTTCGAGAGATGAGCCGTGAATTGTGATTCACATTGAGTTTTTACTAGTAGCTCTTACCATTAACTCTAGCTATTCAGATTACACAACTGGTGACCCTGTTAAATCGACCAAATTAAGGTTCTCATATCCACATCAGTTCGAGAAAACACTAAGAAAATTCCAAAGGAATGAAACACAAATGCTACGAAGCATGGTTAATGCTGAAATCATTAGCTGTCATGCGAGGGATCAATTTCCGTTGGATTTCCCAAAGGAGAAACCTTTGAGAGGTGCATACCTGGCAAGGATCTCAGCCATTCGCTTTTCGGCATTTTTCTTCTTCGATTCCCATATTGGGATTTCAGCAATGGCAGTCTTGATCTCTCGCATGACAGCAGATATAGAGTTAGCCTTGATCTTTTGCTCAGCAACCGCCTCAACTTTCGCCTTAGTCGTCAACTCGAGGTCATGAGCAAGTTCAGCTTTCCTAGATTCAAGCTGGGCAATTTGTTCATCTATTTCTCGTACAAGAGATGACTTGGAATTTATCTGAGACTGCAACTCTCTTGCTCCCTTCTTCAGCTCACTTAACTTTCTCTTGATAGAAGAAACCTTGTCCTTCATGTCCTGAAGATCTCCGAAAAATTTGGTAGCCTGCTCAGCAATTCCCTTAGTGTGCAGAAAAACCTTGCCTGCTTTGGGCATCTCTTCGACCGACTTCAACTTAAGCAGTTGATCAACAGTCAAGATGGGATCGGCCACGAGCTTCTGTACCAGAAAAGTAATCTCCTCTAGGAACTCTGAGGACAGCAAGCATGAGAAATCCAGGGCAAGAATGGAAGAAAGCCTCGCAAGAATGGAAGAAAGCCTCTTGCGGTAAGTAGACATTTCCTCTGCCATATCAGAACCTACACAAGTGAAAGGAGTCCGCACCAAAGCTTCATCATTGTGCCGAGAAAGAACATGTTCCAAAGACTTTAGACAGTCTTCAACATCTTCTTCACAAAATTGAGCATGATGTTTTTGGACATTTTGCACGTCTTGTGCCTTGAAATCCCTGGATGCATAGCAGCTAGAACCCATACGTTGGTCAGGAGCAACGTCCTCAAGATCAATTTGTGGCTCAGAGCCACCTATCGAATATCCACTTCTATCACTTGTACTATCATCCTCTGGGGAACACAAATATTCACTTCCATCACTTGTACTATCATCCGTTAGGGAACACAAGTCAATTACAGACTCGTCATTTCCAGTGTTGGCTTGAGCTGGTATTTTGTAAGACCGCTGGGTTCTGCGCCTAGGGAAGGCTCGTGATATAGCTGGTCTTGCTTTTGTCATCATCTTGGAATTACCGGGGGCTTCTTTTCTCCTCTTAGATGCAATTTCAACAGGTGGTACCCGTGGAAAGACATCTGGATGCAAATCTGCATATCAGAGTGATCCAAAGATAACTGAAACAACTAAGAAGTCGAATGGCATCTTAAATTTTGCTCATCTTGGCTCAACATTTTTACGCAAATGGGTTTTCCATCAAAAGTGGCAAATGACAGAGTCCTTAAATTTGCTGAGCCTTAGCGATGTGTACTAGCAGTTGCCTAGATTACAGACGGCATAGCGAAACAAAAAGGAAACTTTCATTCGCATCATTTCCCCACTAGAAGAAATGCCGGAATTCATACTTGACTAAATTCCCTTTACGGAAATAGCAGGGTCCTTGAAGTATTTTGAAACCCCACATATTTGGTGTTCTCATTGCAGATAGCAAAATGTATATATGAGAGTGCAAAAGGTAAGGGTTAATCATTTCTGTGAGTAGCTTGCTGTCTGTCATCTTATTGTCTTATAAACCCAAGCAGGGCTCATCCTTCTCCTTTGTGATTGAATTTACTAAAAGTTGGTCTGATATATCAGACACTTCTGAACTTTTCATGCTCCTTTATACTTGTCTAAATTTTCTATTTTCTGTAGCATCTTCTATGGCATATACATCAAACCTCCTAATCATTACATTTTAATCAATGTTAAAGCCATAACTCACCATAGAGATGAACAGCCAAGTGATCGCAAACTAGAGCTTACACAAACATTATGACCATAAAAGACCTTCCACCTTCTGAATCATTGGACTTCCAAATTGAATGATAGGTTAACGATATAACCAAACTATGTTAGACTTAAACCTCACCCTCGCTCTGGAGCTGTTTTGTAGAGGGAACCATCCAGCTAAAAGAAGCAAGAAACTCCTCAACATCTGCGTTTGGAAACTGCGAAGAGATGTAGGCTTTGAGCGAAGACTTGCCCCGAAAACGGCAATAAGAGTCACTGCCACGGAAACGGAGACGCTTTGGAAGATATAATAACCTT
The DNA here is from genome assembly GCA_031216185.1 of Syzygium aqueum. NCBI lineage: Eukaryota > Viridiplantae > Streptophyta > Magnoliopsida > Myrtales > Myrtaceae > Syzygium > Syzygium aqueum. The sequence goes on along the minus strand of CM062240.1, from coordinate 25,320,935 downwards.
TGTTGATAGAAACCAGACGAATTGGTTCTCTTTCCGACCCACCAACGCCAAGTATCGCCGGAATTTGGCCAATTTACGGGAGCATAAGGCAAACCTTCACCAGAACTATAAGGTTCCACAGGGTATAGGTGCATATTGTTCACCTTCATCGCCTCCTCGCTCGAAACTTCATTTCCCATTACTTGCTTCCCCTTCTCCATATAGCTCCTGAGTTTACGCGACGCAGCAGACTAGCAGAAAAAAGCCATCTCAGGACAACATAAACACGGCAGCATAATGCTAAAATTCAATACTTGATAACATAACTAGCTCCCATCATCAAAATTTTCTAAACCACACAGGCATTTTGTTAAAGCAGGCTTTCAAACAAAAACCCCATTCACCGGTAAAGGAGAAAGATTGAAACTACCAACGTAGTCATTAGTTAGAGCGACATCATTCAAGTTCAGAACGTCAAGAACAGTAAAATTGAGACAGACAAACAAAAATCCCCACAAATTTAACGTGAGGAACGAGTTAGAGCCTGAAACATGCTTTCACTTAGAAATAAATTCTAAAACACCATTAGAAAGTCGAAAGAAAGTAAACGAAGAAGGCAAGTAAAAATGAGACCTTTATGCAAAGACTTGATGATGATGAGGGGAATGCAGAGCCGAGAATGAACGAAGAAGATCATAAAGCCACAAGCGACGCGTGCACAGCAAGAAAGCTTGAAATGAAGGCCTTAACTCACCTCAGTGACTTTGAGGTTGAGGATGGTTCAGAGCTTTTCTGGGTCTGTATCCTAGCTTTCGTTTCTTGCTCTCTTAAGCTTTCCTGAAAACTGAGCTAGACAGGAGATGGAGAGAAAAAGAAAGCAGCAGTAGCAGAGAGGCTTTAAAAAGAGCAACGGAGAGCGACGGGCAACGGAGGAGAGAGAGAGCAATGGAGGGAGACGAATAATCTGAATGGTGGGGGCCATCTGGGACACGTGTCGACTGCCGAATGGTCGGGGACTAGGATGATGAGGTGGGTGGGCGGGCCCTACCCGACGTTTTCTCCTATGGCCGAGTCAGCTCGCCGCCGGCAACGGGTTCGTGCCGAGCAACGTGAACCTGGTGCGGTCGCCGGACGACTCGGGCAGCGGCGGCAACTCACGTTCGTGGCGGCGAGCTCGAGCCGCAAGGCCTATCTCACGGGGACCATCCTTCCTCGAAATCGGATTAGCTCGAGGGATCGATACGACTCGAGGCCGATGCCGAGAAAAAGCCTACTTATGGAGGGAACGTGGGGGAATGCACTTTTGATAACTAAGCATAGGAAGCAGCAAAAACAGAGTCTGAATGCAGAGGCATGATCGAAAAATGGAAAGGGGCATAGGCAGGTGCATGTGGCGGTGCCATCGTTGGCTTTTAATGCAACCTCAAACACCCCCAACCACTAAAGCGATGCCCAAATATGGAGAGCATCGAGAGCCTCACTTAGGGAACGGAGAAAGCTCGAGATCGCCGCGCCGGAGGATGCCGGTTGCCGGTTCGCGTTCCCCCTCCGACAGCAGCTCGCTCCTCTTCTGTGCATCGCCGCTAGATCTCGGTGTGCAGTGAGCGACAGTCTCTATGTCTTCCCGTGTTACAAAGTTTAGAGAATGTCATAAATATTGTATACGAAATCAAATCACATTCTGCAACATTGATTACTTGTAGGCCTCGCATGGTCCCATGAATAAGGAAGATTCAAACGTTTGGATGGCAAAGAATTATGACCTTTTTGAAGAATACTTCTCATCAACGACGAAAAGCAGTGAACGACCAACAAGCCGCGACCTCAACCGGTGGCAATGAATGGCAGTGGCATTGGCAACCAGAGGCGGCATTGGCGATTGGTGGCGCTAACCACTAGCGACCGACAATAGGGGGTCTGCATCCGGCTCGAGAACTGGACCGGGCCTGCTGATTCTGGATGGTTCCCGCAAGAATCGGTCCGGTTCTCTATTCCAAATTTTTGAACCGGAAATATAAGTGATCTGACTTGCGGTTCATTAGGAAGAACCATACCGGCTAGACTAGACCGAACTGAATCAGTGAAAACGATTAAGAGTGTATATATATTAGAATTCATAAAAAAAAAAAAGTTAAGATAAATTATTGACCGAGCAATATGTACCCGATTTCTTGTGAATTTGTTTCGATTTTCTTTTTTTTATATCATAGAAACCATAGAATAAAATTTATAAATAAAAAAAATCCATCAAATCCAAGTGACGGGGTCGGTTCGCAATTCCACATATCGCGGATCAACCCTGTTCGGTCTGGTTCTCGGATTCAAAGTAGGAATCAATCAATCCCGAAACCGATCACCCCCGAGAGACAACACGGAACTGCAGTACTTCCTAAAGCTAGGTAATTAGATAGATGCAAGCCTAATAGAAAATATCGTAAATCAAGTTTGTTAACGCGCGAAATTTTCACCCTCCGATCTGCCCGCACAGAACAACTGATCTGGAGCCGTTAGATAGAGAGCTCTCCGGCGATGTTGCACGTAGCCCCTTCGGAAGAGGGCCGGCGGCCTTGGCCGGAGAATGGAGGAGCTCGACCGCAGCATGGACGGCGTCGCGTTCCGCTCCTTCCGGAGCATGGCCATCCACCTCTTCTGCATGTTCCAGGTGACGGCCGCCGCCAGGTCGCCGTACGTGACCTGCGGGTCCATGTGGATGCCCCTGTCGCTGTCCTTCGTCATCTTCGCCTCCTACTACCTCTACTTCTCCAGCGAGCTGCGGCGCCTGCGGAGGTACTCCGCGGAGATGGAGCGCGGCAGGGCGAAGCTGAGCGCGGCTCTGGCGGAGGCTGCTCGAGCACTGCATGGATCACGAGGCCTCCTTGGCGGAGATCATGTTTGGCTCGACAACCCTGACTTGGGGTAACCTGGTGTGCTTCGTGGTCTCGTCCTCGATTCTCGTGTGTGCCTTGGTCTGGTCCGCGGTTTTCATGTGTGCAGGATAGGGTGATCGTTGAGGTTCTGTGGCGAGCATCTTAGCATACCATCTTCATCGGGAACCAAACAAACCAAGAAAAAAGGAGGTTTTGGTGGTGATTCTGTTTAGGGTTTTGCTTCAGGTCTCTGGCTTAATTTGACAGTCTCCTCAGCTACTTTGATTCCATGTCGCGTAAGCGTTGTGTTCATGTCATGGCATTCGCCTCGGCAGAAACACTGTTGTGGATGGTTAGTGTACAAACATGATCATCGTGCTTCAGTGAAATGAAATGGGGATACTGATCTTGGGTCTCTCTCTTTATCTTCTTTTCTTCCCAATATCATGCGGTCTATGTGATTTTCTTTCTAATTTTTAGCACCAACGCAGGTTTATCTCCATGATTACACCGTTCGGTCTTTGTGGGGTTTGACACTTGGCGACGGATGAAGTGTGTGGGTGTTCATATCTTAAATGACAAAACCAGGAAGATTGCTTTATACACATCATGGTCACGGATATTGTAATGTTGAAAATGATACAATGATCAATGATCGCGAATTGTTAGTGTCGATGCATACTATAATTGGTGGTGGCATGAGTCTTGTAACGCGCCATCCACAAACAATCTTCAAATCCCAAGCTTCGCTAAACTTTCGAAAGGCTTAATATAAGTCACAATTGCACGTCGCAATGCCATGCTAGAATCATGCCATAGTTGTAACCCTGGCACACTCAATAAGGTAATTGAATTGCCCGAATCTCTCTCCCTTGAGCCCTAAGTAATGGCGGGGCTTAAGCTGCTGAGAACCGAGCATCTCAGTGTGCGGTCTCAACGGGACTTCGAAGAGTCGGCTGTATAGGACCTTGAGGGTCCTGAGCCTGCACAATACAGAATGGGAAACGCTCGAGTTCTGGACCTTAGCTCTCTAGTTAAGGGTTACTCGTGATGGACCTATTTTGTGAATCCAGATGTACCATGGCATCTCCTGTAAAGAGCCGTCGTCTTAGAGGTCTACATTAAGTTACCACAGTACAAATAGTTTGGTGAATTGCGTGTATGTACCACAAGCTCAAACGACAGATTCATCAGACAGCTCACGGTTTATGTCACTGGCCATCAGGCCCCTTTACATGATGAGGATTAAAAGAGATTCTACTGTTCCTAATTTCCTGGTTCGAGCTGTTCGTCTGCAGCTGCCACAGGGATGGAATGTCTGCATGTCTTAGCATGTAGTAATGATGCCGGATGGACAATTACAATGTGGCTGCGGAAAGTCCGCCTTTTTACTGATGTTTGTATAATGGCCGACCAAAATGGACCACGCGATTTACAGCTGAAGAACAGGGACCGCGAACAAACCTCACATCTTACACTTCCCACGGACGGTTCAAAAGATTGCAAAACCAAATTGGGGCAAGCAAATATATCACCCGGATACAACACCTTGCAGTATGCACTAAAGATTAGGCTAGCTTCGCAATTCACTGGGGCCATTTCCTGCTTCGGCTGCCGGGGCTACCGATCATGCTCCTTGTATTGCTAGACTCCGGTGGACTAGGCCCGCTTCTCTGACCATATACACTTCCCCGGTGACCTGAACTCGAATCACTCCCTCTCTGGACCTCCATCTCCAAACTCTTTGCTTCATCCACCAGCTTCAGTATCTGTTTGCAAGGCAAGTAGTCTCTACAGACATTAGAAGACATTTTCGGAGCATAAATGGTGCAATGAGGGATCAAAAACAGTTCTCTCAATAACAAGCTATTGAAACTGGACTTCAAATAGTTCCCTTTCAACTGTTAATATTGCGAGAAACAAATAAAATTCATGAGCAGACTTGAGGTTTTTCAGAAGACTGTTGACTGATCCTCACTGTCCCATAATGACTGAATTTAGGTTAGTTATTTACCCGAATCTCGTTCTCTCTCACACGATCCTGAAGTACTCTAATGGCAGGGCTTAAACTGCAAAAAAAAAAAAAAAACCAACAAAAAGGATAAGTGCATTCAGTACAAATCAACAGTGACACAGAAAATCAATGGGCAGCAAAGGTAATAGATTCACACCAGTATTCCATTAACTTGCACATGGAAGCCTGATACGTTGAGGTGTGATGAATAAAAGTAAGCGGATGTGCTTTCCCGTCCCTAGATGGAAAATAAGCGCGGAAAGTCAAAATAAATGCTGCAAAGAGAACAGTAACAGAAACAGAATGCTTGAAAGTGGCAGTACTCAAGTCCCACCTCATATTTTGTCTGATGGCTTCAACATATGCTGCCCTTTCTTCTTCATAAATGACACGTTGCAGGTCCGTAAATGAAGTTAGAGGTGAAACAACATTAAGGAGAGAGGAGCTGGGTAACACATAGAGGGGTACTTCTTTCCTCACATACTCGGCGCCACTGCCAGCCAACAACAATGCAAATACTAAATTTAAGATTTAGAGGTCATGACAGCCTACTGGACAAAAAACGTACAATGATTGATCGGTGAGCATGCCCAAGACAGGAGGAATCGAAACGCAGAAGAAGTGGCCCCAAAAAAGGTAAAGAATGCATGGAGAAAAAGACAAAGTGCAAAAGGAAAGGATAATTAAGTGCCGAGTACATACTCATGTATACCTCATGTCCAAGTTTGACCTATGCATAGCCTCTTGCATGCTTTCTGTCATATCCATGGGATCGATAGCAACAATGGCACTGCTGCTTGGATTTCCATTGCGATAATTTTCACCAATTATCTCTCTTCCAAGATAATTGGTATCAGCGTTAGCAAAGAAACCCCCCAAGTCAGATGACCTTCCCCGCCCCTAGAAGTTCATACGAAATTACATTCATCAAGCTATGTTACCATAAAACTACCGTTAGATAGAATAATTGATAGACCACAATCTAATGAGGTGACTGCCTTATAATTCCTTGACTCCAATCCTGTTGGCTTTACATTAAATAGTAACCCACCTTATTAGCTCCAGCAGAGATTCTGGAATCGCCAGTGTCGTCTTCGGGGTTCTCCCCCCTCCCAGAGTGAGATCGTGCCAACAAATTCTCGGAGGAACTCAAAGATGATTCCAAGTCTATGACTGAACTTCTATTAACCGGAGATAGAGGGATAGGTCTTGAAATCTGGTTTTGCTTTCCATCTGAAGATTGGAAAGCTATGACTTGAATTCGACCAACCTGAAAACCCATAACATTGCAGTCAAATTGCTTCAAACTATCCACAACCTATTTATCAAATGAACTGCTTAACCGATCTGAAAGCTGCAAAACGTGTTGAGGGAAAACTTAAAAAGTCCACATACCTTGCTAATATCCTCGCTAAAGCAGGAAAATATCAACCCAATGAATCCAGAATCTAGGAGTTGATACATTGCCTGTGTCCGTACATCTGCACAAAGTAGCACTCAAAAACCATCTTTAGAAAAAAACTGAGAAAACACTATCAAGTTTGAATGAAAACGGCCCCATTCAATTCCCGAATCAAGTAAAGTAAATCATAAACAAGTGAAACGTGGTGAGGCCCTGGTGCAGCAATAAAGAGAGTTGTCAATGCTTTGTCCTTATAGAAATAATATATCATGCTTGATGTGCATTTGATTATTAATTTACTCCACAAAAAGTAGCGATTCGCAATGCTTACCAACATGGGACGGGAGAACCGTTATATGTGGGTGCGAATGGTACCATCCAATTACTCTTGTTGTTCTTCCTGTTGACATGGTCATCTCGTGCTATCTAGTCTAGTTAACCAAGAACATGATTGGCAAGATCCAAACAAACAGCTAGCGATGTGCGATAGCGAACAATAATTACATTTGTGTATTTTCAAGTACCATAGGCATGGGCAAGGAACAGTTATTAGTCCATTTAATCAGAATCAACTACAGTAAATTCAGCCTGTCGAAAGCAAACTATGTTGATAAAAAAATTGCCACGTTAGACTTCCTCCTTTGGTAGACTCACATATGTCCCCGTTGTTCTGATTATGTGATTTATATAGGATATTGAGATTTTTAGTAAGTTGAGAGCAAAAGCTCCCCTAGATGGAATCAAATCAACAAATTTAACCATCAGAAACACATACCTTCTGAAATCGTTTTACAATCTAGCCATAAAAGTCACAAAAAAGTTGCCAAAAACAACAACAAAAAAAACATGATGATACATCTTATGACCTGCTAAAACAAGAAGACTGACGAAGAAACTCAAGCAAATTTTGTTCATTACAGAATATGAAATCCATATATGCAAATTAATGTTGAGCTCAAGAGATGAAGGCTTTAAAGGGGTTGATGAGCGAGTAAGGAACCAGAAAGGATATTTCAGCCAGCGCCGATGCAGCAGCCAACTGTTCGGGATTTGTCTCAACGCGATCTTTTTGCCGGTCAGATCGTTTTTGAGGCGATGCACCCCAAATTATTGCTGTGACAGTCCCATTTTTTGAGTGCTGCAACATAAGAAACAAACTATCATAATAATTCTGGTAAAACCAAAAGAATATGGAAAGGTAAGAAGAATGCACATGGAATTTCATTCTAAGCTGTAGATCAGCTAAATACGGTCTATTCTTTTACCAAAGCAAGGAGATAAACGACCAGTTCTCCTAGATATATCTTAATTTTAGTGCAACACTCAGTTATAGCTGCTTTACGAGTTTTGAAAATTAACAAAAAAATACATAAAATCATAAACCCCATCCATCCCCCAATGAATCCATGGCAACCCGACCTACATAAGAGACATCACTTAACTACAGCTAGCTGACCATGGCTGACCGCATGTTGTCACCTTCAAATCCGGGGGCCAAAAATGAAATGATAAGGATCTCCAAATAACAGAGATTTACCAAGCGTTATTCCAGGTCGACCGAATGTCAATTTGACCACAGAAACCAACCAAAGAAAACAAGGAATAGATGAGGCTAAAGAACGAGTCAAAAATGTATAGACATCGACACCTTCAAGCAACTAAGCCCCTTCTAACCATCCAGGCTCCAGGAATGAACAGGTCAATCTGATATTTAGACCCAACTAAGTGCCAATTTTGCATGTCATCTACACACTAATCCATCGGAGAACTACAAAAGCTAAAGGACGATGTTCTGGTGCTACGATACGAGTCATCTGTTATTATGTCTTCAATCTTTTGTTCTTGTAAAGTGCAATATGAGTATCATCATCAAATGCATCCCCAGCCCCAAAAGGAACCAGTTCGCACAGGTCTGCTTCGTGTAAGAGGTCAAATAATCAAGTTCGCTATTCTCGTGACTTAACTGACCTCAATTCCATGATATACTATTCAATAGCATTTCCCACAGCCAAAGAGTTGATGCATTGTCCCTCGTGCACTTGATGCCAAGAACTTGTCAGAATGACACAAAAGGTCTCATTCACTTCTTCTAAACAGAGATATTCTTGACAATATCAAAACATCTTACTGCACATACAAGTTTGGGCATTTCTTTTTTTTTTTTCTTTTGCCTTCACAACCGAGTTTAGGTATGAACAACTTAACTCCAGACTCCAGTAATGCATGTAATCCCACACGACTACCGAGATAAAGAAGAGAAAGCCACGATATTCTAGTCGAAGATTAGATTCAAACGAAATTATGGCGGTCGAAGCAGAATATGGCCTAATTCGTCAGTTTTCCAGTTCATCCGAATATGAACTAACATTGAAGTAAGCACACTAACTGACATACAATCTTGCAAGCTAGCAATTCTTCCAAAGTAGGAACTCAACGAGAGAGCGAAAATGGGGGAGATAAAAAAAAAAAAAAACGTTTTGGCACGTAATCGCGGATTGCCCTGCATCCACAGACACAGTTATTACTCGAAACGCGGCACGAAACTATTCATCAGCAGAGCCAGGAAACAGCAAAAGACACATCCCCAAAATCCGAACGCCATCGACCTAGCTCAAACAAGGGTTGCCAATTCGCCGCAAACCCACCTCCTCTGAGACGACACCCAAGCAATTAAACGAATGAAAAATCGAACTTTGCCATTCGATTCAACGCCGGCGGCCCAATTGGTGCCGCTAATCGGGACAGGAACTCATATCGATCACGGCTCGTCCAGAATGGAGCTGCGGGGACGGCCAAAATTGCTGCTCCTTTAATTTTTATTTTTTTTTTTTGGTCCCTAAAGGGAAAATCGCCTGGAATCCTATCAATCACCGCTTCGCTCATCGTCCGCCCAGAAATCAGCACCGCGCCATCGACCCATTTCCGCCACACGCGAATCGGTTGCGGGGAAAAGGAAAGGGAGACAAGTAAAGAATGCGGGAGCACGAAGAACAAGGAGCGGGCTCTCGAAACAGGACGGCTCACCTCGACGTCGCCGAGGAGGAGGCCCATGATCTCTTCCGTCTCCGTGGACAATGCGTGGGTGAGGCACGTCAGCCAGACCTCCTCCGACATTTTCACGCTCGTGAGAGACATGGTCTCTCTCTCTCTCTCTCTCTCTCTCTCTCTCTTCCCGTGAAGGCCTGAAGAAAACTAGCTACTGGCGGCAGAGGGGGAGATTAGAGAGAGAAAAGAAGAAGAAGAAGAAGGAGAAGAAGGAAGGAGGAAAAGGCGAAATCTTGCCCGAGAAGGTTTCGAAAGCTACAGAGGTTAGCTCCCGGTCGGGGCGAGGCCTACTGCCCTGCGCGCGGGTGTAGCTTAACTATCGCGGGCTCTCGCGAATGCGTTTTGCCTTTTCGCCCTTCAAGCGTTCGCGTTAAGCCGATTCGAGAAAAAAAAAGCGCAAAACTTTTACATCGGGGCGAGAATTCTGATCTTTGATTTTTTTTTTTTGCCTCGTTAAAAAATCGCTAGTTTTCGCCCTTATCTCAAATCCCGCCCCCCCGGTTGACTCTTTGTCTGAAGTCACCATTGCTTGAGAAAAAAACACGTTCTGGCCGTGGACTTGGCGAATCTCGTTCATAGGGTCTCTCAACGGCCGGTGGTTTACGGTTTCAGATTACGACAAAACGGCAAAGATCAGTTGGAGAGATTCAATCAGAATTTTTTTTTATTTCCCGGTGAAGTGAAGGAAACGATGAGCATTTTTACCGTTATTTTTCAAGTTGTGATTCAGAGAATGAGACAATAGTGTTTTAAATCCAGTCACCAAGTCATATGGATTTATTGCTTAAATGGAATAGTTAAGTTGGTCAATCAATAGTTTTAAGTTAGGAATGCCATATTTGGGCTTTTAAAAAGTTGACGATTTTTTACGAAATAAAATAAAGTTAGGGCCATAATTATCTCTTAACCTAATGTTGATGCTTTTTTTTTGGAATTAGGCCACGAGTGTTTGATCATTGATTTTTTTGCAGAAAATGAATAATTTGAAAAATGTTCTTTTTCAAAAATGGATCGCTTGAATCACCTATAAAATGAATAAACGAAAAATATTTTTATTGTCCAAGGAATTATTTAGAGATAAATCATTCGTTTCATAAATAATAATTATTTTGATTGTTTTGGATGTCTTTTAGGAATTGAACATCTCAAAAGGTCCCCTTTAAACAGTGAGAGTTTTCGACCCAAAAAAAAAAAACAGTGAGAGTTTTATTTGATTTAGCCGTTTGAATTGTGTTCAATGCTCGATATAAGAAGATGGGAAAGAGAACATAAGAGGAGCCTTAGGGTGCGAACGGTAACCATTCTGCTCCAGAAATCAAATTCTTGTCAGAAATTGATTTCTGGAATTCTTGCCAGAAATTGATTTCTGGAGGAGAAATCTATTTAGTAAAACATGACTAATTCTGCTTCAGAAATTGATTTCTGGAACAGAAATCTATTTTTATTTTTTTATTTTTTTGGGCACCTCAAAAAAATTAAATTTCACTCAAAGTGGGTGTTCAAAGGTATTTTAAGTCATTTTGTGAAGTTTTGAAATTTTTGATTTTTTGATTTTTTTTGGCACCTCAAAAAAATTAAATTTCACTCAAAATAGGTGCCCAAAGGTATTTTAAGCCATTTTGTGAAGTTTTGAAATTTTTGATTTTTTTTTTGCACCTCAAAAAAATTAAATTTCACTCAAAGTAAGTGACCAAAGGTATTCTAAGCCATTTTGTGAAATTTTGAAATTTTTTATTATTTTTTATTTTTTTGGGCACCTCAAAAAAATTAAATTTCACTCAAAGTGAGTGGCCAAAGGTATTCTAAGCCATTTGTGAAGTTTTGAAATTTTTTATTTTTTTTATTTTTTTGGACACTGCAAAAAAATTAAATTTCACTCAAAGTAGGTGCCCAAAAGTATTCTAAGCTGTTTTATGAAGTTTTGAAATTATTTTTATTATTTTTTAATTTTTTGGGCACCTCAAAAAAATTAAATTTCACTCAAAGTAGGTACCCAAAGGTATTCTAAGTCATTCTATGAAATTTTGAATTTTTTGATTTTTTTTATATATTTTTTAAAAATTCACCAAATTTCTTATTTTCCCAAAATCTTGACTTTTTTTAATTTTCTGAAAAAAAATTTTATGAATTTTTCTGGAATTTTTCAATTTTTATGCATTTTCTGAAAAAAAAAATTAGTGAGAAAATAAAGAGAATGCATTCTGGAAAAGAGAAGCTATAAAAAGTAGCTTCTCTTTTTCTTGCCAAAAAATCATTCTGGAATTAAAAATGCATTCTGGAATCAAGTATTTTTAACAAACGCATTTTTATTCTAGAATGTGAAAATTGCTCCAGAATGCATTCCGGAAATTTTTTAACAAACACATTTCTATTCCGGAATCCATTCTGGAACAAAATTTCTATTCCAGAATGGATTCCATGCGCGCCCTTAAAGTCCATTTATACGAAGGGAAATTTAGTCTCAGAAAATTGATTTTCGATTTTTCGATATTTAGATGACAGAAAATTAATCGATCTACTTTTCCATGAACCTAAAACAATAAGTTTAGATCGAAAGAAACGACTTCCCTTTCTGGTTTGATGAAAATCACTTTCCCAAAATCACAAAATAAATGAAAATTAAATAACTTCCTTGACAAAGATTTTTATAGAAAAATATATCTTGTTTATCATGAAATTTCAGGAAACAAATGCACCCTTAGTACTAGGGAGGAAGAGAGTCAAGCTGCTTGTGAAATTGTTCAACTTTGGCTTTACTTCTTTTCATCCTCGAGAGCTCCAAGCTCTAAATATCAAAAGTGCACATTCTGCTCTCATCATTATCTTTTACTGGTTCTTTTTCAATGTGCTATGTTCTGATGTGTAGTCTTTTTGCTTGTAAATTATTCTCAATTTCTGATACAATTTTTCCTAGTCGTTGCGTATCTTTTCCGAAAATCTGGCTATGACTACCTATGCTCCAAATAAATGACAAGCGCAGATCTATTTGTTGAGCTGAATTACACCATTCTCATGGTATCAGAGCTACAACAGATCGAATGCTATCTCCTCTCATCACCATGGCTCTGGCTTCTACTCAATGACAAAACTTCTGCCATCATTCCTTCGACCACCTTTCCTTCTTCATCCGCAGAGACACGAATTCTGAACGCTCCACCTCTCACTATGTCCATTGATGCTGTCCGAGTGTCGATTCCTCTCCTCGATCGTTCTCTGTTGGTTTCATGGGTCCTGCTCTTTCCTCTCAGCCTATGCCATCCATTCCAATTGGTCTGCTACTTACCCTTTCTTTCACCAGCCCAATATCTCCTTTTTTTTAGTGCATTAACCTCTGTTCCTCTCTTTCATCCCACCCATCTGCAAACCCCATCCTCTTCCTCACATGACCTTACCTCAGCCTCCATCATCCCCTCGCGTGTTAGTCGCTCCGAATATAACCCGTCTTCTTTCTCTTAAACTGGGTTCTGCAAGTTTCTCTGTCCTAATCTGTCATGATCTCACAGGCTACGTGGACGGTTCCTTCTCGTCTCCACCCCAGTTCATTGCCGATGCCGACGGACGGCTTATTCTAAATGCAACATAGTCTACGCTCTTGGATCAGTGCAACATTGACAGAAGACATTTTGCAAGAGGTGTATCCAGCATCCTGCTTCCCGTGATGTTTCAATATCACTTAAATGGGAATTCCATGATAAGTCCACAGCTGAAGAGATGCAACTCAAAACTGCAGCTTCAGTCTCTCAAAAAGGGGTAATCAGCCTATGGATTCATATCTTTATAATTTGAAAACTATTGCGGATTCATTGGCTGCCATCAATTCTGCTATTACGTCGACAGAACCGCTTATCTGTGCATTGGCTGGTCTTCCACCAGAGTATGAATCTTTTGTCACTGAAGTCACGAGCAATGATACGATCTTGACTTTTGATGCTCTACGTTCAAAATTATTGTATGAAGGGCAGCTTTTGCAAGCAATCGATGGCTCTCCTTCCACGAAAAATAATACCACCTTTGCCGCACGTGCAAGCGCCGGTAATATTAGGAGGCGCGGTTCTTCTCGCTGTTGAGGTCGTGAATGTGGTCCAGGTCGCTTATCACGTGATTCTCATAACTCTTAACTTTAAGCCCAGCGCTCAGACCTGCATCTGTCACTTCCTTTGTTGCGAATAATAGCCAAGTGAATCAGATAAATTAGTCAGGACGAAGGAAAAGAAATAGAATACCGTATTTACGTGGTTCGGTTCGAATATCGAAATTTACATCCACGGAGAGAGCAGCACAGAATTCCACAATAAAAAATAAGCGATACAACGAAAATTACAATCACTCGAGCACTCAAATACTCTCTCGGCGTTTTTCAGCCCCTAATTATATTTAATAACTCACTCAGTGTTTAATCCTTTCATAATTTCTAATGAAATCTCACTCAAGGAATTAAATAAATTCTACTCACGAAAATTTTACTAGTTAAATCACTAAGGGTATAATTACAACGAGCAATCTCTCACGAGAAGAACTCTGTCTTCTCTCGGCCACCGAATGGAACTTGGCGCACTTCAGCATGGGACGTCCCTCAGTCTCCTTCATAATGCAGAAGAGAGTCTTCATCATTCAATGGCCACGACCTAATGGTCAGCATGCTCACATGCGAAAGAGACATCTTGCCCGTTGGCCTCTCTTTTGTGCGCTCCAAAAAACCATGACAAAATAAACAATTCTTTCCCAAGTTCAGAAAGTCCAACTTGCATTTATGAAGATGGACTCCATCCAGCTTCCTTTGATCAATGTGCAAATAGGAAGAGACAAACAAAGCCCACATTCCTTTATCTTCTTCAATTTCTCTTGCACCGAACATGTCAGATCTTCCATGTGCGACGACATGAAAGTTTGCTTCCTGCACCTTGATTTCTTCATCTTCCGGCGGCGCGTGCGGAGAAATTAATGCACAAACAAACAAAGTCAAAGGACGGTCGCCAGAGTTACCCGGTTTAACTTGAACCGTATTTGTTCGATGGACTCAAACTCGCAACGTATTTTTAATATCCTCACGGGAGTTTTCTAGATCACACGATTCAAGTCGAAACTGGTCGTTCTCTCAATCGTGGAATTTTGATGGTACTCTGGATCGTGCTCCTTCTAATGGCAAAGTCGGTCTCTGTCAGAAAATGCTCAATGCCAGGTCAAACTGCTCTTCAATGTTAAAACAGACCCGATCCCACGTATGCTTGTGACAAGTTACCGAAGTCCTTTGTCGCTGTGTCGGTTGCCGAAGCCTCTGACGTTGCATGGTATCCAGATGCAGGCGCTTCTGCTTACATGACTCCAGACGATGGTATATCTCCCTTGTTCATCTTCATACAGGCAATGACCAAATTTCATTGTGAAATGGCTCTTTTATGACAAAGTTCGTCCGGCCTCCTCGGAAGAAAATTCCCTTCTCTGTCCAAACACTACTCAGACCCTCAAACCTAATTGCAGTTTCGTAAAAGCGCCATTCCATGTTGCAAAAATCATTGGATCGTAGCCCATAACTCAATTTGTGGTGTTATCGATTGGGCCCAACTCTGTGTTGATGTTCAAGATGTGGTCTTGATGGACCGTCCTTCAACACGGTATAGAATTAACCTAAACACTGAACCCGTGAGTGGGAATACCGTATGAAAAGAGGACTGAAAAATGATGGGGAATACACTGAATATTGAGAAAGAAACTGATGGTGAGACCATTAAAGGAACCCATATTTATTTGGTGCACTCGGCTTTTATAGTCACGACACATTGAAGGGAGAGTTGATTTACAAAAATCATCCTCAAACTTTCTTGAAACTATAGGTTACACCATTTTTAATGCCAAATTCCACGCATTGTATCCTGAAGTTTCAAAAAAATCTACACTTTAAACCATAGAGTTGTCGAACAACAAGAAGACAGTGTAAGGTACTTCGGAATATCAAAGTACAGGGTCATGAAAAGATGGTTTAACACATAGGTTTGGAAGTAAGAGGGCGCAAAGCGTAATTAAGTAAAAAGTATGGGGTGATTTTTTGTAGTTTTGCTTGTTGTTAAGGGTTTACACTTTGAACTACAAGGAAATCCATATGGAAACTATGAATTACACAGTTGCAGGATGAACCCATCTCAAGTTCTGGATATCAGAGGGTATTGCATTGGGTAGGTTTCCTGTTTTGAAAAGTGATAACTGATAAGTAGACAATCCAGTTTTATAAATATTATAATGCCCGTTTTGTAGCACAATGTTTTAAATAAGAAGCTGGCATTCATTCTTTAAGATATTTAGCCCAGTCGTCCAGCCTACTACTGTTCGAACAGTCCATTCAATTGCTATCTCTTGCTCTTGGGTTATTTGCTAGATGTTAAAACTGTTTGTCGGAATGGTGTGCTCCGCGAGGAGGTATACTTGACTCAACCTCCTATGTTTATGGATTATAAACAGCCTAACCATGTGCGTCGTTTACACAAGGCAATATTGGGACTCAAGCAAGCGCCTCGAGCATGGTTTAAACGCTATATTTAGTTTCAGCTTGGTGAATCTTTTAGTTGCAGCGAGGCAGATAATTCCATGTTTGTGCCTCATTCAAGCTGGGGACTCTTGGTTCTATTACTTTACGGTATGACATTCTTTAACGGATAGCAGTGCCACAGATACGCACAGTTTCCTTCACAAGATTTCGTCTGCATTTGCCATGATAGATTTGGACCATTGCATTTCTTCCTTGGCGTTAAGGCTCAACCTAGAGGTACAGGAGGTTTGCTGTCTCAATCACAATGCCCTAAGCAGCCCATTGTCTCTCGCTCCAGTGCAGAATCTAAACACAGGAGTGTCGCCAAAGCAGAAATCTCAACCTAGAGGTACAGGAGTGTTGCAGAAATTTATTGGATTCGGCAAATTTTACGTGATCGTCCTATAATTTTATCTAAACTTTATTGGATTCGACCGATTTTATGCGACCTGCATATGTTTTTCTCTAAATTTGTTGTAGTCTTTGGTAATAGTGTCAGTGCCACCTATTTAGACGCTAATCCGGTTTTCCATGCTTACACCGAGCATATTGGGATTGATTTCCATTTTGCTCTGAAACATCGAGTGATATAATTGTGTAATATATATTCCGACTGCTGATCAATTAGATGACTCTTTTACAAATTGTTTATCTTCTCATCGGTTTCAACTTTTGAAGGACAATATCTTTACGGTGGTGGCATCCCGTTCAGATCGAGGGGGAGTATTATAGTATCTTTAAGTATTTATCATGCTGTTAGTTGTTTTTCAATTTCCAAGGTTCGATATGTAAAATTTGTGCAGTTGTCAATTGTTTCCGATTGCCGATGTGTAGTCTCTCTAGTTGTCAACTTGTCATGCATCTTTGTCAGAAGATTTAGTTTAAGAGTAATTGCTCAAGTAAATACGTGCAGATACGTATAAAACTACGGTTTCACTGTATTCTAAGTGGTCGTATCCCAGATTAAAAAATTAAAAACCTTCTTTCTTTGTCAAATTATCAAGATCAGGTTGAGCTACATGGGGGGCCCTATTTGCTCACGTTGTTATCCTGCAATGGGCTAGAATTTCTCGTAATTGTTTGTGAGAGGTTACAAAGCGGACCGCCTAGCAGCTGCATTGGTGGCACCTGTATCGCCACGTGTCACTACATGGACGCGTGTGCGCCTTCAGAGGGCTCTTCATGCAGCAGTGCAGAACCCTATAAATGGTGGCCAAGATCGTCGTTGCAAATGGATAGCCTTCATCCACCTCATTTTCCAATCTCTAAAACTACGCAGTTCAGTCGCATGAGCGTTCAGCACCTTCCAACAATGGCGTCTCACGACCAGAGCTACCAAGCTAGCGAAGTCAAGGGCCGTACTGAGGTATTTACGTATGTGTTACATCTGCTCTTGAAAGCGTTGCGACTTCCGTGCACAAGCTAGGAGAAGATGGATTCCAAGCGTTGTTTAATGTGGCTCTGAACTCGAATCTTGGTGTGCCGCGCAGGAGAAGACGGACCAAGCGATGGGGGCCACGAGGGACAAGGCCGAGGCGGCGAAGGACAAGACCTACGAGACAGCTCAGGCGGCCAAGGACAAGACCATGGAGAGCAGGGACCAGTCCGGCAGCTACATCTCCGACAAGGCCGGCGCCGCCAAGCAGAAGGCCTCCGAGACCGCTGAGGCCACCAAGGAGAAGGCGTCGCGGGCCGCAGAGCAGGTGAAGAGCATGGCTCAGGGGGGCAAGGAAACCGTGAAGCAGACCTTCAGGATGGGCGGCGACGACCGCATCGACAGGGACGACCCGACTCTATATGTGGATGACCCGCCCGGCTACACCTAGTCGGCTCCTCCGGGGAAGCGAGCCGACGGTCGCCATAGTCTCTATGTTTTTCCATTGTGATTTTCAGATTTAGGACGTGTTTTTAGAGGTCCTCTGTGCTTTCCTATGTCTTTTGAGTTTCGAAAGTTTGCAGTTTGTCTTGTGGTGGTGACATTGCACTTCATGCACAACACTAGAGGTGAGCGGTTTCAAATTTCATATCTTCATATACAGGTTCTCCATTTTTTTTTTAAATCTAGAACATATCCGTCGAAACCTGAAACCTAACTTGTCACAAGTTCCAGAGTAGATTTCAAGATCTAACGGGTTTTTTTATTGCATTTTTAATTAAACAAAACAAAAATAAACGCAACAATATTAAACAAGTTTGTCATTTATCAAAAAGAATACAAGAAATTAGTTTTCCTGGCATTGTAATTCAAATAAATATAACTAAAATAAGAAGTCATTGGGTGAATTGATACTAAGGGTGAGAAGTTCCATATTTTGTACAGGTTCCTATTTTTTGGAAGGGTTAATACCATGAAAAACTCCAAACTGGTACACCTGTGACAAATTTATCTCAAGTTATTTTTTTTTACCACAAAAAATCATAAACTGATACACCTGTGACAATTTTACCCCGAACTATTATTTTTACCATCAAAAACCTCACACTGATCTACTTGTGACAATTTTACCCTCAAACTAATTTTTTAGCCACCAAAAACCCTAAACCGGTACACATGTGACAAATTTACCCTCTGTTAGTTTTCGTTAAATTTTACTGTCAAATTGCCAAGTTTAATGACACGTGATAATTGACATATGTACAGGTTTTGGGTTTTACCCCTTTATTTATCACAAGTTTATCAATTTGTAATTTTTTGTGATATTAATATAATTTAACAGACACTAACAGAGGGTAAATTTGTCACAAACGTACCAGTTTGAGATTTTTAGTGGTCAAAAAATTAGTTCAGGGATAAAATTGCCACAGGTGTACCAATGTGGGGTTTTTTGTGGTCAAAGAAATAGTTTAGGGTAAAATTATCTCAAGTGTACCGGTTTGGGATTTTTTGTGATCAAAAAAATAGTTCGGGGCAAATTTGTCAAAGGTGTACCGGTTTTGGGTTTTTTGTGATAAAAAAAAATAGCTCGGGGTAAAATTATTACAGGTGTACCAGTTTAAGAATTTTCGTGGTATTAACCATTTTTGGAACTTGGAACTTACCTTATCACAGATTTTTGATACTAAGTGGGAGCAGTTCCATGTTTCATATAGGTTCCTCATTTTTTGAAACTTGGAACCTATACTATCGCAGATTTAAAAGGTCGATTCCAGAATCTACTCAAGTTACACCCGTATTATTAATTGAACAATTATAGTGAATAATCACATTTAATAACTATCATTTACTGTTATGATTTACTAATCACAACTTATATTTAGACACATGAAAAATATAAAACATCAATAAGTCATAAAATGAAAGCTCATATAGTGGTTTTAGATCATACACTCATCATCTAGTGTCATAAAATACCGCAAGATAACAAGAAGACAGGTTCAGATTCCACCTACTTGGAACCTACCCGTCGAAATAAGTTCCTCAATTTTTAAAACCTAAAATTTATCATGCATACTTTGAAATCTAGAATCTACAGATTTCTATTAATGAGGTTTTTAGATTCCAGGATATATTATGGAACTATGCTCACCCCTACACAACAGGTCTGCTTTTCTAATGGAATAAAAATTCTTTCCATTTGTCCTTGCAAGTTGTGACTCCTCGTCTTGCTCTGTTTGCCAACTCTCCATGGGGGATCCGTTCTTTTGTTCCGTGGGACTCAAAAAATGGTGGGAAAAGATGCAACCAACGAGTTCCCAAAAACCATAAAATGATTCAACAAGACAAAAGGTGGGAAAGAAATGCAAAATACCCACGAGTATCATCGGGAAGAAATTTATGAACTCGATAACCCGACCGATCTCTCTCGTATAAGATCGATATGGGCCGTTTACGATCTGATTGCTCGTCCCTAACCCACTTACATATATCATGGTAAGACAAAAATAAGCTCAATGAAACAAAGTTTGTTTTTGTTTGCATGGATGGATTATTTTATGTCATCTATATTCATGTAACATGAAATAGGATGTTCTACATTTAAAGATTGTTTCTTTTCTAAAATATCCTCAATTAGTTAATTTTATTAGTATTTAAACAATGGATGGAGGAGTGATAGAATAGTTTTATTTTACGTCGTGTATGACAATTTCAAAATTCTCGAATCTCTTTTTATCAAGTCTTAAGAGTGTTAATTCCTGTATATTGTGCAAGTAACTAATTTATAATAGGGTTAATATCACGAAAAATCCTAAACTGATACATCTATGATAAATTTACCCCAAACTATTTTTTGACCACAAAAAACTCTAAACTGGTACACCTGTGACAATTTTATTCCGAACTATTTTTTTTATCATCAAAAACCCCTCACTGGTATACCCGTGACAATTTTACCCCCGAACTAATTTTTTGATTATCAAAAACCCCAAACTGGTACACTTGTGACAAAATTTACCCTACGTTAGTTTTTGTTAAATTTTATTGTCAAATTGTTAAGTTTAATAACAGTGGTAATTGACATGTGTACTGATTTTGGATTTTACCCATTTGTTTGTCACAAGTTTACCAATTTGTAATTTTTTGTGATATTAATATAATTTAACGGACACTAACGGCGGGTAAATTTGTCACAAATGTATCAGTTTGAGGTTTTTAGTGCTCAAAAAATTAGTTCGGAGGTAAAATTGTCACAGGTGTACCGGTGTAAGGTTTTTGGTGGTCAAAGAAATAGTTCGGGGTAAAATTGTCATAAGTGTACCAGTTTAGGGTTTTTGATGGTCAAAAAAATAGTTAGGGATAAATTTGTCATAGGTGTACCAGTTTTGGGTTTTTTATGATCCAAAAAATAGTTCGGGGTAAAATTGTCACAAATGTACCGGTTAGGATTTTTTGTGGTATTAACCCTTTATAATAAACCTGCTGATCCGGATAATCCGTAATAAAAAAAATTGCAAGATCCCTTGTACACACCATACAAGTAATTTGCATGTGCACCTTCACTAATCATTATTATAATAATGAAAACGGAAGGTTTAAGGTTTAGGAAACTTCGTCATCTCCAATTTTGGTTAAAAAAATAAAGGGTAATTTGAGATATATTTTAGGAAATTTCGTTCCAAAGAAAAAGATATATTTTAGGAAATAACGAAGATTAAAGCAATAAATTCGATGTTCTAATTCAATCTAATGTTGGTTTATTAATGATAGTCGGTCTCCGCTCCTCACGCCCATAAAGCCCCACCTGAGTAGAAGCTCTCGCGTGCAAAGTCTTCGTCGGAGTCCGGCGCGCGTGTGATTTTCCGGTGAGCTCCTCTGCGGTTTCTCTGTTCCGTCGTCGTCGTCGTCTTCCCGTCGGTCCTTCGCTCTTCTTTTCCGTTCCTTTCTTCTGGGTTTTCCTTTTCTTGCGGTTCTGTTTGATGGGCGCGTCTTGATTTTCTTGGCCTTTTACTGGTTCGGTCTTCTTGCGGTCGCTTGGATCTTTGGAATTTCTCTTTACCGGGTTCGAATCGATGTGACGGATCGTGGGTAGTCGTGAATCGTGATCGTTTCCCGTGCTTTGTCTACTGTCCATCGCCGCGACAAGTCGGGATCCGTTTACGTAGTGTGTCGTAGGTTCTGGTTGGTGGCGAAAGAACCGGTTTTGGATAGAGCCAGGAGATTTCGCGTCGTTTTGAGATTCTGGGTCATGTTTTTCTGCCTCAACTTCGTGTTGTGCGCTGTTTGGGGTTCTCTGATTCTTAGGGATGATGTTGTAATTAGGAGATTATTGTGGAGGGTAGGGTTTGTAATCGCGTTCTCACATGATCTTGACGTTCCTCTGTTATCTGGCTCCGTTCGGTTTAATGGACTTGGATTATTTTAGCTGTTTGTGATTGCCTTGTTCTTCTGTAGAATCATCCGGTAGAGTCCGGGGCCAGCTTAAAAATTGTATCTTTTTGGCTTTCCATCAATTGAAATTCCTAGATGACTTCAGATGTCAGTTCTTAATGCGTTCAAGAAATTAGGAAGCATACGATACTAAATAAAATTCAAAATTTCATGTGTTAAAATCAAAAGAGACGACATTAGACAATCCCAATCGTGCAATGCTTGGTTTACATCTGAATAAGAAACCAACTCCTGCGGCAGGAGTTTTTATGTTATTTGACTGATTCTGTCGCTTGTATGTTACAGAGATTTTAAAAGTGCTTAGTGGGAAAGTATCGACAGTCTAGAATGCCAAAGGATAGAACAGTACGTTCCATTGTCAACCATCGGTCTTCAGCAGCTCCTTATCCCTGCTCCCCCCAGCATGTTAAGTTGTGCGAGTCGAACAACACAGTTGATTCAGCTGAAAACATCAGGGAATGGGAGGAAGCTAGGTGCCCCATTTGTATGGAGCATCCTCACAACGCGGTCCTCTTGATATGTTCATCTCAAGAAAACGGATGCCGGCCGTACATGTGCAACACTAGCCACCGCCATTCAAATTGTCTCGATCAGTTCTATGGATCACCAGTTCCGTCTCCCTCAACAGCATTACCTCAACAAGTCCCTCAACCAGCCACAATAGAGGGACAGATGATATCTAGTAGTGGCGGTCTTTGTGGGAGTGGTGTGGACTCGAAGCTTGTCTGCCCTTTTTGTAGAGGGAAGATATTGGGTTGGGTTGTCATTGACGCTGCTCGCCAGTACATGAATTCCAAGCCGAGGAGTTGTTCCTTGGAGACGTGTTCGTTTACTGGGACTTACTCAGAATTAAGGAAGCACGCTAGATCTGAGCACCCGTATATCAGGCCTTCGGAAGTGGATCCGTCACGGCGGCATGATTGGACGAGGTTGGAACAGGAAACAGAGCTCGAAGATTTCCGGAGCACCCTAGAGTCAGCTTTTCTTGAAGATGAAACGGATGCTGGCTATTTGTTTATGGCAGAAAATCGGAGTGTGGATCAAATGGCCCCGTTTGAGGTCGATTGGTCGGCCAATTTATCCTGGGCCTTGTCTGTGGTAGAGATGATGAATGAGTTCCTCTTGCTGAGCCTTGACCAAGGCCACAGACAGATGCGAGGCCGGATTCCAGCACAGAGGACACCGCGGGGAAGATATGGATATGAGTCCAACGGTAGTGTCCGAAGGGCCAACGACTTCTCTGCCGGTAGGCGTCATGCCCAGAGGCTTAGGTGGCGTGATCACAGATGGTCGGCATCTAGCAATAGGCGGTGATTACTAGAACATGGTCCTTGTGGATGCGGAATTTGGTGATCGGAACATGACAGCCCCTTAATTAGATGTGTAATTGCTGTACATTGTCGTCTTGGAAGAACATAGAATCAATACATTGTCGTGCATGTTTTTATTCTCTATTCTTGCATGTCAAGATCCCTTTGAATGCTATGGTTTTTTCTCTCTTCTAATCACTGAATGGCTAGCCTACTGGGTAACAACTTTCAAATGTTCACTTAGCGTACATATTGATATGTTCAATCTTCTTGTACCAATTTACGATTTTCTTAATGGCTAACTTTCATATTTCAGCAAGTGTGACCCGCTTAATTACTGCGAAAGTTTCTACGAGGTTAAAATATACAATTCTCAATAAATCAACTTTCCACTGCAAGTGAAAACCAACTGAACAAGTCGCCTGGCACTTTGGCCTAACATGATCTAATGGTGGAGATCAATTCGTTAACATTCGTTGCTTAATGCAATTCAAATTCGTTCTTATTACGCACGGCAGGCTACACCTTTGAAGACAATCTGGGTACGCACGACCAAAACACGGAAAATCACATACAAAAGAAGAGTAGTTCAACCCGTGGTTTCTATTGTTGAAATTCATAACGACGATTTCACAGTTATAATGGGAAGAATTGACAAAACTCTTCCTGAACACAAAACTGTCCTATTAAAACATCTGAAGAAGAAACACAATAACCCATCTACAAAAATAAGATGCTCAAGAGGCCCGAGTTGCAGTTACAAACAATTGAAACCCGAGATGTCAGAGGATCATTAAACATATCTACAATCAATGAATGCGAAGTGGAGGACTTTAAGGAACGCCCCTGTTCTGTTGTGGACTGCCAAAGACTGAAAAGAATGCTTTCAAAGATGGCACTCCAGCTCTTAGACGCTGGGAGTACTCTGTATATGAAGGGGCTCTCTGCAAGATATTGTAAGGATGGCATGATCTGGTAATGTTGTCAATAAGACAACAGTTATGAGCCTTCCCATCAAACAAATACTCGGTAAAGTGGTTCTTATCTCATGGTGAGCCCTTCTGTCTGGTGCCTGCAGAACACAAATACCGAAGCATATATTCATTTGAAGCACATGTATCTGCCAAGTCTTGATGCATTCTTGTGATTGCCTTTTGCAGGGATTTCAAGGCAGGAAGCAGGGTCCTCGAATTTTGTTGGATAGACTGACCATGAGCTTTGCAGATTTCCTGCCAAACAAGCCGAGCGATTTTATAATTGAACATATGAACAAGCTATTGAACCCAGATATGTTTAAACATTCAAGACCTCGCGTAATACCTGGCACCACCGAAGAATGAACTCCAAATGGGGGCAATTTTCTAAAAGACCAGCAAAAGCTTCTATTAGCCTCTGCAAATATCTAGAAGGAATTGATGAAGCAAGAGCTGGAATGTCCGTTGGACTTGCAGCAAAAACACATTTCTTGATCAGTGTATCTTCATTCAAACGGAGACTGAGAATCAAAGCCCTCTTTATTAAACCTTCACTTAGAGCTGCATCAATGGCCTGGGAAACAAAGGTGAAAACAATTATGGATGAATAAGTCTGCTGCTTCAAAATTCCAGTATAAGCACAACAAGCCATTTTTGCAATCACCACTTTGCCTAAGATATATCACAAAACTGAATTAAACTTTTTGACATTCCTTCCTCATAGCTAAGACCAGATGTTACCATCCAACTGCTGTACCTCTGGTGTCACATCAATGTCTAGATCAGTTGGATCGAAGATGAAAGTGTCGTCAGTGGAGTAAACTAGAACCCCCTCAGTTGTTGCAGCTGCAAAACTCCTACCAGTTGGGGCAATTCTCAGGCATTTCGTTCGAATAATGGGGCGTCCATGGTTAGGCAAGGATCCCGGTAAGTCATAGCCTAACTTTCCCCGGGTTTGTCTGTCAACTCCTTCTTCTGTGTCGGTATCGTCATCATCAATCAAATCTAGAGGTCCAGCGTCTGTCATTTTCTTTGAATTCAAGAAATCAAGTACTCCATCTAGAGACAGATTATGGGTTATCTGAAACCTCCGTAGCAAAACCTGTGAATCATAGATAAAATGCATTAGTAAATAGCCAATAAGAGGTAGAACACAAATGCACCCACTCAACATAGAAGAAAGATAGAGAAACCTAAGCATGCGTCAAGACAGGCAATACAAACAGGTATTTCTCCGTGTATAATTTGGAAATAATTGGTAAGGCAATCAACTGCTGACCAATTAAAATGTCAAGCCACAAGCAATTTCAAGTTTTTTTTTTTGGTACGGTAGCAGTTTCAAGTTTTTTCTACACTCGGCCTAAAAAAAGGGGGAAGAAAAGGTCTGTACTATTTTTGTCCTTCCTGAAAAAGGTTCCTCATAGAAAATGAGATTACTTATTACTATTTATCACAAAAGAGTCAAATATTTGGAGCAGTGCAGCCTTTACAGTGCAGAAGACTACTTGGGCACTGGATTTACTGGCCATTACACTTCTCAAGTAACCAAAGCAAACCTTGTTGCATCAGATGCATACCAAGTTGGAGCTCCAAGAAATAAAATAAATGACGTATATCATAGACAAATTCGACCAGCTTAAAAAAATGAGAGAAATTATAGCACATTTTCACTTGCACAGGAAACTACGGCAACATGCAGAAAAAAAAGATGAGACATTCTGCCTCAAGTACAAAGTGGATCTTAACTTGCAGCATATAGTAAGAACAATGTGAAAAGTCCTTTATTCTCCCTGAAAATTGCCAGGTTAAATCTCTAAATCTTCTGATCAGATTACAAATGTTCCGGCACACAAGCAATTATATTTATAATATAAAGAGTTAAGAATACTTGACCTAGGACAGGTGTAAGTTTAATTTTGTTAATCAATCCAAGTTTCTGCAATATTATCTTCCGATCACAAAAAGTGCCCTAGATGCATGAATACAAAAAAATAAATAGGAACATACCACCAAGACTAGAGATTTTTCAGAGCATTGCAACGTTAGAGCATTGACAAAGCAGGACATAATAGAACTGCTAAAAACCCACCTGTTCGGTAACATCATACAAACAAATGAATTTGCTACTTCCTCCAGCTAGAATGTAACTCCCATCAGCTGAATAACATAGAGTTGTAAAGTATTTTCCAGAACTTGAGTTAGCAGCTGCTCTACGATCTGTTGCAAGTCGACCCCCAGCAATGTCTCTACGAGCCTCAATTGCATACATCAACAAGCCATCAATTGGATCCCAGAAATGAATCTGTCCATCTAATGTACTGCAAGCCAACTGCTTTCCATCTGGACGATAAACAACTGTAAGAACGTCATGCGTGTGAGGAAATGTTTCGACAGCGCCTTTTGCCTCAAAAACATCCCACAGTTTGACAGTCTTGTCCCATGAGGATGAAGCTAGGATTGCCTAAGATGGATACAAAAAATTCATCAGCCAAAAAGATGTAACAGAACCAATCGTTAAAAATCCAAACTACACTGGAACATTCAAGAATTCAATTACCAAACATGCTTTAAGATTATAACGGCACCAGAAAAGCAATGACTTCGAAATAAGCACACCAGAATTAATGCAGACTCAAATAATAAGTGAAAATTAAGATCATGAACAGTAGTTATAAGGAAAACATGGACAAAAAGCACAAGCTACTCACACTGGTGGGAGAGAACATCAAACCATGAACAGGGCCTTCGTGACCACTAAGAACATCCAACAAGCGGCCTGTCTTCATCGACCACACAAAAATCTGGTACAAGCGAAAAAATTCGGTTAGGATTATAAATAACTACGAAGCAGTAATTCCTTTGCCATGATAAAAGAAAATGACCTCAAATGAATCAAGGGTTCCTGCACATATAACTTCACTGCTCTGGTCTGCAGTCAAAGAAACAAACTGCCTAGAAGAAGGGGTTGTAAATGTCCTGAAATTTCGATAGCGGAATAAATCCCAGGCACGAACAGTCCCATCAAGGGATGCACTAAGGAGGCAGTGGTTATTAGCCATAAAATGGAGAGCAGTAATTGCATTGGTGTGCTCCGAAAATGTCACAAAGCAGAAGCCTGAGGAAACAGTCCAGACCTGGAACGCGCAAAAGAAGCTTCCACATCAGGTCAAAGTGTCCATCAACACAAAGTAGCATCAATTGTTGAGAAATAGAAGCTTCGCAGTATATAGAAAAGAAACGAGCAAAAAAAATCAGGACCATGATGCTGGCAAAGTCAATTGGCCAAAAATTTCCTTCTATCAATTCTTAGGGGGTGGGGCTACTTCCACCCCCATTTTAGATGGAACCACACGTTTTTGTTTAAAGTGACAAAAACGTCCTTGACTTTGAATGGAAAGTAAGTGAATTTTAATAATGTTTGAGAATGGTCAATGAATGAAATCAGACTCTATGGTTTGAACAAGAAAATCCAATTGTTTTGTAGAATCACACTTTTTGTACAGGACTTAGAATGGTTAATAATAAAGGAAAAAATATTCTGAGGTCATTTCCACCCTTAACTTTGAATGGAAAGTAAGAGAATTTTAATAACGTTATTAATACTTAACTGAGTATCGATGGCATAAGGGTGTTATTGTCACTTTATATAAAAAGGTGGTTCCATCCAAAATGGGGGTGGCAATAGTCCAGCCCTTCTTAGGGAGGTCAAGTTGATTCGATGCTTTAAAAAGAGAACCTCCAAGTAATGCAAGCACTCAGCCGCACAAAAGGAAGCTTAAGGTGCAGCTTGCTTGGCGAAACACGAATAGAACTTTTACATGAACCACCAGAAACTCTTGTCCAGGTTTAAGCACACGCATCTTCAAAGCACACATATCTACCCAAATCACAAGACATTTCCAATGGACTTCAAGCATGCAAAGAAAACGATTTTCTCATGGAGAAAATCGAAATTACCTTCACTTTGTTGTCATCTGCTCCAGTGGCCAAGAGCTGCGAATCAGGTGAATATGCAAGGCAGTTCACATCGAAATAATGTCCTTGTTGCTTCAGTATGTAACTCTCGGATTTCCACTCCCACACAAGCAACTGCCCGAGCTTTGCACACCCAAATGTCAACCAATTACCAAGCTCATTGAATACTGCAGTCGTGATCTTCTCCTTTGAGATTGACAACAAGTGGATGCAGACAAAATCGGGCATTTGGTACAAGCCAAACACACCATTAGAGAACCCTACAACCAGGAGGTCAAGTCCACAGTGATAGTCGCAAGATGTCAATCTGGCCGGTGCTTGCATAAAACTATCCTTCCTTAGCAACACCCATTTACCTCTATGCAGCAAACACTCACCATCCTCCACACCATCTTCGTTATCACCAAGCTCCTTCCTCTTCTTCGCATTAACTTCCAAAGTCCTCTCATTACTTCTCTCTGGAGTCCCCGGCGCAGGCGGCTCCTCGCCGCCCGTATTTTCCACATCCCCACTGTAACCCCAGCTGAATATGTAACTATCACGAGTTATCGTGTAAATCCTATCGACCCTGTCCGTCCTTTTCTCCACACCAAAGAAACAGCCAACGACGGAATCTCTATGACCCAAAAACAGAAAGGGCTTATTAAAACCACCCTTCAATTTCCTCACACAAAACAACCTCGCCGTCAAATCTTTCGACCCGACCAGCAAATACAACGAATCGGGGCTCCACTTCAGCGACGTCACTTTATCATCGCAATCGGCGAAAGTCCTAACCAGCTCAAACGGGAAGAACTCCTTCCTAAATCCCGGGGACCGCCATATCTGAACCAACTTACCGGCGCCGACCGCGATGAGCTTGCCGTCGGGCGAGAACTCGAGGGCGCTCACGGGGTGCTTGAAGGTGATCCGGTGCAGCACGGCGCGGCGGGGGAGGTTGATGAAGAGGCAGCGGCGGTTCTCGTCGACGGCGAGGAGGAAGGTGCCGTCCGGGGAGGCGGCGAGGCGGGCGATGTTGGAGGAGCACTGGATGGGGAGGGTGACCGTCTGGGACTTGAGGAGGTCGGTGTCGGAGATGCGGTTGCCGACGGGGGAGATGAGGTGGGTGTTCCTGGTGATGACGGCGTCGCCGCCCCTGTAGGGGGCGCCGAGGAGGTTGTGGAACCTGTAGTTCATGGCGGGTCGGCGAGAAAGTGAGGGAAAATGCAGCAAAAATCGGAACTTTGATTTCGCAGGGAAAGTTTTTGGTGCGCTTAGGGGTTTTTGGAGGGTTTATCAGATCATCTCCAAGCAGACAAGGTGGACATTTGTAGCGAATATGGGCCCAGAAGAACAGATGAAAAACGACTTGAGGCCCATAGAGAGAAGGATTTCCTCTGTCTTCGATTACAGAATTTACAGTAGCTCGGATAAATTTTTACAAGATTAGCAGACTTATAACTAATGTCATGGATTCTTGCCCATTTTTGGATGTGACCCACTTGTCCAAATGTAAGATTTCTGTGCCAATTTCCGCAAACAATGTCGATGCATCGTTCTTGATATGGATCCGCTATGCATTTGTTTTGGGCAGACATTAGAACATACGTTAATCTGATGTTTGACACACTCGCGTGTTGACTTGTTCTAGTGCTTGAGACGGACGCTCACGGCGGCAATTGTGATCCGGCCGAGTCATCAGATGCTCCTCCTTCCCGAGAAGTCCCGATACGCCTCGATTCTCGCCGGTGCTTAATGAATTGATTTCTGAGTATTCTAATGTCTATTCAGTTTGCTTGGTTTGATCGGTTCAATCGTTTAGATTGTGCTTCCTGTGACTCTTCTCGGTACCTGACTAGTTTATGAGAATGTTTTAAATTGTTTTTGCTGTTGCAGGAATCCCCCATTTCTTCAATTACTTTTGCAATGTTTCTCTCTGGATTTAATCTAAAGTGTCGCGCTATGCAGAACGATTTTCAGGAGCTGATTTGCCGCCCGCTTTTCCTGTCTTTAAATCAACTCACATGTTTTCTTAACCAGAACCTAGTCCGGGAAACCCGGGAAAGATTGTTTGATAAATCACACCAATTGGTCATTTCCTCGCATTATCTGTTTCTGTCATTTCCTAGAGACGAGAGTTTCAGCAGGTTCAAGTGAGGATTTGCATTTCCCTACATTGGGCAGTGTCCTACTCAGCCCAAGCAAGAGTCCTGCAGTCCTGTCTGCATGCAGGAATATGTAGCTGATTTTTGCAGGAGTTAACCCTACAAATTCTGTTGAGCGTTATCTTCCAGCCGGCAAAGTTGAACCTCTTTTACACTACAGGATCCGTTGAACTGTGCAATGTTCCCTTTCATTTTGTTCATTTACCTTCCTTGCAAGTGAACTTTGAAGGACCTCTTCAGTTGTTGAACTTTCCAAATTTTCCAGACTTCTACAGCACACTTGAAGATCGAGATTTGTCCATTCCTAACCTCACTCAAAAGAAGAGTAGGATCTATCTGAAGCTCACTAGTCGCACAGAGTTTCTGTCCATCGATCTTTCAGGTAGACTACTTGCATTAGATAAGACCTCATTCTTTATGGAATCAAGCTCATCACATATCCATCAACCTAAGTGTTCAACGAACCAAAAAGTCTGTACCATGGTTTCTCTAGGCTATTCATGCGCGCTTCTATGTCGAGATCGAGATCGAGAGAGAGAGAGAGAGAGAGAGAGAGAGAGAGAGAAGCTGCCATGTGAAAGATAAAACATAACTCTTCTTTTGTAAAGAATTCTAAATTCCAGAAAAAAGTAGATCTCTACTAACCATTACATGCTACATATGTGTAAGCAGCACTTCCAAAAACTTTATTAGGATAGGCAAGAAGAAAATAGCGAAGGTGAATTAAACTGTATAGTGCGTACTCCCCCTCATCCACTTCTCCTTGTATCGGCATTCATCCTACTTTTCATTTATTCTCTCCTCTCTTGGTAATATGTTGGTCATCCATTCTTTTTCCACCAATGCCCGAGGAAACCAAAGCTTCGGTATTGAATCAGTTATGAGCCATAACCCTCAAGCCCCAGCCTAGCAGTAAGCCAGTGGCAAACTTCTTCCATCTCTTTAGGGACCGTGTAATGACCGAGCCTGCGCATTCATGCATAAGCATTCCTAAATGTAGAAGTCTGATAGTCCAGTATATACTTTTTCCTAATATAAGGGAATCAGCTCAATACCCATCATGAGACTTGAATGTAACGTATTGGAATCCTGCTGAGCTCAAGTAGCGGGATGACCTCTCTCCAAAATTAAAAGGGACTACATCATCACCTGTGGAAGAATCGATAGCGCCCTTATTTCCCATTTAGAGGGGCCGAAAATCACTGGAATTGAAAGAACTTGAGAGAGAGACTGAAAGAGCAAGATTTCCAAGAAGTACTAACATGTGCCGTGGCAAAGAAAAATAGGCAAGGATGAGGCCCGCCTTGCAGCATTATTGGAAACCTCCATTTTGCTTCTCAAGCTCCTGTGATAGAAAGTGAGAATTGACTTGTCTGAAAGAACATGTTTGGGTAACCCCTTCCAACTTTGTCAATTTAAGCGTCCTTCACCATGACTTTAGCAGGGTTCATATTGTTAGTAGTACTACGCTAAAATCAAGAAATAAGTCGGATATGCTGAAGAAATAATTGAATCAGATTACTTCTCCCCTGAAAAGAAGGTGAGTTGGTATGAACTATGCAGGACTCTGGCAACTAGAGACTTCGTGATATTCTTTTGACAACAATAGACGCAGCGTCTCGTAAACCAAAAGAGAGGTGCGATTGCTCCCAAAAAATTTTTTTTTTGTCTAAACAGAACCTATGGAGAAAAGGAGTGTGGACTGACCGTTTACATGGAAAATATAAAATGCTTTGAATAATTACCTTGAGCCTGGAAGCCAACCACTCAAACCGATAACTGCCCTTAAGTTGATTGGGTATGGACTTCCATTTGCATATTTACCCAGAGCGAAACAGGTTGCCGAGTAAATAGCTGTGGCAGCACCCATACTGAAGCCTCCAATGCCAACTTTCACTGCAAAAACATGACAGGTGGTTGCTAAATCACAAAATGTTATTCAAGATGGAATTGTTGATTGATCAGCAACCTAGTAAATATCAGAGAAGCACATCGTACATGCTATCAGCCAAAAAGACAGTGGTGTTGCAAATGATTGTGACTGCCTTGGGTATTTGGACTATCCATCAGTAATCTTTCCTACTTCAAAAGTTGCGAAAAAGGGAAGTTCTTATACCAACTTTTTGATTAATTGATGACCACAATCTGAAAATTAGTTCCAGAAGGTAATCCAGAATAAAAAAAATTAAAGATTGCACGCATTAAAGGAATGCTTCTTCTACAAAATTTTCTTCCGGTCTTAATTACCATCAGCTGGTTCTGTCGACAAAAGATTGGCAATATGCGCTGCTGAAGCATCTAAGCCTTCCCAGTCATCTGGACTATCTTCTGAAATCTCTCGAACGTCAAACCCTGGGAACATGCATCAAAACATACTTTTAAATTACAATATGCAAAATTGATCATATTGGAAAAAAGAAAAGATAGGAATAAATTAATCATCTTACATGCAGTACAAGGAAATCCACCTAACAAAGCCACGGGACGGGTGGGAGCAGTTGGACAGATCCATTTAATCTGCTTGAGGAAAATTGTTTTCTAGATGTATAAGCCTCCTGATATCAGACCAATTCTCATTTTGAGCAGCAGAGATTAAGGAGGAGCGCACTTACATTAGGAAGAGAGAGGGATTCCAATTGCTGGGACAAGCTGAGCCAGCCAAAGAAAGCAGATTTAGAGTTTACTTCATTTTGAAATTTTCATGCAGAAGGACATGAAAATATGCATAGCCTTAGGACCGACACAGTGGGAAAGTTTCATCTCAAGAACTTGAGAATCTACAATGGCCACCACAGAAAGTTTTTCTACCCCGATTCGGACATTCTCATCTGTTGTAATCATTTAAATAGCTATACCATAGTGAGAATTCTCTCTATAACATTATCTGAGACTGAGCATCCATAAAAGTCTCTCCCAGATCATTATATTTGTTTAAGTTAGGAATATTCTTATGTAAAATTAGAGAGCAGTCGTTCAGCTGCAGTGAAACCCAGTGGATTTGTGGTCCCTCGTCATTAAAAACTACTACAAACACTCTCATTCAGGCTAAGCAGAAGCCCTAGGTTAGCTTCAGATAAGACAAGACGAAAACATACATACATACACCCAAATGTCTATGATATATTGGAATAAGCACGAGTTAGAATCTCCAAAACAAAGTTGCATCATCTGGACCACAATATCCCATGAATTGTCGAACATGCCAAGACACTGATATTCTTTAATAAGTTCCTTGTCTTTCTCAAGCATGAAAATAAAAAATGACCATGTACAAAGTACAACATGGCTTTTTTGGAAAAAACCAGGGAACATACTAGAACAAACATTCGTGAAAATGAAACCGGGCATAAACGAGAGACATGAATATCTTAGACTAGAATGTGTTCTTCTCTCCGCTGCCATAATGATAGCATAATGAAGAGTGAAGAAAAAGACACTCAAAAATTAATTCAAGCAAATTTTAAAAGGATGGAGCTCTGTCCAAGAAGAAAGGGCTTCTTCCTCGACAAAAGTTCTTTTTTTTCACGCAATTTGGCGTAGAAAGAAACCACATTAAAAGAGTTAAAGCAGAGTGATGATGGGCAAGACTACCTCGAGCCATTATCACCAAGGCCGTGCAGCCAAACAATAGTGGCCTGGTGTCTCCCTCTTGGCCGCACCACATGTGTTCGCCCAAATTCAAATGTTCTTCGGGACATTCTATTACCTGAAATTAGTTGCAAAAACGAGGTCATTATGAGGGGCAACAATGCGAAAAAGAGGTATTTCCACTTAGAACTGAAAAGATAACTTCTCTCGGGACAATGCCGCCATGCTATGCTGGTGAAAGTGGAAAGCAGTATCACTATGCTTCTTATGCTATGCACTAAAAATAAAAGAAAAATCTAGCTCTTGTTCTCATGCATCATTAAGAACGGCAGAACATGAAAGATTAAGCATTAGTCTGACTAAAGATGGACAAACCAGAACTTGATGAATGCTGCTGATAGCTCATTCCCCTAGCTCTAGAAAGCACACGGAAATGGCAGTTGAGCTGCGATGACTGCTATTGAAGAGCTGCAATGAAAAAACAAAGGGTGACTCTGTGTATTTATAACCAAATGAACCGAAGGCGACGTGGGAAAGGAATAGAACATTATGAATATGCATCACTAGGAATGTGTAGCGACCGCACCAGCTCACATTGCTCCAAAGAAAACGCCTAGAAACTCACAAGAGAGAGAGAGGGAGAGGTATCCATTGAAAAAGATAGGCAAAGACAACAAAAAGCCAAAAGGAAAACATTTAAAAAAAGCAAGATATCTTTTTGGGGCTCAGAGAATCAAAGCAGGGCAAAGCACCATCGTCCACACTCAAGCTAGCCAGCTTACCGATTTACAATGTTAGAGAGGAATAAATGCTTGCAAGCAGTGGCAGAGGGAAAAACAAACCCAAAAGCAAGGCCCACAGCAAGTGAGGAATATTTCTGAATGCAAGAAGGAATAACCCAAATTGGTAAAAGAAAATATCTTTCTTTTCAACGGACCTTTTTTAGTTCATATATTTCTGGTGGCTGATGGATACACATTAGTCGGAAAGTGAAGTTCCATCCCATAAATTGCATTTTTCAGGACCCAATATGGAAAAAAGAAGGGGGGAAAACGGAGACTTCGAGAGAGAGAGAGCTGGGGTTATCATATTTTACATTGAAGTTTTGAAGCTTCTAGTCATTCATGAGTTACCAACCTGTTTGGAGATTAGACAGAAGACAGAGGAACTGAACTTTTTCCCTCTCCTTCCTCTCCCGTTCCTTGCTTCTTACTGTGCTTTTTGGTTACTGCCATTGGTGGAGTCCCGATCTTTGTTTGCATTTTTACATTGAACAGGGCACACGACAAAATCCCAAACCGCGCGAAACACAATGTGACATTGTCTCCGGACAAAATGATGACCTGATCTAATTTCCTACTCAATTTAACTGATCTGCTGTCTCTTGTCTTGTCTCCTGCGCTGCATAAATCTCTTACCTCAACTGATACACCTCACCCATAATTCATGGAAGTCAAATCTCAGATCTAAATATGCTCACTCCTACGCTAACAAGCTTTTCCAAACTAAAAATGCCCCTATCTTCTCTCCTTTTTTCAGTTAATTGAATATAATAAGAGCCGCCGAATGAATTGTTCCGAATTAGTTTTTGATAAATCCAAATTATGTAATAAATCATTGGATGGTCATTCTGTTTATACCACATCCTAGGGGCATTTGATCGTGCCGTTAATGTTGTGACGGTGTGTTGCAACCTAAACTGCTTTTGATGGAACGCTAAATCAAACATACACACTGCTTACAACCACTTGTAACCGCAAGAGTACCACCAGGGAGTGCCCGCGCGATGTTGCGGGATTTTCTCTCTTGTTACACCGCGTTTTTAAACAATAATTGGTGTCGTCAGATGACATCGCTTGATCGTATACATCAAACCCCGCCGAGAACACCAACACATTCCTCTTCCGGCCCTTTTCATGTAATAAATTGACTTTCGACCTCGAGCGAATGTGAATAATTTTAGCAGGTGAGTCAAGAAAGTAGAATAAACTACCTTTGGTTTTTTTTTTAATTAAACTCGCCATATCATATCACCCCCTTGAGCAATATAAATTGCGGACAGGATGACAAGCTCTTGCTGTGGTAGTGACGTAATTGGTTAGTCGTGAAGTGTGAATATGGACAATATTAGCAACACGTTCGAAGATGCAAAGTGGGAACTTATCCCCCATCCTTCATGTGCATGAAGTCAAAAGGGCAACACTTTTCGTTCGTCAACTCCTTTTTTAAATCCCACGTTCTTTAGAAGAATCTGTGAATTTTTCTTTACACAAAAGAACGTCTTCGGCACAAAGTTTCGGATTAATTAAAGATTAGACAACATATGCTGTTGGCACTAAGACTTCAATGTGCTACGTTAATGGATCCGCATTAACATAATTAGGCAAATAGGTAAAGTTTTTCGTTCTTTTATTCAAAGAAAGGGATGGAAGTATGGAACTGGAATATGATTACTAGGCATCCATTAGCACATTCTAACTCCAGAATTGGCAGGCACCTATTAAAGCCACTGGATGGAAACTCTTGGGTAGAGACTTGTATCTAGGAAAATTACATAAGGATACTTGCCATGTCCAAAAGCATAATGGCATAATTATGGCTCGCTTTTCGTTGCTTAAGTATAGCCATATCTTCAGCTTCAAGAGAGACTTTAGAAAAGAGCAAGACGTAGCATTCTCTTAGTTAGCCGGGGAGGCATATCGACAATATACCCCAAACTCAAAACAGATGGATGACCAAGCCAAGCAATGCTTTACTTATTGCTTTAGAAAATGCATCGTAAAACTAAGGTCCCATTGGCTGATAGCAAAGAAAGGATTCGCAAAGTCGAATCAAAGGCTTTTATGGCTCTTCGAGAGTGCCCGTAACATGCACAACGATATTGACAATTTAAATCCGTATGCAAGTGGGAGGCATTTTACAGAATTTCCACAGATTTATTGTGTATCCACAGAACTTCTCCATGCATTTCTTCTTTATAGGAAGAAAAGCTGAATTTGTCCTGCTAATGATATGCATGATTTTGACAGGACGCTTTGAATCTATTCCCTTTTGATTCTCGGACCTTGATGCACATTTTGGTGAGCCAAGATCATGAACGGACGGACCGCTCAAAAGCCTTTACGAGAATATATCTAATCATCCCCCATTTTCCTCACCTACTCACCCCCACCACTCTGTCACACAAGAAAGCGACGTAAACGGCGGGTGTTTTTCTTTTGATTCAAGAAATGACACCGGTTTGTTCTCAAAAAGCTTGTGAGCTGATGAAGCTAAAGAACTTTAAACCACCAAAAAGAAACTCCGTGGACAAGACAGTAGAATAAAGGCAATCAACTTTGAGAAGGGCCTCTTCTAATTGAAATGGTTAATAGATAATTTAGCATGACAAATCCACACCTGGCATGCCTGCGCTCCATTGCAAGTTCTTTGCATCTGTTCCTCATCCACTTCACCAGTTCTTCCCAGTTGTATTTGTGGTTTAACTCTTGGAATTTGGTGAAGCAGGTATATCTAACAGGTGTCAAAACTCCGAGAGAGCACAAATATGCACAAAAAGATGAAACAAATAACAAATGTTCTGTGATTCTCTTAAAGATACTGATGAATGTTCACGAAAGAATCAATATGTATTGATAATTTATTGAATGCTTTCCAGCGAAAAAATAAAAATCTAATAAGATTCGCATTTCTAAGAGTGACCGCCTCATGAATACCATGAAAAAGAAAAACTGACCAAAATGTTGCCACGCAACAGCCACAAAAAACAGGATCAATTAGAAACTGACATAACAGAGAGCTCCCAATTCTTACTCTGCAGCGTATATGGAAAAGCTTTATTCCACTAGGAAATTGAAAGATGAATCAGTGATGGTCCTCATCATCGCCATGCCCATCCGGTGGTCCTCCAGGGCCCACAACCTCCAACTGTAAATCAAAATGATACTATAAGAAAGTTCTGTGATTGAAATACCTGTTTAATTACACAAGTCCAGTTTGAGGAAGTTCCTACTAAGAATAAGAATAGGACACAATAAGAAAATTGAAGAGCTCCCACTTGACACTCAAATGTACATATGAACCGCAACGCTGATCCACTGATATACATATACTTGAACAAGGTTGAGACCAAAAAGAAATACTTGAACAAGTTATAGAGTTGAAAAATCAAATTAATTGATGTCTTTGCCAATTCTCCATTGATTTTGCTAAGGAAGAATATAATTACGCAAACTTCCTCCTGAAGTTACTTCAAATCACACTACAAAAAAATCTATTTCATCCGCATAAAGTTTTGCCAACTAAGGCACATCTCATACAACCAAGCTGAGTAACCCATACTATACAAAGGAAAACAAACAAATACCAAACGAAAAAAGGAAGAACGTGATCAATCCATTTCCAGGATAGAAGTAGCTGACATTGAAAAGGAATTTGTCGTCCATTCAACAATCTAAAAGAAGTCGCCTAGAAAAAAAACTGTTATTACGCAAGGAGTCCTTTCAGAACATATACGACATAAATACAATTGCAATGATAGTTACTCATGCTACCTGTACGCACACATCATTTCAGTATAGTAGTATCAGGATTTCAAATTATGCACTCAGTCTTCTCCAGTCATAATAAGGTAAAGGAAAATACTGAAATCTGCTCCCCCACTTACAACAAAATACTGTGAGCACACTGGGCATTCGTGCGGCTTGCCTTTCTCCAACCAAAACCACACAACGTCATGCTCATCCTCTGCAAGCGAAAATGAAAAGTACATTAGAATATATCTGACAGAAGCTTCAGTAAAAAGTGCCCGTGCATGAGTGCAAGTGTCTCATGGCTGAATGGGAGTGAATGGAAAAGGGTAATGAAAGCAAAAGGACTTGCCATCTTCACCACCGGGGCAGCCAACTATTCTCTTGTCATAATAGGACTTAACGACAGCTGGAGCTTCCTGCATACATACAAATGATAAACTTAATTATCACAAAATAAAGTAAGCGATGCATTTAGAAAGTTCGCGGTGCTTTGCCTATCAAACAATACAAAAAGCACATTCAACACCACTAAACAGCAAAGACGAAAGGATTGGACAAAGATTCACAATATCTCTGCCGATAAACAACTTCAAACATTTCAATTTTCACAAACCATGTCATATTGTGCAAGCCAAAGAAACTCAGAGGCAAACTAACTCACTCTAGATATCTGTAGTAATTAAGGAACCATTTTCTCCAGAAAATCAAGGTTCCCACCTGAACTTGATAATCATTGGTAAACAGCATTGCTTGTCAACCTTTTACTCACAAATGAACACTCAGCCACCAAGCGACATGCCTCTACAACATTGTAAACTCCCAGTACTGAGTTGCTTTTTCTGTTTACTAACCTATATCATAATAATCCATGTTAAGCCTCTAAATTACACCGTCACAATGCATAATTGACCAAAAATCCTATATTAGTCTGACTTGAATTATTGGTAAATGTAGCTTTACTGGTCCTATTGAGTCAATGATTTCATTTTGTGAGAAGCACTTAGCAAATAGAAAGAAAATAGTCAATTGTATTTATCACTGTATGTCAGTGGATCAACAAAATTGAATGTAAAGTGGCAGCATGAGTTTGCAGCAAGTGCTCGTTTAGAAACAAAAAAGAGAAAACATCCGCACCATTTTGAAAATATACCAATTAACTAATCCAACATTGTAAGCAAAACCATAAAACTCTGCCATTCAAACATTTAGAAG
Source organism: Syzygium aqueum (assembly GCA_031216185.1). Taxonomy (NCBI): domain Eukaryota; kingdom Viridiplantae; phylum Streptophyta; class Magnoliopsida; order Myrtales; family Myrtaceae; genus Syzygium; species Syzygium aqueum. Next base: position 25,281,546 of record CM062240.1, on the reverse strand, counting down.
TGCCTATAAGGCTATAACTGCAGTTGGAAATAAAGTAACTGGTGTGCTGAGTTTTCTGATTCTAATGGCTCAACAATATGGAAACGACCTCATCAGCACGAACATCCATATGTAAACATCAAATGCGAGATGTCACCGTATTGCATCAAACGAACAATTATTAGGTAATAAGTAAACTACAACTAGCGAAAGCAGCATGAGACCAATAATGTACTCCAAGGGTAAACAGATCAGTCTATAGACACTAACTGTCACAACTTGCAATAAGAAGACATGCCGAAGAGATAAAATGCAAATCTCGGATTCGCACTCAACTCTATGAGACTAACCTTCATGCCAAAAGGACCGACGGGATAGTTTATATCAAGAATTGTCCTTCCCTGCACAAAGTAATAACTTTAGGGAAACAAACGCCAATGCTTTACCGAAACCATTCAGCTACAGAATGATCGATAAAGGAAAGAGAGAAAGACCACCTCAAGCTCAGCCGCAATCTCCTCCCGCTCATGTCCAGTAGCAATCGGCATCACATCTTCAACCTTCTTCTTCACAGCACTTTGCGCTGAACAACCAAATGAATCCACATAAATTTCACACGCCTTCGCCTAACAAAGAGGTCAACAACTCTTCCCTCGCCCTTTTATTTATTTTTTTTTTTCCTTTTGCGCTCATGCTACATCTACATTATCAAAACCACTACCAACAGCGATATCTAGAGAAACAAACTAATCTAAACGCGCATGCGAATTGTTCTCGCCATCCTTTCCTACTCGATCATCAGCATCCACCGGGGCACACGTAAAAAGAAGAAGCCAACAAAGCCTCCTCTTCAAACCGGCATCGAAGCCACAAAAAAAATCCACATCGATATCGACAATGCGACCAGCCTACGCGTGATCATCAGCAACGATTGCAGCAAGGAGGATCAGAGCACCTACCGGAACCGACGCCGAAGCGGCGAACGAGAACGGAAGCGGAAGAAGCGGGAGGAACGAGAGATCGGTCGGCGACGAGCCGAGAGGCGGCGGACAGGGAGGATCGGCCGGAAGTGGACGCGGCGGCGGCGGCGGCAGGGAAGTGTGAAGAGACGAGTCTCCTCCACATGCTTGCGGATTCGTCGCAGCTTGACGCGGGAGTTCGGCTGATGGATCTGAGGAGGCGAAGCAGTCGGAGAGTTCGCGCAGATTGGGAAGAATGGCGTGGCGGCCTGAAATGAGGAAAGCTCTGCGCGCTGCGTTTCTCGGACCGGTCTTCGCGGCTTTCCACGTCAGCGCGGCCCACCAGGATCCGCGTCCCAACCCAGCCGGACTCTTTCCCCAGGTGTGTTTTTCAGAACCGGACCAGACGGACGGTTCGACCGGTTCAAGCGAGGGACCGACCGTTTTTTATAGCCTATTCGGCTAGTCCCAGGCTCGGAATGCAAATGATCTCGTTTTGTATACATATGTATAGCTCGCTTAAGCCACTTTGACACGCTAATGTCACGGGCCAACATTTGAGATCGAGATTGTATGGCAACTTAGGCTTTCCTTTGGTTATTATACAACAAATTATAATCTCGGAAAACGCACCAATCATGAATGTGAATTACCACTTCCGTTCTCTGATTCTAAGAGATCGGCCGTAGGCCAACTTGAAGCTCATCTCGATAATTGTCCAACGCAATTCACATAGTTAAAAATGAACCTACCTCTGCTGAGAGTTACGGCATGGAACTACTTCTGCTCACTCACAATATTTACAACTAGCTTATCGAGTCGAAAGAGCACAACAAGTCATCAACCAAGTCGGATGCTATCCTGGTTACAATCAAAAGTTGTCCGGTTGATCCGTGAGACCATAAATTCCCGCGCCCTTCGGCATAAATTTAGAAGCATGGCGACGCTATCCACAATTGATTTGTCCGCCTTGCTTTTCAATCAGCCACTGTGCTTTCGCCTTTGCTTTGTATTTCTCGGCTCCTTTTCTTGATCTTCTTCCAGCTTTCTCCTCAGGCTCTTCAGATCTTCGTCGCCCACCATGCCATTCAGTCTCTGATTTACAGCATATGCTTCCGCCAGCTTCCGTCTGCACTCTTTGCTGGCTGAATCGTGAGAGACCACTGATAACAGAAGAAGTGAGAGCAGAAATTACAGAGGGCCTATGGCGCTCTATTGATATTATTTCGACAACTATTGATTTTGAGCCAATCAGGCACATGATAATCAAGCACAGTAATAAGAAGATAGTTGGAGAATGCAAGTTTTTAGCACGCCTCTTTTAATTGTGACGGAACTTGTACTGTGACGCAAAAGATTTCTTCTATCCAAGTATTATTTCTTTCTAAACTTAGGACCTCATATTCACAAGAATTAGATCCAACTATCCCCCCACCCATCTCTCCGATTATGTAAAGATAAAAATTGTCGTATGCACCTTACCAAAAAAAAAAAAATTGTCGTATGCGAAGGCCCCCCACCCGGCTCAACATCCTAAATTGTAAAAGCTAGCATTTATGCATGAGTTGGTTGCTGAATCAACACCAACTGGATAAGCACACTCTCGATCTTTGGTCAAGACTAGAGGACAGATGCACATCCCGATTGTTTCTATGTAAATCATGTTCTATACAGTTAAGCATCGCCCTCTGACTGAATGACCTATGAATGATTTCAAAAATGTTGCATGCACATCATCCCATACTTTAGGAAACTGCAAAAAATCTCCATTAGAGTAAAACAGAGTTCAGATAACAAACCTGGATTTGGATAATCTCTTCCAATTATGCACTTTGCTTTAGTTTGAATGCTCAAGGGAGCTTTCCATGGTTCATAAATATACTCCTTTGGCATATCTGGTTATTTTTCATCCAGTCATGTTTGAAATGAGAAGCTAGCCCTCAACCAAGAAAAAGTGACAGAGATGGTCCTAATGTACACACGTACCCTTCAATACGGGTAAAAAATGGCGTATGTAGCTGCCATTGGGGTCGTATTTTTTCCCAAAGGTTATTGGAGAATAGATGTGATTATACTGCACAGGACAACAATGAGTAGGACTTCAGAAACTCAAGTAAATGTTTGTCTAGTTGAAAAGAATCATTCTGAAACAGCACATCCGTATTTCCACAAAGATGATGCTGCTCCAAGAATACAAGCTTCTGATAGGTGCTATGGTCCAGCCCAAATTTGACCGACTTACCTTAATACGAACTCTATAGACTGCCAGATATACAATTCATTTAGGAAATTTAAGTTGACAAGTACGAATTATAAATTACTTGTAGCAGATCGCTAACATAGAATAAGAAAGCATGTATTGCATCCCAGAAAAAACAGCATGGATAAAGCAGTTGACAAGCATGTGATGATGCTGAGAATCTTACCCAAAGAACACAGGATACAGAGGTGAAAGCAAGTCATTTCCCTTGTCCACATGTAACTATCAGAACTAAGAACTAAACTGTCTCGTGATTGCAATGGAAGTAAGAGATGGTATGTACCTGGTAAAAAAATGAAGAACATGACAACCACAGCCAGTTTCCATTGTTGACTGCCCAGTCAGAGTCGATGAGTAGTCTCTCAAAAACATCTCGTCCTTTTTCCCAGTGAACAAACTGCATGCAGATGCTGTTTATTTAAAGAAAAGAAATTGGAAGCTCTCATACACACAAATGCTGACAGAATAAATGTCACATACCAGATCTCCACGTGTTAAGAAACATGCTACGCAATGACGAGCTAGGTGGTGCATCCAACCCCACTTGCGGAGCTACATCAGCAACATAGATTAGATTATAAAGGGCAAGACGAGACCATTAGAAAAATGCATTTGTGGTTTAATTATCCTATAACTACAGCTAAAAAAAAAGGATGCCCAAACAATACAGCAACTTTTCCCCATCTAACCTGCACCATGATAGCATCAATCCAAGGGTATCCTGTCCTAGCTTCCCTCCAAGCAGCAAGCAGTTGCTCGTCATCGCTCCAAGGTATCTGTACGGCCAAAGAGTATAGTAAGTACGAAATGGTACTTCTGGAGAATATCTCCACAGTACACTTCTAGTGTCTAGCAAGGATTCAAATTGCTCTAAGGATAGAAGAGGTTTCTATTGATATCAGTTTACCATAAGCCAAAAGTTCTAATCACCTGCTTACAAATCCTGTTACCCTTCATCTTATCAAAATTAGGAGTACCAAAAGCTGCTGTGTAGAAGAAATCTCGCCACAACAACTTCAAAATGAAAAAAGGAAATGATTAGAGATAATAATCGGAAGTTTTACAGTTGGAACAAGAACACATAAGATGACAATCAGTAGAAACTGACCTGGCCCAGAAGAGAAACAGGAGGTGAAGTGTGCTTCTTGACATCCTTATAAATGTCTTGTAGGCATTGGTAGAAGTATCTGGATGAGAGACAACCAAACTGCCCCAAATTTTAGAAACGAATGGGTGGTGCAAACTACAGAAGTTAACTAATATATGGGGAGACCAATGGAATTTGATTTTATGGAAGCGAAACATATTGGGACGTAGAACAATAAATGAAACAAGATGTCAAAGGACTGTCTCTGTTTGAACTCACTTTCAAGTAGGGTGACAAAACTGTTGTGGCTGGCTTGTAAAAAGCAGATGTATCGCCCTTTGGTTTCTCGAAATCTGCTATCCAAGCCTACACTACCACAAGAGGGAAAATGCTCAGGACAATAGAAAGAATTGACACTTTACAGGAAGTTCCCCACAGCAACAAGAATGACACACAAATCGCATTACACATGTAGCATTCACTTTTCATTCAGAGAATTTGGAGGGGAAAATCACATAGAGAATACTAGGGCCATCCTGATTAAGCAGACAAAAAGACAGCATAATACTTCCCACAGACAATTGGCATTACCTAATCAAAATTTAGATTCATAGGTTCATATCTTGGCTTGCAGCATCTCGTCAATCAGAGATGCTGGTTTGTTTTGCTCTTACATCAGTTGCGATAGCACTGTCAGGCTAACAATCAAACTCCATATACAATATCAGCAGCAAAAATTGAAGTCAGCGTTATGTCCCCCATTTGGTGGGCAGCCCAAGACATACAAACTTGCAAAGGAAGGACCATTGGCTAACAATAAACATACTATTCAGCAAAGCACCAAAGTACCTAGGATTATTGGTTAAAGTGACATCTGACCAATAGCTTGAGTGTCAAATTGTTCTAAACTAGTTGGGGACATAACTAACTATTCTTGAACCACAAAAGCACCATAATATCGTAAGACATATGGTGACATCAATTATAGCTACTTGAGCAGAAATTGTACTTTGCAAATAGATTAACAGATATAAAACAACTGAAAGCGCATTGGAATGGGCTCAGTTTTTCAATTAGCTTCTGTGAAGTACCCTGCCTTGTTACTGAGTGCCTCTTTCATTCTTGTCAATGCTGCAGTTTCTCCACCTCGGAAAGGGGCCACTTCATCCTGCAATAAGCTTGCTTCTTGAGTATTGATGACGGTCTTAAGACAATCGAAAATTGCAGGCCTCAGCAGCTCTAACCTGCTCAGTTTCATCGTAACCAAGTTCAATCAGTGTAGGAACTCCAAAAACCTCGCATCTTCCAACATCCCCAACCGGAGGAACAGAAGAAAGCAAGGTCGAAAGCGGCGACCCCTCCCATGAGGGTTTTCCAGCAAGCTTCAGAAATGATTGGTAACTCAAAGGTGGTTTTCCTCCATTCTGATAAGTCATTCCCACAAGTAGCAAAAATTAAACCAGGACAAGACCGCCACATATTAGCAGAGAGTACCATGACAAAGCGTGGAGGCAAGCTCAAAACATCAACTGCTCGCAAGACAACTAAAACAAGGACTTACTCTCGCTATAACGTCTGCGGGATCAAACAACGTATGGCTCACGGGCGAGAATGTCTCGATGCCGGCAGCAGATGCAACGTTCTGTCCTCGCAGACAAGACAATCTCTCATTAGATAAGACAAGCATAGATAAACAGCTCAATTTCATCATTCACTAAAGAAAAATGGCAGCGAATCTCCCCCCCACCATCGCTTGTCCGGAGCTCAGACAGTAACCGCTCCGTCACTTCAGAACCGCAATGAACCACCCCGAAGGCATCAAACAGAGTTTCTCACCTTAACTTTCTTATCCAGAGCTTGGTAATAAGGTTCCGTGTCGTGCTCGAAGCAAAGCCTGTCGACATTCCACTGCAACAGCCAGATTCCATCTCGTGATCAAATAATTCAACGACAAGTCGGAAGCATGCATGAGCTTCGCACACAACATTCCATCAACCGAGCACCGAATCCCACAAGGCACGCATGCGCATGCACGTAACTCGAAATGCGCATTTCATCACCTCATCCAAGCACCGGATCAGCACCTCGCCGGGCTCCCCCTTCAGCACCAGCAGCCGCGAGCCGAGCCTCCTGAGGCCGGCGTCCAGATCGGCCAGGCACTCGAGCAAGAACCGGATCCGGTTCACGCCAGCCCGGGGCGAGCCGGGGGAGAAGGCGGCCCGGTCCGGCTCCATGTAGCGCGGGTCGATCACGAAGACCGGGTAGAGGGGACCCCGCGCCCGCGAGGCGGCGTGCTGCAGCGCGGGGTTGTCGTGGATCCTGAGGCCTTTCCTGAACCACATCAGCGAAGAAGACGACGACGACGACGACGCCATTTGTGCCGGCGAGCGCGAGCCGCGTGGAAGTTTTGAAGAAGTTAAAATGACGCCGGTGCGATTCGCGCCTCGAACTTTGAACCCGGCGATGCTAACGTGCGCTCGAGTCGTGTGAATGGTGATGACCCGTGGCTGCGTACGACGTGGCCGGTAGTGGACCAGGTAGGGTAGACTAAAGTGCGCTGTGCGCTCTCGGCGCATGTTAGAGGCACCAGGTGGTGAAGGCGGTTCGCGGGATTGGTCCGCAAGGCGCCACGTTGACGGGCTAGAATTGCACTCTTACGATACACACACATGTGAATCTAATTAATAGATTTATTTTTATTTTGGAATATATTCGCGACTAGACACCATCAATTCTTAACACATGTGTAATGGGCTAACTTCATATATTGATTACTGCTAATAAGTCATAAATTGATTTAAACATGATATTGATATTAAATAGGCTTATTGGGTCAAAACAGATTACACAAATCTGTATGGATCGATCCATTTTCGATCTTGCCCGAATTCGACTTTAATCCGTCTGTTTGAGAGGTGTACAATGAACTTATCAAATTCATCGTAAAAAAGAAGTTGACAGCTGAAATTCGAGAAGAACTATAGATTCAGATATATGACCTGAAATTCAAGAAGAACCATAGGTTCAAGTCATGACCTTTCTCGAAGAACATTTCGTATACGGAGACGTGAAATAAGACTTTAAGGTATACCCGCGTAGTAAATGCGAAATCGGATCCAGTCGCCGCCCAAATTTTAAGCCGAGAGGACCCATGCGTGCCCCCGCTACTTCTTCGAGCGACGCACGCTGAGCAACTTCACGTCGTCGACGACCGGCCCGCACAGCGACCCCGAGTGATCGCTCGTCGTGGCGTAGTAGGAGCTGAGGAACATCACCCGCGTCCGCGCCGCCGCCGCCACGAACCTCAGCTCGGCCCGCACGGAGCCGCCCTTCCCCGCCGACTCGTAAGGGACCCGGGCGCCGTCCCTCCCCGCGTACGCCTCCACCTGCATCGGCCCCTCGCACGAGTCCCCGGCGTCGCCCACGGCGAACGTGAGGACGTAGGCCCTGCCCGGGACGGTGAGGACGGCTTGGGACACGGCGCTCTCCCTCCCGGCGACGAGCTCCACCGCCCGCCTGCCCTCCGGCACGGCGAAGTGGTCGGAGTCGACGTACTTCACGGCCTTGAGGGACTCGACGATCCAGCCGGGGATGGGGCTGTGGTCGTCCTCGACGTGGGGCGGGATCAGGACTCCACAGGACGAGTTCGGGAAGATGTAGGGGCCTTCTTCGAAGTTCCCGTTCTTTACCAAGTTATCTGTCGGAAAGTAGCAGAACGAATCATATGATGAGGACTCTTATCTGCTATAGAAATTTAGAGCGAAGAGAGAGCGAGAGAGAGAGAGAGACTACATTGGGTGCGCTTAGGGAGATTCAAGGTCTTCAAAGCAACCAAGTCGATCAAGGGGCCACAAGCCGGATCCTCTCCGATCCCGGGGTTATGGAACGAGATGTCCACCACCGCGCCGTCGGCCTGAAAGCTCCATGCATACGAGTCCCACCCGTTGCTGCTGTACATGGTCTGCACCGGCAGCATCCCCCAGTCGCCGGCCTCCGAGTTCGGCGACACCGACACGTTCAGCTTCTCGTCCTGCGCGCACGTGCGAGACATGGCGAACGTGACTGCGTAATACGAGCCCCTGATCAGGTTCACTTTTTGCTTGATCGCGGCCTCGTTCCCGAGCCGAACCGCGGAGTCGCCCTCGGGCACGACCAACAGCATGTCCCCCTGCTTTTGGCCCGACTTGATGTACTCCACGTAGCCCGAGATCTCCCAGTTGGGTATGGCCATTCCATCCGTCACCACCATGCCTTTCGTCTGCCATGGCTTCGGCCCATACTCGAAGTTGCCATTGGGCAACAACCCTGTGATCAGATGAAACGAGCACGACAACATCATTCACTGGGCTTAAGGTACATTTTCCCACTTTACTGAACACGACACAGTACTAAAACATGTTTTTCCTCCAGCGATCGAGAAACAATGGCCATTTGAGAGCTTACCATCGATCAAGGACGTGGCTTTGTAGCAGATGGAGCTCATTAGCAGCAGCACCACCACCACCAACATTGCCGATCGAGAGCTCGCCATCGATGGTTGCGACTTGTGGGGATAACTAATGCTACAGCTGCTTCCATGATCTGGGGCTTTTATAGGATTTTTTGGCAGTGGAGGACCCAATCCCGACATTAACCCACTAGTTTCGGGAATGGGTATAATATACAAATGTATTATGGTGTCCCTTGCATGGCAATGTATTCTCAAGAGGGTACTGGCCAGGCCAGATGATCCAATCTGCGTATTATTCTTTTGTGCTATTGTTTCTAGGATTCATTAATCTATCCTCTGCCCTTCTTTTCCAGATCAAGATGGTTATAATGTATAGTTTCTTCATGGGTGTCTTGACAGCACCACATGCACATTTTAAAAGCGGAAATTCCTCGGACAGATAAAACTTTGTGTATCTGCCTGCGTGCGATTGAAGCATGGTGATGCACATTTTGCACGTAATTAAGGGGCAGATCAATCAACAACGTTGAATTTTTCGAGAGATTGTTTCCGGGGGAGGTCAAAAACATGCTATTGATTGCCACATGCACATTGCAACGCATATTCAAGCATTAGTTCTTAGATTGCACTCTGTCATGTGGATGAGAACTGCACAAACTTCAGTGAATCAAGTCACCTTGAGATTCCTTTTGTCCTTTTAATCATTTTTATTTTGGTTGTTCTCTGGCACCCATGTGGTTAGCGAGGTTCTCACCTTGAGATTGTGCTACGCGGACAACACATGCATTAGAGGGTTACCTGCATTCCATTATTCCAAGAAGAAAGCATAGAGATACAATATTCGGTGATCATTTTTTTATAAGGTTGCCAATCAATAGGCAAGAAAATGGTAAAAATCTGGTTATCTTTTTCTCAGGAGTTCGGCGATACGAAATTGCCAATTCAGAAACAGAACCAGCCCTAGTTGAGCTCTTTCTCCTTCTCGGCTTGGTCGGCTCTGTTAACAATTAACACAGTCAATGCGATGACCTGCACTGACTAGAAAAAGGGCCGTTGAAAATCATCTGAATGATGCAAAATACAACAGCATGGTTAGAGCAGGATGCTGTAGCATGGGTGCATGTGTTTGGTCTAACAAGTCGCCCTCGGACAAATAGTCTCCTAAGCCCGGTGAAACTCCACCAAGCGTACCTGCCTTTAGTGTTGTGCGGGAACCAGATATGGGGCATATCATAGCCAACTCCACCAGGTGCACCTCTGGCTCAATCACAGAGTGTGAACATGTTTTAGGGTACTTCTCGTCACATCAAAACAACACATTCAATCACGGTTCAATCTAGATTGAGCTGACCCTTCATTAGGTAATGTCTGCGTGGAACTTAGATAGTGTCTAAACAGAGTTCGCGAACTATGATGAGTTTCCCAACTAGGGTACTCATGCCGGTGCATTCGCGAGAAGCATGCAAGTGAAATTACCTCTCCTTGATCACAAATTCTCCTCAAGCACTAGCAAGACCGTGATCATTCACTAATACCACTCCTTGATTACGCTAAGAAAACACGCTAGTGGTTGTTTTTGGGTTAGTGATAGTTGCGGAGTCCCGTGACACGCGAAGACCGTGAGTTCCATAGCAGGAAACGAGAGAGATTTGGTGTGCTACTTACCTACAGAATTATCACTAACCAGAATAGCTCCTTTTTCAAACGTCAAAGACATGACCTGTGTGGCTTAGAGCTGAGTCAATAATAGCGTCTGTTCAGTTTGTTTTTCATATTCAGTAGATGACTGGGCAGCCCTCAAGTCGAATGTTGGACTTCAACTCGGACATAAAAGAGTTTCCTTAAGGATCACAGGCCAAGGAGCTTCAATATAACAAGCCCCAATCCATAAACAATGATAGAGAAGATTTTCATTGGCACTATGATTCGTTTACTTACTAGACATGTAGACAGAAGGAGAAATTTCATTGAGACCACACGTATACAATTTCATTCGTTTAGAAAATGTAACAATCAATTATCATATTTCAAATTAATGATCGTTTCCTAGTATGCTATGAACTGTTCAGGACTTCTAGTCCACCTTCATAATCAACTTGGCAAGTTCAGGACTTCTAGTCCACCTTCATAATCAACTTTGCTTGCCAAGCTATGGAAGGGCAAATAGTATGTTAAGGTCTGTCTCTGCTCCCTGTGGAACAGTCATTGTCCTCCACTTCCTCCTTAGCAGAATGTTTCTGATAGTAGTAGTCTAAAGTCAATCCGTGACGACATTCTTTACCTCTGTACCTTCTTCATGTGAGCTAGTTATCTCTTCTGTCATGCGATCTCACTCCAGGGAGATAGTGTCCTCTGGATGCACCTGCAAAGCATAAACACATTAGGAGACTTCTTAAACTCCGCCCCTTCATTTGACACCAGATGAGTCCTGATTTAATCAGCCATAACTAGGAGAGTTTAGAGGTACAAGAACATGAATGTTTTCTTACTCATGAATGTTTTCTTACTTGATTACATCCATCTTCAGTGAAGCTCACAGTCCTAACCTTCAACTCTCCTCTGCTGGTTGTCAGCTCGTCGAAAATCTCAGCATCCGATTTTTCGTCTTCATCTTCCATGCTCCCAAAATGTGGTATTTCGCTCTCCTAATATAATACCTAGTGAGATCTTGTATAGACAGGGAGCTAATTTATAATAACTAATGACAATAACTTAGCATACTTGGCAAGAGAGGCTGAGAGAAAATCGTGGGGTACGAGCGACTTCTTCATACTCCGCCGCATCTAGTTCTCGCAGATGATGTGGATTGAACAACTTGGGTAATACATGTTGCCTTATCCTTATGAGAAGAAAGAATGGCAAGGGGAATAGAATTCCGGCAATCGGGATTTTTGTCACTCCGAAACACAGTAGCAGATACACAAACTGAAGTATGGTGAATGCGGCTATATATTTGAAAGGCACGGACTCAACATAAGAAGCATGAACCCCTTCCAGAACCCTGCCAATAGACATAATCATAGTAACAAAAATCAGCAGATCCTCTGTCAAAAAAGAAATCAATTTCATGCTAATGGATATTCAAGACATTTCATCAACTTGACCACCTAAACATTGTAATGTTCTATATTTATGGCGATGTACCTGTAGCGGCGGCTGGGAGTGATGAAGAGAAATAGTATTCTTTCCCAAAATTGATTTCCAGGAAGACTATCGATGGCCATATACGCGAAATAACCCCAAAGTACTGATGTGGGTATGAGCTTAATCATCGGCATGGCACATACTGAGGCTGCCACTAGGACCGACTGTAGTAAATTGCTAAGTCTTTGCTCATTCACGCGGACAGGCAAGTAGGCATCAATTTGCTTCTCAGGATCAAAAGAAGCCTTTTCTTCGTCTCCTTTGCTGCTTTGAATGACTGCTTCCTTCAAGTCTTCTAGCTCCTTCACCACCGAAGAAGTCTATCATACACAAAACAATTGAAAGGGCTTAAATTAGATTGTAAATTTCTGTACTGTGGAGTATTCTCCTGTATGACAGCTTAATTTGCTGATGATTATTGTGTGTCAGCCATTAGATCATGTTCATGTTAACCATAAGACTTACTACGGGACTGTTTTCCGTTTCGATGAAAGCATCTTGCATCTTCCCATATATTTCGGAGTTGCTAGCTTTCCGCCTGATGCTCTCCCTTGCACTCTTGATCATCTTCCTCCTAATATGCTGCAAGTGAAAAATTTGGGTCCATTCTACATGAGCAGACACCACTTCCTGAAAGTAATTTTGAGATTTGAACTGAAAAACACTCCACCAACCTGTCTTTTGAGAACAGCGAGGCTTTTAGTGTGCATAGGGGACTGAGGCAGGACTCCGTTGGATGGAGGCAACCCAATCAATCCACAAAGCAAAGTCTGGAGAGCCAAACATGATAGGAGCAATTAACTTTTCAGTGTAACATACTCAAGAATGTGCTTTAAGATACGACACATGGATAATGTATATGTACCAGGAAACCTAGAAGAAAGATGTCGTAATGGTAGGCAGATGGATTCTTCAGGTTGAACTCCTTCTGTTGCGCTAATTGCGAAGCTACGCTATGGTCGAAGAAGTACAGACCGGCAATCATCACTGCAGGGATGATGGCGGCGAACACGTACGCAGGTGAGACCCTTCCCATGTCCTGAACGAAGTTCAGTGACGAGGCACATTGAAATTAGGGAAAGAATATAAGAGTTGAGATCTTCTCACAGCATAATATTACATATAATCAGCTAATGAGACATTCTGATGAATATTGGAATCAGAAGAGGGAAAGGATGGCTGTTAGATACTCAGCTGAAGCAATCCATTGATTTTAAGTCCCAGTTTTCTCAACCATCCTCATTTCCCAAAACACAAAAAAGGGCACAAATAATATGTTACTAGAATACCTTGATGACGGTCCAATGATGTAAGGATGCCGATTCCCATGGTAGTGGGCTAGAGAGCCTTCTCGGCACACCCGATGGGACTTTGTTTGGTAAACTGAAAGACAGTGCTGTCCAGAGTAAAACCATCAGAGGGACCCCATAATCAGCAGTGAAGCTTCTGAGCCATCCTATGGAACATAAGGAACTGTGTCAGTTATTAAAAGAAATTGTTACGTTGCGAAGAAAGTTGATAGACACATTGGTGGACGATGGGGTGGTTGTGATTGCAAACCTGTGCCATACAACCAAGATCTTGCCTTCCGGCTCTTTAAAGCAGTGTAAAGAAGGCCAAAGGTGAAAACAATTCCCAGAAGCCCATTTGTGTAGAGCCACTGGAACTGGTACTTCAGCAGGTTCTGATCTTCGGCTTTCGGGATTTTAAACTCGCTCACCGCTCCCTGCAATTCACGCATTTATCTTATATACGACAACAGAATTGCTGACAGCCATGAAAAGATCTCCAATTTATTGATTCTCTCTTTGCAGAGCATCTTTGTTCTGAGGTATTACACTGATAGCCTCTTGAATGAACAAGATAGTGATGAGCATGCCGAAAAGCTCTCCTGCAACCCTTGTGAACTTGTTGATTATGCTGGAAGCATTGAAAATTGCTAGGAGAAATAGCAACAGAGCAGTCCAAACACATACCCTGCACAATATTTTCAGGAGCTTTGTCACTTGACAAGATTGAGAATCAAGGCCAACAACAAAAGAAGGGGAAAAAAATCCCAAAGGAATGTAACTCGGCTTGATAGCTATTAGCATACCATCCAGCCCAAGCTAAGTACAGCTCCGACCCCAGACCTTCCCTTCCTTTGGCAAACTTGTACAGATATGTGTACATGATAACTGTCGGCTCGGCAACTCCTAGTATCAAAAGCGGTTGCCCGCCGAATATCGAGTGGATGATGCCACATATAGCAGTAGAAGCTAATGTTTCTACAGTGCTCAAGCTTCCCTCTGATAAGGAAACGAAAAACCAAAGAGCCATAATTTACAAAGTCTGCGCCAAGTAGACTAAAAAAGCTGTGAAAAAGAAGCCTAAGTGCAGTTTCATTCTCGTCGGCACGGATGCAAAAGAATATTTTGATTACAAGAAAAACAGGGGAAATGTTGAGAGTGAAGAAAGATATGAAATATGCGGAAATATTCACAAGACAAAACAGGAAAAACGCTGAAAATGAGAGCTATCAATGATCATCCACTGACCTGTGTCTCTACTCAATTGCTCACCAAAGGCAATGACGGGAAGAGCAGACGCAAAGAATATATATGCGGTTGGGGCCAATATGCTGCAGCCGATCAAGAATGAATCTAGTTTAGTACATAGAGTTCTTTTCTTTTCTTTTAAAAAAAGTACCAGTAGCATGCAAGTCAGGTGATGAAAACTCGAGCACCTAATTCCAGAACGCAGGCCATTGATCCAGTCTTGCTTGTAACACAAAGCTCTTCCTCTAAGATCTGCCCTTATGCCTTTAAATGGACATTTAATGTTCTCCATCTCTGCTGAAACAAAGAGCATCACCGAAAATGCAGAAATCGATGATGATGATGATGAGGATGATGGAGGATTAAAGAAAGTAGAAGGAAAACATCAAAACCAATTAATCCAGATTCCAATGAGATGAACGGAGGGAAAGGAAAACATAATACGGAGACTAATTTTCTAAAGAGATTTTAACGAAAGCCATCACAACCAACCATTACAACCAACCATCACAACCACTGACACTCTTAAGACTCCAACAAGATTTTATCTGTCACGCCATGCAGAAGCTCGCGCTCGAATTATCTGATAAAGAAAGCGTCTCTCTAGGATATAAGTGACTGCATCCGGTTGCACTCGGCACAGAAAGAACAAATCGTCCATGCCATCTTCCATGTTTTCTGGACTCTATAGTCGACAAACGACAGCCGAAGGAGAGACTGGCGCTTGAATTTTCTCAGCCTTTTATTCTCCGAGTTCGAACATAAACGACAAAGACTTTTTTGTTTTGCTCGCAGCTAGCTTCTTTTCGCGCATTAAAAATCAACACCCGTCTTCTCCAAAGAAGGTTCAGAATCAAGTTCTTGGCGACGCAAGTTCGGAACAACAAACCGGCTTTCGGCCACGCAAAGACCGCATCCGAGACGCAACCGGAGGGCGGGGGGAAACACAGACCGACGCAAAAAAGAAAGAGACGGGTCGTGCATGGCGCGTACACAGAAGACCGCGGGCACCTTCGAGGCGGCGGCGGCTGCGGCGGGGGCGGCGGCGGCGGGCCTGATAGGTCGGCCGGAGAAGACGAGAGCAGCAGCCCTCACAGCACCATGCAAAGGGGAGACGAATAGGAGCCAACGGTTCGCTTCACTCCACGCCGGCTTATATAGAGAGAAGCACCCCCCAAGCGAAGAAGGTCCAAGACGTGGGCCCGCCGCCCCCACCGCCCTGACAGTTGGCAGCTCCCTATTGGGTAACATCTCGACCTTTTAAATTCTCTGCAATATATTTCGCGGAGCAATTGTTTTCCCGGAATAAGAAGGAAAAAAAAAAAAAAAAGAAGACCTTACAGTAATAGCGAAATCGATTCACGTATTAAAAGAAAAAACGCACGGAATCTGATTCTGCTTCGATTTTATGGCAAGCGTAATTACCCGAGCCTACGCAGTAATTTCTTTTTTCTCGTTTCCATTGCATCCTATTGCTTATTCAGAAAAAAAGCAAATCAATCGTTGCTCGATAAAGTAATTGCATATTGATGGTTGGAAATTATTTAGGGCTGTGCAACCGAACTAGTCCTGTATGAAAACCGGACCGGACCGACCTGAAAACCGATTCAATTCTAGATTCCCATCAGAACCGGTCTAGTAATTGGTTAACTGGTGAGAACTGGTCCGGAACCGAGTGAAGAACCACTTGGTAACCAGATCGAATTTGGAACCGGTTTCGTGAAGTCGAAGAACTCTGATTTGTTTTTTTTTACATTTTTTTCTCTATCTCTCTCTTTTTCTCTATGCTCTCCACCCTTGCTCAAATACTTCACGATTCTCTCTTTCTCTCACTCGCAAATCACCCTCATCCTCTCCTGCTCGTAGCTCGCTCTCGCTCGTTCCACCCTCGCAACCCTTGCTTGTTCCCGACCCACCTTTGCTTGCTTACCCTCATACTCTTTTTACTTCAAATTCATTACTTATATTACTTTGATGTACAAGATGAAACAAAAATAGGAACTAAAGAAAAATAAGTTCTCGAGTAGACTTTGAAATCGGATCGAAAAACATAGGGTAGTTTCCGAGGTCGGTGTCGAGGCAAACAGGGTAGATGTCAGGTTCCAAGAATGGGGAACTAGCTCTAACGAGATAGATCTCAAGTTCTAGATTTGAAATATACCCACCTCAAAACCGATCACCTCTGATATGTAATAACAACATAAAGCTCAGTGCTCCATGATTCATCAATGCATTACTCCTTACTGCACCAATGTCGATCAGCTCCTCAATAATAAGGGGGAAAATGAGCCTTTTCTTAGAATAATGAAGCAATCATAATGTTCATAATTAACATCGTCCTATAAATAAAATTTACATGAAAAAAAAAAAGAAAGAGCTTACATAAATCTCCTGAATTTACTATAATTAAATTTTCGAGGAAAGAAAATTGGAGAGGATGACATCAGCGCCGTTGTCATCACGACAATATTTTTTAGATTTCTATTTTTTTTTTGTCAGACTATACGTATGTGGAACCTGAAATCGGATCAGTCATTCCCAGTTCCAAACCAGACCGGTCTCTCCGGGAATCATCCAAAATTGACCGGTTTGGTTCAATTCTCGAGTTGGACCGAGACCGATGTACACCCCTGGCGAGGATTGCATAGAATGTTCTCCACTTGACTCCTACAAAGGCTCAAAAGGGGCCGTGTTGCGCGGGGACTTCATTTTTCCAAGACCGATCCAACGCATACGCTGCACGAATGCGACTCTTCGGACGGACATGAGAATCCGCGGATTCCATCTTCCCACTCGTGTGTCGTTCTCGCGTGTCGCTAGAGCCTCGGACCCGCTCGTCATCGGTCGTCGCACGTTGCGAAATGCAACGGAAACGCCCGCATCGGGGCTGTACGACGCATTAGCTACGCCGGCTCGAACGCGGCTCTTCGGGCGGAGATAGGAAACGCAAGGAGGCCCGTCGCCCGATTGTGCGTTGCTTTTACATGCCGCGGAGGACCTGGACCAGCTCGATGTCGCCGTCGGAGGCCGGGGAGAAGAACGGCGGAAACGTCGTCGTTTGGGCTTGCGTTAGAAAGCTCGAACAGCAGCTAGCTTGGGCCTTTTGCCCTCGGCTTACCTGCTGGTATGTTCGAAGCTGACTTGCGTCCAGATCGCCCACGTCTCGGCTCTATATGCTTTTTTTACGAGAAAAAGGGTTGGTAAATTAAGAGTTCCGTGCCGTTTTGATTTGAGACAATGACACGAACGGTTCCAGAACTTTAGCTCGATATGTAATGTAGCCCCCGAACTTTCAATTTATTCAACGTGATCCCCCGAACTTTTGATACATGTCCGATTTAGTTCCTTAACTTTAAATTTACTCAATCTAATCTTGAGAAATTCTTGTGCATGTTCGAGTTAGTTTGTGGATTAGATGAAAACGTCCGATGCCATCCTTCCATTAATTCAATTTCAGGGACAAATATTGAACGTTTTTATATAGTCCGGGCACTAAATCGAGCAAATTGAAAGTCCGGAGATCACATTGCACGTCGAGCCAGAGTTCGGGGGACCGTTGGCCTCATTTTCCCCTCTTGGTTTTCGCACCGTGGCCACAGGGGTGGGCTCAAAAACGTTCCCCGTTTTCCCGGGTCACCAATTTGGGCCGGATAAGCGGGCCTCGATTCGGCCCAATTATCGGGAAATGAAGGGTGGGCCCGTCCGGCCCATAGAGGCGGGACGGAGGGGGGGGAAGCGTGATTCCTTAACGCGGACGAGGGCAATTTCGCAAAATATAAAAGCCATCGATCCTCGAGCTCCGTCTCCTCTTCCAGATCGCGAATTCTCTCCCTTTCTCTCTCCCTCTCTCTCTCTCTCTAGGCTGCTCCGCCGTCCGCCGCCGTCGACGGCGTCTCCTCTCTCTCTCTCTCTCTTCTCTCTCGCCGGCGAGCTAAAACCCTAGGGAGAACAGAACCGAGTGGTCTGCGAGGTGTTCGATTGGGGTCGAAGATGTCGGGGAAGGGCGCAAAAGGCTTGATAATGGGGAAGTCCGCCTCCAACAGCAAGGACAAGGACAAGAAGAAGCCCGTCTCCCGCTCCTCCCGCGCTGGCCTCCAGGTTCTCTCTCTCTCTCTTTCTCTGCGTGTACGCGTGTGTGTACGGATCGTGTATGTGTACGGGTAGGGGTGAGGATTGACTCGACGTAGTACGGCAGCAGCTCGTTACGTAGTTGGCTTCGCAGGTCGTAATCGAGCCGCTTTTTGACTTGTTCTGCTGGCGGACTGCTGGCACCACGTGCTGAACAGTTCGTTGCCGAGAGTGGTTGAGCTCTCTCGGGCCGTGAGACTCTTTTTTTTTCGCAGGGATTTGAATATCTCTGGATGTGGGGACTTCCTGCTTGTTGAAATTGCCCGAATTGTAGGAAGCCATCCGTGGATTAGGTTTGCCTGCTCGCGCGATTACTGTCTAAACCCTAATTTTGTCCTCGGCTGCCTATAGTTACCATGTCCCCGAAGCGCCGTGGTATAAGGATTTCCGAGCAACTGTCTTCGGGTAAAATGTTATTTTGTGGTGACACGGCTGAAGAAACCGCATCGAAAGATCGTATAGTTCTCTGTTTTACCGGGAGTGTTGAACGTATAGCTATTTTCAACAGCCGAAAGCTTCGTTTTCATTTGGGAAACGATGTGCGGTCGAATTGTTGCCGTGGCTGTTTTTCTGAGTCTTTTACACGGGGAAGGCTTCACCTTGTTGGGCTCTTTTTGGACATCCGCTAGCATCCACTATGGAAAAGTATATCTAGTGCAAACGAAGCTAAGGATAGAATATGCGTACCTGAAAGGATGGAAACTTATGGCCGTTATCGGGAATTCCAGGGCCCTTTAGCATATCTCAGACATGATTTACAACAATTGCTCTAGAAGACGGCCACCATGAGTCCATGACATGAATGTGGGTTGACTTGTTATCGGGTGCTATAGCACCTATTGTATGCATGATAGCTTACACCTTTATCGCCAGCGTCCTCAATTCTTTTAGTCATTGCCATGTGCCTTGATTTATAGAATTGTGATGTTTCATTCTACAAATGAGGATGTTGAACAGTTGATTGGTGTTGGGTTGCATTTGCAACTTTGAAAGAAAAAGGCGTAGGTCGAGGATTCTGATCGTAGCTTTTCTGTTTCTATGTTCTCTTGCATGCCCGCTGCATAAAACCAACGAGTAGATTGTTGATGTCGGCCATTAGGTATGGTTTTGGAGTGTTATGCATTTAAAGAACGGGCGGTAATTTATCTGAGATCACTTCTGCATAATTTTGGTGCTCTGTGATATTCGCATCTTCCCACCCTTGATTGTGCACGACTACTTGAAGCATAACCCTAACCATAAAGCCCTCCTCTTTTCTGTGCCCAGGAAATTGCTGCAAATGGCAATTTTCCGTAGCTTGTGTGCGATATGGTTTCAGCTTGCAAATAGTTCTTTCTAGGTGAGGGGAATGTGAAATCTACAGAACGAGTGGGGATATTTATTAACGAGTAGCCTTGTAATATAAGCATTTTCTTGTTGTCCTTATATGTTGGTGAGCCGTTTGCTTGGTCACTACTACAGCTGTTTCTTAAGTATTTTAATAGATGTGTGAACTCTTTAAGATGCTTCCTGGTGGAATCTAGAGTAAATGGACTACAACAATCGGATGCTGTTGGCCAACAAAGTGGATAAATGATTGGATTGAGGAACTCACAACGGGTAGTTTTGATGCCTCGCGAGTTGTTAGTAGTCAACAATGGTCAGTTTGCTGGCTTTCTCTAAACAAACGATTGACAGTTTAAAGAACACTTTTGTGGAGAAAATCTATAGAGCAGGAGAGATACCCAGGTAGTTTTTAGAAATGGAAAAAATATATTCAGCATTGGCCTGATGAGAGCTTTCTACATTCGCTGGAATAAGGGGCGAGTTTTTAATTTATGGCACCTTGAATGTTTGGAGTGGAAGGACAAGTGAAGTTATTCACTCTCTCCAGTAATGTATAAGGGCAGAGCAGCTGGCAATTTTTTTTTATTTCTGTGTATGCAGATGAAGTACATCTAAAACTTACAGTTTTGGGTTGTCTCCGTATTTGACTCATTGAATTATCTCTAGGAAATTTTATGGTTGCGATTGGGTAATCTGTTAAAATACTCTGGCTGTCCTGCATTAAGGCCTCGAGATATAGGAGTCTTGAGTCTGCGAGCACCTCTTCGTACTTGTATCGCAGCTTTTCGTTTTCTGTAATCTTGACTGGTTAGCATGCTCTTATGTCGAACATTGTCCTTTTATTTCTACAAGCATGAATACAAAAGATGTATGACAAATTTTGGAAGGTTGGTTCCGTTTGTATTTAAGGCAAAGGAACGCTTCTGTTATGCTTGCTAGTTTTATATACTCGAGGGGGGTGGCCACATAATCGTGGTGTGAACATAAAATTTGAATGTGAGATGTTTGATATAGCCCCTTTTGTTCCATACAGTTCCCAGTAGGCAGGGTCCACCGTCAGCTGAAATCGAGGGTTGCTGCTAATGGAAGAGTTGGAGCGACAGCTGCTGTTTATACTGCCGCTATCCTTGAATATTTGACTGCAGAGGTGCTGGAGTTGGCAGGCAACGCCAGCAAAGATCTGAAAGTCAAGCGTATCACGCCGAGGCATCTGCAGCTGGCGATCCGGGGAGATGAAGAGCTGGACACCCTCATCAAGGGAACCATAGCCGGTGGAGGGGTCATCCCTCACATCCACAAGTCGCTCATTAACAAATCTTCAAAGGAGTAGGAACGCTTCTCGTCATCGCTTCGTTTGGGTTCTGTGTAATTTTTCAGTTAGAGGGAGATGAGGATATTGTTGGTCTGCTTTTTTTTTTATTTCTTTTCATGTGACAAATCGGAAGTACTTGTCTTAGTTAATCTTGTGCTAGCTTAGGTGATGGTGTTTAACAGAAGTTGCGTTGCTTTTGGCATATCCCTTCACTTTCTCTCTTTGACTTTAACATCGATACAGCATCCTCCCCTTCTTAATGGATTATGCCTTTGCTTCGTGAATAGCTAAATCAATCATACTCCGGAGTCCATGATATCTAACGGATTGCTAATTTATAGCCCTTGTTTCTGGCATTCTGAATCTGAACAATCGGGCCGTATGTTCGAAATGATTTTAGAGGCATGCTTCTGTTTTCTTGAGTAACTTGAAAATGGCGTTTTCGTTTGCTTCCGTTTCCGCCTCGTTTCGGTATTTGGACGGGAAAATTACGCGTAACGGATGATGCACGTTAATTTAATTTGGACTCCACTTGTTTTCCCAAAACACGAAAAGAAGTACGAGTGACATGAGTAAATTGGAAACTAAATATTTTCCATAATATGAGTGCGGTTCATGGTCGCTTCTCTCCACAGAATGCTCCACGCATCTTTGATATCCGGCAAACTTTCGCGTGGGGATGAACTTCGCTACCGCGGACTTTCGGGGCTGCTCATGAGCTTAGCGCGCTTCAACAATGAGATCGTGGTTCCATTTCTCATGGGATTGAATGATTCTTATGCTGCCACTAGAACCAAATTTCACTGATGAATCCTCCTCCCTACGGTGTCAAAAGCTTAATCTCTTTTCACTACGAAGATTCCTGCTCAAGGCTAATTCCGGTCGCCATCACGATCCACCGGCCGCGGCAGCCACACATGGGGGAATGAGCATGTCGCATTTCTTGTGGAAGAGATGGTCACGCAGAGCCTTGGTGCCAGCGAAATCTTGGGAACCACCAAGCTTCTCAATCGGGGTAACCTAAAACGAAGGCACGATTGTTTAAGCCAACCGCGGCAAGACCAACGGGGACGACGAGCCTCTTCTTATAAGACTTCGATAGGGAACAAGCCTTTTGTATTGACAGTGTAGCATCTCTTAGCTCTAAATCCACCAAGTATTATCCTTCACAGCTTATGTGGCAGGTATATTTTTCTTGCTTTTCTTCTCGAAAGAACAATTTTTCGATGATAGACTCTGGTTCTACTGATCATACGGCCTATGATTTGAATTCCTCAAAAAATTGCCCCGTCCTCATAAAGGTCCAGAAATTACGTTCCCAAATGGTGATTCGTACGTGTGTCCCGTTCCGGAGTTTCTCGAGTTTAATCCCGACTTGCGTTCCGATCATGCTTTTCATGTACCTTCTTTCATATTCAACCTAATAGCAAAGACACAAAAAAACCCCCTTCATTGTTTTGTCCAAATTTTTTCCTCACTCCTGCCTCTTTCCAGAACTACAGACGAAGGTGATTGGCTTGGATATAGAGCGAAGATCGTTATTTACGATCCATAACATCCATCTCACCAATAATAAATTCTGCTGTTGATACGTGGCACTCTGAGTTTTAAGTCATCCAACTTTGGGCCTTTCCTCATATATTTCTTTTTTATATTCTCGCATTTGAGTGCAAATGCAACATTTGTCCCTCGACTGGGAACATTGCATGATCAGTCCTACACCTATTATACGGAAATCAATCGAGTACTAAACCTTGTGATTGAACCAAGACGAACAAATTTCATGGGAATCCCGAGTCCAACTTTCACCTGGCCAGGTATCTCTCTTTTGTAGCTTTCACTCTACAGCGTTGTCGCAACAAACGAGTCTTGCCAACAAGCATGTGCGTTACCAAAATCAAGTAAAAAAAAAAATAGAGATAAAATTACAAATGAGGTGAGATTGCTCTACAGCCTAGAGAAAAAAGGGTTAAAAGGCTTCAAGCTAACATATCAAAAACACCCAACGGAGAGACCAACTTTCTTCTCTTCCTCTTGTTGGGGTGAGCAGGACCCAAAAATGAAAGGGAAAAGGAAAAACGAAAGCCCCTACAGTAGATAACACCATCTACTCTTCTATTATAATGTGAAGCAACAACCTATTGATTCACTGATTCTAATGTTGATAAGAGCTTGGTTATAAAGGGTGATATAGCCGCGACTAATGCCTTGGGGCACTCCTCGTGCGGAAGGTGGCCACAGCCGGATATTGCAACCAGTCTCTGCATTGTAGATATGTCGTGAGAGACCATCTTAACAAGAGGATTTCATGACACTTATAGAACACAAAAGAAAGAATTAGGGGAAGATTCACATGCAGATTTTTCTTTTCCTTTTGTTCTTCTTGCACATATCACAGCCTAAACGAAGAACAAACAAGCAGTTACGTTCCAACAGCCTCCTTCAGGCCGTGATTTAAGAATTTTTCCATTCCTAAAATGGACCCTTGGGGTCGTGGTGGCAACATATTGCATTTCCCTAGTCAAGCATGTATAACTGCCCCAACCAAAGTTAAGAAGACATGTTTCTCTGAGTCCTGCACCATGTAAAGTTCAACGTGCGGTTATGAGAAGAAAAACTTACAGAATTTACAAGCTTAGATGCCATTGATTGGGTGGATTTGAGAGAAATGAGGGCATCTTCAGCCCCTGCAATAACCAACACGGGAATCTCTTCGACTGCTTTGAGCAAGCCTGCCGCGTATTGGGGCGACAGAACAAATTCGTAAGAGAGTTTCCCGACCTCATGAAGTGCTTCATCCCATCCTTCTACAAATAGTGGCGCCTGATTGATACCAGACATGACGAGCAAATATAAGACGAAAGGAAGCACTCATGGGAAAGACCATCTCTTCTGAGAAACATAACTACAGCATAGAGTTGCTAACATTCAGAGAGAATTTCCAGATGTTTACTAGGCTGATCCCTCTGATCAGTCCCAACAGACTATGTAAGAGAGAGCTCACACAGGTGCGCATACAGTACATGTAGGGACATCTCAATGTTCGACTTGCTTGATTTTTCCTAGAGAAGCTAGTTTTCTGCTAGTGTAAATACCCTTCTTCCAAGAAACTGCTTTGGTTTTCCATTGACAAGGGACAATGTGATGTGGATGGTTTCCAAGTCCACTATCCCATGTTATTTATGCACACAGCAGCAAAATCTCTTGGTTCAATTACGACAAGTAGACATGTCGAGTAGAACTTCTAGAGGTAAAATTTTCATGGAGCACTGGCATGGTCTTCAACATATTGTGTAATAGAAACAAAAGTTTGCTATAAAAGTATATTCGAAGGTGAAACAAAAATACGGCAAATCCATATCAAGTTCTTATTGAATACAAAACCACAGCTAGCAATGGTCTAAAGGAGCGAAATACCTTGTAGAGGCTGAAAAACTCTGGCGCTATCTTCCTTGCGTCATACCATGCACGGCGACTCACCACTTGAGTAATCTCTGCTCGCAACAAAGGACGAACCAAGTGCTTTTTGCCCAAGGAAGTATGCAAAAGGATCCTTGCGAAACCAGGAACGACTTCTCTTGACAAGCCAACACTAACCAGTACAATGCCCTCAATTACAATCTGATACACAGAAGGCCAACAGTTTACAAGTCATGATGATGAGAAATTAACATAGATAATTCTGTAAAGAAAACTTATGACCAATCAATCGACATATATAAGATACACTGCGAAACATTCTTCAAGCTGTTAATTTTGCTAAACTAGCTTCCAAAACAGGACTGAAGAGCCAATCTGATGTGTACGAAATAATCTCTACCACATCATGTTATTTCCTCTTATAATTGCAATCATTATCAAATGTTGGCAATTGATGAGACCTCAGGAATCAAGACAACAAATAAATCAGCAATTCTTTGATAACAAGTTGACTGAGGTCATATAGCCGTAGAATTATAACTCCATGCAATCTCTGTACCATATTACCAAAAAGGACTGGAATGGTAATTCTAGACGAGCGCAAGCACATACTCGAAACAATTTCCAAAGCAAGAAGACAAGACCAAGAGGCTCACTTACATTGAAAGAATTTGATGACGCCTGAACCTTTTGTGCAGCCCTCAAGGCAAGCTGGCCACCGTCATCGTGACCGACAAGCACCACAGATGTAAACCCCATCTCCGAACAGAAAGAAAGGAGGAGATCTACCTGAAATTGACAGAATCAAAACATATCCTAAATCAAGAAAATGAAAATCAACCCATTGAGCCCAGAGTTAGTAAATGCAGTATCCTTGACAGGATTGCTAATGCTACATACCACTAAATGAAAGTAAAATACCTAATTAGAGCTATATACCTAGTACAGCTCAAAAGAATATACATATATGGCAACACGTATCCAAACGATCCTATTAATGGAACGATATATAACATTCGTCATTTTCAAGGAGAATGCAAGCTGACCATCATATGTCTCCTTTCATCCCTTTTCTTTAATACTTCATAAAAGGACTTGCGACGTTTTCCCCATATCATCAAACCTCCAGCTACTCTATCTTTGAAACCAACACCTTCGACAGTATTACCTTGTGTTCACGATAGTGATCAATTTTTCACCAAAGATTACAGTAGTAATTTGATATAATATCTTTGTCCATAATAATGCAAGTCATTTCTTGATTTCTATATTGTGCCTTGGTAAGTAGTGCTTTGGAACTCAGGATAATAGTAAACTGGGACTTCCAGCCAATTTCTAGGGCATAATTCAAAAGACACAGAACTTCTTCTTGGTAAGTCATTTAAAAAGAAAAAGTAACAGTAGGTTCAAACTCATTACATCATCGATTCTTTTTTCATAATCAAGACATTGTAATCAATGTGCCAAATAGGGAGAACTTTGAGAGACTTTTGCAGGCAACTAGAGGATACAATCAGCGGCACATAATTACCTGCGTATCCAGCTTGTAAGGATTAGGCATTTCTTCTTCCTCCCAAGACTTGCGTCGTGGCCTGGAGGTTAATCCCCATCCAGGTCTGTCAAAAGCGACAACAGCACAACCGACCTGCCGTGAAAGCACTCCCATAACATGCCTCCACGAAAAGACTCCCCCTCCAAATCCATGTATTAAGACAATTCCAAATTGACCGCTATTGGAATCTTGCCCAAAAGTTGAGTTCAAATTTTTTGCTCGGTCCTCCATGTCAGCATCATCCAGGTTCAATGCAGGAATTTCTTCAGCAAGAATAGGATAAGGTACGGAGCTGTCCAAAAGCGGAGCATACAGCGAGGAAGTGTTGAATTGACTGCTATAGCTCCTCTGAAGATGTTGAGATTTTGGCAAAGCACTAAATGCTTGCCTGTCAATATTTAGCCGAGCCATCACTGTTCGTGGCGAGGTGCAGTTAACATTGGGCTCCGAGAACGCAGCCGAGGACAAAACATGAGATGGCGAACTAGGGGAGCAGAGTTTGTAATGGATAGTAAGCCCTTGGCACGTCATAAATAAGCTGTCAACGTCCGTGAGGAATCTGATCGGGATATCACCTTCGCCATGAGCAGACCCCATGGGCTTCTGCCTCATTTCAGAGTCACTTCTTGTAGTTTTCCCAGCAGTTGGAGTCGGTGACCTTGGGACCTTTTGGTAAACGGAGAAAATGGTTTTGCAGGAAAGAACCTGTTAAATTTAGAGTACGCAAGAATACATTCAGAAAGAAGCATACTCAAGCAATTCAAACCACAAATAACTCGGGCAAATCACCAACTCATGCTTGAGAAGATAAAATTACTTATGCCGCAGATAAGATCTTCATAGATGGCTCGGACAAGATAGATTTTCTTTCTTTTATGTTATGCAACAGCAAAATTAATCCAAACTTACCGCTTCAGGATCAACTCGGTGAAATAGAAGTTTCCTCCGTGCCCGGCAGCTGGTTCTATAAGCAACCACAGTATGGCCCAAAGCAAATACGACCGAAGACAGGAACAAGACAGGCATGCCCCATGACTTCTTCAAATGAAGTTTCTTCCTCGCAAGGGAAGATGGAGCTTCATCTACTATTTGAGAGTTTATAGAAAAAACACAAGCCTTGACCGAAAGAATGAGGATGGACATGACGGAGGACAGAGTAACAGTTCCCAGATAAGGCCCGTGAGAGAGAGCAGGACCATCGCATATCGCATAAACACCTGTTGCAGAGTAAACATGAGCAAGCACGTAAATGCATTTTCTTCAATTCTCCCACAGAAATCCTTACGGTATCAATGACTAGTCCACACCAATTCGACACGGCAAACATAGTTATCAAGCCTGCGACACCAGTTACTAACATCAAATGACTTTCTAGGAATTTTAAATTACAAAAGCCACCCATGACTCAAATGACGGAATTTATCAATCTAAATGGCTGCGCGCCCTTGTAAAATCGCTCCCGAGAGTTCATCAAAAGCCACGATAGCAAATTCCAAGTTGCAATTTCACATTCCTATTAATAGCAACAAAGCTAAAAGTTGAAAGCCCAACAACATTCCCCGACCGAAGAAAGAGCACTGTCCTAGAAAGAAAGTGTCGTCATCCCTTTAAACAGAGCAAGGCGAAAGTTACTGACGCCAGAGAAAGAACGGCAAATCCTCGAGCTCCACCCAAAAAGAAACGAAAGGGAAAGAGAAGCGAAAGCGGTGCAAACAGGACGGTGAACATACAAATGATGATCAGAGATCTAACGATCGAAACCAACGGAATGTCCGTCAAAGAGCTCTTGAACGAATATCTCCTCAAATGCTCCCTAAATCCATAGCAACTCACGCAAGTGAAGCTCGAGATCAACACCCAGGGCACGAGCACGTCCCCTACCGCCACCAGCACCGGCAGCGACGACGCCAGCAGCGACGCCACCATCGCCACCACGAAGAACGCCGTCCGCACGATCCTCCTCAGCTTCTCCACCAGGTGGCAACATCCCAGCCCCCTCCCTCCCATCTCCTCGCGACGGCGGCGGCGGCGGCGATCATCCAACGGCGGACGCGGGACCCAGCCGTCGCCGGTGACCAGGCGGCCGTGGTCGGGGTGTCGCCCCACCGAGGGCGATCAGGTCGGGCTCGATCGGGGGAGGCGCGGAACCCTAGCCGGCGTCGACCGCGGCGGCGCAGCGGCCATTCCCCGTGAGGGGGTGGAGCGCGGCGGATTGCGGTGGTCACGGGCGGCGCCGGAGATTTCGACGGCGGGCGACGAACGGAGCTTCGAAAGATTTTGAATTCTCTCTCTCTCTCTCTCTCTCCCTCGAATGTGAACGGCGTTATTTATCTCGGACTCTCTTTGATAAAATCGATCGCGGATTTTTTTTTAAAAGGAAAAAATAAAAAAAAAACAATTAAAGAAAAATTTTAGGTAAAAAAATGGGTTTAATTAAGGAAAGTGGGGGAAATTAACGTTGTTAATTACATAGTTTTACGTAGGATTCCATTGGGTTCCGGGCCTGTTGCCCATCTGTCAGCTTTTTCAGTTTGACTTGACAGAACTACCCTTTATTCTGGAAATTAAATTAAATTAAATAATTTTCCTTTTTTTATTTTTTTTTGTGGGGATAATAATAAAAAAAAGGGTCGTCCAAGACTCTTTTTTGGACCGTATTGCCGTGCTAATTTTCATATTTGGGAGAATAATATAATAACATGGTCGTTCCTAATTTAGCACTTCTAGATGGTTGGGAAGATTTTCTATTTCGGCTCATTTTTTGGAATTTTTTTTTCTTTTTCTCGTTGAGGTGTATGAACTTGTTCGGGACCCGGGTTCCGACTTAGGGATGGGAATACCGAACCAAACGAGATTGAATTGTTTGCGCAAGTTAGGTGGCAATGGTGGAAAGATAAGATCATGATTACATTTTCCGGGCAAAAATATTTTCACCCCTCATGGTGATTGAATAAATCAAGTGGTTCACCTAATGGGAAAAAAAAAGTCAAATTTCCATAATATTCCTTGTGGCAAAAGCCATGTAATATATTGCTGGCTTTTGCTTAGAATATTATGGACGGCGAAATTCCCTTTGGTCAAGTTGTTTTCTCTATAGGCCGATAGAGAAAATTGATTCGATTGTATAAGATAAAAGAGAATAAATTTGCTCGAGATATTTTCTTCCAAGAAGGGAAGAAACAGTTCGATGGATAGATATTAAAACCTAACATCATCAACATGACGGTGTGTGGGCATCACTCCGTTAGTCATAAGGTGCGCGTTTCGGTTTTCAATCACTCTATTGATCTCCTTTTCGCCTCTCGTTAGTCATAAGGTGTGCGTTTCGGTTTTCAATCACTCTATTGATCTCCTTTTCGCCTCTTGTGCGAGAGCAGCACGAACCGCGCGTTCGAAAAGGCTTTCTTTCGACCCGTCGGTCCAGAGGGTTCGCAAATTTCCTTTCGTCGCGGAAGAAATTATTCATTCAAAAAAATTACGTGAAGGCGGTATTAATTGTGGGCATGCCGTGCTGTATAAACCGTTCACGAAGTAGAATCGTGCACGACACTAGTTTTCCAACCCCGGAGAAACAAAACCCAATAATTAAATAGCGGCGTGTAGCAATTGAGCAACGAGAAATTAAGGATTTGATTAGTTTAATTAAATCGAATAAAATCGGGTCAATTTGAAAAATGAAAGAGCTGCGCGAGGGACGGCGAGGGCACGGGGGAGGAGGAGGAGCAGCGCGAAGCCCGAGACAACGTTGGGGTTGGGGATTACCGTTGGACTTTGGGGACGGGGACGGATCGTGGTCGGGACCAGAAAATCTGCGCAGCGTGGCCCCCAGCGTGCTCCCGAGGTCACGTCGCTCTCGCCCCCGCCCCGGGCCCCCGGCCCCGGCCCCGGCCCTGCCCGCCCGAGTCGGACCCCTACGCTGTCCCCCCCGCCCCCTCCGGCCAGTAGCGGTATCTCCCTTCTCCTGCCGTACGCCGGCACTGGTCGCACAGATCGTTTGGATCGCGACGTTCACGTGATTCGATGGCCGGGATTCACTGGGCGCATGCGTTTCTCGGGGCGTGTGCGTAATGAGCCTTTTCTATCTCGGGCTCGACGTTATTTGAATGCGTGTCTCGTGACAGCTCGAATGGCCTCGGAACATGCAAAATCTCCGTTGATTCGCGATTTATGTTCGACTCGTCGCGACTTAATAAGAAGGAGGCTGCTCTCGGTGAAAGTAGTCATTCGCACGACAACTCGACATCGTTAAAACTTTAGCTATTCCAATTTCATGTCGATGTCAATGGTAAGAAATGTTCGGATTAGGAGCATAAACACAATAAAATAGAGAGTAAAAAAGCGCAAAAGAAAAACTGAAGCACAAGATTTTATCCTAATCCACCCTCAAACTAGGATTATATATAGCATAAGTTTCCGCTATAGTTAGCATTTCCTACCTTTTTTGTTACAACTCTCAATTACAAGAAAATGAGATTATATACATTCAGAAGTTATTTTATTTTATTTTTTATAACCCAGGAAACCCCCGCACGGCCGACAGCCGGGAGGTAAACCCTGGGGGCGACACGTGCTAGCCACCACACACGTGCACCGGTTAAGTCACCCTGCGGCACCCGGGATTCGAACACTCAACCTTTTGTGAGAGGAAGAGTGTCCTTTCCAGCAGCGCCACCTAGGCGGGTGGTTACATTCAGAAGTTATTCGTGGGCCAAAATCCAAAAAAAATAATAAAATACGAGCCCAAATTATGGCGCTACCCCACTGCGACCTTCGTCGGGACAGCTCCCGAACCCTGTCCGCTCACCAAAAAGCGAGACTCCCGTGCCTTCCTATCGATGGAAAGTTATCTTGTATAAATTGGTCTCCGTGCAAAAATAGTTATCTTGTATTGGAAATTTCGAAAGTGCGGCCAATTGGCACCACATACGTCCGGCCAAATCGCATAAAACGGTCCTTCCCCTCTACTCCCATGCGGCTTTCCTAGGGTGTCGTGTTGTGCTTTGTCTCGACATCGTTTGGTACTGTTGTACCAAAAGCGTAGCATCCTATGATGCTCCACGGTACCCTCCTTCCCTTGCTTGTCCTTAATCAATTAATCAAATTATTGTCTTCGTAATTAATTGCATTGATCTTATGGCAGGCGAGCATCATTCTTATTTTTATCCGAATAAATTTGATCGACGTTGGTCCCTTGTCCAATAAAATATTTCGCTTTTAAATTTTGTCCACGCCTTTATATCCTTATCGTACGAGCTCATCATCCCGAATCCAAATGTTGAGCATTCGCATTTCAATATATGATAGACAAGTCTCATGATCTCCGAGTTCGTCGAGAACTCGACAGTATTCGCCTTTATATCATTTTATTTGACCGATTGCATGGAATTTCGCGAGGAAAACCAACACAAATGATTCATGAACTTTGGTTCGATATGCAATGTCGGCCTCGGATTTTTAATTTGTTTAATGCGATTCCTGAATTTTGCTCCAAAGTTTAATGTAATCCTTAAAGTTTTAAACATTTTTATATTGTTTAGAGACTACATCGAACATTTATCAATAACCATATTGAATAAATTAAAACTTCACGGACGACATTGCACATTGGACCAAAATTTAGGGACCCTGATAACATTGTATATTTGACTAAACTTCAAGGACCATGTGCACTATAATCTCATTTTCATACGGTGACAAGTCATGTGTATGCATGAGACTAACTAGATCGATCCTTTTTTTTTTGTTGGGTCTTACTCAGATCTCTACTATGTACATGTGTGTATGTACGTTCATGAGAATCGAAACCCCGGACCTTATACTCTCTGACCCCATCCCTCAATACTTTTACCAGCAGGGCCGCCTCTCCTTGCCAATCCGATCCTCTCTAGAACAACAATCTTTTGGTGCGAGTTTGGTTCTCTTGGTTTCTTGGCCAACGCAGATCAGGCCTCGTGGCAGCGTCTCGTTTGACCTTTGCCGTCTAGTAACTAGTAAGGTGCTCGAGAGGGCGGGTCGGGAACATCGACGGCGTGCAAAACAGTGTATCCCACTTTCATCGTATTCGACAAAAACTTTCTTGTGCCCAATGATGTTCGCAAACTGTCATCTCTCGTTCCCAAGCTGGACTACATTGTGGCCGTTTTACAGAGCTTAGGACGCAGGGAAGGCAACGTTGGATCACGACCAAAAAAGGTGCTCTTTATTGACGAGGACAGCTAGGTCATTTTAGTAACTTTAATCAACAAATTTTTAAAGGAACAATAACACAAATGATTATTGAATTTTGACCCAAAGTGTAATGTGGTATCCGAACTTTCAATTTGTTCAATGTGATCCTTGCACTCTAGCCCAATGTATAATGTGGTCTCTAAACTTTTGGTAAATATTCAGATTAGTCTATAGACTACATGAAAATAACCAATATTATCCCTTCGTTAATTTAAGTTCGGGGACAACATTAACCATTTTTATATAATTCAAAGACTAATTTGAACATGTACGAAAAATTCAGAGACCATATCGAACAAATTAAAAATTCAAGGATGATATTGCAAATTGAGGTGAAGTTTAGGAGTCATGTTGTAAATTTGGCCATAGTTCAAAGACCATTTATGTCAATTTTTTTTTAATTTTTTGAAACAAAAAAATAAATGAAATAAAAAAGAAATTCCCGGAAAACCCAAGGAGACAAAAAGGGGGGGTTGGAGCATGAAAATGGGACGTAAGGTTGGACCAAAAAGCAAAGCTTCAAAAGCATTGGCACAAATGGACATGAGTCATTATCCTTAGTCATCCCAACTTTAGAGAATTGCTGATGTTGCTTTGGGCCCTCCACGTTCCTCTGTGAGTTGATAAGCCAGTTAAACCAAGACAGCCACTGTCTCCCTCTTTGCTTTGCTCGTGCAATTAGGGTCCGTTTGTTTGAAAGAAAAGCTTTCCGATGATGTAAAATGCTTTTACGAGAAATTCTGTTCTAGAAAAACGCCTTCCCATTTTTAGGTTAAGGAATTCATATTCCTAACTTTAAGCATGCACATTTTCTTCGACCGTGAATGGTTTGAATGCGGAAAAGTCCGGGATGCCAATTCGTGAGAAAATTCTTTCGCTCGAACAGACACGCCCTTGGGGATTGATGTGGGGACAAATGGGTGTCGCGTTGTTTTCCACCGACGGACAATTCGTGCGAAGAACAGCTTTGAAAGGGATTCATGGCAAACAGCCACGAACCTCCCGGACTAGGGCCACCATTGAGTTGGAAAGGGCGATTTGTGCGGACCAACATAGCCCCCTCGAATCACAAATCCACATCATTAGTTAGGCGGGCCTCAAAATAAAACAATCGCTCCGAATTTCGAAATTCTCGTGGAGGGAAGAAAATTTCAAATCACGGCGTCACCCTCTCTCTCTCTCTTTGTTTTTCATACGCAATCATTAATTATAAATACATAATTATTACACAGCCAAAAAAAAAAAATCAAAGAGGAGAATTAGATAATTCTCTCCCAATTGTCGTGCAAAAAGAAAATCAAAGATAAGGGAGACTTGTTTGCCCGCCTGCCCGAGAGAATACAGAGAGACTGACGAGGGTGGTGGTCCCTTGGGGAAAGGACTTTCCAGCTTGGGCTGATTCGGATGATAGCCCCCACCAGATTTGACGTTACGTGCACAATCCTAGGCCATGTTTGAATTTTGGAGCCTTCTTTTCAACGCAAAGTTTGGTGTCATCCAGGTTGGTGCAACGGTGCGAAATGCACTCCCTCGTTTTTTTCTCGCGCATCATAAGTGCAAAGATTAGGTAGAGCCACATTTCATTCCCCATTATCTTCCCTTCGCGTGCCGATGGCCGATGACCCCTTTTTTCTCTTTCTCGAGAGGATGATTAGTGTCGGATGAACGTTTCGGCGGGCCGAGGATGCGCAGATCCGACCTTTGGGGGCCAGAAGAAAGCACCTGTCGGCCGTGGAACTCGGCTCGGTCTTGAAGAAGGGGGCGCGACGCACGACAAGGGTTCGAATTCTCGGGGCTGTAAAGTTCGGATAGAATCTATTCGGGGCCACCGACCTGGCTTTTGGCTCGTGTCGTGCCGGATTTGCAAATTTAATGAGATTCTGTTGCTGGTCCGATTTTGGCTTTTCCTAGGGTGCTTTGTTGTAAAGAACATGGACCCTCTTAGAAAAATTTCTGGTGCAGGTTGTTTCTTCTTTCTTTGGTTGCACGAATAGGATCCAACATACAAAGGCATATGCATAACCTTTTCTTTTTCTGGCCATACATAGAGCCCGTTTAGTTCGATTTTGAGGGAATGCAAATGCTTTTGGGCTAAAGGGGTTTTTCGAAATGCAAGTAGTATTTGGTAAGTGTTTTTTAAAATCAACTTGGGTTAAAGGACTTTTGCTAATATTTTTTTTAAAAAAAGCTCCGATGGAGATAAACCACCGGTCGCCACTGTCGGCCAGATCTAGTCGCCGACCAACCGTCGACGGCCAGATCTAGTCGTCGGCCAACCGCTGACGGCTAGATTTGGTCGCCGACCACCACCGCCTGGGGTCGCGCTACCCTGGCGACCTCCCGAGGTTCGGCAACCCAAGGCGGCGGTTGCCGGGGTCGGGCTAGCCCTCAGGCGGCGATCGCTGGCCGTCGGACCTCGGTCTGGGGAAGATGAACAGTGTTAGTGAACAATGCAAGTTGCATTTCGAAAATGCAACTTTCCAAAGCACATCTACTCTTGCATTGGCCAAAAGTCCCTTAGAGAGCATTCCAAATGCAATTGCATCTCCCCAAAGTGAGTAAAAAAAGTTATCAAACACCATTTGCATTTGCCCAACAGACTTTAGAGCCCAAATGAGCATTCTGAATGCTGAACCAAACGGGGCCATAAGAGTGAATGTGCTCGTATATATCAATTACGAGGAAGTTCACTTGAAATACGTAGCATATGGCATAACCATCGGCAATTATCTAATAGTTTTGTATATTAGCCTGTTAGGTAAGCCGCGAATCGAAATTCTCGAGTAAATATCTCAGAGATTGATTATCCTGAATTCAGCTATGTAGGCAATCGGATAGGTATTGCGCATCTAGTCGGCATGTTCCTCAACCCCGATCGAGCAAATCTATAGCACGTATAATTGGCCCGATGTGCCGAGGCATTATATCTTTGAGGATCTATGAAAGTGATATTGCCGGCGTAAAATACTTTCCGGACAAGAAATTACAGAATGAAAAACCTCGATATACTAATGGAATGAATTTAGCTACTGAAATCAAAAGCTATATATGTGTCAACAACTCGGTTCTCGAATGCCCGAACCCTCTCATGCACATGATTGTTTTACATCGGCGGCGTAGCGAGTGCAATCTTTAATTTCGCATTCCTACACCAATCTCCATTAATCACCTTGCTTGCTTGGGCATATGACCTTATTGAAACTAAAGCTGTTAATTTGCACCGAGATGGTGTGATTTGGAAATCGGAAAGAGATGAACCGTGAATCAGATGTCACTTCCCCCAAAAAAACGAGAGAAGAGTGGAAAGAAACAAGGACCTTTCGATAAAGTCATTTCACCACAAAAGTCATTTCTACCGTTAATGTGGAATACAACGTAACCTAGGGCACGCCGCAATGACCTTTTGACCAAGGCTAATGCTTTCCAATGTCGAAAAAACATTGAAAAATCAAAAGGCCTCGCTTTACAAATCGTCTCCGGATAAATTGGGAAATGCCCTTTTGCCTATTTTTCCCGCTAGAATGTTTGGTAAGACCTTGAGGAAAGTAAAGGGTAGGCGAAAGCTGGAGTAGCAAGGTTTTCGAGTATGAATCATGTCATCGAAACCAAGCGACGAAGTATCGTGAGAAGTTATCTAGAACCAAAAATTCTGTCTCAAGTCACTTTGACGTAACACGCTTTACCAAGTAAACCGGTCGAGTTTGATCGGAATTCGAAGCGCTCATGCTGCTCCGTTTGTTTCGCGGAAAATGAATGATCTGAAAGTTATTTTCCTAAAGATAGTCGATGCAAGATATTTCACTCATCGACAACAATTTATTTCTAAATATTTTCGCGGGCAATGAGAACATTTTCGTTCATTCGTTTTAGTAAGCGATGCAAAATGCTAATTTTTAGCCAAATATTTTTCAAATTATTCATTTTCCGCGAATACAGACTATTTTTGAGATTGGGCCAATATCTCGGGCTAGACCCAAAGAGCAAATTTTAGGGCTTGGGGAAAGTTAGATGAGTTCTCCGTAATGTTTCAATTTGAGCCTCAAGGTGGTGGGCTCAATTTGGATGAGTCGGGCCATGACGCCAGCACCAATTTCTTGGTCGCAATTTCTGATCCCGAATTGGGTTTTTGCTTATCATGTAGGAATCTCTCGCCCATCGGGTCTCTTGGAAAGAAGCATTAGGCATCATGGGTCTTCAACTAGTCATGTTTGGCCAAGTTTCTTAGGGAATAATTACACAAATAGTCTTTGAACTTTGCACGTTTAATGTTGTCTCCAAACTTTTGATTTGTTCAATGCGGTTCCTGGGCATTTGGTAAATATTTAATTTAGTCCATAAACTTTATGAAAATATCCAATGTCATCCCTCCATTAATTCAAGTTGGAGGAATTTGTTGATTTGGCTTTCAATCCGGTAAGTTTGAACGGTGGACGAAAAATAAAAAAAAAGGTTACACGTGGATTGTCCACGTAAGTTGTTCGACCCAATTTAGAATATCATCATCCTTTTAATTTGTAAAAATGATTATCCGTATTATTTAATGACGTTGATTTTTATATTGCAATTTGAGTCAAATATCTTGTGGATTGCCCACTGTTCAAAGTATTAGATTGGAAGTCAAATTAGTAAATTACGTTAACTTGTATCAATGGAACGATGATATTAAACATTTTTGCATAGCTCCGTGAATTAGATTGAACGTGCACTAAAAGTTAAGGGATCATATTAAATAAATGGAAAGTTGGAAAGTCGACGTTCTATATTGGGCCAAAATTTAGAACTATTCGTATCATTTTTCGCTTCCCCTAAGCGAACTCATTCAAATTGTGATATTTTCATAGGGTTAATTAAAAAAAAAGCACCAACTTTAGATCCAGGGATAATTTTGGTTTGAATTTTTTTTTGTCTCGTAAAAAAGTACCAACTTTAGGTCGAGGGACAATTTTGGCTTGAAGTTTTTTTTGTCCCGTAAAAAAGCACCAACTTTAGGTTAAGTGACAATTTTGCCCTCAACTTTTTTTTTATCTCGTAAAAAACACCAACTTTCACTTAAATCCCAAATTTGGCCCCTATTGACTTAGAACTATTGATTATCTAACTTGACTATTCCACCTTAGCAACAAATCCACGTGGCTTGCTGACTAGATTTAAAGCAATATTCATTGTCTTATTCTTTGAGCCACAATTTGAAAAATAACGGTGAAACTGTTCGTCTCTTTCACTTCAACGACAAGTCAAAAATATCTCCAAATTGAATCTCTTTGGAGATATCTCTTTGGCCATATGTAATATAAAGCTGACCACCGCCTGTTGACAAACGCTATGGACGAGATTCGCCAAGCTCACTACCATAACCTTTTTTTTTTCAAACAATGGTGACTTCAGACAGAAAGTCAACGGGAGGCCAGATGATGATTTTTTATGAGACAAAAAAAATTTGTGGCTAGAATTGTCATTCAACTTAAAATTGATACTTTTTTACAAGACGAAAAAAAGTTAGGGTTAAAATTGTCTCTCGATTTAAAGTTGGTGTTTTTTAATGAGATAAAAAAAATTCGGGTTAAAATTGTCTCTCGACCTAAAATTGGTATTTTGGTTTTGGAATTAGGCCTATTTTCATATTAAAAGTAATTGACTTTTTGCAGCGGATTGAATTATTCTGAGTGTTGATTATTGGCGCAAGTATGTCTTATCTGTATGGTCCAAAATGACCAGAGCTAAGCGGAGATAACGTGTTGGGCTGCGTGCTTTCGATTACCGAGGTGGGATGATGGTCTTGTCTATGTATCCCATCTATTTATACATTTATTTGTTATTTTATTTTGGCTTTATTGCTTTCTAACAAAAGAAAAAAACAAAAACGAAACGAAAAAGAAAATGACTCAAACAGTCTACAAATTTTTACCAAATATTTAATATAGTTCTTGCACTTTTAATTTGTTCAATGTAGTCCTTGAACTTTAACTAAATATTCAATATGGTCCATGAACTTTTACTTTGTCCAGTATAATCCTTGAATTTTTGATACGTGTTTCACGTAGTCCCTTAATTACATGAAAATGTTCAATGAAGTGCTAAAGTTCAGGGACTAAATTGATAAATTAAAAGTTCAGGGACCACATTGCATATTGAATTAAAGTTTATGAATTGTTTTGTGTTATTTTTCCTAAAACGAAGTTAGACAACACGCTACATTACCAATATATAACAAGCTAGACATTATTATATAAACACGTATTTGGGAAACATAAATTGATTTAATTTAAGCTCTTTGAGGTATGACATGTTATGTAAATACAAAGAGCATATTTCATTCTGAACTCTCATTAAACTGCATACCCTGTTGTTATTTTCTTTATTATATGGACTTCTCGAGTCTTGGCGTGGGGATCTGTGATTCGATCAAGGCAACTATCCCTCGATTTGTTTGTTTGTCAATAAATTCTTGAAAATATATTAGTGAATGAACCTCGAAAGTTAAAAAAAAATATACATCGGCGCCTCCCTTCTCTAACCCTCTGGCAAACGACATTACAAGGTTAAACGATTTAGGTAAACTCAAAAATAATGCAACTTTTGGTTGTGTTTGTTTTGAGGAAAATATTTTCCTTATTTTTCAGCGTTTAGATCGTTTTAGAAAAATGAATTAACGGTAAATGTTTTCCTACCAAATCTTTAAAATTAGGAAAATGATTTATTCTTTAAAAAACCGAAAATCATTTTCAAAATATGACTAGATATTGATATTTGGACTAATAACTTTGCGCTTGGGCACAGGGACCCAATGTTCGTTTCCGAGCCCTTGACAGTGGAGTCGCGTCCCAGGCACTCGGATTGGGTCCATTGTGGCCGACCCAAGGACCTTGAGTCCACCAAGGTTGTGCTAATGTCCATGAAGGTCGGGCCCTGGGACACTAGGCCTGGTCTCCATAGATTCGAGTCGAAGCGCTAGGGAGCCAAGAATGGGCATCGAGTTCTTGGGCTCAGTTTCGGTTGACCAACGATTGGTGCACATGATCGTGGTTGGGAATCAGGGATCCAAACTTGAGACCCTAATGCTCGTACTGAGTTCATTGACTATTCATGCGCAAGTCACTAGCACCCTAATAATGTAGAAGGGTGAGGCCACGCAAGGGAAAGGGGGGATGAAATCAGCGTTGGAGAGGGTTGGCCGGGGCGACGGCGGGACCGGTGGCGGAGGCGAAGGGGATGGTCTCTTGTCAAGGTCAAATTTGCAGGCGAAGACCACATGGGAATGCACTGACGAGTAGATTTCAAAAAATGGTAATCATTTTCTCACTTTTAAATGTATTTTTTTCATCAACCGAAAATATTTTCCTTGACTAGTATATTTCTATGAACCAAATGTCGAAAACCTTTTTCTGAAAATTATTTTTCGTGAAATAAACGAAACTTAATTATCAAATTTTAAAGGATCTAGGTTCTGAGATAAAAGGAGATTGAGGACGGAGAAGTTAGGAGCCATGAAATTAATGGTCCCTATGGCCATTGGAATCACGTGACTAATTACCCACTAAGCACGCAGATTAAGGAAACTTCCTTGGGGCAGTCCTGTTCTGTGACTCGATCAACGAAAGAGAGCCGTAGACAGCAATACTATTAAATTTCCTTAAAGAGGTTGCCTCTGAATTCATCAGAATCTCGGCAACTCTTGTCTCATCTTGGCCATTTTCCTTTTTCTGCTCTTTTTTTTTTTGTTCTTTCTGTCTCTATTGGTGCTTTAAGCAGATGCATTTCTCTTTGCCATTCCGTCGAAAGATCCAGGCTTGAGCCGACCAATTTATACAGTCAAAGAGGATTTGTTTGCATAGGAAGTTGGATTTGCATAATTAAGGGAAAGCTGATGAGCAGATTACCTCTAATAATCAGAATCTGCTAAAAATCAAGAACAGAAGGAGAGGGAGGGAGGGTAGAGAGAGAGAGAGAACATAGGCGTTCTGTTCTTAAAACCTTGAGGGTTTTGTGTGTGAAATGCTATAAAAGCTATCATTTTCATCACAGCTTTCTCTGAGAAATCAATCTTCTCCAGCCAGCTTGTCTCCTTTCCTCCCCTGTCCTCGTCCCTCTCGTCTCATGTTCTCCTCTTGAAGAACCAGAGTTTTTTGGAGATTCTTGAAGGGATAACGTAGAGAGAGAGAGAGAGAGAGAGAGAGAGAGAGAGAGAGAGAGAGAGAGAGATGGAAGCTGTTCTCAAAACCAGAGGTCTCGTATCTCTCCCACCGAACCCGAGGAGCAGGTTGCTCGATCCATCTCAAGGCCTAAAGCACCGAATTTTGTCCCTAAAGCCACAGGCGCTTCCTGGGTTTCCTTTATCTTCAAATGGGTTTCAGAAATTTAATGGCTTTATCTCCAAACCCGGTGGAATATACCAGAAAAACAGGAGCTTTCACATTTGCAAGGCTGAAGCAGCTGCGGCAGCTGATGGGCAGCCTTTGTTTGCTGAGCCTGAGGAGCCCAAGTTCTTGGGCATTGAGGCTGTGACGCTCAAGAAGATTATCCCACTTGGGTTAATGTTCTTTTGCATATTGTTCAATTACACAATCCTTAGGGACACAAAAGATGTGCTGGTTGTCACAGCAAAAGGAAGCAGTGCAGAAATCATACCGTTTCTTAAAACGTGGGTCAATTTGCCTATGGCGATTGGTTTCATGTTGTTGTACACGAAATTGGCCAATGTGATGACAAAGCAGGCTCTCTTCTACTCTGTGATTGTTCCTTTCATTGCTTTTTTTGGGGCTTTTGGATTTGTTCTTTATCCTCTCAGTAGTTATATTCACCCTGAAGCTCTTGCGGACAAGCTTCTTGGAATGCTTGGGCCGAGGTTTCTCGGTCCACTTGCCATTATGAGGATATGGAGCTTCTGCTTGTTCTACGTTATGGCTGAGCTCTGGGGCAGCGTTGTGGTTTCGGTCCTCTTCTGGGGATTTGCCAATCAGGTGAGGAACATTAATCTTGCTGTCGTATACTTGCAGTTAAAAAAAAAGAACAGAAAATCTCTCTGCTTAGTGAATCAGATATTATGTAGTTCCTTATCTTTCTGGCTTGTGAATGGGATCGTATCTATTCTAGTTCTATCATTGGATCTGGCTAGTGAATCTCATTTTGTGCTGTGTGTCGAAACTTCCATTAATTTAGAGGGCATTTTGTTTCTCTTAGTCTCGCATAAGTCAAAGCTAAGGAAGGAAGTCAATATCACAATCTCATATGCTACGTAAGTTGTCTTATTTCTGTATAATTCAAAGATATTTGAGTAATATACGAGTGTCCCTTTTGTCTGACGAGGGGGGTGCTTTATGTTTTGATTGAGTCACGAAAGAGTATCTCTTTCGGTGTTTGATCGATAGATTGCTTGTGCTCCCATTAGTCAATATTATGTTTTGTTATCCTAGAAATTCCAACTTCCGTGTTTTCTAGGGCTTTTTCTGGTATTACTTTGGAGGTTGAGCAAATGATGTCCTGCTTTTATTCTAAGTGACCAAATAATCCCGGGCTATTCTTTGATGGCCTTCTCTAATTCCTCGCAGGAG
The DNA here is from genome assembly GCA_031216185.1 of Syzygium aqueum. Taxonomy (NCBI): domain Eukaryota; kingdom Viridiplantae; phylum Streptophyta; class Magnoliopsida; order Myrtales; family Myrtaceae; genus Syzygium; species Syzygium aqueum. Next base: position 25,239,616 of record CM062240.1, on the reverse strand, counting down.
AAGATTATGCCGATAGCTTAGTATAGCCAATTAATCTTACTGCTACTGCTCCAATTGTCTGTGTTATTATATGCCATTTTAGCTCTGGTTTCTGATATTGGATGAATTGGGTTCATTGTGTATTTAATTATGCATTTTTTTTTAGCTCGACACCATGTGCTAATGCACCAGAAATGCTTTGTCCGCAGATAACTACTGTGGAAGAAGCCAAAAAGTTCTACCCTCTTTTTGGACTTGGAGCAAATGTTGCTCTTATTTTCTCAGGCCGGACAGTCAAATACTTTTCCAATATGAGGAAGAACTTAGGTCCTGGTGTTGATGGTTGGGCTATCTCCCTGAAAGCGATGATGAGTATTGTGGTGGTAATGGGGCTTGCTATTTGCGGACTTTACTGGTGGGTTAATACGTTTGTTCCTCTGCCATCTCGTAGCAAGAAGAAGAAGGTAATTTCTACATCAGTATATTTATTACTTCCTAGTTTTCAGACCATCAGTGAAGAGCCAGTGAAGTAAGCTGATTGGACTTTCCATTAATCTTGCAGGAAAAACCCAAGATGGGAACCATGGAGAGCTTGAAATTCTTATTGTCTTCAAGGTACATCAGAGATCTTGCCACATTGGTTGTTGCATATGGTATTAGCATCAATCTAGTTGAGGTTACATGGAAATCCAAGCTCAAAGCTCAGGTAAATCTTCATGAAGCTTCTCTCTTCCTGTCTCATTGTTAATAGGTTCTTTCAATTCATAACTTTTGTGCCTTCCACTCTTCTTGCAGTTTCCTAGTCCGAACGAGTATTCTTCCTTCATGGGCGATTTCTCAACCGCAACTGGAATAGCTACCTTCACGATGATGCTACTGAGTCAATACGTATTTGACAAATACGGATGGGGAGTCGCAGCCAAGATCACACCAACCGTCCTGCTTGTGACAGGAGTCGCATTCTTTTCTCTGATTTTATTTGGTGATCCACTCTTACCTACTCTTGCGAAGTTTGGGATGACTCCTCTTCTTGCTGCTGTATACGTCGGTGCCATGCAGAACATTTTCAGCAAGAGCGCCAAGTACAGCTTATTTGACCCCTGCAAGGAAATGGCTTATATTCCTTTGGATGAGGACACCAAGGTTCAGATTAATTACTTGCCATTCCCTCACAAGAGTTTTCTCTGTCACTTTTCCTCTTCAAATTTCAGTCATCTTATTTATGAAAGTATGGACAGGAAGTTCACTTCGTAACTATGGCCAAAGCTGCCTTAGGAGAAGATTTGGACTGTTGAAATTCATGAGAAATGAAAACATTAGAAAATTACCTAAAACTCGTGCTTAGACTTTTATACATTCCGCATGATCATTCACTCAGCAATTTTGAAATGCTTGCTTCAGGTTAAAGGGAAAGCTGCCATTGATGTCGTGTGCAACCCACTGGGGAAATCCGGAGGTGCTCTGATTCAGCAATTCATGATCTTAACCTTTGGCTCTCTCGCCAATTCGACTCCTTACCTTGGAGGAATCCTTATGGTGATCGTGCTCGCGTGGTTGGCTGCGGCGAAGTCTCTCGATTCCCAGTTCAACGCATTACGTCAGGAGGAAGAACTTGAGAAGGAGCTGGAGAGAGCTGCAGTAAAGATACCCGTCGTGGCTCAAGACGAGAGCGGGAATGGTTCTCTGGCGAGCGATTTAACGTTGAAACCCGCTGCAGGAGACTCCCCTGGCAAATCGTCATGAATCTGTCATACATGTTTTTTGTACCATTGAGTGAGAAAGAATAATCATCGGCCGATGCCGATGAGAAGCCGAGTTAGAAACATAGACATACCGACATTTGTTTGATTAAAAGGAGGAGAAGAACGCAAAGGTGTTTACTTATCTGAGCATTTTTTAAGTTCTTTTGGCATCCTAGTGATTAGGTGCTTGCTGATGTATGGACTTGTACTATTACATTCAATCCCAGTATTTATGATTCTTCATTGGTAGGGATTGGAGGCTGATGGTGATTGGAGGGTTTGCAGAGGGGAAAACAGAGAAGCTTTTGAATTCATAGCAGGGACTAGCGAGGGATAGGTTACAGTAAATGCTCATTCGAAACGTAGTAAGACTGCTAGAACAACGACGACTATTGATATGCTTTTTAGCAAGATTTTGGTTGCCATCAATTAATTTTGTGAATCAATTAACCTCTCCCTTATTTACCACATTGAGTGGATTTCTAACTTAAAAGGAGTCCATTACGTCAATACTAATTAAGATTAGCAAAATAACTTTAATCTCATCAAATGCCGAATTTTCAATTTTCATCGCTCAATTCGGTTTCGAAACGTGCCCTTAGCATGTCATATAAGATGTCGAGTGAAAAATTCGAAATACATCAAATTTCATACAGCTAAATCAAAGTTCACGTATCTGATAAAAAAAAAGATCAAAGTTCATGTCTAATTAATTGATTTTGATATTAAGATTTCGACTAATCTTATATTTTATAGGATATCAATTGACTCATCATTACGAGGATTAGAGCGCCTCTTTGTCAATTCAAAAGACAGAGATTCAGTTTAATTCGTTAAGAGACGTTTCATCTCGAAAGAACACGACCAAGAACGGATCTTTTTTGTTTGTTCGTGGTTTTTCTCTTTCTCTGTGGCTTTTGCGATTTTTTTATCTTCTCGCGCTCCTGCAAAACCTCGCCCAAAACCCTCCCTCCTCCCCACCAAGAAGAACCATGCTCTGCACCTTCAAGAATGGCTCTCCCCGCTAACACATCTCCAATTTCTCCGCACCAGGACCATCCCAATCCTTCCTCCCCCCGAACCCATCATCCCAGGACCGTGCGTTTCCCTCCCGGTCCTAGAAGTCGTCGAATTGGTCTGAGGAAGTGTCGGGAAGTGTCGGTCCTCAACACCGGCTCCCTCAACACCCAGAACCCGAATTCTTACCTGTGCGAGCTGTGCCTCCGCGGTGACCTCCAGCAAGCTGTGGGATGCTTGAACTCGATGCAAGAATTGAAGTCTGGCGTCGAGGAGGACTCTTTCATCGCTTTCTCGAGGCTGTGTGAGCACAAGAGGGCCTATGATGAAGGGGCGCTCGTGTTCTCCTATGTGTTGGAGGTGTACACGCAGCTGAGCATTAGGCTGGGTAATGCTCTGTTGAGCATGTTCGTGAGGTTCGGCAACTTGGCCGATGCATGGTACGTTTTTGGCAGAATGAACGAGAGAGATGTGTTTTCGTGGAATATCATGGTCGGTGGGTATGCTAAAAATGGTTTCTTTGATGAGGCTTTGGATTTGTACCACAGGATGCTGTGGGTTGGGATAAAGCCTGATGTTTATACATTTCCTTGTGTTCTGAGAACTTGTGGTGGCGTGCCTGACTTGGCAAGGGGGAAGGAGGTTCATGTGCATGTTATTAGACATGGGTTCGAATCGGATGTGGATGTTCTTAATGCCTTGATTACCATGTACATGAAATGCGGCGATGTTGTGAGTGCGCGTTTATTATTTGATAGAATGTCCAGAAGAGATAGAATTTCATGGAATGCTATGATATCTGGGTATATAGAGAATGGGGAATGTTATGAAGGATTGAGACAGTTCTTTAGGATGCTTGAATGTTGCATCGATCCTGATATCATGACCATGACGAGTGTGGTCTCTGCTTGTGAGATTCTTATGGATGGGAAGATAGGGAGGGAGATTCATGGTTATGTGATAAGAACAGCATTAGGTGATGATGTTTCAGTTGCTAATTCGTTGATTCAATTTTACTCAAGTATTGGGCAGTGGGAGGAAGCCGAGGACGTGTTCTCTCGAATGGAATGTAAAGACGTAGTCTCTTGGACATCGATGATTTCATGTTTCGAGGATAATTTGCTTCATGAGAAAGCGATAGAGACTTACAAAATGATGGGAGAAGCTGGTGTGGCACCCGATGAGATCACTATAGCTACCGTTCTCTCTGCTTGTGCTTCTTTGGGCCGTTTGGACGTTGGAACTGAGCTTCATGAACTTGCAAATGAAACGGGGCTCATCTCGTGCTCAATAGTTGCGAACACTCTCATTGACATGTACTCCAAATGCAAATGCATAGACAAGGCCTTGGACATTTTTGACAGTATTCCAGAGAAAAATGTGATATCATGGACTTCTATCATGCTTGGGCTTCGGATCAACAACCGCTGCTTCGAGGCTCTGATTTTCTTTCGGCAAATGAAGCTCACATTGGAGCCCAATGCCATTACTTTGATCTCTATCTTATCCGCATGTTCTCGAATAGGAGCTTTGATGTGCGGCAAGGAGATTCACGCACATGTATTAAGAAATGGACTGGCGTTCCATGGTTTCTTGCCCAACGCATTACTGGATATGTATGTTAGGTGTGGACGGATGGGATCTGCATGGAATCAATTTAACTTGCATGAAAGGGATGTTGCATCTTGGAATATTCTTTTGACGGGCCATGCAGAACGAGGACAAGGGATGCTGGCCTTGGATCTTTATCATAGAATGAACATATCTGGCGTATGCCCAGATGAAATTACTTTCATTTCACTGTTATGTGCTTGTAGCAGATCTGGAATGGTTGATGAAGGGTTGGAATACTTTCAGCAAATGCAGTATGAATTCTCTATTACTCCAAATTTGAAGCATTATGCATGCGTGGTTGATTTACTAGGTCGTGCTGGGCAGTTAGAGGATGCATATGAGTTTATTCGGGAAATGCCCGTAGCTCCAGATGCAGCCATATGGGGTGCTTTGCTTAATGCGTGTCGAATTCATAGGCAGGTTGATCTTGGCAAGCTTGCAGCTCGGCATATATTTGAAAAAGATACAAAGAGTGTGGGCTATTATATTCTGTTGTGTAATCTTTATGCTGACGTTGGCAAATGGGATGAAGTTGCGAAAGTCAGAAAATTTATGAGAGAGAAGGGACTGACTATAGATCCTGGGTGCAGTTGGATAGAGGTGAAAGGGAAAGTTCATGCTTTCCTCAGTGGTGATAATTGTCACCCTCAGAAATCAGAAATTAATGCAGTTATAGAGGGATTCTATGAGAAAATGAAGATAGATGGTTTTGGCGGATTAGACAATAGTTCTGTTGATAAGATTGAAGCTTCAAGGGCAGAAATTTTCTGCGGACATAGTGAGAGACAAGCCGTTGCATTTGGGCTCACCAATACTGCTCCTGGGATGCCTATACGTGTGACGAAGAACCTATTCATGTGCCAAAGCTGTCATGATATAGTGAAGTTTATTTCTAAGGTGGTCCGCAGACAAATATCTGTTAGGGATACAGATAATTTTCACCATTTTAAGGACGGAGCTTGCTCTTGTGGTGATGAAGGTTACTGGGGAAAGCAAGCAACATAGATGTAGCTAGAGCAAGGTTTTCTCTTCATTCGATACTCTCTCCTGGGACATACTGCAATTATACTAGTAGACAGCAGTTTATGTGAGTTGTGTGTCCTCGCCATCGCAGAGTTAAACTTACTAGTAATGTGAAATAAAAAGAATTACCCCCAAAAGAAAGCATCTGTATTGAAGCATGCAAAGCTCATCATGACTGGATGGTGTATGGTCTGACAATTGTGCTGGCTCTTGAAGCTGAGAGATGCTAGTATAAGGTTCATCAGTTTAAACTTGTATCTTTCCATTTATGTAATTAAGTGTACAATTCCCTACTAGCTATCTAACACATCAAATTTTGGAGGTTGATATGCTTCCCTGTTCTTTTAGTATTTCTTCACTGTGTTATGCATAAAATGAAGTTTAAAGGATTGATTGGAAATCTCTGCACATTTAGTTGCCAATGACAGAACCTTGAAAAAAAATATAGCCAAGAACTTGGGATATTGAAATCGAACCAAGCTGTTAACAAGCTTACACAACCAGTTTCAATGAACAAATGAAACATAAAATCCAAACTTTGCACACAATTATTTATAGAATGGAGTTGTTGGGGAGCACCCCATAAAACGGAATATTTTAAGTACAAATGAATGCATAAGGAAGCTGCTGAGTGAAGGGGTTTATAAATTGACAGCTCTCCTGACTGTCCTGAAGGATGATTTGATGAAATTGCTCTCTGCATCATAATTCTCATCCCCATCAATGTCATCAACCACCATGGGCTTCTTTCTGATACAGTCCACACCCTTTTTCAGCCCCAGGATCACAGATGGTGACGACGGAATCCGTCGAAGGATCCTTGCACTCTCCGATCTCACAGGCCCCTTTTCTTTTTTAGACTTTTCTCCTCTCTCTTTCCCCTCAATGTTCTCATTACTTACAGTTGTTACAACACCATGGCGGCTTACTTCACTCCTTCGGCCTCTTACATAAGGCGCTTTAACCAGCTCTGTTGTCTCAACAATCTCTTCTTTTATCTCACTTTCTTTTTCTTGAGTTTCTTTCTGTTTGTTCTCCACCTGAGCTTTTCCAAGACCCGCTTCATCCTGTGAATCTGAGAACTTTTTCTCCTCCTCTCTCTGTGGGAACTTATGGTCCATCTTCCTGATTATTTCATCACTGGTCATTCTTTTCCCTTCATCTTCATTTCGAGGGCTCAGTTCATCTTTAGTATTCTCCAGCAGCATGTGCAGCCATCTTTCGACGTTGGCTTTTCCGCGTTGCTTCCTGCTCTCTCCATCTTCCTCAGTTTCTGTTTCTTGTAAAGCAGGGAATAAAATGCTGTGCCTTTTCCCTTCTCCTTCTCCTGAAACCTTCAGTTCACACTGTCCTGTAGATTGATCCTTCACTACAGGACAATCTTCGGGACTCTCTTCATGGGAATCTTTCGCAGTTGATTGGTGTCCCTGTTGTGCTTCTTCAAGATTTTGCTCTCCAGTGAGAGAGAATCGTGCTTTGGTTGCTTTATGTTCCTCTTCTAGGAAGAGTCTCAGTTCCTTGTGTAACGGTGTCCTCGGCTTGATTCCTGATAAATATAAGATTGGTTTTTTGTCTTCCTCGTCAATCAGTAAGGTATCATCCATTCTGGACCTCTTTCTTGCTTGCTCCCACTCGGGACGAACCTGTTGCTCAACTTCATCCTTCTGTTTGTGGATTTTGTGGAGTTCTCTCTCAGATGAGTCACATATTGCTTTCTGGGCTTCAAGTCTTGCCATTAGTGCATTACTTGCAGCCTGGTTCAGTCTCACCTGCTCCTTATAGATGACACTCCTGAAGCCAAAAGACAAGGAAAATTGACAATAAGCTAAATGTTGCTACAAAAAATAAAGATGCGATTTGTCTACTTATTGATTGCTTTTGACAAATTGAGGAATGGGGTGGAAGTTATCAACTGTAAAAGTATGGTCATCACCTCATTATAATCTCGAAAATCATGTTTGTTCCCAAGTTTAGCAAAATGATGATCAGACAGAAAATTATATATAACTGGATTGTAGTAAAGGTAAGAAGATAAAGAGAGGTGTAGAACTCTTACTGATGCATAGCATCTCGAATCATCTTCTCTAGCATAGTTCTATACGAAGATTGTGCCTCTGCTAGTCTTCTACACTTTTCAGCCCTCCTCCTCCTTTTTATCAAGGTTAGTTCCAAGTCTTGAATAGCCAGTTTTTCCTCTTCATTCTTTCTCTTCATCTGGTTGACTTCTTCATCAAGTTCTGCTAGTTCAGCCTGCATTTTTGTCGCCTCGTCCTTTCGTCTTAGTGAATCTCTAGCCAAGACAATCTCCTGGTACGGATTTCTCAACTGATTTGGGTTTTCATTTTCTTTCAGCGGGCTGGAATTCAGCTTACTAGCCACTGAAACGATAAAACTAACAGAGGTCATTCATCACAATAGCGAACCAAATTCATAATGAGATGCCCATTTGTGGGCAACATTAAACTTTAATATTCTTCCCTCCTCAGGGTAATCAAAATTAACTTTTGATCTTTGTCTCAAACTGAACCAATTCTCTCCTATCCACAAATAGCTTCACCTCATATCTACTTATATATGATAAGCTGATTTAGTTTTCAATCGGTAATCCTATGTTTCACACAGATTATGTTCTGGTGAATTTTGTAGGCTGTCAGTTGGTGAGTAAGATACATAAGATAATAATCATCAAAGATGAAAATAAAGAGGTCTCATTAATTTTCTGCTATAAGAAAGGCACTAAAAGCATAAGTGGAGAGGGAGGCCTACTTACCCATCATAGCCTTGTGTGACCTCTGTTTTCTATTAGAATCGGTCAATATAAAATTCGAAAAGGAATCACGAGACTCCCTCCGGGAAACCACAATGGCAGCCGGAGCTAAGCCAACTCTCTCTTTTGATTCGATAAAGTGCTGAGGAAAAGAGTGTGATTCTACTGTTTGGGCGGCATTTATTTCTTCGTTTTCACCTTCCAAGAACAAAAACGAGAATGCTCTGTGCCTGCCAACATTGAAAGGATGTGTCTTGAGTACTCATAGTTTTAGCGCCTTCCATTGATATGAAAAGCAAATTAATGGTACAAGGACTACCTGAAATCTGAATTCGATGAAGCAAAGATCGATAAGAACTGATTCACAGAGATGCCTAATTGGAAATCCCACCATGGAACTAGCAATTCCAACTTGTTATGCTTTTTCTTGCAAGCTTGCCATTGCAATATCCTCAAGTTGCTTGGAACAGTCAACCCACCTCCTGCATATCAAATAGATAGTTCATATCTAGAGAGAGAGAGAGAGAGAGAGAGAGAGAGAGAGAGAGAGAGAGAGAGAGAGAGAGAGAGAGAGAGAGAGAGAGAGAGAGAGAGAGAGAGAGAGAGAGTTTACAGACTTGAGCAAGGAAACCAATGATCAATGTCCCAGGCGAGCGGAGATGCCGAATCAGCATGATAATAGAGAACATTCCCATAAGGGTCCACTCGGATTACCGTAGGATCAAAGCCGGCATTCCTGCATCAAGAGACATTATATCTCAAAAAATTGTGACTAGATGATTATACTAGCCCTTGCTAACTTATGAAAACTCATTTTTGGCATTTTGGCAGTAAATTTACTCATAAATTTTTTTTGGTAAATCCAGTGAATACCCAAGATGGTTAAGTTGCTTCCACAGGAGGCTGATAAAGATCTTCGGCTTGGCAGTAGGCTTCGCTTTTGGGTTGATTATCGGAAACATCAGCTCCAAATCTTCTACCATTGCAGCCTTCAAAGTCATAAAACCAAACATGAAAATGCAATGAAATAATTCATTCACGAGACAGTCACATACATGCAGCAAGACTTACTGACAACAGTTACAATAACATTTAGCAAAATCTAACCAACGCATTTCATTTCAATTAGTAGAGATTGAGAGACAATTAGGCATTTTAATTTGTTTTTCCAGAATCAAGAAGTTAACACTTTGGATCCACTTATAAAATCCTAGCAATTAATTGAACTACGTTGGCAACAAAAGGATCGAATCGAGTTCACTGGTGGAAGCACGATTCTTGCGGAAGCTGAGAGCTACCAATGTGGGTGTAAGTGGTGTGAATTTTCTCCGAACACGCCGTTTAAACTAGTTAGGCCATGGCATCTCAGCGAGAAGTCATCAATTAGGCCATTTATATTTATGTGTTCTCATCTTCACTTACTGAATACTTCTAGGGACAGAAGAGAAGAAATTCGATAAGCCGAACTGTCACCCGCAGAATTGCAGCAGTTTTCACTCAATGAAAATTTCCATTTCAGGACAGGCTAATCAGCTTCACATAGTTAAAAAGGCGGTTGTCTTAGACCAATGTACAGTTGGTTCCTTCTTCAATTAAACTCACAGAAAGCTTGGATACATCGATCTCTGGAGCACACAATGTGAGCAATCCCTCTTCCATTCAAGCTAGCCAACACCTATTTTCCTCAATTTTCCACAGCTAGCAAACTAGGTGCAGCTAAATCAGAGAACCCAAACAAGAATCTCCAATTCTACAAACCTTAATTTGCCCCGTGAACATATTTACCGAGAACTGCCCAGAAAAAAAAGAAACCAAGTTCACATCATATCATTTCCGCTCAAATTTTTTTTCCTTTTCTTTCAAGGAACAAGCTTAAATTACCGCATGTGGCGGGAGAGCGCGAGGCACGAAGGCGAACGGCGGGCCGTGGGCGTACGGGCCGGCGCCGCGGTCTCGGCAGAGCTTCGCGTACGCGACCGGGTACCCGAGGCTGTCGTCGACCTCCATCTCCGGCTCGGAGAAGGGATGCTCAGCTGCCATATTCTTGACCGGACACTGTGGGTGCGCGTGGGAGTGAAAAGCAACGAGTGAGGAACGCTGGGTCCTTTTGATGGGAGGTAACGGTCGACTGATTTTGAAAAAGGAAGGTGTAGCGCTTTCGAAAAGTCCGGTGCCGCGCTGGCACATGTAACGGCTCCAAGTGGGTCCCGGCGATGAATTCCGTTTCCTTTTTTTGCTTAAAAGAGTGAATTGAATATACCTCCCTTTTGAGTAACCAATCAACTTCAGGGATAACATTGAATAATTTCAATTAGTTCGGGGACTGGATTGAACATAAACGAAAAATTCGGGGACCGCATCGATCAGATTAAAAGTTTAGGGACGATATTACACGTTGAGTTCAAAGTTCATGAACCATTTGTGTAATTATTCTCTTGTCATACGACCGTCACGTTAAACACACTTTTTTTTTTTAATCTTTTGATGACGGGCGTGTACTCCTTTCTGTGCTACGCCGCAAGGGGTGCGTGCGAGCTCGACCCTTGCGATATCACGAACTCGATTGCGTTTCATTTTCGTTAAGTTAAAGTCAATCCAAGTACCTAATTCGGGTCGAGCTTGAACTTGAAAAAGCGGTTGATTCGAGCGGCTCGTAATCCTAGCTCAAATGTTTTTTCTGGTCATGTGGAATGACATTTTTTTGCCTGTAAAATGCAATATGTCGAGCAGTGATTGTTTCCTGTATCTGTTCAACATTGGATCCAAAGAACCTGGGCCATGTAAAGTGCCCGTTCGAAGATGGAAATTAGGAGATTTTGTGATCCTAGACAGAAAACGGAAGATCAGTAAGATTTTGGGCGGTTGAATTCTCCATGTTTGGAAAGCCAAAAAAACCAAATCATGTTTCCCCACATCATCCTAGTTTGAACAAAATGGGACGACGACTTTTGTCCCAACCAAAAAGTGCGACCCTTCCTTTTTTCAAATTCTTTGATTTTAGCACCTCCTGGACCCCTCCTCCATTTGGGAGCTCTCATCTTTGTCAATTGAGAAGAGAGTTTGTGCTCTCCCTCGTGGGCCTCAGTTGTCAATTGCTCTTTTGTTTTTGTTTTCTGTGAGTAAGAAAGCTTTGTTCCATCGCCACGAGCCCCCACGAAAGCAATAACAAGCTAGCGAGCTATCCCCCAGTTAAGACGGATATGTTAGAATTAGATCCCGCATTCGTTTAACAGTTCAAATAGCTGGCGGTGGTCCTACATTTATCAAGTAGCATCGACGCAAGAGGTCATTAGTTCAAATCTTATTTTTGTCAAAAGTAATGTTCCTGGTGTTATGTAGAGGTACCTAACATCGTGTTTAATTGCATGAACAACTTTATCACTGGTATGGCTAGGAGAAGAGTGGATTCTGGAGTTCTTAATTCTCAACGCACCATAGTGAAAAGCATTCCAAGCAAGTTTTTGTGGGGAACAAGGAAGAGATTTGCCCTTAAAACTGGTAGAAGACTCATCTTTCCACCAACCAGGCACTCTTTGGATGTTGCATGGCTGAAGAATCGAGTCTCAAATGCTTCTGCAAAAGGATCGTTGCGAATAAGGCTGTGTTTGGTTCGGCTTTTGGGAAATGTTTTTGCATAACACACAACACTATTTGCATAAAGAACTTTGGTTTAAAAAGAAAAACAAAAAACAAGAACCACATCTGGAACCCTCCTCAATAACTCTAGTGAAGCCGCAAGCTCTGGCTATGGCCTTCGTGTGACCCAGGTTGGGTGTCACTAGAGTTGCGCAGCCAAGCGATGGGCCACCAGAGTCGTGCGATTTCAGGTGCGCTAGATCTCGACTTCAGGCCAGGGGACGAGTCAGAAACCATCTCGATTTCGACTTCAAACTTAGGCCAGGCGATGAATCGCCGAGAGGTAAGATCACGGCTTCAAATCTTGACCTCGACAAGTCGCAAGATCTCGACTTCGTACCTCAACTTCAACTTCTATCTCAAGCCAGGCCAGATGACGAATAGACAAGTCACCAGATCTCGAGCTGCTGGGAAGATGATGAACAATGGAATATCAAGGGGTAAAAGAGGAATACGAAAAATTGATGAGGGCAAGAGTGAAATAAAAAATTTTATATGCTGAATACCCAATGCTGGTAAGTAGTAGCCTTGAGGTAATAGACTTGGGAGTTTTGAAGGACTTTAGAAATGCCAGCATTTCCCGAATGGACTCCTAAAATATTTATTAAACACTCCAACAATTACCCAAGGAACTTTAGAGAAATCGAATCAAATGCAGCCTAAATGGTCCCTGGTTTCATTTGCTACTCCACATAGAAGGTAGAGGGGGATCGACAACTAAACACCAGGAGATCGTTCAATCTTTCGCCGGCAACCTGTTATAGATGATAAGCCAGGACATAAAAGGAGTGCCTCAGGATATCAGGAGAAAACCAGAGTCAAATGTTTGCCACTCTACTCTTGACTTCTTGAACCTGATAAAATTCCAAGCTTTGCATACTGAACACTGTTCAGTATATCATGAAGCATTCTTCGACCATCATACTTATCAAAAAGAGGGCTTATCTGGATGCCGTTTATCATGCCAGAGAAAGGTAGCGCTGCCATTGCCAGCAACACGTTCGATCGAAGGCCTGGCAAACCCTTCTCAATCTCAAGATTGCCCTCTGGGAGCTTGGCAGGGGAAAAGCTGTAATAGGGGAGAAGAGTCCAGCCCCTCTGATCAACAGTTCCTTCGTTTCGGTCCAGCAGCTCTCTCTTCCAAATGGGCTTTTGCATCTGCAACGAAAACGAGGCCTCAAAGCCTCTCTTTCACGTGCCGTCGTCGTGCCTCCAAGAGTCAAACCTGACTTTGAGAGGTTTCGAAGGGCCGAGGGTATCGGCGAGACACGAGCGTTCCTGTCCAATGCCAACTTTTTCCAACAAACGTTCAAACTTTCGTGTACGCTCCTCCCTTCCTTCCCCTTGATGTGATGTCCTCTTTGTCATCTCTTCAAACGGCCATTCAAACTTTCGTGTCCTCTTCTCTGTCTTTTTGATTTGATGAACTCCCTTGTCATCCTTCCGGCACCTCCACCGTAAACTAGGGAACATTAAGGGCCGTTTGGTTCGACTTTAGGAGATTACATTTAGAGAAATGCTAATATATTTGGGCTAAATGGATTTTCCGAAATGTAAATAGTATTTAGTAAGTGTTTTTTAAAATCAATTTGAGCTAAAGGACTTTTGCTAATAATTTTTTTTTTAAAAAGCTTCGGTGGAGCTTAACCACTGGCCATCGCCGCTTGGGGTCGCATAACCCTTAGGCGACGCCACTAGGGGGTCACGCGACCCCGGAGACTGCCGCCTGGGGTCGCTGGACCTCGGACGGTGGTCGCCGGGGTCGGACTAGCCCTTAGGCGGCTGTCGCCAGACCTGCCTCTAGGGAAGATGAACAGTTACGATGAATAGTGCAAGTTGCGTTATGAAAATGCAACTTCTCAAAGCACCTCTACCCTTGCATTAGCCAAAAGTCCCTTGAAGAGCATTTCAAATGTAATTGCTTCTTTCCAAAATAAGTAAAAAAAGTTACCAAACATCATTTGCATTTGACCAAGGGACTTTAAAGTCTAAATGAGCATTTCAAATGCTGAACCAAACGGGACCTAAGTGAGGTCGAGTGCTGCTTATTCGGTGAGGGCGACAAGAAGAACGAATGCTTTTGAGAGCTTCAAGCAAATCTAAAAAATCTCATGTTGATGCCATCGATATAAACTTTTAGGTCTTACTTTGTTTCACTGGGGACGGCTCCACGCGACAGAAATACCTTTTTACCGAAGGTTGGAACTAATCGGGTTTCATGGCAATATGGACAGGAAGTATTAAGCGTAACCACAACAAGAACTAGTGCTAATTACTCCATAGCAAACTAAGTACATCAATTGGAAAGTCAAATTGATAAATTAAAAAAATACATTGTTTGTGTTGATGATCAGGGGTCTCTACAACGATTCAAAAACAGCCTATATAGCTTATTACACAACGTAACTGCTCTTTAGCAGTTAATACTCAAATTAGAAGTTATAATTGCATATCCATGATTTTTGGCTCCATGATCACGTTTCATTATTGCACATTCATCATATCTATAAGTGGTTACAATTTTCAGCAGTCTCTATGCTCATCTTCGAGCTCCAAGATTGCACGTCACTCTTCTTTGCTAACTGTCGATAACTCCCCCATCGGCATCTTCATCGCTTTTAGTTTTCCGCCTCTACCACTTAGCTAAATTTACCAAGTGTCAATCGCCAACCAACCGTAGTTGCCGATATTCATGATCATTGACGTGCTCCTTTGCCCTTAATATCCTATTGATAGCCCAATCGCTCGACACCTGACCTTATATCCGTGTCGTGTCGATTGTTAATATTTATCAACAGGCTTTCCTTCGAATGACACTTAACAATAACAAAATTGACCGACACCGAGCTCAATAATACCATCGCATCCATTAAAAGGGTCTGGTCATTTTTGGATGTCGACAGTCTTGTATGAATCGGGCGAGGTAATTTCTGAACACCAACAAAAAGTGTACTTAAAGTGTGATGAAGGAGGGAGAACTTTCTCCTTTGGGGAGATTTGCCACATTAAGCCCCGACCAATCCACGAAGTGTCCGACCGACAGGATATGAACTAGCGACATCTCTCGTCCTCGCTCGATCGCGCGCACGGCTCGACAGCCAACATGGAAGACCGGCCGTCCGACCCGCACCACCGCCGCCGCGCCTCCTCCTCCTCCTCCTCCGCCGCCGACACCACGCCCCTCCTCCTCGACGGCCGGTGGCGCCGCCACCTCCGCCTGAAGACCGCCCTCTCCTCGGAGCTCTCCGGCGCCGTCGGCGACCTCGGCACCTACATCCCCATCGTCCTGACCCTCACCCTGGTGTCCCACCTCGACCTCTCCACCACCCTCATCTTCACCGCCCTCTACAACGTCGCCACCGGCGTCCTCTTCGGCATCCCCATGCCCGTCCAGCCCATGAAGTCCATCGCCGCCGTCGCCGTCTCCGAGTCCCCCCACCTCTCCCCCTCCCAGATCGCCGCCGCCGGCCTCTCCACCGCCGCCGTCCTCCTCGTCCTCGGCGCCACCGGCCTCATGTCCTTCTTCTACCGCTACATCCCCCTCCCCGTCGTCCGCGGCGTCCAGTTGTCCCAGGGCCTGGCCTTCGCCTTCTCCGCGATCAAGTACATAAGGTATGATCAGGACTTCGTCACCTCGAAGTCCGGGCCCGCGAGGCCCTGGCTCGGCCTCGACGGCCTTGTCCTTGCGATTGCTGCTGTTCTGTTCCTCGTGTTATGTACTGGGTCTGGGGACGACGATTCCACAGATGTTCGAGGTTTGGATTGTATGGATGAAAGTGACGATGATGAAATTGATGTTGAATTGTTGCGATCTAAGCGAAACATCGACCGTAGATTGAGGATGTTGTCTGCGATTCCGTCGGCTCTGTTAGTGTTCTTGTTTGGAATGGTGTTGTGCGTTATCCGCGACCCTTCAATCTTTACCAGCCTCAAATTCGGCCCCTCGAAGCTGCATGTGTTGAGGATAACTTGGGATGACTGGAAGAGCGGGTTTTTACGCGCCGCGATTCCGCAGATCCCGCTGTCGATTCTCAATTCGGTGATTGCGGTGTGTAAACTGTCCGCTGATTTGTTCCCAGATAGGGAATTGTCGGCCACATCGGTTTCAATCAGTGTAGGGATTATGAATTTCGTGGGTTGCTGGTTCGGCGCGATGCCAGTATGCCATGGAGCTGGGGGGCTTGCGGGGCAGTACCGGTTCGGGGGGAGGAGCGGTGCCTCGGTAGTGTTTCTGGGGATTGGGAAGTTGGTGCTCGGGTTGCTGTTTGGGAATTCATTTGTGAGGATATTGAACCAATTCCCAATTGGGATTCTTGGGGTGCTGTTGCTGTTTGCCGGGATCGAACTGGCGATGGCTTCGCGAGATATGAACACAAAGGAGGAGTCTTTCGTGATGTTGGTGTGTGCTGCTGTTTCTTTGACGGGGTCAAGTGCTGCACTAGGATTTGGGTGCGGGATTCTGCTGTTCTTGTTGCTGAAGTTGAGGCGAATGGAGTTTTCTTCGTTAAGGTTTCAGAGATCCGCAACCAAAGATTCCGGAAATGAGACTAATGTTGTTCCCTGAGGCTGTATAATTGGGATTGTAGCTGCTCCAGTATTACATTCTGTCGAGATGCGGGTTTGCAAATCTTGCTTGCAAGTTCATAAGGCGTGTTTGATGCTGTAACATTCTGGTGTTAGATGATAGCTAGCTGGTATCTGTACAAATAATCTGTATACACCTCATTCTGTACTAATGCATAAAATCTGCATATTGGAGCTTCGGTCCAAGATAAATCTTCATCTGCCCTTTCTTGCTGATAAGCTGATTCTCAAGATAGATTGGTAGTCCGGGATAGAATGGTCTGCTGTTAATTGCTAAGTCAGATTTTGTGTTGTTTGAAGGAAAAGGAAATGTCACCGCTGGTTGAACGTTCCTATCCTATGTACGAGCCGAATCAAGATTTTGTGCTGCTTGGCAAGTGAATGAATGTGCGCCGTATGTTTCAAGCTGAGGCAAATGAATGCCGTTTCCGGAGACAATGTTCTCCAAGAGGGCATGCTTGATGCTTCGTGAAATGAAGGTACCTCACATTGGTTCCTCGTTCCAGGATTCCCAGGTTCCAGCAGCTGAGGAATATCCCCATGTCCACGGCCCTCGTTCAGTTGGGATAGATCATAACATGGTCGGTGCAGAAGTGCATATCAGGAGGCTAATGATTGGCCGGCTATCTTAGGGTGAAGATGGATCTTCACCTCGCCGCCCCATTATGCGAAAATGCCTAACGGGTACATCGATATGAGGCCATACGGGTTTCTGCAATGCGCATGACCAAAGTATCAGAAGCATTTGTGGTGCGACAGCACCTTCTTCGCCCAATCAGTGAAGGTCTCTAGCGTGACAAGCCGCAACTATCTCCCCGACTGCTGCTCTAAGTAAAGCCTACTCAGAGAGCTAAAGATCAGAAACTTCTCAAAGCAGAGTTCTGATCCAAACAAGTATGAGGATGCAGTCATTTACAACAAATTATGCAGCTCCTTTAAAGAAAGAAAGAGAGAACCAGACAAACACACATGTTGCTACCAACACGATCACAAAACATCTCGATTTATTAGAAGCAATGGCCCAATAGAAGACAGTCTCTCCTCCTTCAATTCACGATTATAGAAGACATACTTAATATTTCCTAACCTCTTAAAGAGGCAAAATTACTATCCTCAGTCGGTCATTATTTGGGAAAATCACCCCATCAGTCCTAAATCTATTGTACGGATGTGAATTCAATTCTAAATTTTTTAATTTTATCAATTTAGTCCTAAACCTTTGAGTGAAATTCGAATGTATAAGAAATTGCTGATGTGGTGGTCCAATCATTGTCAACTATCTTACATGGCACACTGCTATGTCAGCGATTTCCGGCGAAAATTGGCTGAAATGATTATATTGGATTTCCGCATAAAGGATTATGACTAAATTGGTAATATTGTAAAGTTTTAAGACTAAATTGACATCCGTACAATAAGTTTAGGACTGATTAGACAATTTTCTCGGCTTGTTTATTTAAGTTTTACAAGAAGCAGTATGATGATTATGGTTAATCTCAATTTTAAGTTTGAGTATCACTCAAAGTTCAATGGGTCGCTGTGCAATTGATCTTGGAAGTTAATTAAGTACAACCGAAGGTGTAAGTCTTAGACAAGTTAACGAATCTTTAAAATTGAAAGAAGTCATGAGGATTAACGGTATATTTCTTGTTAAATTTTTAATTACTCCCCCTTTTGTTGGGATAATTGTCCAATTAGTTCTAAACCTATTGTATAAAAGCCAATTCAGTCTTAAACCTTTCAATTGTGTCAATATAATCTTGAACCTTTTGACCATTGCTAATTTAGTCCTAAACCTTTTAATTGTGTCAATTCAATGTTAAATTTTTTGAATATTTGCCAATTTGGTCCTAAACTTAATATTTGGATATTTGTTCGGAAGGTCTACATTGACAAATCATCAAAAGGTTAAGGACTAAATTGGCAAATTATCAAACCGTTTGAAATAGACTTGGCACAATTGAAATGTTTATGACTAAATTGGTAAATTGTTAAAATTTTTAGGACTTAATTAGCACAATTAAAAGGTTTATAACTGAATTGACCTCCGTACAATAGATTTAGGGCTTTTTTGAACAGATTTTCCCCATTTTGTAAGATTAGTCTAAAAGTCCACGTCCAAAACAAATCCAAAGCAAAAAATTATCGAAAAGGATTTTCTTTCGGATAACTTACGAAAGAAGCATACTCATAAAAAGTAATAAGATCGAGGCTGAACAAACAACTTGGAAGCACGGTGCATACATGACATTCCACCAAAAGAGTTGAACTCTTTCTTACAAACTTGAAAGGAAATTGCAGAAATACATGCACTCATACATTGTGCCAATTTATAGGGAAAATTACCAAAAAAGTCCGAAACCTTTTGTAATTTTGCCAATTCAGTCCTAAATCTTTTTTTTTTGTCAATTCAGTCCTAAATCTTTTGCAAATCAGCCAATTTAGTCCTTTTGGCCGACGTCCACGTGGTAATATTTATTATTTTTGATTTTTTTTATTTTCGAATTTTTTTCCTTTTTTTTTCTTTTCCTTCTCCCCCTGGCCTGTCCGGCCAGGGGGAGGGTTGCCGGCGAGGGCCCAGCTTCGGCGAGGCGAGCTGGGCTCTTGCCGCCGCTAGGAGAGCTCCGCCTTGCTGGAGCTGGGCGAGGCTCGCCCAGCGGCGACAAGGGCCCAGCTCGCCCAGCCATGGCAAGCTCCGCCTTGCCGGAGCTGGGTGGAGCTCGCCATGGCTGGGCGAGCTCCGCCTCGCCGGAGCTAGGCGAGGCTCTCCCAGCGGCGGCGAGGGCCCACCTCGCCACGGCTGGGCGAGCTCCACCCTCGTCGTCGCTGGGTGAGCTCCGCCTGATCGCCCAGCCATGGTGAGCTCCGCCTCGCCGGAGCTGGGCGAGGCTTGCCCAGCGACGGTGAGAGCCCACCTCGCCACGGTCGGGTGAGCTCCGCCCTCATCATAGTTGGGCGAGCTCTGCCTCGCCAGATCCGGGCGAGGGCGGAGCTCGCCCAGCCATGGAAAGCTCCGCCTCGCCGGAGCTGGGCGGAGCTCGCCATGGCTGGGCAAGCTTCGCCTTGCCGGAGCTGGGCGAGGCTTGCCCAGTTGCGACGAGGGCCCACCTCGCCACGGCTGGGCAAGCTTCGCCCTCGCCGCTGCTGGGCTAGCTCCGCCTCGCCGGAGCTGGGCAGAGCTCGCCATGGTTGGGCAAGCTCCGCTTTGCCGGAGCTGGGCGAGGCTCACCCAGCGGCGGCGAGAGCCTACCTCGCCATGGCTAGGCGAGCTCCACCCTTGCCGCCACTGGGCAAGCTCACCCAGCTCCGGTGAGGCGGACCTCGCCATGGCTAGGTGAGCTTCACCCTCGCCCAGATCTGGTGAGGCGGAGCTCGTCCTACCATGGCGAGCTCCGCCTCGCCGGGCGAGCTGGGCCCTCGCTAGTGACTCTCCCCCTGGCCAGACATGCCAGGGAGAGAAGGAAAAGAAAAAAAAAATTCAAAAATAATAAAATATTGCCACGTGGACGCCGACCGGCTAAAAGGATTGAATTGGTTGATTTGTAAAAAGTTTAGGACTGAATTGACAAAAAAAAAATTTAGGACTGAATTGGCAAAAGTGCAAAAGGTTTAGGGCTTTTTTGGTAATTTTCCCCAATTTACATGACAACCATGGAAGCCAACATCAAACACCGCAGTAAGTTTTGAGGGCAGATTCAGCTCTTTGTCCAGCTTCAGTGTAGTAGAACTCCAGGAACTCCATGTGATCAAAGGGCTTAAAGAGCAGAGGGTGCTCTTCATCCACCAATTCGTCCGGCACTTTTATTATGTAGCCGCCCTTCGGAATCGAGAACTGCGCGGCCGAGTACCTTGCCTCGTTCCCGTTCATCATGACCCGGTGACGTGGAGAGTGCAATCTGCCATTCACCCACGCCTGCAGGATCATCTCATGTGTTAAGGAACGTATTCTTTATTCCATGCCCCAAAACTCCATTCGCCCTCACAAGGCAATAAGTTCGAGAACCAGTACGTTACATAATGGTCATATCATGTGACATGCCAACATTATATCATCAAATCAATATTGTTTTGCGGTCATGGCATGTAAAATCATATTATGAAGAATTACAATAAAGTTGAATACCGGATCGGTGAATGATAAGTCATGTCGAGACTTGAGTAATCAGAGTTCACTTGAAAACATCTTGCTCGGTGATGGTAAACGTAACCACATAGTTCCATGATTTGAACGCGAAATGATAAGGTTATGAGATGCGAAACTCCTCGCCTATCATTTTCAAAAGGGAAAATGGGATCAAGACTTCCGTAGCGTGAGTCCCCTATCATGACGACGAAAGAATTCGGCGACGGCCGAGCGCTGAGCCACTCGCCATCTTTGGTCTGGACTTGGAGGCCGTGGACTCCGTCCTGGCACAAGATGTTGATGAAGATCTTGTCCGTGTGAGGGCTGAGGCCGATCTTATCGTCGGTGGTTTGCGGCCCTGCGTACTTCATGATGCGAAGAAGGTATTTGGTCGAGTTCATGTGTTCATCCAAGTATTTCTCGACACCGAGGCTCTCCAAGATCATCCTCCTTACCACCTGATCTAGCTCCAATAGCTTCTCCGTGTATGATTGTATGGTTTTGCTGCCGCACACAGAGAGAAGCAACATCGTAATCGTTAAATCTATCGAGAAGCAACTTCTAACACACGAGTCGCCTGAAGTTAATGGAATAAGAATTTCATCTAGACAACAAGCTAATTAGCTGGACATAGGATTTTGCATTCCTAGAGGCACAATATATATGTAATTGATTCTCGTGTTCAAAAAACTTTGGTTTACCTAAAACTCGGATGTCCCTCGGGCCATAGAGGAGTGGTAAGGCCATCCACCTTGCCGCACACATCGGCGTCCTCGAACCCCATGCTCTCGTAGAGTGGGACCTCGGGGTACTGCCCGACGTAGCCGTGGAAGGGCTTGCTCGAGACGTTCCGGAGCTTGGTCTGCAAGGGCAAGTTGAAGAGATCCCGGGCCGAGCCCCACATTGACTCCTGCAGCTCGACAGGCACCTTCTCGAACCGGGCTTCGAAACAGCCATAGCTTTCCAGCGCCCACTTCACCCCGTCCCTCATGGCGGTCCACTCGGCCGTCCCCGGCTCGAGCTCCGGGGTCGAGAAGTCTACGACTGGGAGCTTCAATTCTGCCACTGACCCCATCTTTTCTAGATTGCTACACTTGGGTTTTAGTTTTTGGTTTTGGTCCCTATTCATAAGAATGGTGAGGTTGCCGTGAGTCAAGACGAGGACTGGGGACGCATGGAGGTGCTTGCTTTTGGAGGTGAATATTCTCTAAGAGCATTCACAAAGCCTAATTAGATTCTCAATTAAATTATGCCGACATAATATACCAAACTTCACATGTTCCCAGCGCTAAGCACTCAGGCTGGTCGATCCTCACGTGATTCTGATGGTGATTTGACTCCGATCATAATACCAAGTTGTCTATAGAATGCTATTGTTTGCATGGACATTGAGAAATCCCGGCATCGCCCATAGTCTTGTTTTATTATTGTTAATGCACAGCCTAGTTAGCTAGGAGACGAGACCACCGATAATGTACAAGTCAATCAAAATCAATTGAAAGTGATCGTTGCGCTTATGTCCTTGCGCATGGGTGTTGATCAATAGTTACACAGTCGCATGGAGAGAGACATATCGTCGTTGAAGAATTTGATTCCTCCACAGTTAATTACGGGGATATTACAGATCGTATCACATGGGACGTCGCATGATCTTTTCTTAATTCAGTTTGAGTTTAGTACTCAATGTTCCTATCGGTTTCCAATGGTGGTCCAAGACATATATGTATGTGCATAAAATATAGTCCGTGTCTTGTTCTTTGCTGTTGTATATGTGCACGTACTCTGTGTGCCGATGAAATAAGGTACTTGTGCGTGGAGCATCATATGATAAACCGAAAGCAACTTGAATGAGGGTTGGCCGGCGACCCTTGCCCTCCCTAGTCCAAAGAAAAAAGAGTAAAGAAAATAAAAAAACAGAAAAAAAACCAAAAAAGTTATTTAAAAATTCAAAAACAATGTAAAAAATGTCAACGTCAGTGTTGTTCGTGTCATGTAAAATCTTTGATATCCACATTAGCGATTTCAGGCTTAAATTGACCGGATTGACTTTATTGGTAAACCTAGAAAATGTTTAAGACTAAATTGACATAATTGAAAGATTTAAGACTGAATTGGCACAAGTGCAATATGACTTTTTTTTGGGTAACTTTCCCTTTTCTTGAATGTAGAGACGCAAGAAGTTGTCCCTGGTTTTAGATTTTCACTAGAGATATTGAGAATAGGAAGCTTTGGTGAGCCTTCACTACCCATTTTGAGTGTTGGCTTTTCTATTGATTCAAATATAATTGTCACAAAGCTGATTAGAGAATCTGCGGCAAAAAGTCAAGAGATAAGAAGGAAGAGAGGAGAAATAGAGAGGAAGAAACCTATCGTAAAAACCAACAAGGGACTCTCAATTTCTGTGTTACAAAAGCTCTACACCTATCACAATAGATTTATATTGAATATAAATTATACATGACCATAATATTCTTATGTATGTAAAAGGAAATAAAATCGACACCACTCAAATAACGTAATGCTCCTCCTCAAGCTGGAGCATATAGGTCACTTATGCCCAGTTTGGAACAACTAGCAACAAAGGTAGGATGAAACAACGATTTAGTGAACGTATAAGCAAACTGATCTCTAGAGGCAACGTAAAGAGTGGCAATCAACTTCTACTTCACAACATTATGGACAAAGTGGCGGTTAACTTCTATATGGTTAGTTCACTCATGAAAAACATGTTTCCAAGCAATATACCACTCAAATAATGTAACGATCCCTCATGTTGGGCTTGAGGGAGCATATAGGTCACCCATGTCCACCTTGGAACAACTAGCAACAAAGGCAAGAAGAAACAACATTTTAGTGAACATATAAGCAAACTAATCTCTAGAGGCAATGTAAAGAGTAGAAACCAACTTCCGGTTCACAGCATCATTTACAAAGTGACGGTTAATTTCTTTATGCTTAGTCGCTCATGAAAAACAAGTTTTCTAGCAATATAAATAGCTACCTGATTATCACACATCATATCAATAAGTTGATTAATAAAAAATTCAAGCTCCTAGAAAAAGGAGTTCAACCACAACAGTTCAACCACAATATGTGCCATAGCACGAGATTTAGCATCTGCACTAGACCTGACAATGGTAGTCTCTTTCTTGCTTTTCCAAGTTACCAAATTACCACCAAGAAAAGTGCAATACCCAGTCACAGACCACAAGAAGAAAAGCAACCCAAATCACTTATTTGCTTTATATTTTTTACTTTGTTTGCATCCATGGTCTATGTGTCTTTTTGCTAGTAGACATGTAGAGATAAAAGTCCAGCGTGAGAAGTTGGAAAAAAAAGCCTTTGAATATCTTCCCTCGTCTTATCGTGGTGTCAGTGTAGATAGCAATGGATTTGTTCTTCGGTTAAATAAAACTAATTGTGCTAAGATGACTTATTATACTTGTTATTTTGTACCAAAGTCTATTCATCACGAGGGGGACCAAATGTCCCCCATTCCCTGATTCCAGACACAAAGTTGCTCCCTCAGAATGGTATCCAAATGACTTAATTCAATTGATTAGAACGAACAATATAGAATTAGTGATGATACATGAGAGAAACCTAACTAATTTTAGGAGATGACGACGGTGATTAGAGGCAAATCAATTTCCCTTATAAGAAGGAAATCACAATGATCATTTACTTGTAAGTCATCTTTAAAGCCGTAATTTCCTTTGTATTTAGTAATTGGCCCAATTCTCTTAAAATCACCAACTTGAGTTCTAGTTCGAATTCTAGCCTAACCTTTTATTTTTTATCTTGTAGAAAAGCATCGATTTTAGCTCGGGACCTAATCCTGGTCTCAATTTTTTGTCTCGTAAAAAAACATCAATTTTAACTTAAGTCCCAATTTTAGCTCAAAGTTCTCTGTCTCATAAAAAAGCACTAGCTTCCAATTGGTACCCATATCTGTCTCCCGTTAAGTTTCCATCAAATACATATGGAATGACATGTCGGCTCTTTAACGATATCATTTGATGGAATTTTGATGGGCATGGATTAGAGTTCCGAATGAAAATTTTTGCTTTGTTATGAGACACAAAAAATGTTTGGGCTAGAATTGACATTCGACCTAACGTTCATGCTTTTTATTAGACAAAAAGAAGTTTTGGCCATAATCGAGACATGTCGCTCCCGTGCGGCTTCAGCTCTCGACTTTTAAGAGACGGTCACTGATTAGTTTCGAAGTCGGACCTATTATGTTTGTGCAGGCTGATCCATAACTTAAAATCAACAATTAATTAAGATGTTCAGTCCAATGGAGGCCTGGCCTGCACCAAAGATGGGTGGGCACGGCCTTTTAATGCAAGACAGTTACCTAAATCCATCCACTTTTGCCTTCAGGGCTGAGTGAACCTAACGAGCTGCTCATCTACTGCTCATGTCTAATGTTATCATTTTGTCCATCGTTTGAACTATATGGATGCTATACGCCAGACATTAGCCATGAGGGTCAAATTTTACTAAGGTTGAAAATGATGTTCTGTTGACTTAATTACTGTAACAAAAATTTAAAGTTAGGGTAATCTCTAACTTTTCGAAGGACGCGGGGCTATTGCATAAAGATCAAAGTTGAAGGAGGTAAAATTTGTAATTTCATAGAATTTGGGGGCAATTGCGTGACAGGGGGTAAAGTTCGGGAGTCTGAGCATATGTCTACCTTTTTCCTTAATGACACAAATGATTCATGAATTTTGATCTAATGTATAATGTGATCAATGAACTTTTACTTTATTTAATGTGATTAATGAACTTGTGGATCTTAAATTTTAATTTGTTCAATATGGTCTATAGACTTTTCGTACTTATTCAATATAGTCCCTAAACTGTATGCAAATATTCAAGTTATCTTTTTTTTAATTTAAGTTCATGAACCACTTATAAAAACTATTAAGAATCATGTTGAATAAAGTAAAAGTTCAGGGACAATATTGCACATTGAACTAAAATTTAGAGATCATATTATGTATTAAACTAAAAGTTAGTGATCATTGTGGCGTTCTCTTTACTTTCTATTATGCGTTACGCGTTCGACCAAAACACAAAAGAAATTATGCATTACACGCGCCCCTTGAATCGTGGGATGGTGTGCGAAAGCCGTGATCTTTCCTTCTCTAACATTTGTCGATCCAGACATCGCACCAAACCCGGAACATAACCTGTGTCCTAATTATCTTCAACTCGACTCCATCTCTCTCTCTCTCTCATACGCACACTAGAAGATTCTTGGGTCGAGATCTCAGTCTTCCTGTCCGTCCGTGCAAATTACTACACAGCACATAGCACCAGACCAATGCCTGAACTGGGTTCGCGGTTGCTGCATGTTCAAGTCTTGCTGGTAAGTACAACAGATGGCTGTTCCCGGTTTTAGCTACCCTCTGAGGCAAATGGGTGTTTGAAGGGTTGCGGCATTTCTTGTTTATTTCAGTGAATTTATCTTTTCTAGGAGTGATTAGATCCCGTGTGGTCGGAGATCATGAAGACCTTGTGCGTTGGCACTCTTGTTTCCACTGTATATCTGTTCTTGGCCCTTGAGTTCGCTGGTGGATACTTGATAGATAGGGATGTTGTTGCAATTGAAGGCGAACCTTCTTCTTCCTCCTCTTCGTCTTCTGCTGCCACTTACAGTAATGATCTGATCAATGAACTGAAGAAAGAGTGTTCGATTACTTTGAAATCTGCTTCTGAACTGAGAATTGAAGATAGCAGAGCTTTTAGTATTAAGGAAGAGCTGTTTTTTGTGAATGGGGATTGGGAACAAGACGTGGGTGATTCCCCAATACTGCCATTTGACGATCACGAGCTCTCGAGCAACTCGTCGAGGGCTCCTTTGCGCTTGGTGTCGTTCTGGATCACCAACGTCGATCGGTCCCACCGGTCGAAGAAATCGGTCTTCATGAGCGGGCTCTTGACAATGGGCATAACCGTGGACGGCATGTTTTCGGAGAAGCCCTATGAGGGAAGCCATCAGTTGGAGATATGGCCGGGCCATACTCGGCTTTCGATTTCGTTTCAAGGGGTTTACAGCGAGTCCAATCAAAATGGTGGAGAGAGAGTGCTGTGTCTTTTGGGGAACACCATGTTGCCGTCGAGGGAATCCGATCGTGCTAATCCATGGCAATGGGTGAAAAATTTGAATTACAACCAGCCGCCTCTTTTGCAGGATGACCGAATTTTGCTTGTCCTCCGGTACCCTACGACGTTCAGTCTCACACACAGGGTGATCCAAGGCAGAATGACGAGCCTTAACCCAAAATCTAATGCTAAGCACTTTGATGAAGTACATATTGCATCGCAGTTGGGCAAGGCGGCTCATTACGAGTTTGGTTCTGAAAATATTGTTGCTAAATCCTGTAATCCATATCCCTACCAAGATGGTTTTGTGAATGGCAGCATTGAAATCTATAAGGGTACTGGATTCTGTAGGATTCTCGAGGAATCTATAGGACAAGCTTTTACCGTTGTGCCGAACTGGAAATGCAACTCTACGGATGATTTTTGTAGCAGGCTGGGTCCTTTCGCAGTGGATGAGGAGATTAGGGCTTCAGATGGCAGTTTTAAGGATGTCAAACTTTACATTCAGGATATCAAGTGCGAACAAACTTCTGTACAAGAAACATCCTCTGCGAGAGTTGCTGCTGTGTTCAGAGCTGTTTCTCCTTCGGAGAATCAGTACACTGCAGAAAGAAGATCCGGTCCGAGCAATATGACTCTCGCTGCTGAGGGAATTTGGAAGTCTTCAAGTGGTCAGCTGTGCATGGCTGGATGTGTAGGGACCGGTGATTCTGAAGGGAGCGAGTGTAAGTCTCGGATTTGTCTGTATATTCCTACCTTGTTTTCCATTAAGCAACGAAGCATTGTGCTTGGGAGCTTCTTTAGCTTAAAGACTGACAACATATCCTTCTTCCCTTTGGCATTTGAGAAGCTAGTGCAGCCTACGGAGTTATGGAATTATTTCAAGACGGCTAATCCATACTATAGTTACTCGAAAATCAATTTGGCTGGTGTTATCCTTGAAAAGAATGAACCTTTCAGTTTCAGGTCCGTGATAAAGAAGTCGCTGTTGCAATTCCCCAAACTAGAAGATGCGGAATCATACCTAGTCAGTCTCTCTGTTCTATCAGAAGATCTCACTCTTCATGTGTCTGCGCATCCTGATCCATTCCCTAAATCAAGATCTCCGACAGTCGACCTGCAGATGGAGATTCTCTCTCTGGGTCCGTTGTTTGGACGCTATTGGTCTTCACAGAACATTTCTTCCACGGAAGACAAGGTCCCTTACCGCGCTAAGGCAGTATACACTGAACGGCAGCTCCTTGTAAATGTTTCAGCCCAACTTTCTTTTCCAGGAAAGGCTTACAGCAATTTTTCAGTGATATTTTTAGAGGGACTATATGACCTGCATGTCGGGAAGATGTATCTTGTTGGTTGCAGAGATATCCGTGCCTCATGGAAAATATTATTTGAAAGTATGGATCTCGAAGCTGGGTTAGACTGCTTGATCGAGGTAGTCATTTCGTACCCTCCCACCACAGATCGGTGGCTTGTTGATCCCACTGCCAAAATTTCCATTAGCAGCCAAAGAAATGAAGATGATCCTCTCCATTTTGATTCCATCAAGCTTGAGACCTTCCCGATAATGTATAGGCAACAAAGAGAGGACATTCTCTCTCGCAGAGGTATTGAGGGCATCCTTCGGGTACTGACACTTTCTCTGGCCATTTCTTGCATTTTGAGCCAACTCTTCTACATCGACCATAATGTGGACTCTGTAGCTTATGTCTCGTTGGTTATGCTTGGTGTACAAGCCGTGGGGTATAGCCTTCCTTTGATTACTGGAGCGGAAGCCGTTTTTAAGAGAGCAGCATCAAAATCCACGGAAGTTTCTACCTACAATCTGGAAAGAAGCCAGTGGATTCATATGATCGATTATGCTGTAAAGCTTCTGGTGATGGTTTCATTTTTGCTTACTTTGAGACTTCTTCAGAAGGTATGGAAATCTCGGATCAGGCTACTCATGAGGGCTCCACTGGAACCACATCGAGTCCCAAGTGATAAAAAAGTGCTGCTTACTACCTTGTCCATACACCTAATAGGTTACCTTATAGTTTTGATAATTCATTCTGTAAAAACTAGCCAGGCATCGTTTCAGACGCATGTATACTATGATTCTGCTGGCAATTCGGACACATCTCCAGTGTGGGAAACCAAATTGGAAGAGTGCATTGGCCTCGCTCACGACTTTTTCCTTCTCCCTCAAGTTATTGGCAACTTCTTATGGCAGATTGATAGTCATCCTCTCAGAAAGCTATATTATGTCGGGATCACTATAGTTAGACTCCTCCCTCATCTATATGATTACACGAGATCCCCCTCTCCCAATCCATACTTTGTGGATGAATACGAGTTTGTCAATCCTAATTGGGATTTTTACTCCAAGTTTGGAGATGTTGCCATACCTTTGAGTGCTGTTCTACTAGCAATTGTAGTCTATATTCAGCAGAGGTGGGGCTATGAGAAGCTCAGCCAGAGTCTTAGATTGGGGCAATGTAAGCTGCTTCCGTCGAGTTCGAAAGCCTATGAGAGGTTGCCATCCAATCCAACCGAGGCAGAGCTTGTTTCTGGTGTAAATGGGACTTCCAGGCATGACAAAGAGAATGACAGTGAAGATTAAATGGAGACACTTTAGGAATAAGTAACAATAGATGTAGAGTTAGAGATAACTTTCTCTTCTTTGAATGGATATACTTTTCATGTCTGATACCGGCTTTTTGATGGTGTGGGTTTAAAGTGGTTCTTTTTCAAGTAAATCATAGGGCATTGCTCCTGATGAAGCTGTTTAATTATTTCCATAAATCCCTTCCTGTTGAGCCTGTTGTTAGTCAGTTGTTAGTCATCAAGGAATGCATAAGTTCACGACACTTGTTAGCATTACACATATAAATAGCTATGTTGTATAAGCTTGCTGTCTCCTGGTGTCTGGAATGGTCACCGAAGTTGTGATCAGGGCATTGTATTGGTGGGAGTCAGCGAGATGAGGACACAAAAATGAGGCCTGGTTATGCTACTTAATTTGCTTGTATATAAAGGGGATAGGCCTATCATTGTTGTTGTTGTATGCATGCTATGCACTAGATTGAGATGTTATTCTTGGTACCTCGTTGGTTTTGATTTAGGCATTAGAAGCAGAGGCTTGTGTTGTTGTCATGGAGGTATTGCGATAAAGTGGCAAAGGATCAAGAGGTCAGCATGTTGAACATAGAAGAGGGAATACAATATTGGCGGCTGATGGTGCTTTAGGTTGGGGGCTCAAAAGAGTAACAGAGATTGGGATTGTAGGAACTTGAATCACAAACTGAGCCTGATCTTATTAGTTGTAACTGTGGTGGTGCATGCAGCATGGTATACCCTTAACTGCAGACTATAGGCTCTGGACATAGCGAACAGACGCGTTCTTGAGGTCGTAGCACAATGAAGAAGCTCTGAAATGGGCCGCCCTCAAAAGATTTATCATGTTCGACCGCCTGAGGAAAGGGAACCTGATTGCTTCACGCAGCAAAGCCGATGAAATCTAACAGAGGAAGAAGTTGATGGAGCGGACAACAAGAAGTTCTTGTTGAAGCTCAAGAACCGCATTGATCAGACCACGAAGAGTTTGAAATTGCAATGTGCTGTGCATATTTGTGGCTTTTCGAATGCTTTAAGTCTACAATGTTCTCTCTATTGTTCGAGTTCAACTTTGGCTGCTGTGTTATACTCCTCTTCCTCTATTTGCCTTCTCAACACTCTAAATTTGATTGATTTTGTGCATGAGGCGATGCGATTGGGTCCATGTCCTGCTAGTTTCAACCTCGGGGGAGAATAGGTATCTAACAGATGAGGGTCCATGTCCTGCTAGTTTCAACCTCGGGGGAGAATAGGTATCTAACAGATGATATCGAAACATAGATAACATGCGCAAATTCTGATATTCCTCTTATATTCGAGTTATTTTGCATGTTTTATAAGTTACTTGTAAGAAGCGACAAATGGATGGGGCTTGAGCCGGAGCATGACTAACTCATTGCTTAGGCCTGCCTATCAACAAAAAGGGGAAAAATACCAAAAAAGTCCTAAATTTATTGTATTGGTACCAATTCAGTTCTAAACCTTTCAATTAGACCAATTTAGTTCTAAATCTTTTCAAATCGATACTAATTTAGTCCGCCCGGCCAATTTAGGCCAGAAATCGCTGATGTGGATGTCGGCAGTTCTACGTGGTATGACCGGTGCTGACGTAGATATTTTTAATTTTTTTTAAAATGTTCACGTCAGCGATTTTCGACCTAAATTGGCCGGACAGACTGAATTAGTACCAATTTGAAAAAGTTTAGGGCTAAGTTGATCCAATTGAAAGGTTTAGGGCTGAATTGGTACCAATGCAATAGATTCATGACTTTTTTGGTACTTTTCTCCAACAAAAAACAATAACAATAAAATCACAACTTTGTAGGCCAAGGAAGGCCATATAACAACTATCCCCTAGCCTAGGCCCACCAAAAATTGCCTTCAGGCTCTTGTGGGATGAGCAGGGCTTGGTAGGCTCGTGTGGACTACTAGACTCATAATCAGGTCTATAACTTTATTCGGTTGACGTGGATAGATTCGTATCGTGTATCCATACGTAGTTCAAGAAACAATTTCCGTATTCATCTAGAAAACTAATTACGTTTGAAAAGGAGACATATATCTAGAAAACTAACAAGAACTAATGCATCACGACACCAAGCCGCCACCCAACTACCATATCCCTCAACTCCTTTCCGATTTTCTTACATTGGCATTAAGAGGGCCAACAAAGCAGGTGAAGGAGAAAGAAAATTGTTCGAGTCGCCCCTTTTGTTCCTCCTTGGGCTGCTTTTGAGAAGAAAAAACGTGAGAGTTGGCGGTTGGGCATTGCTTTCGCCAAAAGGTTGTGCCTACGTAGAAGATCTCTTCGATTTAAGCATGACTCTGTCTGGGATCGATATGATTCAGTACATGACATTATTCTAAACGATAATAAGTATCCTGCACCCAGTAAACTTTATAGCCTTGTTACGTGTTAGCAAGTTAGCAAGTTATCAATTGCATTGAAATCTCGAGCAGGTTATTAACTCACATTCTTTCGACCAAAAAAAAAGAAACAACTCACATTCGAATTTAGAATATTTAGTTGAGAATTGCATAATTTCTATATTCATAACGAAAAGTACATGAGTTATTTATAAAATGAATATCTAAGGTAAATATATTAGAATATCAATTATAATAAGTTAGAATCAATCAAGGATATACACGATGTATGCACGATCCTAAAAGATATGTCATCGCCATGTCTGATTTGGTTCCATCTAAGAGCTTGTTTCTATGTTCTATAAATGCATTCCCATGCAGTGTAACTATGTCAAAGTCTCTACTAAAAACCGTCACATTCCTTGATAATTGTAGTTGTTGGATAGAAGTTTTTAACATGTCGATTGGATTATCATAACGAAATCGAATTGAACTAATTCTGGATTCGTGTTTTTTCCTTGAACGAAATGATGAAAAACTAGCTTTACTTTTCTTTTATGGAAATTTTGTTCTCACCTGGATGGACAATTTCGCAGGATGACTTTGCTTCCAGGTACTCCTAGTTCAGAGAAGACCACACTCTTGTTAGCTTTGGCTCTCAGGCTTGATCCTAAACTAAAGGTTAATACAAGTCACCTTTCATTAATTTCGGCCATTCTTTTGTGGATTTTCAACCTTTATCTGATAAAATAAATTTCATTCAACTGCACTAAAAGAGTAAAGATTGTTCCTCAAACAACAGAAAGTGTGACTTACAATGGACATGGCTTGAATGGGTCTGTGTTCCCAAGAACCGCGGCTTACATATGTCGACATGATCTTCACATAGGAGAAATGGCAATTAGAGAAATTGTTTAAAAAAAAAAGACCAACTTTTGGCTATTATCGACACGTGATAGACTTGATTGATGGAGTAGAATTTGATCATTTATGAACATAATTATTGATAACTTGGAGAAAATCGACAACTGGCCAGTGAGGTCATCGATGACATGCAACATGAAGTTATTGATGAGAACCTTGAAGTTGATTGAAATCATCGATATTGACGCCAAGCAATTGACTCGAGGATAATGGTTTTTTTTTTTTTTTTGGTAACCTAGGGAACCCCCGCACGGCCGACAGCCGGAAGGTAAACCCTGGGGGCGACACGTGCTAGCCACCACACACGTGCCACCGGTTAAGTCACCTTGCGGCACCCGGGATTCGAACACTCAACCTTTTGCGAGAGGAAGAGTGCCCGCGCCAGCAGCGCCACCCAGGCGGGTGGTTACTCGAGGATAATGGTTGGGTAGTTATTTTGCCGCTATTTTAGGATTGTTGTAACTTCTTATATATAAGTGTTGCCATATAATAGGAGACCGCATAGAAACTTTTTGTGGATAATGTAACTTCTTGTAACCATTAAGAAGTTAATTTTTTCGGTAACTGTTTGTGAACATCAATTATAGGCTCTAAAACCAAATCTTATTCTTTATAAAACCCCCGAGCAAACAACAGCAAACCTATTATCTTTCCATTCCTATATCCTAGTTGTAGTTTTCAAATATCTCGTCGTCGATTAAATTTATCTTAGTTGTAGATTTTAGGTCTTTGTTTTCCAATGTTGTATCTTCACCTGACTTTGTTGTCGATTAAATTCCGATGAAGTTTTGTATATCTTGACACTAATTAAATTCCACCGAAGCATATCTATATGTTTCCTTGTGCTCTATTGATAATACTCTTGTCCGGAAGTGCCACATAACCCGTCTTTTGCTAATAAAATCGAAAGATGGATTTCGGCAAAAGGATTAAATTCCGGCGAAACTGAAACTTTGATCTTCTATGCAAGGTGTGAGGGTGTTGGATCACAATACGGTAATCGAATTTAAATGGATTATTTTGTATCTTTTTCATGTCATATTGCAATTTCACTTGAACTAATTTTTTCAAATAAGAAAAGTTGATTCTTTGGCAGTATCTGCAGCTACGTTGTCAAAGTTGTCGAGAAGAGAGAGCGCATCTAATATAATACCAGACCCTATATTGATATCTTCAAGAAAGTAAATAAACAAGGAGAACTTAGAGTTGTTTTTCACTTTTCTAAAGCAGGAAAATGACTTGAGTAATCCATAAAAAATAAAGGTGACGAGCAACAAACAATGGGATCAAATTTCGAGTTTTAAACAAAAATATCGACATTGCAAAATCTTACATTCTTTACAACATTCCCTTCATTTAGGAGATTATGGACATTCTTGTTTTATGAATTGCATGTCGGCATTGAATTCAAACCCAGGTAATCTTTTAAATTTCAATCAGATTGGGCTCTTAAATAATTGAATTCTTACAATTTAGCTTATT
Source organism: Syzygium aqueum (assembly GCA_031216185.1). Classification (NCBI taxonomy): domain Eukaryota; kingdom Viridiplantae; phylum Streptophyta; class Magnoliopsida; order Myrtales; family Myrtaceae; genus Syzygium; species Syzygium aqueum. Next base: position 25,205,649 of record CM062240.1, on the reverse strand, counting down.
TGAGCACAGCCCCACTATTTTCTTAGCCTCATTGAAATTTTCACGTGCCATACGCGTACCGTGCACATGTTGTGCAAGTGCTCTACATGTGCCGAGCACGTGTCCTGCATGTGCAGTGCTGTGCTCTACATGTGTCGAGCATGTGTCCTGCATGTGCATTGCTCTACACCGTAATTATGATCATCCTCAATGGAATGGTGTTACTTTCGGTGACCAAAGCTATGCTCCCTTTTCTACGAGAAAAGAGATCTCGTTCTTCCATTCAGCATGGGCATCTGTTCTTCCAACCTGGATCCTAAAGAGCCCTATCACTTTTGTGGAGGTTGCAGTTGGGTTGGGTGGCCATCACCTGCTACGTCATTGGATTCGATCTAATCGTTGGAAGGTTAGAAAAAAAAAATGATCATTCTTCTAGAAGTCTGAACACAAGTTGACCTAGATGAACTTTTGGTCCATAATTTAGGCACATTACCAATCCTACATCTGACTTGATCATGTACGTAAAGACACCTCCAGTTCGATGCCAGAGGTTTTAAGCAGCACTGCCTATTCAACAGGTACTTAGAATTGTGGTTCAATCCACAAAAAAGGAAACAGAGTAACTTGTAGCCGTGGTTACAGAAATAAATGCCTGAAATCACAAGAACATTTCGTGTCAAAATGGGATCCCGTCGAAGTACCCGCGGTGAAATGAACTCAAACCGTGTTTGTAACTTGTTGGGTTGTTCGTCATTCACGCCGTTAATTATGTTTTCTTATCAGTAGTCGATTAAATTTCGCTTGTATTTTAAGGTCGTCTTGTACCTTGCGGGGGTCCTTTGCTCTTTGGAGTGGCCGCCTTTGTATTCCAAACTCTCGACTTTCAACCATAGCGTCATATAAAATTTTACGCTCTTCCATAGTGTGAGATTATTGTCAACACGGCCTGTCGAAGGATGTTGAGCCATTTAAGCTTTGTTTGTTTCATAACAAATGAACGATGGAAAGTATTTTCTTAAAAGTAATCGATTGAAATAATTATACAATAGAAAATATTTTCATCATCGATGAATAGAAAGTGTATTAATGATTATATTAAATGTTTGCAAGAGTCACGATGTAATAAATATTTAGGATGAGTCCTGTTGACGAGTTACCTAATAATTAATGTTTGGGATGAGTCATGTTTGACTATGGATATATATTATTCATATATTCCATTTTGTCAGTTATAAGAACGATTGTTTTTATAAATATAACGTTTTTTTTTTCGGTCCTACTTTATCTCTCTCTCACGATACATACTCAGATTTGCGCCTCACCTCTTGCGGTGCATGGGCGCTGAAACCCACATCTTAAATTACGCGACCCCACCTCTACTCCCGTGAAGGTGGGGATTCGAACTCTCCACCTCCCCATTCTCAAGTAAGAACGGTGGTCACCCAGTGGTTTAAATATAACGTTCAAATAATTTATTTTTTCACAAAACAAACCAACTGGAGGGTAGCCCCAAAGCTGTACATACTCTCACAAGCGGGCTTCTCTCTCTTTTTCGGGTCAATATGTTTCAATTATGTATCATATAATGTGTAGCCCAAAAACTCCACGTGCTGAAAACTAAAGGAACCGATTCGCACGAGCCACAGGAACCGCTTTTGTCATGGCAATCAATGTGGAGTAGAGTGTCAATTCTTGTGCCCACCTCGAATGGTTTGAAATTTGCAATGCGGAAAATGGTATTAATAATCCTTAAATTTTAGTTGAACGTGTAATGTTATTATTGAATTTTTAATTCAGTTCAATGAATCTTGAACTATTTCTAGATATTCAATATACTCCATAAATTTTTAATCTGTTCAATCTATTCATTCATTTTTCAACAAGGTCAAATTTGTCCTTTGATAATATTCACAAATTTTCAAAATTACATTATTACCCAAATTTTTAGAATAACTTTTCATTTCAATCATTTTCCTAAATTAATTGCAAAAATATAATCTTTTAATTATCCTTTTTACCTTTTTATATCTTTACAAATATTACGGTAGTTCCATTTAAGTAAATTTTAGCTTATGATTTCTATAATTGTAAAAGTAAAACCTCTTTTAGAGTTATATCGGGTTGATATTCTTGCTATTTTAGGTCTAAGTGTTTTCATAAGGATATCTAGAAACGATACTAATCTATCTAGATATATGCATACTCATATTAGTCTAAATTTTGTCCCTTAATTTTTAGATTGATAAAATTTTCAATCCCTTGTATTTCGTGTTTTCAAAAAGATAAGGAATAAGAATTAGATTAGTACAAGTACGGATATAAATTTATATTAATATGAGTACGAATATTTATAGATAAAATTAATATCGTTTCTAGATATCCTTACGAAACACATAGGCATCAAATAGCACAAATATCAACCCGATATAACTTTAAATGACTTTGTGCTTTTACTGTTACAGAGGTTATAAGCTAAAATTTACTTCAATAGAAAATCATAATATTTGTAAAGACCAAATAGGTTAAAAGATAATAAGAAGATATCGTATTTTTTGTTGAAATTAGGAAAATGTTTGAAATGAATAGATAATCCAAAATTTGTGCACTAGTAGAATTATGAAAACTTATGAATGGTACCAAAGTACTAATTTGACTTTGTTATGGAAAGTTGATCGATTGGATTGAACAACTTAGAAGTTTAGGGACTACATGAACATATATTTAATGACCACATTAAACAAATTAAAGTTAAAAAATGAGATTATATATTGTGCTAAATTTTGGGGACTATTAGTTCAAATTCTCCTTCGAATGGGAAAGCCTACATTATTTCCTCTACTATCTGAGTCCAACTTTGGCTCTTGTATTAGACTTTGGGATAATGACACCACAAGTGTTATAACTTTCGTACGATCCTTATTTGAGTGTCATAATTCTTTTTCGACTACTTATGTGCCATAACTTCTAAGGAAATGTTCACTTGAAGTACCATAACTTTCAATCAATCAATTAAGTGCCAACTTTTTTTAAAAACGTTTACTCAAGTATCGGAAATTCGACGTTTGGCATAGCACTTGTGGCTATCTTTTTTAGAAAAGTTATGGTACTTAAATGATCAATTGAAAAGTTATGTGATACTCAAGTGATTGGGAAAATAGTTATGGCCTCAAGTGAGCATCATACATAAGTTATGACATTCAAGTGATCGAAAAAAAAGTCATGACACTCCAACGAGTGCCATATAAAAGTTATGATACTTGTGATGTTCTTTTTCCATTAGATTTCTCTACCTCTATTTGCCTTGTCAACAATTTGAATTTGATTGATTTTCTGCAGGAAATAAGATGGCTCACAAAATCAACCAGCTAGGTTGTCAAGGTGACATGATGGGTGAGTTTCTTGCTAATTTGGTCTTTAGGAGAGAACAATCATCTAACATATGATAGCGGAACACATATCACATGCTCAAATTCCGATACTCCTCATATATTTCTCTTATTTTGCATTTTTATATCGTCACATGATAGAAATTATCAATGAACGGGCCCGAGCCTAAGCCTGGGCAATCCTTAGAATTGAGCCTAACTTGTCGCTTAGTCCCGCCTATCAACAGAAACAATTATATTTACGTCCCAACTTTGCAGGCCAATGAAGGCCACGCAGCTACAAACCCCTCGACTAGGTTCGCCCAAAATTGCCTTCCGAATATTGTGGTATCAGCGGGGTTGGTACGCCCGTGAACAGCTAGATTCATGATTAGATTTACTACTTAGTTTGGTTTGAAAAGTACATCGACATATTTAGAAAACAACAAGAATTATATAAAATGACACTGAGCTGCCACCAACAAATACACAACTACGATATCCCTCCACTCCCTTCGGACATTCTTACATTGACATTAGGAGGGCCGACAAATGAAGTGGAGAAGAAAGAAAGTCGTTAAAATCAATTTTCCTTTTGCTGCTTTTTAAGGAGAAAAGTGTTAGCTGGTGGTTGGACATTGCTTTCCCCAGAAGAATGTGCTTATCTTCCAACCGTGACTTCATCATTCCCAGTCTTCTTCGATAAGTTCTTTTGGGACTAAACTCTCAATTTGCGAGAGATTCCTCAATAGTCAACTACCTCTTATCGTTCCCATAATGAAGCCGGTGCCTTTTTCCACAGCCAAAATTGCTAGAACCATAGCATTTGTCTTAATTTCGAAGTTGGATGTTTGTCTTCTCAATTCATGGTCGCGAGCCACGACAAGGAATCATGGTTCCCTCTTAAGCAATCAACCTGCTTAAAAGAGGTTAATTTGATATAAGGGCAACTCTATCTTGATCAATAAAATCCAATACATAATAGTAATTTGTAATTGCGGTGACGTAAATCCTGTACCCAGTAAACTTCCACTACAAAAAAACACTGGATTAGCGACGAAATTTGCGACGGAAATTTGGGAAAAATCCGTCGCAACTAGCGCGTCGCAAATTTTTGCGACGGAAAATTCAAAAATTCGTCGCAAATTTGCGACGGAAAAAATTCGTCGCAAATTTGCCACGAATACAATCCGTCGCAAAATTCGTCGCAAATATTTCGTCGCAAATTTGCGACGAACACCATCCGTCGCAAATTTGCGACAGAAAATTTTGGAAAAATTTGTCGCAAATCGAATTTGCGACGAATTTTCCATCGCTACTAGGTCGTCGCAAAAATTTGCGACGGAAAATTTAAAAATTCGTCGCAAAATTTGTCGCAAATTTCGTCGCAAAATTGGTCGCAAATTAGCCACGAATACAATCCGTCGCAAATAATTCGTCGCAAATTTACGACGAACACTATCTGTCGCAAATTTCGTGGCAAAATTCGTCGCAAAGTTCATCGCAAAATTCGTAGCAAATTTTATTGCAAATTTCGTGACAAAATTCGTCGCAAAATTCGTCGTAAATTAGCCACGAACTGTATTCGTCGTTAATTTATTTGGCAAAATTCGTCAAAAATTAGCCACGAACTATATTCGTCGCTAATGTGCCATGAAATTTTTTTTGGTTTCTAAATTGCGACGAATGCTCTTTTTTTTTGGGTTTAAAAATTGCGACGAAATATATTTGTGGCAAAATTCGCCGCTAATTTTTGATGAATTTTTTTTTGTTCATTAATTTACGACCAATTGATCCATGGTGAAATTCGTCACTAATTTGCCATTCCAAATTTTGACTTTTGCCACAAACGTTGGTCCGAAACGGATTTAGTGATGATTTTTTATTAATTCTTTAGCGATAAAGTGTGCGATGAAACGGACGATTTGGATTTTAAATCTAATTAAAAGCAAAATTAATTTTTAGAATTTATATTTAACATTGATTAAATAATGGAGTAATTGCAGCTCCAACGGGCTCGGCGCGGCGGTCGGCACAACAGTCGGCCAATGATCGAGGCCTCGGCACGGTCGTCAGCACGAGCCTCGACCACGAGCTAGGTGCTTGGCCACGCTAGGTCGTCAGCACGAGCCTCGGCCAAAATTTGACGAATCAATCTACATTAGTCTATTGCACAAATTTCCCAGAAAACGTGATTTCACAGTGAAGTGCTCGAAGAGAACGCATTACATAGAGCTAAAAAAGAAAAAAACAACACCTGCTCAACAGAATTGATATCAGTTGCAACATTGGTGACGGCAAGATGCCACGGCGACCTCCCTCTCTTGGTCTGAAACCCAATCCCTCCATAGCATTTCTTGCCATGATTCTGCACTGCAAACAAGAAATTTCAAAAACAAAGGAAGAACCCACGGACCCATTAAAAATCTCATAAACCCCGAGCTTGAAAGAGTCGAATTTGAGCAGACAAGAGACCCGGGGGCCGCCTCCTTGCTGCCGGGGGATGGAAGCAGCAGGGTGATGTCGGGCGACAATGCCGGGGAGGGACAGAGTGGGGAGGATGGGAGGAGTGATGGGGCAGCTGAGATGGTGGTGGAGGGGGAGGACTGAGGGGCATGCACAATTATTAAAATTGAACACCATGCCTACACTACGACCAAGAGATACTCCTAACTTCCCCTCTTCTTCATCCAACTGAGAGTAACACCAGAAAATAGTACACCCGAAAGAAGAGCAAGAAACAAGTCCACCTCGAAGATGCTTCGACTCTTGTGCTAAGTTAACCTTACAGAACATGTATTTATACGTATGTACTTGTGCATTGTTAGACTTCATTCTGCGCAATACGCTAGTAAAGCGGAGGATTAATACAGCAAGTGCCAATCTGCAGAAACGAATGCAGTAAAAGAATCACGAGAGACCAGTAGAACAGCAACTCGTCTCTCGAGCGTCCTAACTCAACATCCTCGATCGAAATCCAACGCTCATTCTAAAAACTTCTTAAAAAACTCGTATTCAAACACGAAGCAGACATCCACTTCCCAGCGCAAAACACCAGAGAGACCTATAACCGCACCGACCCCCGCAAACCCTATCAAGCAAACAAAAAGATCCGGCACCAAAATTCTAGTAGAAACCACGCAGGCAAACAACCGAACCTCATCCTCCTCCTCCTCCTCCTCGGCCTCGCCATTCTCGTCCGCCGCGCCGGCCGCTCGTTCTAGAGAAAGAGAGAGAGAGAGGGAGGGAATGAGAGGCCGAATCGGAATCGGAAGTGGCGATCCGAAATTAAAAAGGGAAGAGGAGGGGAGGAGTCGTAGACGGTGTCCGAAAATGGAGGAAGCGACGAGGAGGAGGGTTTGCGTTTTTTCGTATTTTTGTTTTAATAGTTTTTCCGCTTTTTATTATTATTTCTTATTATTCTTTTCGGGGTGGTTTTCTTTTTTCTTTTTTCTTTTTCGTGTAATGCGAATGGGTGCGAAAATTTCCCGCCAGCAGGAGCGGGGGAAGGGAAATGGGTTTTCGTTTCCCACCGCGGGAAGTGATGTCAAGCTTTTGTTTTTGTGTTCCCCCGCGCGCTTTTTATATTTGGTAAAAATTAAACACCAAATTTGCGACGGATTGAAAAAATCCGTCGCAAATTTGCGACGGATATATTTGTCCGTCGCAAATTTGGTGTTTAATTTTTACCAAATATAATATAAATTTGCGACGGAAAAGTAAGTCGGTCGCAAATTTGCGACGGAATAATAAGTCCGTCGTAAGTTCGTCCCAAATTTGGTGTTTAATTTTTACCAAATAAAATATAAATTTGCGACGGATTTATTATTCCGTCGCAAATTTATGTTATATTTGTAAAAAATTAAACACAAAATTTGCGACGGATTGAAAAATCCGTCGCAAATTTATATTATATTTGGTAAAAATTAAACACCAACTTTGCGACGGATATATTTGTCCGTCGCAAATTTGTGACGGATTTATTAGTCCGTCGCAAATTTGTGACGGATATATTTGTCTGTCGCAAAATCCGTCGCAAATTTGGTGTTTAATTTTTACCAAATATAATATAAATTTGCGACGGACTAATGAATCCGTCGCAAAGTTGGTGTTTAATTTTTACCAAATATAATATAAATTTGCGACGGACTTATTATTCCGTCGCAAATTTATGTTATATTTGTAAAAAATTAAACACCAAATTTGCGACGGATTGAAAAATCCGTCGCAAATTTATATTATATTTGGTAAAAATTAAACACCAACTTTGCGACGGATTTATTAGTCCGTCGCAAATTTGCGACGGAATAATAAGTCCGTCGCAAATTTGCGACGGATATATTTGTCCGTCGCAAAATCCGTCGCAAATTTGTGACGGACTAATTTTTTCCGTCGCAAATTTGCTACGGACTTGTTTTTCCGTCGCAAATTTGCAACGGACTTATTTTTCCGTCGCAAATTTGCGACGGACTTATTATTCCGTCGTAAATTTATGTTATATTTGTAAAAAATTAAACACCAAAATTGCGACGGATTGAAAAATCCGTCGCAAATTTATATTATATTTGGTAAAAATTAAACACCAACTTTGCGACTGATTTATTAGTCCGTCGCAAAATCCGTCGCAAATTTGTGACGGACTAATTTTTTCCGTCGCAAATTTGCTACGGACTTATTTTTCCGTCGCAAATTTGCAACGGACTTATTTTTCCTTCGCAAATTTGCGACGGACTTATTATTCCGTCGCAAATTTATGTTATATTTGTAAAAAATTAAACACCAAATTTGCGACGGATTGAAAAATCCGTCCCAAATTTGCGACGGAAAAATAAATTCGTCGCAAATTTATATTATATTTGGTAAAAATTAAACACCAACTTTGCGACGGATTTATTATTCCGTCGCAAATTTATATTTTATTTGGTAAAAATTAAACACCAAATTTGTGACGGACTAATTTTTTCCGTCGCAAATTTATATTATATTTGGTAAAAATTAAACACCAAATTTGCGACGGACAAATAAGTCCGTCGCAAATTTATATTATATTTGGTAAAAATTAAACACCAAATTTGCGACGGAAAAATAAATCCGTCGCAAATTTATATTTTATTTGGTAAAAATTAAACACCAAATTTGCGACGGACTTATTTTTCCGTCGCAAATTTATGTTATATTTGGAAAAAATTAAACACCAAATTTGCTACGGATTGAAAAATCCGTCGCAAATTTATTTTATATTTGGTAAAAATTAAACACCAAATTTGCAACGGACTTATTATTCCGTGGCAAATTTGCGATGGACTTTGCGACGGACTTATTATTCCGTGGCAAATTTGCGATGGACTTTGCGACGGATTCCAAAAATAAAAGGCATTTTTCAATCCGTTGCAAATTTGCGACGGATTTATTTTCCTTTGTGATAAAAAAAAATAAGAGCAAGTCAAGAATGTGACTTGATTAACGCTTTCTCAAATAACAATAGGGCTCTGATACCAAGTCAAGAATGTGATAAAAAAAATTTAGAGCAATATATATATATGTATCATTGTCAAATGAAGATTACACAAACCTATTTGTCGGTTTTATAGGATTACTATCTAAAAGGGAAAATATCAATTACAATCAATTAAAGGAAATATAGGGAATCTTCTAAATATAACACTAATAAAATGCATGCCCTCTATTCACTCATCATTCGGATGTAACCCTTTACGAGTAATTCATCTAATTGATTAGATCAAATTGGTTAGATCTAAATAAGAATATCTTTTTTATATGATCTCTTATAGATATACCCATATAGATACAATGACTTTATATTTCATACAACCACCCGATTCCGATCTATTTGAAAATTGCTATAAGAGCTACGTGCGGAGGAAACTGTCATATTCAACTAAATAAATATCTGTGTTATCTATATGTAAGTCTTGAAAAAAAATGAGATAAGATTTGCATCTATTGAATCTAAAAAAGCTTATTTGGGACGAGAACATTTTAAGAGATTATCTAATATCTTCAGTTTATAATATATCTTCTTATCTAATTTGAATTTGTAATATCTAATCTCTCTTAGAATTGGACGTGCAGCAAATCGTCCAATCTCTTTTGAATTTGAACTTGTGACAATCATCCAATTTAGTTTGATTTTCAATTAATAATTGTTAGTTTGCATTAGATTGATTTCATTAGGCAATATTTAGTTTGTCTTGTGATTGAGTATATTTCTTATGTAGTCCTCGTCCTTATCACGAGAGTTGAGACATGGTAATCATCGTGATTAGACTTAGAAAAACTTAGGTTTAGTTTTAGAACACAAAAAAAAAAACAAAGGTTTTAGCGACGAATTTTGTGACGAAAAATTTGGCAAAATTCGTCGCTAAACGAATTTGTGACGAATCCATTGTAAAATCCGTCGCAAATTTGCGACGGATTTATTTTCCGTCGCAAATTTGCGACGGATTTATTTTTTGTCGAAAATTTGCGACGGATTTTATTTTCCATCGCAAATTCCGTCACTAATTTGCGACGACTAATTTTCCGTCGCAAATTCCGTTGCTATTTTTGTGACGGATTATTTTCCGTTGCTAATTTGCGACGAATTTTTATTTCGTGGCAAATTCCGTCGCAAATTAGCGACGAAAAATTTCCGTCGCTAATTTGTGACGGATTTATTTTTCGTCGCAAATTTCGTCGCAAATTAGCGACGAAAAATTTTCCGTCGCTAAATTCCGTAGCAAAATCCTTGTTTTTTTGTAGTGTTCATTGTCTTTTTAGTTGTTAGCAAGTTATCAACTTACATTTAAATCCTTTTTTGAGAGCATGCAATAGAAACCCAATACCTACATCTAGGGAGATTGCTAAGAGGGAGCTCAATTCCGAGTGCGTCAACATATTTAATTAATCCCACATTCATTCAAAAGTTTAAGCCAATAAGTTATGAATCTACTATGATATATTAATTGCTCCACACATCTGTTAGGATATATTAACTATTCACTAAAAAGTTTGAGCCCATAAGTTATAGCTCTACTATAATATATTAACTGTTTCACATGTCTATTAGGATATTTTAACTGTCCACATATATGCTAGGATATATTAATTATTCACTAAAAAGTTTAAGCCCATAAGTTATAGATCTACTATAATATATTAACTGTTTCACACGTCTATGAGGATATATTAACTTTCCATACCATACTAATTCTCCAATGTGAGGCTTTATAATATAATTTACATGTATATCTCAATAATCTCCCTTTCACTCTAAGCTCAGTATTTGGTATGCTCCTTCTTAATTTAGGTATCTTTTTTTTTTTTGGTAAGGTTCTTAATTTAGGTATCTTTCTGCATCACATATTTAAACTTCAAAAGTCAGCTCAGTGTTAGGTCTGCTCCTTAATTCAGCTATCTTTTTGCATCAACATGTTTAAATAGATCTCCACTTTGTTCCATAACCGCAACAACAATGCCCGCTTCACTCCAAGTCTCTTTTGCTAGACCAAACCATGAAGGCTACCTGAAAACCACGCTGGTCATGATATTTCTTCTTTGAGATATTTACTAAACACCGATACATATTGAAGTGAGCCATCAATCAACTAACGACTTTGATATCTATTTGTTGGAAGTGCACAGTAGAAACCTGATACCTACATCTCGGGAGATTGCTAAGAGAAAGCTTAATTTCGAGCTCGTTAACATACTCTGTTAAACCCACTTTCACTAAAAAACTTGAGCTAATGAGTTATGGACGGATTAAGATATATTAGCCGTTGCGTACCACATCAATTCTCCAATGTGAAAATTTCTAGCACAACTTACATGTGCATCTCAACACTACTAATTTGTAATCGAGCAAGTAATTAACCCACATTTGGACTTACGCTATTTAGTTGACTATTCTGTTACCAACTTACATATGAATTTTGCCACAAAGTTCAGGGTATAAATATTGGGTATATTACCATCTTACAATTGAATTTCACAAAAATATCAATATTGTCATCGTTTGATGAAGCTCTTGTTAAAAAGTTGAAAGACTTATTAATTAACATTTCACAATTCATGGTTGAATCGTAGCCTAATTGAATTAGGCTAGGTCGAGAGTCCGATTAAACGTAATTTATGTACAATCTCTACGACTGTCTTGTAACTCATAAACCATAATGCAATCTTTTGATCTTTCTTTTTTGGTAACAAAAAGTTTAGGATGGGGGGCGATGACCCATTTCCAAGAAGATGACGGACCGGTGGCCGTGTAAATCGAACCTAAGCACGATCGATACAAAGTGCCCGATCTTTGCCAACCGAGTCAATCCCCGTTGGCTTCTTTTGAGTTTCTTTACATTCCTGATCACGCAAGTGTTCCAGTTCTTGACCAAAATCCGCCTGACATGCTGAGGGGTTAGGCTTGAACAGCAAGTTCAAATCGCAAACTTTTCTTCTGCTTCTTATTCTGCTTCCTTTTGGAGATGCACAGCGACTGCACATTACACACATGCACGGCGTAATGTAACCAAGTGTTCTTGTATTTGCAGATGGCAACATGCATTACGTTTGGCACTATTACCCACACAACCTTACCAACCACATGCGGCTATCTCTGGTTAATTTGCTTCTATAGCAAGGCAAAACTGGCTTACTAGTATTGCTTTATGAAAAATTAAGAGGGGTATGTTAGAGATCCTATTCTAAGTTTTAATTACAACTTTATTGCATCCTATGTTTAGGTCATATAGTGTATTACAGAGTATAATATGATCTTTGTCGTGCTTCCTAAGATAAATGTTCTGCTAGTTTTTAGAATAGTACGAGCTTTTCGATGTATCGGTACACCATTGTAGGTGTCTAAAATCCTTCGTAATACTTGGTTGAGGGACATTAATCAAAGGTGGTCGCAAATTGTGAAAGTTTTAAACACATTAGAGGACCAAAGATTATATTGGTAACAGGATCATGCGAAGATGTAAATTATCCTAATACAAAATGTGAGATTTTATAGGTGATTGGTCTGTGAAAAAGAAGGTAGCACATCTTTGATGAAACATGCATGCAGAAATAAGTGTTACGAGTCTCGCACGTTCAATTCAACCTTAGCTTTGATCAATCAGTTCAAGTGTTTTGGGAAAATATATCCTTGGTGCGATGTTTCCTTATTCAATTCGTTGCGGTAAAACTATGTTACTCTATTTAGGGTTAGCACCGAGTATAATAGTTGTGAGTTTTTTTTTTTTTTGCTAGACCAATGGAAATTTGACTTTTATTTATTACAAAAAAAAACTGAAAATTTTCAAAGATGTATTAACGTTGATATGCATAATCTTAAATAAATTTCTCAGCATTTCTATTTAAATTATATATTTTTCAATTAGAAAAGTAATAATAATTGTTTCTTCAAAGTTTGGTGCGCTAGTGCTATTGCCTATTACAACAGCGCGGACAACGTCATGCCAACATTGGCAAAACTAGATACTTTTATCAAAACTCGTGTCAAGAAATAATTTGATTTGATTTTTCATTTTGGAATTGATATTGGGATCCTCTAAATTCATCATTAGACCATTTGGATGATCAAGATTTGTTTTGTATTTTTCTTTTCCATTTTCTTTTGTACTCTTTTGCATGCCAGGCCCGAGATCCCTATGTCTGTGCCCGGATCCCCCGTGCCCGAGCTGGAGGTCAAGGACCTTGGTGCCTGTACCCGAGTAACTGGGGTCCCGCATTTGGCTTTTGGGGATCTAGGCCTGGGAGCCAAGAAGTCATGCACATGCACCGGATTCTCAGTTGTGGCTTTTGTGGACGCGAGATCCATGTCAAAGATCTTGCTTGGGACCCAAGTGGCCTTCCTTGGGTCGGGGTCCGTCGAGGCTGGACTTGGGATCTTTGTGCCCGTGCCTGGTTTTTCGGTTGCTCATGCGCAAGTCACTAGCACTCGAGCAATGTATGTGTATTTAGGAAAATTTGTTTTCAAATGACAAAATAATTTCCAAAATTATAAGATTTTCTGTGAAACAAATGGGGATCCATGCAACTTTGGAGCATATAATGTGAGTAAAATTTAGTCAATATAGAGTCTGACATGGATGTCCACATTGGAAAAATCTTCTGCATGTTACACTACGACATTGTCTAAGGGCCACTTCCATTGAATTTGGGTAGTAGTGTGATGCGGGAGCATCGAGTTCCATAAAAGACCATTTACTGTTATGCAACCAAAGATATATTTTGGCCACGACATTATCTAACGGTCAAAAGAGGATAAAAGCGGCTAGAAGATTAAAGAATAAAGACTTATTCGGCTAAACAAAAGTTTTTTTTTATTTTATTTCAAGTTAGTTTCCTAATTTAAATTAGGAAAATGTTGAGATTACCGTCCTCCGTAGAATGACGGAGTGACGGTCAATTGTCAGCCACAGGAATTTTTTTGAGGAAACTGTAAATTTCATCAACCGGTTCCAAATGTTGACTCTACGTCTCCTTTTTTATTTTCTAGAAATTTTTGTAATTCTTTATTGCAAGCTTAAATTGAGAGACAAAATTACAAGAAACATATTGAATTCTTTGGCAATATATGTCATAGCCTCTACTAGTTAAATCAACGAATACAATATGTCAGAATGAGAATACAAAGAATTTCATTGATTTTCACTCAATTGGGAATTTGGATGAGATGAGTCATCCTAACTATTCTCAAAATTTGATTTGTAATCAAGAAAGAATAAGGGGTTTTCTATCGTTATTGGTGCTTGTTATTATTTTGTTTTAAAATACCTCACTATAAATTGGCCTTTAATTCATATGAAATGATATAGGGTTAGGTGGTCTCATGGTCGCGTGAGTTTTCTCAATGAACCAAATGTTGAAGATATGTTTTATAATGTTTTAGGTCCCAACACATCCTCATCTACGAGATTTGGATCAATGGGGTAAATTTTTTGCTCTACTAATACATTATTCTTATTTTGATCTTTTCTTTACTTCAATTGTTTTATGCATAATCGATATCGCCGATCTTTTATGTCACCGGAGAGTCTTTCTAGAGCAATTTGATTTGAATGATTGGAATGGGAAGCCAATTCATTGCACAATGATTTTATTATTACTTGCAAAGACAACGTTTTTTTAAGTGTTTTTTCATCTTTTAAATTTAATAGATCTATATAACGACATTAATGATTTCTTTCAAGTCATTATATTTTTCTACTCGTAATTCTTTATATTTCGGTATCTAATTTATTTTTTCTTTCTCATATTCAAGAAAATTGATTCTGTGGGCCCTCTTTTGACTTTGTCCCTTAATTTGAGCTTGCAATAAGGAAGCATAGAAGTCATAGAAAAACAAAAAAAAAAAAACATAGAGCCAAAAAGAAACCGGTTGAGGAAGCTGGTTTCCTCAAGAAAAGTCTTGTGGCTGACAATTGACCGTCGCTCCGTCATTTTATGGAGGACGGTCATGCTAGCCGAATCCTTTAATGTATCTAGATTAAGATTTTCTAATTTGATGTTTCCTATTTTAAGGTTTTAACATTCCTAATTCAATGTTTCATAGTATAGTGTCCTGGTTCCTCTATAAAAAAACAAGAGGTGCTCTCTTACTTGCAAGTATGCAAAGTCTTGAGTTGATAATATATGAGAATTCCTCTCAATTGAATAATTCTTTGAGGTTTTTTGTCCAATTAACTTTACTGGTAAATCTTAAAGTGCTTCGGCTTTTTATCCAATTCATAAATAAATTACTCTTTTTATGTCTTGGATGAACTTTTCTATTCCAAATCTATTTTTTTTTTCTCGATAAAGTTCCATCAAACACTTTCCGCGTCCTCCCCCGCTCACCACGCATCTCATTATTAGAAGGATTTGATTAGAAAATTCGTGAAAGTAAAATGATATGATTAGATTAGCGAGAAGTATAGAAATTTGATTAAAAAAAAGTTTGTCAAGTATGGAAACGAAGAATTAATGGATTTTGACTTCTTAATTTCCAACCCAGGAATAACATTTATGGAGTCGACAATTCGAATGCCGCCCCGTGGGACCTAACACACGCACAGTCTCTCTATATAAACTCCATCTTCGCGCCGGTTTCTCCTCCATTGCAGCTCCTTTCACAGAACAACTTTACATACGTAATTACACAAGCACGCATCAGCAGCAAACAGAACCCGAAAAGCTTTCATTCACGTCGTCTTCTTCTTATTGTGTTTCAGAAACAGAGCAAGAGCAACGATTTAGGAGACAGCATCATCCATGGAAAGAGGAGATGTATACATAGCGAGCAACAGCCTGCGCGCGGCCAGCTCCACCATGTGGAGGAACAATGCAGCTGCGATGGACGTGTTCTCGAGGTCCTCATGCGAGGAGGACGACGAGGAAGCTCTCAGATGGGCTGCTCTTGAGAAGCTCCCCACCTTCGACCGCCTCCGGAAAGGGATCCTGAAAGCCTCATGGGGCGGCGCCGACGAGATCGACATCCAGAACCTGGGTTTTCACGAGAGGAAGAGATTGATGGAGAGGTTAGTGAGGGTCGCCGAGGAGGACAACGAGAAGTTCTTGCTGAAGCTCAAGAACCGCATTGATAGGTACTGTCTCTGTTTGTTTGCTCTGTCTTTGGAACCTCTGTTTGTGGGGTTTCCGAGAAAAGAGGAAAAGTTTACCAAATCTGCAACGTTTCTTTGGAATGGAGTCTGTTTGGCTTCCGAGAAAAATCTTTACCAGGGAAGATCCGTATCACGTCAGACCATCTCTTGTTAGTGAAAATTTTCTCGTCCAGAATGGTGGTAATTGTTCATTCAGGAATCATGCATGTATTATTTTTTCCGCAGAAAGTTTTCCTGGTATTCTCAAGATGCCTTTTTTTTTTTTGTCATTTCGGGTTTGAATAACTGTGGTGATCGTGAATCTGGGTTTATTTGCAGAGTTGGAATCGATATTCCTACAATTGAAGTTAGATTTGAGCATTTGAACGTGGAGGCTGAGGCTCATGAAGGAAGCAGAGCTTTGCCAACCTTCATTAATTTCTGCACTAATATTCTAGAGGTAAGCTCGCAACCACCTAAATAACTGAAATGTAAAAGCCAAAAAGGCAACTTCATTTTTGTTAGGATCCTAACTCAAGCGTAGGACTCAGGTCCATATCGATATGGACTTCGATATGTGATTTAAATGGCCTTGGTTCTCTCACCTCCAAGACCATACAAACCACACATCAAAGTCCCGTACCATATATGTGATATGCAAGTCCCATTTAGGATCATTACAATCAATCATGCTCCGCAATCCTGGTGCACACGTAGGGTTGACTTTTGTACCCGCCTTTTGCTAGTCTCGGGCAACCACTGCAATATCGGTTCACCACCGGCGCCCCTCGATAATGCAACTGGGAGATATGGTGGACGGCTCCTATATCAATCGATACAGACTTTAGGAGAACCACAACCCAAAAGCTGGCTATTGAGACCGGAGCACCTGATAAAATATAAACCACACATCCAAGTCCCAAACTATTTGGGTCACATAACTGGCAATTAGGATCATATTGTTTTTCTGATTAGAATGATATTCAGTGACTTGGCTGAATGTTCTGATGGTTTCTTTGTTTAACCTATACTATTCTTTTTGTTTCTTTTTACTCCTGGAGGGCTTCTTGAATTTTCTACACATACTTCCTAGTAGAAGGAAGCACTTGACTATCCTTCAAGATGTCAGTGGGATCATCAAACCGGGCAGGTGAGCAAATCAAACCAAATCAAAAACCAGTTTTTCGAACCTCCAAATTGAATTGAACTGAACTTAATTTTACTTCAGCTCGTCTAATTTGGTTCCATCTCCAAGCTTGGTGCTGTATCTATAGCTGCATTACATGTCGTGTAATTATTTAAAAGTCTCAACTAAAAATTGTCAAATTCTTGTTGGACAGAAGTTTTCAACATGTCGATTGGATCACCGCTTCAAATTCGATTTGGAACTAATAATGTCCTTTCTTTTCTGGCAAGTTTCTTCTCATTTAGATGGACAATTTTGCAGGATGACTTTGCTTCTGGGTCCTCCTAGTTCAGGGAAGACCACGCTCTTGTTAGCTTTGGCTGGCAAGCTCGATCCTGAACTAAAGGTTAGTGCAAGTCACCTTTCATTTAATTTCGGCCCTTCTTTTGTGGATTTTCAACTTTTATATGATAAATTAAAACGTCATCCAATTATACTGAAAGAGTGAAGATTGTTCCTCAGACAACGGGAAGGGTAACTTACAATGGGCATGGCTTGAATGAGTTTGTGCCCCAAAGAACCGCGGTTTACACAAGTCAACACGATCTTCACCTAGGAGAAATGACAGTTAGGGAAACTTTGGCCTTCTCTGCAAGATGTCAGGGTGTTGGATCACGATACGGTTAGTGAATTTGAATTAATTCTTTTATATTTTTATAATGTCATGTTTGAGTTTGACTTGAACAAATTTTTTCGAATAAGAAATGATGATTCTTTGGTGGCATCTGCAGATATGTTGTCAGAGTTGTCGAGAAGAGAGAAGGCGGCAAATATAAAACCAGACCCTGATATTGATATCTTCATGAAGGTAATTATACAAGGCAAACTTAGAGTCGTTTTTCGTTTTTCCACTAAGGAAATGAATCAAGTAATCCATAAGAAGAAACTGATGTGGAACAAATGGTTTGTAGTCGGACTCCAGTAAGCAGTTACTATGTTATTGAAATTCTTAGATTAACGTGGGTGTCTGGTTTTTCTTATGCAATGGGTCGTGCAAAATTCCACAGGCAGCAGCAACAGAAGGTCAGGAGGCTAATGTCGTCACTGATTATATTCTTAAGGTAATTTTGACAAGAATCACCACAAAATCATGCAGGCACTTGACAAATAGCGGAACTTTAATGCACATGTTTTCTGCACAGATTTTAGGGCTGGAAATATGTGCTGATACCATGGTCGGAGATGAAATGCTGAGGGGTATTTCTGGAGGACAACGGAAGCGTGTGACCACAGGTTAGAACTAGAAGCATATTAAATTTTAGTAACTGAAAATGTTCGATTCTCTGATCTGTAATTTCTAGGTGAGATGCTGGTTGGGCCTGCCAAGGCATTGTTCATGGATGAGATATCTACTGGGCTCGATAGCTCAACGACATACCAGATCGTCAACTCCCTGAAACAATTTATTCACATCCTTGATGGAACGGCGGTTATCTCTCTCCTCCAGCCAGCTCCAGAGACTTACGATCTGTTCGATGATATCATTCTCGTGTCTGATGGTCAGGTCGTGTACCAGGGCCCGCGTGAACTCGTCCTAAATTTCTTCGAATCCATGGGATTCAAATGCCCTGGGAGGAAGGGTGTTGCCGATTTCTTGCAGGAAGTAAGTAAAACTATTAAAATTTCATTTCAGCAACTTTTAGGAGATAAAAGATGTATACTATAGCAAGTCCCTTGCAATAACGTACTTTTCTACTTTTCGATAGGTAACATCAAGAAAAGATCAGCATCAGTATTGGGTACCCAAAGACGAGCCTTACACTTTTGTTACGGTTCGGGAATTTGCGGAGGCGTTCCAGTCATTTCACGTGGGAAGAAAACTCGGGGATGAACTTTCCACTCCATTTGATAAGAACAAGAACCACCCGGCTGCTTTGACTACCAAAAGATTTGGTGTTGGAATGAAGGATTTGCTGAAAGCTTGCATTTCAAGAGAGTATTTGCTTATGAAAAGGAACTCCTTTGTCTACATCTTCAAGATCACTCAGGTAAATACCAACTTCATTCTTTTTCAGTTCACTTCAACCATAAATTGTCTGATGTACATAATCTGATATGACTTGTTTTATTAGCTTACAGTTATGGCATCTATTACGATGACCCTGTTCTTACGGACTAAGATGCATCGGGATTCCGCAACTGATGGAGGAGTTTACATTGGTGCCTTGTTCTTCACTCTGATTTCAATCATGTTTAATGGAATGGTGGAGCTTGCGATGACCATAGCCAAGCTCCCAGTTTTCTACAAGCAAAGAGACCTCCTCTTCTATCCGGCATGGGCATATGCTCTTCCAACTTGGATTCTCAAGATCCCTATCACATTCGTGGAGGTTGCAGTCTGGGTGTTCATCACCTACTACGTCATTGGATATGACCCAAATGTTGGAAGGTAAGAAAGAACTGTGATTATTCTTTGGTGGTAAAATGGAAATTCTAATCTCATTGTCCTAGTTCATACATTCTACTGTCTATGTTGGGTTACAGGTTGTTCAAGCAGTATCTTTTGCTTGTGCTCGCTAACCAGATGGCCTCTGGTTTGTTTCGATTGATCGCAGCACTTGGGAGAAATCTGATTATTGCCAACACATTCGGGGCATTTGCTCTGCTCACTCTCTTTGCATTGGGCGGAGTAGTTATTTCCCGAGGTATTACACGTACTAGAGTTCAACGTTTTCTGTTTATTTTGTTCATACTTCTTCATAAGAAATGCTAATCTTGATTTCTTTGAATTGTAGAGAACGTGAAGAAATGGTGGATTTGGGGCTACTGGATATCTCCTATAATGTATGGGCAGAATGCGATAGTCATCAACGAGCTTTTAGGATCGAGTTGGGATAAGGTAAAGTCTTGTGACTGCTTAAAGCCAATATTTTGACCTTTCATAGAGGTGAATTTGACTGACCGATTCCTCTTGTGCTATTCTTTATAATAGATTCCCATAAATTCAAGTTCAAACGAATCACTAGGAATTCAAGTTTTGAAGTCCCGTGGGTTCTTTACTGAAGCATACTGGTATTGGATAGGAGTCGGGGCATTGTTTGGGTTCGTCATCCTCTTCAACTTTGGGTTTTCCGTGGCTCTTGCTCTTCTCAATCGTAAGTGGCTTTTCTTCTTGTTGAGGTTTCTGTCAGCAAGAGCTTGCCTACTCAAGCTCCATGTTATGATGCAGCCTTTGGCCAATCCCAGACGGTAAAATCAGATGATCCTGAGGGCAATGAGGACGTTAATAGAATGGGAGGATCAATTCAGTTGCAATCTCAAGGCTCTAGTCACAAAAATGGATCAGGTATGAAGTATAGATAGCTTCTTTTCATTGTTTACTATTTAGCAGAAGTCAAGACGTCAAAGGGGTGAACAGAGGTTTTGTTCCATCAAGGACTCGTGCTACTTCTTTGCCTATCTTTTCTTTTTGGTCTTGCAGGAAGGTCATCCAAGTCTACACCTACCCGGCCCAAGACAGCTGTTGCCTCTGATAGGAAAAGAGGAATGGTGCTCCCATTTGAGCAGCACTCAATAACTTTCGATGAAATAACTTATTCAGTTGACATGCCACAGGTATTTATGTTAAGCTATGAAAAGTCCGAAGATAGTGAACATAGTACGTTTTCGATTTGTTTAACCTTAAATATTCATCCTAAGTATAACAAAGTGTTCGTGGTTATCTTGGCAGGAAATGAAGAATCAAGGTGTACTTGAGGATAAATTGGTGCTCTTGAAAGGTTTAAGTGGTGCTTTTAGGCCAGGTGTCCTCACAGCTCTGATGGGCGTCAGCGGTGCTGGTAAAACTACCCTGATGGATGTTTTGGCTGGGAGAAAAACCGGAGGATACATCAAGGGGAACATAACAATTTCTGGGTATCCTAAGAACCAAGATACATTTGCTAGGATTTCCGGATACTGTGAACAGAACGACATCCATTCACCTCATGTTACTGTCTATGAGTCGCTACTTTACTCGGCATGGCTGCGTTTGCCACCTGGCGTGGATGAACCAACTAGAATGGTTTGCATCTACCACCACAATCTGTTTCTACCAGGATCGTCTTCTTAACTAAAAATGAATTGTGGAAGTGCTTACTGCTTAGCTGTTTTCAATTGAGGATCAATCTAGTTCAAATCATTTCTAACGGAAAAAATTTTGCAGATGTTTATTGAGGAAGTCATGGAGCTTGTGGAGCTAAAGCCGCTGAGACATGCTTTGGTCGGTTTGCCTGGTGTGGATGGTCTATCCACCGAGCAACGCAAAAGGCTGACCATTGCGGTTGAACTAGTCGCAAACCCCTCCATCATTTTCATGGACGAACCAACCTCTGGGCTTGATGCAAGAGCTGCTGCTATCGTCATGAGAACAGTTAGAAATACAGTGGACACGGGGAGAACGGTCGTATGCACAATTCACCAACCGAGCATTGATATATTTGAAGCATTCGATGAGGTGAGTTATGTCAACACATTCAAAATGCGAAAAATCTTTTTGCAGCGCTCTCAAACTTTGAAGCTATTGCGTTTGAGCTTGTTTGCAGCTTTTCTTAATGAAACGAGGGGGACAAGAGATATATGTCGGTCCTCTGGGTCATCAGTCTTCTCATCTAATAAATTATTTTGAGGTACAGACTGTTTCACGAATATAATCCGGCTTCAATTGTACTTTCCTTTTGCTACTTGAATCACCAAGGCATATTTCTTCAAAATGAAGGGAATTCAAGGAGTTGGCGGTATCAAAGATGGCTATAATCCCGCAACTTGGATGCTCGAAGTTACAAGCCCAGCACAAGAACTCGCTTTGGGTGTTGATTTTTCTGATTTATACAAAAACTCAGATTTGTACAGGTGGGTTTACCTCACTTCTTGAGGTCCAACTTTTAGTCTTGCTATTGACCCGTAAAATGTCAATGGGAAAACACATTTTCGTGATTTTCAGGAGGAACAAGGCTTTGATTAAAGAGTTGAGCATACCTCCCCCAAATTCTAAGGATCTTTATTTCCCGACTAAGTATTCTCAGTCAACTTTCACCCAGTTAATGGCTTGCTTATGGAAGCAACATTGGTCTTACTGGCGGAATCCGCCGTATACGGCTGTTCGGTTCCTCTTCACCATCTTCTTTGCCTTAATGTTTGGGACTATGTTCTGGGACCTCGGCTCTAAAACGTAAGTTCTGTCTAGAAGGTCAATTTTTTGCCTCGCTCGTTTTCGAAGTTGTGTGTTTCTGAATGTTAGGTTCGCAGGACCCGGCAACAAGATTTGTTCAATGCGATGGGATCTATGTATTCGGCTGTTCTCTTCCTTGGGATCCAAAATGCATCTTCTGTGCAGCCAGTTGTAGCAGTGGAGAGAACGGTTTTCTATAGAGAGCGAGCTGCAGGGATGTACTCGGCCCTGCCATACGCATTAGCGCAGGTAAAATTGCTTTGAAACGATTCCGAGTATGCTTATTCTAAGTAGTGTTATGCCTAAATCAATATTGGAAGCTTGCTGATGTGATTAATCTTTACTTTGTAGGTTCTGATTGAAGTCCCTTATGTTCTCGCGCAAGCTACATCATATGGTATCATAGTTTACGCAATGATTGGATTCAAATGGACCATTGCGAAATTTTTCTGGTATCTGTTCTTGATGTACTTCACATTGTTGTATTTCACCTACTATGGTATGATGGCCGTGGGCTTGACCCCGGACCACCACATCGCTTCCATCGTCTCTTCTGCATTCTACGGCGTGTGGAACCTCTTTTCGGGGTTCATTGTGCCAAGGACTGTAAGTTCCACGGCAAACCATCGATTTTGATGTTTCTGCTGATTTTGTTTTCAACAAGTGTAATGCCTGATTTATGAACATCCTCGTGACTTCCTATTCAACAGAGGATACCTGTCTGGTGGAGATGGTACTATTGGGCATGCCCGGTTTCTTGGACTTTATATGGATTGGTAGTCTCTCAGTTCGGCGATCTAAAGAACACGCTCGAGGACACTGAGGGCACAGTGGAAGAATACGTGAGGGATTACTTTGGTTTCCGACATGATTTCCTGGGCGTGATCGCCGCTGTGATCTTAGGCTTCGCAATGCTCTTTGCATCCATTTTCGCCATTTCCATCAAGGTGCTCAATTTCCAGAAGCGGTAGACTTTAGCATTGCATCGATCCGGATAACTAGCATGTTTCTGTCAAATAATGTACATGTAAATTGGCATCTAATTGCAATAAAAAGCATATGAACCCTCGTGTTTTTACCAGCAAGTGTCTCCATCTTTTCAGTCATATGAATCTCTTCCTAAAGAAGGATTAAACTGTGAAGTCCTAAGACTGGAGATCAAATTTCGTACGTAGGAACATGGTTGCATATCATGATCATTTCCCTTTCAAATCAAACCACTGATCTCAATGAATGTCAAAATGTCAGAATTAGTCCTTTTAAATCATTTCATAAGACATCTAACCTCGAAGAGAATAATCTAATTAGACTTAAATTGAAATGATAGGTTCAATTTACTCTTGAATCTGATAATCCATAAGTCCTCGTGTGTAATTTTATCTTTTTTTTCCCTGTATACATGGTTTGCTGATGGTTCGAGCATGTGTATACTTGGGCCTGCACTCAGGCCCAATAAAATTATTATATTTATATTGTGGTGGACATAACAATGACTTTTACCTCCGGATAATTGTCCAAAAAATCTTAAACCTATTATTAGGTGGTCAATTTAGTCTTAAATATTTCGGCAATTTTCCAATTTAGTTATTCTGATGAATTTTGTTTGGAAATCGATAAAGTGATGCTAATTGTCCTATGTGTGGCATTGCCAATGTTGACATGGACAATATTTTGTAATTTTATAAAAAAAGTTTGAAATTTTATTGTTTCTTTCTCTTTTTTGATGTTTTTCTTCCCTTAAGGGTTGGCAGGGGTCGACGGGGCTTGGGTAATGGTCGGTGTGGGTTGTTGACCACTAGGCGAGACCTGTGACCACCTTCGCCTCTGTGCAAGGTGTGGGCTGTGATAGCCCTTGTTGTGCATAGATCTAGCTTAGTGAGGGCGTTGTAGCCCTTGTCGGACATTGGGTGAGGGTCGTGATTGCCTTTGCCTCACACAAATCTAGTGAGGCGATGCTTGTTGCAGGCCTCGCCAAGTCTGTGCAAGCCGATGAGAGCTGCAAGGCGAGGGTTGCAGCGTACAAAGGCGAAGGTTGTCGTGGCCCTCGCTGCACATAGAGGCAAAGGCCATCGACAGCCTGCAGCTAGCAAGGGTCGTCAGCCATCGATGAGACCTCGACGACCTTTGCCAAACCTTCATGGAAGAAAAATAGTAAATAAAAAAGATAGAAAAGAAAAGAAAAAAATTAATATTTAGAATATATTTTAAAAATTACAAAAATTGTCCATGTAAACACCAGCTGTGCCATATGGGATGGCCAATATCTACATTGTCGATGCCTTGCCAAAATTGATCAGAAAAATCGGCAAATTGCCAAAATGTTTAGAATTAAATTGGCCAAATGTAGGATTGAATTGTACGCCATATAATAGATTTATAATTTTTTGGACAATTTTAGCCTTTTACCTCAATGCCCGACCTGAAATATCACAACACTTGAATGAAAATTTGTTAATTCTTTGATTTGGGCCACATGCATCCCTCATACCCTCAATGATATGATTTCGCCAATTATTTCCTTTCATTTCACTAACAAGTTTTAAGCCATTTTACAAACAGTTAATTTGACGTAACTCGATATTAGCGCATGCATGTACACACGACAAATAAATCTGAAATGAATCTGGTGTATTATATTGTATTCGTGGCCTTTAAAATATGCTAACTTTTTTTTGGATGGTAGGATCTCATGAAATCCAATCAAACGTTTGAAAAATAATGCAGAATTTAAATTTACATAAAAAAGGGTCATCTATAAATGATACTTCGTATTATATTCTGATTAATATGGAAGGCAAGATCTCAAGAGATCCAATCATAAGTTTTATTACATAATATACGATTAAAACTCATTGTTGTACATTTGGCACACTCTAATGGATGGCAAGATCTCACGAAATCCAATCAGAAGCTTCTTTGGCGGTCCTGTAAGATACACCAACACATCGATCATTTTGTTTGTATTTAGAGCATAATTTCCTGGGGACGGCATGATTGGAAAGAGTCCAAATCTGAATATATAGTTCGCATTATCAAGGAAATTGTGAACGTACACATGAAGCACACGGATTTGTCTGGTGGAAAGTCCAAATAGGAGATTAAAATACTCGTGATGTCAATGTAACCTAAGATGGAGTTGCAATCTCAATTTGCCCATAATTTTGCTATTATTATATGATAAAAGTTCTTGGCTCCCACGACTTTTTGTGCTAGGACAAAGAGTGGTCCTTGGTAACCAATGTTGTGGTCACATCTAATCTTCGTCATCGATTATTGTCTTGAATTATTTGCCTGGACCTAGTCAATCATATATCAAGAATCAGTTGAATCATGTAGGGTTACTTAATGTACAGCCATATAAGGGCATGAGAATATTTCAAACACATCCTCTCATTCACCCAGTCGGATAGCAGTTCAATCACAGCAAAGGTCGGAGAAAGATGTCTAGATCTTCCCAAAAAAAGCGTAATTTCTTACTAGTGAAGAATCTGTTGGTAACACTGCCACCTTAGTCCTAGCTCATACCAAGGCTCGACTCTTTCTTGATCATAAACATATCTTCCCCTCCACTCCAATCACTAGTTTTTCTCTGTTCCTCTTGTATATCGTCGTAATGCCCTTGATGCTAGGTTTTGAAGCCTATAAATAGAAGCTTCTTTCAGCTCTCTTTGGCAAAGGGCACTTGGTTCGTACTCAGCAATGACAATTACCCCTTTAAGAGACTTTGTCTCAAGTGCATCGTGCATCAACATGATCTAAATTACCCCTTTAAGAGACTTTGTCTCATCGTGCATCACCATGGCAGCTCTAGTCTCCACCTGAAAGAAACTCGTGAATAATCGACGCGAGTAATTTCATGATGTATATTTAGACTGAAAAATGACAAAAAAGAATAGGTACTCGCTTTCAAGAGCTGATGATTCGATTGTTTTCTGTTTCAGATAATTTAGATTGCTATTATTGTGTTTTTGGGTTGTGACGCGCTAAATTCAAGCGCGCCATTTTAATTCACTAGACACTATACGCATATGCCTGTCACATTTCAAACCCTAGCACGTCTCTATTTCAACTCATAACACATCTATGATTGCCGTCCTTATCTCGTAAACTACATAGGTTTCTATCATATGTCGTCACAAAAAGTATATAATTTGTGCGGAATCAATCGAATAAGTCATTCAGATACTATTATGATGTTATAACTTTCTGTCTCGAATCAGGAAACGGGGGACCAAGGAACGGGGGACCAAATCACTCTTGGTCCCCCTTGTGATGAATAGACTTCGAAACAAAATAACAAGTATGATGAGCTATCTTAGCAGCACTTGTTTATTTATCAAGAAAAAAAATCCAGAAAAAAACCATGTCTATCGACATTGACACCACAACTCGACGTGGAAAGATATTCAAAGACTAAGGCTCTGTTCGTTTCATGGAAAATAATTTTCAGGACAACATTTTTCGAATTTTCCAATGTTCGTTTCACGGAAAATAAACTAATTATGAAAAATATTTTCTCTCAACGGACAAAACACCTTCAAAAGTGAGGAAAATGTTTTCCATACCAAACAACGGCAAATATTTTTCGAAACTTTTTTAGATTTTAGCTGAACACCAGAAAATTGTACTATTTTCCAGGAAAATGGCTTCCTAGAAAATATTTTCCTGAAATATAACATTTTCTGCGAAATGAACGGAGCCTAATATACAACATCTCATGCGTGATTGTTCTCTCTAGCAAAATGACAATGCGTGCAAACAATGAAAAAACTATTAAAGGATAAGAGTAGGTGATATTTGTTGTTTGTCGCAAATGCACTTGAACACCGCAATAGTTTCAACTATGAAAATGGGTGCTTTAGATTTCATAATAACACACGGTTGGAGTACCTTCAAAGCTACAACAGTTTTAGGAAGCCTTCTCACCCACTTTTGAGGTGCCACAACGGTAAAACATGTATTATCAAACATAAAAGTTACAATACTTCATAAACAGTTACGACACGACACAGTTATATTTTAACTACAGTTAAACTAGACAAGCTCTTGGAGAGATATGAGAAAGATTTAATAAAACCTTATAATCTATAATAGATTTATGGGATAAGACGAGAGTTAAGTTAACTCAATTGAATTACCCTTTTGTCTATCTATTAGCATATATTATAGTCTTACCATTCTATGTCTTTTTATATTCTAAGAGCATGAGCATAGAATTTCAGCTACCTAGAGGTACATCAAATACTTTTCTAGTCTTGTGAATTGATTAGGTCCTGGCTTTTGACTTGTGCATATATTTTACCTTAACCTAAAGCAGTTTGTACGTAGTTGGAGGAATTGAACAAGTTATAACAGAGAGATGCTTATCTAATTAGCGACGACCTATTAGCGACGAATTTTTTTCCGTCGCTAATTTCGTCGCAAATTAGTTTAGCGACGAATTTTGCCAAATTTTTCGTGGCAAAATTCGTCGCTAAAACCAACTTTTTTTGTAGTGAGTCTTAACATTCTATGTCTTTTTTTCTTCTTTAATGCTTAAAGTTGATTAATCGTTGAGCTTGCCAGAGAGATGCTTGGGTCACTTTTGCTTATATCTATGATAATAGCTGTATATCTCAATCATTTTTACACCTTGAATATGAAGGATTGAAGGCACTAGGATATTAAAGTGATTAAAAAGATTAACTGAGTTAGAGGGAATGAACGAGTAAATTAATTGATATTTAACATATAGAAAGCAAATCATACGAGAGTTTCAACCTCAAAATGTGGTCTAAATATCTGGGAAATGCCCATGTCTTCTATTATAACTATGGAATGAGGTACAACGAAATGTACGAAACTATAATTAATCAAGTTAAATGTTAGAAATTCCCACAAATATTATATATTTTAAAATTGAATTTTAAATATTTCTCATATAATTACAATCATTCAAGTTTCTTTCTCAAATTAATTTGCCTTTTTACACATTTATATATATTTTTAAAATAACCATTACATTGATGATGCAAATTGGTAAACGGTGCTAGTATCATAGTGCTTTTTACAACTGCAGGTGCTCAACGGGGTGCACATCGTAAATCAACACACAAATTATAGGATGCAGAGTGCAAATTCTAAAGATATGGGATGCAACAGCGATACTTATTGTGTACAATAGAATGTTAATTGTCGTTTTTAAAGTTTTAACAATGTTGATACAATTGTTGGCTCCAAGAAAAGCTGTAAATTCTACCAAAACCTCCACCATCTGCGATTTGGAGAAAATGTTTGAATTGCTTCTCCTATATCAAAAGGTTCCTAATTCTACCGTGAATCTGTCATGGAGATCTTATACATTGAAAGCTACAATTTACTTTAGGAAAGGCTTTTTCAATTAATATCTTTCAGATGCTTTATTATTATAAATTAAAAGGATGATCGAGAATAACAACATTCAAGTTCCCTAAATTATAAATAACTATATATATATCAAATTATATACCTGTTAATGATTTTGATGTGGGACATTTTTCTCCGACACCTTACAGTGGCCCCTCAATATTTTATAACGATATACCCGCCTTAGGTGACTAAATCCAAGCTTTTGAAATACCTCAGTTATCTCATAATGGTAAGATGGGAGTCACTATGTCCACAGCCTAATCCATTAATGTATTATTAATTAGGAACTTGATTTATTATGTTCAATGATATAATCAACAAAAACGATGAGGAGAGTTCAACTAAAAAATCTACACTATACTCCATGCTTTCCAATAGAATAGAAAACACTAAGCATGTTTTTGTACAAGTGAAATAAATTTTCGCGAATTATTTTTCCCAAGTTTTACGCATTTGATTTGCTGAAAATGATCAATCAATGTAAAACCATTTATAGTTAAAGAAAATATACATACTTAAAGTTAAGAAAATAAATTTTCTAATTTAAAAATAATTTTTTTAAATGAGTTTTCGAAAATCATTTTCCTTTATCATGTCACTCAATGTCTTCGTAGGTCAATGTACAAGGTCTCAAAGGAAACACCCAAGTCAATATCCACCACGCATCTATTATATTCAAGAAAATCTCCGGGAAAATTTCAATTTGGTACCTAAAGTGGGTCATTTTCTCAAAAATGGGTTCAAAGTGGATAAAGTGTCAAATAAGGACATGAAGTGCCCAATCAGTCTCAAATAGGGGTCAGAAGTGCCCAATTAGTCTCAATTAAGGGTCTGGGTTTGCCGGCCAGTCAAATGCTCACGGGCTGGCGAGCACGTCATTGTCCTGGCTAGGCAATTTCTTCTTTTACTTTTTTTTTTCTCTTTTCCTTTTCTTCTTCTTCTTTTTTTTTTCTCATTTCCCTCCGCCGGCCATAGTTGGGGCCGGTGGAGGTGGTCAACATCAAGCAGAGGCCGCCCTCGTCGTCATGGAGCGAGGGCCGCCCTCGCTTGAGCTGGGCATGCGAGGGTCGACCCTTGCTAGATTCGATGAGGGCAAGTTGACTCTTGCACGCCAAGCCTAGGAGAGGGCGGCCCTCGCTCGACGCAGGCGAGGGAAACCCAGGTTAGTGAGGGCCGACCATCGGCAGATCCAACGTTGCCCTCGCCTAAGTTGGGCGGGCGAGGGCGACCCTCATCAGTTCCGACGAGGGCGAGGGCCTGAGGCTGGCCACCTCCGCCGGCCTTGGCTATGGCCGACGAAGGGAAAAGAGAAAAAAAGAAGAAGAAGAAAAGGAAAAGAGAAAAAAAAAAGTAAAAGACGAAATTGCCCCGCTGGAACAGTGAGATGCTCGCCGGCCGGTGAGCATTTGACCGGCCGGCAGGCCCAGGCCCTTAATTGAAACTAATTGGGTACTTCGGGCCCCTTATTTGAGACTGATTGAGCACTTCAGGCCCTTATTTGACATTTTGTCCATTTTGGACCCCTTTTTTGAAAAAATGACCCCACATTGGGTACCAAATTGAAATTTTCCCGAAAATCTCCACCTAACATGTAAATACATTTCAACCAAAAAAAAAATGTAAATATATCACCTCCCAAATGACAAATTTTCAACCTTAGTTCATGTATTCCTTTCTTACCGTCATGGATGCCATGTCTTCTTTAGTCATAGGAAGAATAACATTCAGTAAAACCACAAATAATGACATGTTAATTCTCCTCCGCGCCTATTAATACTCCTCGAAATCTCTCAGAGTTTAGTCAGATCAATCGCACATGCCAACGCTCGAAATGGGCAGTGAAGTCTCACCAAAGCTTCCTATCCTCAGTTTCTCTAGTGGAGACCTGAAACCAGGGACAACTTCTTGGGTCTCCACATGCAAGAAGGTGATTCAAGCACTTGAAGAGTTTGGCTTCTTCGTGGTGAACTACGACGAAATAATCCCATCACAAGTTCATGATGCCACCTTCGGCGTTTTGCACGAACTCTTCGCTCTTCCCACGGAGACCAAAATGAAGAACCAGTACCAGAAACCCTTGAACGGATACGTCGGCCAGATTGCCAAGCTTCCCCTGCACGAGAGCTTGGGCATCGACGACGCAACATCTTTAGAGGCGACTCAGAAATTCACTGACCTTATGTGGCCTAGTGGCAACGATCGCTTTCGGTTCTCCCTTCTTGAATCCAGCCACTTGTTTCCTTTCTGTGTATTTTGAGCATTTTGTTCAAGTTGTGACCGTTTTGCTCTTCATTTGGTCAGCAATATCATGAATTCGTATGCGAAGCTTGCGGCGGAGTTGGACCGGACTGTTACGAGAATGATATTCGAGAGCTACAATTCAGAGAAGTATTATGATTCTTACATCGGATCAACTACGTTCCTCCTTCGGCTCTTAAAGAATAGGGCACCGCTAGAGAATGAGCCTAATCTTGGATTCATCAATCACACCGACAAGAGCTTCACCACCATTCTTCATCAGGACAGCGAAGTTAACGGCTTGGAGGTTGAAACCAAGGACGGAGAATGGATCACTGTCGAGATGTCGCCTTCGAAATTCGTGGTCATGGCTGGAGATGCATTAATGGTGAGTGCTGATCTAAATTTCCTTAATGAAACTGAGGAATGAGAAATGATAAGCACGAAATTAAACATTTCTCAGGAAAAACTAAAGTGCTCACTGGACCACAAGTGTAATTCACCACCTACAAGTTTCTATGATTGAAATATATGATGTTGCTCGTCTTACATCTTGTTTTAAAGTAGGATAGTCACTCATTAAATGAGGGATCATAGAACAATAAAATAAGTGCAAACTATTTCCTAGAAAAACATGTAAATCAAATTCAGATTAGAGGACTGACTGAAAATGGTCCTGAAGTACTTCAAGCCCACTAAATACTAGAGTTCGATCTATGTAAATGACTAATATATTATTGCAATAAAGAAGTAGATGTAGTTTTGAAGTTAATCTCATTCTGTCAAAATCCAGGACTCAATCGAAATGTTGAGTGCATAGAATTACAAATCTTGAGCTAAGCTTGACATAACCAGAAATAAATCTGGGATCGACGCCGGGCCAAACATAAAACGTTGAGTTCTTGATTATAGTCAAGTTCAAGACTTCACTCAGTTACATCCATATATGCCTGAAATTTCAAGTTTAACAATTGAACTGGCATTTGAACAGGCATGGAGCAACGATAGGATACAGTCTCCAAACCACAAGGTGACCATTAACGGCAAGGAAGACAGATACTCGCTCGCGCTGTTCTCGTTCAATAATGGAACACTACAAGTTCCCGAAGAGCTCGTTGATGACGATCACCCGTTAAAGTACAAGCCATTCGATCATCTTGGTCTACTCCGATTCTTTCGTACCGACGAAGGGTATAAATCCAAGTGTCCAATCAAAGCCTATTGTGGCGTGTAGGGTCATGATTGATCATGAAGTGTTGCTAAATTCCCAGTTATGTGTTCTAGTCTTGGTGTAACTTGTGAGTGATGTCTTTCTAGTAGTCAAGGAATGACTACATTTGGTTTTTCTTCTTATGTGACGTGAAACTCCACCTTGGTGAATAAATCTTAAACCCTATGAAATACGCTCTTGCAATGAAACCTATTGATTGTGGATTAGATTGAATCTATACATCCAACGACACATTCTGCTGAAGGAGAACAAGAACCCTTTCTAAAATTGCGATTTTTGGTAAGGATAATTTCTTCCCCGGGAGTATCATCCATTAGCTACGTACATGACAATCATGAGAATAATGTTATCAAACTGATCCTCGTATTAAATCCAATAATGTTTTTGAGATTATTTTTTCACAAACATTGAATTTAAAATTAAATGACAAAAAATTAAAATTTACTAAATCTAATTAACATGTAATGTAGCAAGTATCTCAAGTGATAAGCGTGTTCGTGGAGTTTAAGTACCAAGCATGTTTCGCTTCCTCTTTTAATTGGATTTGCGTAGTCCGTTGAGGCAAGATAGGAATAAGATCATCTTAAGTTGCTAAGATAATTAATGAAGAGTTCATAAATGATTATCTAATGACAAAAGGGTTTAAATGTCAAATGCTAATCAATCAATTGAGCTTTTAAAAAAAATGTAAGACCACTAAAATCCGGGGGTTGTTAGTACACTCATTTTTCTATGACATGAAACAGTAGGAAAGATTTGGATTGTCTTAGATATATCAGATAGCAAAATATATTTAGACCCCACCAGGATCTTCTTCTTTGTATATTGTTTTACTGATACTCTCGGAGGTTATTATACCCATGGCAATTATTCTTTTGGATTCAGTCTCCATCGTAGAGTCATGTTTTCTCCAAAAACATAAAGTTGGCTTTCCCAAATCTTCCCCACCCTTAGTTAGGAAACTTGTGCTTAATTTGATGTAAGAGGAACCGAAATCTCGAAGTGCCCCCACATCCATTTATTTCCTCAATGAACTCCTATAACTTGACTGAGCAAGTGTCTCAATTTCACCCCTACAATCAATTTATCGCGAGAACACTTCAGTGCGGTTGGTGCACGTACGTCCAATGTGATTCTTTGATGCCACAAGAAGGGAAAACTACTTGGTACTCTTGATCTATGTTAACTCTACATTATTTGTTAGACTCACGTGATTTAACAATTCATGTGAAGTAGGCTAATGTAAGTTGGAAATATAAAAAATAACTCTGAAGAATATAATCTTAATCCCGAATATTAGCTGACATGATTAGTAGAGTATAAATTTTTCGTTTTTATCCATTTTCTCATTTGAATAAATGCGCTCTTTATTGGTGCCAAAGCACGTACTTTTGACAAAGCGATTTCGGGTGATGCATATCGAGTTAATTGAGACAAAATTAGAGGAAGCATTTGGGGATTTTGTGTTCATCTCAAGGACACTTCGAAATTAAACTCTTCTTGATATTCATCTAAAAAAATATTGTTGTGGCAACAAAGCAAAAGGCCATCGGATCCACCGCTAAGCTAATTTCTACTCGGCATGGGCACTTGATCAATCACCTAGCAAAACAAGAAAAAGAAATAACAAACAAAGGACCATTTGAAGGAGACATAAAATCACCTTTATGCGCAGACCACAAAGTAAACTAGGGACATTCAACTGGGAGGATTCTAACCGGTCAAGAGAAAAAAAAGGGTTTTTTTTTGTGTTGGTAGATTTTTGTAAAAGTTTGGTAGTTATGAAAAAAAAAACTGTTAGTAAAAATATTCACGGATCACTTGATTTCATAGTAACTTGTTTGTAATTCACCAAAACTTTTAAATTCTAACTCAATTTTATAGTTCACAGATTAGCTAGGTGATAACTTAATGGAAAAAAATTGGTAAGTCATGCTAATTTAGGTTGGTAATCTCTAAAAGAGTTTGTAAATGTGAAGGGTTGCTAACCACGGCACACGAAAACTGATCAATCAATATATAAAGTTTTTTTTTGGTAAGAATCAATATATAAAGTTGGTAAATTAGAAAAGAATAAAAAATTAAAAGTAGGTAAATGACCGAAATGAAAATTGTTAACCCAAAACTAGCGCGTAATTAATCTCATAGGGAAAATTACTCTAATTTAGGTGGGTACTGTCACGCCCCGAACCCTAACGAGCTCGCGACACCCCTCGATGGTCGATCATTGAATGCGACGTCCCAGGCACGTCGCCGACCCAACCCAAACATCAGAGATTAAGCACGCGCGGAAACAAATAGAAATAATCCCGGACAATTAATAATGACAAGGGGGCAGCAATAGCAATAAACAAATAACTGTAATTTCTACACTTGACGAATACATACGACGTCCACAAAAGACAATTCCCTAAGCTAGGCCACAACAACAAAACCACGTTCCTCAAAGGGCAATGGTTCGCAAACTTAACTCCTCTACAAGAAGGGAGACTCAAAATACCGAGTACTTGACTCGTCTTCGATTTCCGGGATACCCTTGAAGCGTCTCCAATCCCGCATGATTACAAATCTGAAATGGTTATACAATAACCGTGAGAACGAGTCTCAATAAGCAACCCCCTATACCCCACGTAGGCCAATGCGTACCCGGACAAGTCGTACATGCAATCTACCCCATAAAATATATAATTCGCATTATTGATCTTACCTCATCATCAAGCCCATGCCAACACTGCACGTTAGTCATAACATGGTAATGCAATAATAGTAACTAAATAGTACAACGCAATTGCTCAAACGCCAACCACACTTGCATGCAATTCACCTTACTAATTAGACCACACATTAAACCAGCCAATCCAATCGCACGCTCAACCCGCCAATCCAATCACACGCTCAACAGCCATTTCAATCACACTCAAGTCGCATGCACGCGTCCAACCAACTTTCCTCTCACGGGCTCACAAGCCGCCCAATCACTCAAACCAATGGCCGCCGTCAACACGTCCCAAGCCATGCCAATCATACCATCCAGTGGCCGCCGTCCGCACGTCCCAAGCCACATGACCAATCATTCCAATGACCGACGTAAACATGTCCCGGTCTATCACACCTTTAACGGGCCACCGTCCGCACGTCTCAAGCCCGCATCCATTTGGCCCATCGGCCGTTCATGCCTTCACACGGACCGCCGTCAACACGTCCCAAGTCCGTAGCCCTCCGATCGATCCGGGCTTCAAATCGACAGGCAAACACACGCCATTCAATTCAATCAATTTCACATCAATTACACCAAGCGATCCATAACCACAATTCAAACCAATTCATGACAAGCCACATCAGCCCACAAATTCGACGTTTAATTAGCAACATACGAACATCAAATCCACCCACGAATGCCACAACAAGCCAGTCATTGACTCACTACTATTGGCCACTAATATGCACCCAAAATCATCCAAATCGGCCACACACCATCATCCAATTCAAACATATTATCTAACCCAATTCAAATAACTTAACTACAACGTAATATAATTAAATTAAAACCCGCCCCAGCCGTTCTAACCCACAACAATACGGTCATTTAGCCCCCTTAATTAGTTACTAAATTAAGCCCCACAAATATCGCAATTTAATATAACAATCACACACATATGAATATTAACCCGAATCCACGTTTAATCCCTAAATCGATACTAATCAAACTCTAGACAAGTTTAATAATACCCAAAGTACTAGGTAGGGTTTAGGAAGTCACTTACAAAGTTTTGGCCCGGGAAAAGTCGACTCGGGCCTAAAATGGCCCGGGTGAATAGTACCGGACTAGGCGCGGTGGCCGGCCAACACGGGCACAATGGCCGGTCGGCGTGCCTGGCGCGCGGGCGCGGTGGCCGCGCGGCGTGCCCGGGGGTGCACGGCGAGTTGGACGGGCGAGGCGCCTAGGCCGGATGGATAAGGCGCCGGGCACGCGGCCTGGGCGTGCGGGCAACGGCTCGGCCACGGGCGCGGGCGCGGGCATGGTCACGGGCGCGGGCACGGGCACGGGCGCGGGCGCGAACGGGCGACACGCCTGGTTGGACGGGCAACGTGCCGGGCGACGGGCCGGCTGGACGGGCGACGGGCACGGTGATGGGCCACGGCGGGTAAGCAGGCGCACGGCTTGGTCGCGTGTGGGCAGCGTCTCGGCCATGGCTTGGGCAACTTGGCCACGGCTCGGGAATGCTCGGCTACGGCCACGGCCACGCCCGGGCGAGCGGGCGCGCGGCCTGGCCGCGTGGGCACGGGCCGGCCACGGCCTGGGCTGGCTGGTCGGGGCTGGCCGGCCGGCCGGCCGGGCCGGCGACCGGCGGCGGCGGCGAGCAGCAGCTAGCCGACAGCTGGGTGAGCTCGGCCACGCCCCGGGACTCTCGGGCGACGACGGCGATAACGGTGGTTGGGCTGACCCGGCGAGCACGGCGGCTGCATGGGGCTGGGCAAGGTCGCTGGGGCTGGGTGGTGGCGGACGGAGCAGCGACGGTGGCTGCCGGACGGCGGCGCGCGGCGGCTGTGCGAGGCAACAACCGGGGAAGACAGAAATAGGGGAGGCGTCGGGAAGGAAGAAAAACGGGGGAAGGGGGGTGGTGGCGGCCAAGAGGGGGCGGTAGGGCGGTGGAGATGGCTGAGGGGAGAGGTCGGGTGGTGGAGGCGGAGCGGCGGTGGCCGGAACGGCGGCACACGGCGGCGGCGAAGTCAGGGAGCCGAAGTAGGGGAAGGTGTCGGGGAGGAGAAAAGTAGGAGAATGGGAGGTCGCGCGGCGGCCGGAGGCGGCACGGCCGCGTCGCGGGTGGCCGGGCGACTGAGGACAGGCCGACAGACGGCTGGTCGACGCCGGGCCACGGCGGATGCAGCGGCAAGCTGCTGCTGTGCGCGACGTGAAGGAGGAGAGCAGCCGAACCAAGGGAGGGTGGTCGGACGAACGGCGCGGCAGCTAGGCGAGCGGCGGCGCACGGGGACGGCGGGCGGTGGCTGGGCTGGTCCCAGCGAGCGGCGTCGAATAGCAAGAACAGGGGCGCCGGAACAGCCACCGGAAGCAACGGCGTCGGGGAAAGAAAAGAGAGGAAGGGAGGAAGAAGAAAAGAAAAGGAAGAGAGAGGAGAGAGACTTGCATGGGGAAAGGGAAGTAGGCGTGCGCGGAGAGGACGGCACGGCAGAGGAGAGAGAGAGAGAGAGAGAGAGAGAGAGAGAGAGAGAGAGAGAGAGAGAGAGAGAG